>CM044312.1:55339166-55950833 GCA_024291935.2 Okapia johnstoni
AATTTATTCAGTAATAGAAAAACATTAATCTTGTCTATCTCATTTAAGGAATATATCTGATAATTAAAGCAGAAAGAGTGCCCCATAGTATTTTTATTAACCTCATGTAGTACCTATGTGTTGAGCATTATTCTAAGTACTTTATAAATGTTAACTCAATTATTCCTTTTACCCACCAACTGAAGTAGGTACAGTTACTGTTTCCATTTTGCATATAAGCAATGGAAGGAAAAAATTTAGGTAATTTTTCTGAGATAACAGAAGGAGTAATTGGTAAAGCATGGACTGAAATCCAAACAGATTGGCTTTAGAAATTGTGTTGTTAAGTGTTATGCCATGGTGCACTCAAAGAGAAGCTACGGGGCAATTTCACTTACAAGTAAATGCACAAATAGCTTTAAATTATATTAGCTTACTAAATCTAATAATGTATTAAAATAAAACATTCATGATTGAGTTGGGCATAGTATAGTTACTCCTGGAAATATTTAATGGTGAAAACGAGTGTATTACACAAATTATATTAAATAAGAACAAAAACATATGTTTATTTTATATGTAGAAAATTTTTTCATAAACTTTAGTGTTTATTTATGATTAAGAAAAAATGAAGCTATAAGTAAATTTGGAGTTAACTGGAAAACTGTCTCCTAAAATCTCAGCAAAAATCACACTTGTTTTGTGATAGAAGAAGTGTTTTCTTTTAACTCAGGAAGATGACAAGAATGCCTGCTGTGGCCATTGTTGTTCAACATTGTACCTGAGGCCCTAAGCAGGGCTGGAACACAAAAAATAATAAAAGTTTTAAGATTTTGAAAGTAAGAAACAAAATTTTCAATATCCTCATGTAATATGTTTGTATTTATACCTATAAAACTTAATAAAGGAATATTTGGAATTAATGTGAGCTCAGAAGGGTAGCCACATATAAAATCATAAATCCATGATATTCTTGTACACAGCAACAATAAATAGGATAAGATTATAAACACAATAAAAGCTGTAAAGCACTATGTAATACATACAAAGAAAGTGTGTAAATTGTTTGGGGGAAATTATAACTTTTTGTTGAAAAGCATTGAAGAATTGAATATAGAGGTGTTCATATCTATGCCTAAAACACCTTAACAATATATGTAGGGTGTTTCAGTCCTTATTGATATATGAATTTAATACATTAGCAATCCTGATCCCTTCATGGTTTTTTTTTTTTCATGGTTTTAATGGAATGAACAAGTTGATGATATCACTTACAAGATGATTAAGAGGGCCAAAAATGATTAAGATTTGAAAAAATAAAAGCTGAGAGTGTTCACCACATACATCTCAAAAATAATGTAGTAGTATTTGTGTTAGGAGATAGATAAATGGACTAATGGAACAAAATAGAGAAATAAAAACATATGAAGCCCTGTTTGAGGAGAGATGTGGCACCACAGATCAGTGATGGAAAGAATTAACTTCTACATATATAGTGATGATGGGATTAGTTATTCATATGAAACAAGTAAAGTAAATGCTTACCTCCTACCATGCCCAGAAATCAATTTTAGGAGAAATGAAAATCTAATCAGGAAAATTAAAATGTTATAATTAGAAACATCTGTTTTCTAAAAGACAACATTAAAATAAGGACATAGTAACCCTATGGTTGGGCTTCCCTGATGACTCAGGGGTAAAGAATCTGCCTGCAATGTGAGACATGAGTTCAGTCCCTAGGTCAGGAAGATCTGTAGAAGGAAATGGCAACCCACTCCAGTATTCTTGCCTGGGAAATCCCATGGACAGAGATGCCTGGAAGCCTACAGTCCATGGGGTTGCAAAGAGCCAGACACAACTGAACAACAATAATCACATGGTCTGTGGTCCAGGAGATAGTAATTGCAAGATATGTAAAAGTTTAACATTAATAACTAAAATACATAAATTAAAAAAAAAAAACTTCAAAAAAGATTTGAACATAAAAATGGGCAAAAAAGTACATAGCAACAATTAGCAAAAGAAAAAAATATTAAACATGGCAATAGACATAGATATAGACATGGATCTATGTAGATATATAAGCACATACATTCAATTCACCATAGTGGCTACTTGGGAGGAGATGAAGAGGAATGAATCAAAAGGAAGAATACAGACTATTATAGAAATAAATAGTATTTTATTTTTAAGTGATGGATAAGCACATGGATTCATTACATTATTTGCATATATATTTTATTAAACTGAAATATTTTACTATAAGCATTTTTTTAATATGGACAAAGGATATTGAATGTTATAAACGTTGAATGATTCCCTTGACTACACGGAGAGTAACCTTTATATCTCCAAACCCTGATATGAAAAGTCACTCAGATACTTTGCCCATCTAAGATTGTAAAAGATTGATATTTATTCAGAGTACTATTAAAAAAATAAGGACAAATTGGTCTTAAAGAGAAAAAAAAAGTTAAGATGAAAGAGAAGCCCAATTCTAAAGGCAATGTGAACATTTTCAGTTCAGTTCAGTTCAGTCGCTCAGTCGTGTCCAACTCTTTGTGACCCCATGGACTGCAGCATGCCTGGCTTCCCTGTTCATCACCAACTCCCGGAGTTTACTCAAACTCATGTCCATCAAGCTGATGATGCCATCCAACCATCTCATCCTCTGTCGCCCCTTCTCCTCCCACCTTCAGTCTTTCCCAGCATCAAGGTCTTTTCAAATGGGTCAGTTCTTCACATCAGGTGGCCAAAGTATTGGAGTTTCAGCTTCAGCATCAGTCCAATAAATATTCAGGACTGATTTCCTTTACAATTGACTGGTTTGATCTCCTCACAGTTCAAGGGACTCTCAAGAGTCTTCTCCAACACCACAGTTCAAAAGCATCAATTCTTCGGCACTCAGCTCCCTTCACCGTCCAACTCTCACATCCATACATGACTACTGGAAAAACCCTAGCTTTGACTAGACGGACCTTTGTTGGCAAAACAATGTCTCTGCTTTTAATATGTTATCTAGGTTGATCATAGCTTTTATCCCAAGGATCAAGTCTTTTAATTTCATGGCTGCATCACCATCTGCAGTGATTTTGGAGCCCAAGAAAATAAAGTCTATCACTGTTTCCATTGTTTCCCCATCTATTTGCCATGAGGTGGTGGGACCAGATGCCATGATCTTAGCTTTCTGAATATTTACAAAGAAAAATTGGAGTTTAGGAGACCTGATTCCAAACCCAAACTACTCCACTAACTCCCAGAATGACTTTGAGCATGTTGCTTGTTATGGCTTGAAAATTATTACACACTTTAGAACATTCCTCCCACTTAGAAGTGGAATCCTTTTCCCCACCCTTGCTTCTGGGCTAGCTTGTGACTGATTTGGAAGATGGCAGAATTGATGCTCAGCCAGGGTAACTATTACCGTAGCCTTTAAGTGTGCTATTGACTTCACCTTGGTCTCTGGGATCACTGAAGTATAGGAAGTCAAGCTGCCTAGCCAGCAAGAACACATAGAGTGTCCATGAGAGGAAAGGGAGAGGGTGAAGAGCCAATATGAGCCCAGATAACTGTCCCTGTAAGGGTGTAGGCATTTGATTGCAGCTGTGTGGAACCCTGCAGTTCAGCTCAGCCACTCCTTAAATCTCACAGAGTAATCTTAGTGAATGGAGTATAAAGCAGAATTACCTAGCTGGTGAGGCAGCTTGTCCTATTGCTTACATATAGCTTTTTTCTTAGAGAATATTTTTTGTTTTTGTTTGTTTTTTTATGCTGTCTGAACGTTATTATTTAAACAGGCTGAAATTGCTAATAATACTAGCAATTTATTCAGTAGAAATCCTTTTCAAGAGTTCATTTGTGCTCAGACTGGCTTTTGCTGACCCACAAAATCACGAGATATAAAAAATACATTTTTTTGCTTAAAGCCACTAAGTAGTGGATAGTTTATGATGTAGCAGTCTACGTTATAGTCTATGATATAGATAACTGGAACTGAATTTGTCACCTGGAAGTGGGATGCTGCCATAACAAAACCCTGAAACATGTGACATTGGCTTTGGGCCAGCAGTGGGTAAACCCTGGACGTCAAGGAGACTGATAGTGAAACTTAAAAGTAGATGTGGGCTTGAAGGACAGTAGGAAAAGTGTATTTGAATTAAAAGTAGCCCTTTGTTATTTACTGGTGGAAAGTTCAGCAACACTGTCACTGACAGTAGTGGGGAAGATTGGAAATACACCTACTGGCTTAAACTAAGGAGCTTTCCGGGTATAATTTGCAAAGGGCCAACTGGGTTCTAGTGGCCTCTCATAGATTTACAAAAGAAGAAACTTTTCATTCAGTTATGGGTAAGCATATAACATTTCTTTAATTCACAGATCTTTGGATTAAGAGGAATTTTACACAGGGCAGGCATGTTGTTCACACCTGGACCTAATTTAGATAATAAGATATTGAGCACGAAGTTGGTGTTGAAATAGGATAAGACTTTGGGACATCTTGGGAAGAGCTGAGTGTATTTTGCATGTGGAGGAAGCGAAAATTATTAGTAGCTGGAGAGAGAACTATGGCATATTTAAAACAAAAGTCCTTAATGAGTGATGAGGTTTGTTTCCCCATCACTTGAATCCAGGCTGGCATATGATTACTTGGCTAACAGAGTAAAGAATATTATTTTAAGTCTGAGTCTAGTCTTTAAAAGTACCAACAGTTCTCGTCTTTATCTCTGGAATCATACATATTATGGTGGTGGTGGTTTAGCTGCTCAGTTGTGCCCGACTCTTATGACCCCATGGACTGTGGCCTGCCTCTGTCCATGGTATTCTCAATGCAAGACTACTGGAGTGGGTTGACACTTCCTGCTACAGGGGATCTTCCTGACCCAGGAATCTAACCCAAGTCTCCTCCATTGCAGGCAGATTATTTACTGACTGAGCTACAAGGGAAGCCCAAACATATTATAAGCCTCAATATAGTAAATCTAACTACCCTACTGGAGAAAATCCAAGAAGAGTCCTTGAGATTACATAAAGAAGGGACCTATAGCAGTCTCTTGCTTTCCAATCTTCCCGCCATGTTATCAGGGATATGCTTGGGGCCATCTTAGATTCTTCAGAAGAGCTCAGGGACCAGCCTGACACCACTGAGTGATCCAGTCAGTTCCATGTGGAACAGAGAAAATACCCAAAGAAGCCCTACTGCTTTTTCTGATCCACAAATCAATGTGATACAAAATGCTTGTTAAACTATTAAATTTTAGAGTAGGTTTTTACACAGCAGTTGATAACTAGATAGGCAGATAGTAAACAGGTAGATGAGACAGATATATTAGATAGCTGGATAGATAGCATACGAAGTTAGAATTCTATTTATCTGTGGGAAAAAAAGGGGGTTTGAACTACATTGTCTTTATGCTAACTGCCGAGTTCTTAAGGCTAAAGATTTATTCCGATTTATTCTCGTCACTTTTGAAGCATCTTTCATTTCCTTAAATCTGCCAAATCTCCAAGGCAAAATAATATAGAACAGAATAGATAACTAAATCTTTCTAGGCATTAACTAGGGTAAATACATTTGGAGAACTGCCTCTCAGTTTAAACCAGTTGAACTGTGACTATACCATGCTTTTAGAGAGACTGTTTCATCATATCATAATCTGTCTTATTAGAGTATGGTTTCAGTCCCTTGACAACTTAAAAATAATCACAGTCAAACAGAAGCTAAGCTGCTGGGATATGTGTTAATTGCTCCATTGTAGTACAGAGAGATAACAGGAACTGAGGTTCCCTTGAGATCAAGAGGAATTGTGAAGGGTCAGTTTCAAAATGAGTTTTATTCAGTTGGTTAAAAATAGCTCTTTTCTTGAGCAATATAAATATATTTAGCGTTGTTTGAACATCATTAAATATTGTAAAGGTGCTAATCATTAGTAAAAAATGCTTTTGAGTATATGATTTCTGCTCATTCTTTTTTTTTTTTCTTCCCTGGGAACTTTTATTGTATAAAGTCCCTTTTATACATAGATTTCTCCATGAAATAGAGGGTACACATTCAGCATACTGATCCTGTGATGACCTATATGAGATGAACTGATGATTATCAATGGCTTACTTGATGTTTTTTGCAATGCTTGTCTGTGGCTATGATCTTCCATAAAATTTCAGGACAGTATTTTAAGATTAAAGAATTTAACTCAAACTTTTTATTTTTATTAAATATAATTTTTTACTGTTTTCATAAATAAGGACCAAATGCACATTGAACGTGAAAACTCTAAATAGGCTGCACATAAACAGTACCAAAATAGATACCAAAAAAATGAGAGATGTCAAAGATGAATTTCTGATCTGTGAGATCAAACGTATTCACTGGATTAACATTATAAATGCAAGATTATAAGTGACTCACTTCATTTTCTGATAACTAAAGTGACAGATTACCGACTTGAACAAATGAATGTTGTTAGTTTGGATTTTGGTATTTATTTTTGAATAAAGTTTTTCCTTTCATTCAGAATGGACTAAAATAAAACTGCCATACACTTTCTAAAAAGAGCATTTTTCATTAACATCAACTGTTTGTCCTTCTTATTTAAGGGAAACCTAAAAATGTGTGTTTGCAAAATATTAAAATCTGAGGGATGTGTGAATAGAATATGTTCTTTATAAGTCACAGAGATACATTGTTTATTATTTATTTCTGGGTGACATTCTTTGTAAATTTTCAACTATAATTTATACTTGTAGTTGGAAATGTTATTATATTTTCAAAGGTACTAATTTGATTATATAGTAATAGAAATTCTTAACATATTTTTAACTCTAATTTTTTTCAATTAGTATGAAAAAATGTATTATCTGAATTAACAAGCTGAATTATCACTGATTAATAGTTACTGCTTCAAACAGCAAATAGGAATAGTAAAAAATAGTGATGTGAGAGAAAAGATTCAATCACTACAAACCTTTAAATAGTTGTTTTTAAAATTTATATGTATATTGTTCTAGTGCTTATGAATTTTGCAAGTGTTATGTCTGCAGTATATGATCTTCTTTCTTTAGGAAAAAAGGAAGCTGGAGAGAGGAGGAAAAGATAAAAGAAAAAAAATTACTAAAATGCATTTATCATAATTTTTTTTTCATAATAAATGAATCAATTCAGTTCAGTTGCTCAGTCGTGTCCGACTCTTTGTGACCCCAAGAACCACAGCACTCGAAGCCGCCCTGCCCATCACTAACTCTCTAAGTCCACCCAAACCCATGTCCATTGAGTTGGTCCACCCAACCATCTCATCCTCTGTTGTCCCCTTCTCCTCCTGCCCTCAATCTTTCCCAGCATCAGGGTCTTTTCCAATGAGTCAGCTCTTCACATCACGTGGCCAAAGTATTGGAGTTTCAGCTTCAGCATCAGTCCTTCCAATGAACACCCAGGACTGATCTCCTTTAGGATGGACTTGTTGGATCTTCTTGCAGCCCAAGGGACTCTCAAGAGTCTTCTCTAACACCACAGTTCAAAAGCATCAATTCTTCGGCCCTCAGCTTTCTTTATAGTCCAACTCTCACATCCATACATGACCATTGGGAAAACCATAGCCTTGACTAGATGGACCTTTGTTGGCAGAGGAATGTCTCTGCTTTTAAATATGCTGTCTAGGTTGGTCATAACTTTCCTTCCAAGTAAGCGTCTTTTAATTTCATGGCTGCAGTCACCATCTGCAGTGATTTTGGAGCCCAGAAAAATAAAGTCAGCCACTGTTTCCACTGTTTCCCCATCTATCTGCCATGAAGAGATGGGGCCGGATGCCATAATCTTAGTTTTCTGAATGTTGAGTTTTAGGCCAACTTTTTCACTCTTCTCTTTCACTTTCATCAAGAGGCTCTTTAGTTCTTCTTCACTTTCTGCCATAAGGGTGGTGTCACCTGCATATCTGAGGTTATTGGTATTTCTCCCAGCAATCTTGAGTCCAGCTTGTGCTTCCTCCAGCCCAGCGTTTCTCATGATGTACTCTGCACATAAGTTAAATAAGCACAGTGACAATATGCAGCCTTGACGTACTCCTTTTCCTATTTGGAACCAGTCTGTTGTTCCATGTCCAGTTCTAACTGTTGCTTCCTGACCTGCATACAGGTTTCTCAAGAGACAGATCAGGCGGTCTGGTATTCCCATCTCTTTCAGAATTTTCCACAGTTTATTGTGATCCACACAGTCAAAGGCTTTGGCATAGTCAATAAAGCAGAAATAGATGTTTTTCTGAAACTCTCTTGCTTTTTCAATGATCCATCAGATGTTGGCAATTTGATCTCTTGTTCCTCTGCCTTTTCTAAAACCAGCTTGAACATCTGGAAGTTCATGGTTCACGTGTTGCTGAAGCCTGGCTTGGAGAATTTTAAGCGTTAGTTTACTAGCGTGTGAGATGAGTGCAATTCTGCGGTAGTTTGAGCATTCTTTGGCATTGCCTTTCTTTGGGATTGGAATGAAAACTGACCTTTTCCAGTTCTGTGGCCACTACTGAGTTTTCCATATTTGCTGGCATATTGAGTGCAGCACTTTCACAGCATCATCTTTTAGGATTTGAAATAGCTCAACTGGAACTCCATCACCTCCATTAGCTTTGTTTGTAGTGATGCTTCCTAAGGCCCACTTGACTTCACATTCCAGGATGTCTGGCTCTAGGTGAGTGATCACACCATCGTGATTGTCTGGGTCATGAAGAACTTTTTTGTACAATTCTTCTGTGTATTCTTACCACCTCTTCTTAATATCTTTTGCTTCTGTTCGGTCCCTACCATTTCTGTCCTTTATTGAGCCCATCTTTGCATGAAATGTTCCCTTGTTATCTCTAATTTGCTTGAAAAGATCTCTAGTCTTTCCCATTCTATTGATTTCCTCTATTTCTTTGCATTGATCGCTGAGGAAGGCTTTCTCATCTCTCCTTGCTGTTCTTTGGAACTCTGCATTCAGATGGGAATATCTTTCCTTTTCTCCTTTGCTTTTGGCTTCTCTTCTTTTCACAGCTATTTGTACGGCCTCTTCAGACAGCTGTTTTGCTTTTTTGCATTTCTTTTTCTTGGGCGTGGTCTTGATTCCTGTCTCCTGTACAATGTCACGAACCTCCATCCATAGTTCATCAGGTATTCTGTCTATCAGATCTACTCCTTTAAATCTATTTCTTACTTCTACTGTGTAATCATAAGGGATTTGATTGAGGTCATACGTGAATGGTCTAGTGGTTTTCTCCAATTTCTTCAATTTCAGCCTGATTTTGGCAGTAAGGCAATTTGGCATTGCCTTTCATGATCTGTGCCACAGTCAGCTCCTGGTCTTGTTTTTGCTGACTGTATAGAGCTTCTCCATCTTTGACTGCAAAGAATATAATCAATCTGATTTCGATGTTGACCATCTGGTGATGTCCATGTGGAGAGTCTTCTCTTGTGTTGTTGGAAGAAGGTGTTTGCTATGACCAGTGTGTTCTCTTGGCAAAACTCTATTAGCCTTTGCTCTGCTTCATTCTGTACTCTAAGGGCAAATTTGCCTGTTATTCCAGGTGTTTCTTGACTTCCTACTTTTGCATTCCATTCCCCTATAATGAAAAGGACATCTTTTTTCGGTGTTAGTTCTAGAAGGTCTTGTAGGTCTTCATAGAGCTGTTCAACTTCAGCTTCTTTGTTGTTACTGGTCAAGGCATAGACTTGAATTACTGTGATACTGAATGGTTTGCCTTGAAAATGAACAGAGATCATTCTGTCATTTTTGAGATTGCATCTAAGTACTGCATTTCAGACTCTTTTGTTGACTATCATGGCTACTTCATTTCTTCTAAGGAATTCCTGCCCACAGTAGTAGATATAACGGTCATCTGAATTAAATTCACCCATTCTAGTCCATCTTATTTCACTGATTCCTAGAATGTCAATGTTCACTCTTGTCATCTCCTGTTTGACCACTTCCAATTTGCCCTGATTCATGGACCTAACATTCCAGGTTCCTATGCAATATTGCTCTTTTCAGCATCAGATCTTACTTCTATCACCAGTCCCATTCACAACTGGGTGTTGTTTTGCTTTAGCTCCATCCCTTCTTTCTTTCTGTAGTTATTTCTCCACTGATCTCCAGTATCATAGTGGGTACCTACTGACCTGGGGAGTATTCAAGTAACTGATAATCTGGGAGGTATATGGTATAATTTATAAAAGGGACACACACACATATACATTTTTCTCTTTTCTAATCTATAATAGAATTTGAATTTAATAGAAACAGAAACAACTGTCCAATATAAAAATTAAAATACATTTTAATATAAAATTTATTTAATATAAACAGAAAGAAATGTTCGAAATGGCATTAAGTTCTTAGACTTTAATAAGAGATATTAGCTTGTAAAAATAAAAGGGTTATATCTAATAGCTTGGATCCTGGAAAGACTTTCCTGAAGATAATTGGACTAATCACACACAAAAACACTGAAATATGCTTTACCAGATCTGTGCCACTGGACCAAAGCATTGTAAGACCACAAAAAATATTACCCAAAATAGGTTTCATAACAAGGAACAGTCCAAAAGAGTAGATAAATGCAAATAAAATGTAGTAGTACACATCAAATTTGAAAAATTTTAAGTTAGAGGTGTATGCAGTTTCATAGGTGCACCAGGAAAGAAAATATGATTTCCTCTGTGGAAGATTCTACCAACTTCCTTTAAAAAAAACTATGAAATTTGTTGTCTGTTTGTTTGTTTTTGTGGTTGGGTGTGAGTGGGAAGCAAAGGCTGCCAGAGATGTGGAGCTATTTGGCTGAAGGCTACCCAAATAGAGTCCAGTGGCAGACAGTGCAGAGTTGCTGCTCTTCTCTCTGTTGTCAGTGCTCTTGCTCTCCTGGTCTTTCAGAAGGTAGCTGTCTAGAATACAGTTCCTTAATACAGGAATACAGTTCCAAGTTCAGATAAAGACAGTTTGTGTAATGTGAATTTGCATTTTTCAAACTTTTTCACTATATGAGATATAAAACAATATAATTAAAATGTGGTGAAAGCCTGAGATATTAGAATCACCCATTTCCATGTACCCATTTGCAGTTCATCCTCTCTTCCTTCCATGGGACAGTCAACCACTGACCTTTCTGTCCTTAAAATTTTGCCTTGTCTTGAATTTTATATAAAGTGGAATCATACAGTATCACACATATCTATTTTTGGTGATTCTGACTTTTCACTTAGCGTGTGTGCTCGGTCTCTTCAGTCGTGCCTAACTCATTGTGACCCTGTAGACTATAGGCTGCCAGGCTCCTCTGTCCATGGGCTTCTGGAGGCAAGACTATTGGAATGGTTGCCATGCCCTCATTCAAGGGATCTTCCTGACCCAGGGATGGAACTGTTGCAGGAAGGGGAACCCCTTCTGGGGCCCGAAACCAGGCTCTTGTCTAACACTCAGAAACGAATTGTCCGAGGAGGTACATGTGCTGACAAAACAAGAGATTTTATTGGGAAAAGGCACCTGGGCAGAGAGCAGTAGGGTAAGGGAACCCAGGAGAACTGCTCTGCCACATGGCTGGCAGTCTTGGGTTTTATGGTGATGGGATTAGTTTCTGGTTGTCTTTAGCCAATCATTCTGACTCAGAGTCCTTCCTGGTGGTGCATGCCTTGTTCAGCCAAGATGGATGCCAGCGAGAAGGATTCTGGGAGGTGATCAGACATGTGGTGTTTCCTTTTGACCTTTCCTGAACTCTTCTGGTTGGCGGTGGCTTATTAGTTCCGTGTTCCTTACCAGGATCTCCTGTCATAAAACAACACATACAAATGGTTACTATGGTGCCTGGCCAGGGTGGGCAGTTTCAGTGTGTGCTTCCCCTAACAAAAGTTGAGCCTCTTGCATTGCAGGTGGGTTTTTTTTTTTTACCACTGAGCCACCAGGGAAGCCCTTTCACTTGGCATAATGCTTTTAAAATTCATCTATGAAAAGGGACTTACCTGGTGATCCAGTGGTTAAGCCTTCATCTTTCAGTGCAATGGTGCAGGTTCGATCCCTGGTCTGGGTGGGAGCTAAGATCCCACATGCTTCATGGCCCAAAACCCAGAACATAAATAGCAGAAGCAATATTGTAGCAAATTCAGTAAAGACTGAACATGGTCCACATTTAAAAAAAAAAAAAAACTTTTTAAAAAAGATTCATCTACGCAAAAAATCATGTATTTATGTGAATATATAGTTTGTTACTTTTGATTGCTTATTCTCTCATATGGATCTATCACCTGTTGTTTACCCATTCACCAGTTCATAGATCTTGGGATTTTTTTCAGCTTTATCCTATTATGAATAAAGCTTCTAAGACCATTCAAATATATTTTTTTTGTGTTGACAGATGTTTTTATTTCTTCTGGGAGTGAAATAGCTGAGTCTTATGATGAATGCATGTTTATCTTTATAAGATACCGCCAAATTGCTTTCCAATATGGCCATGCCAGTTTGCATTCCTGCCAGCAGTGTAGAAGAGTTCCACTTGCTAAACATTCTTTCCAAAACTTGGTCTTTTTGTTCTTTTTAATTTTAACCATTCTAAATTGTTTACATTAGTATTTTGTTGTGGTTTTAATTTTCATTTCTCTAATGATATTTAAATGATGTGGAGCATAATTTCATGTGCTTATTTGCCATGTATAAATATATGCCTTTTCTCTGTTGAAGTTTCTATTTACATGTTTTTCCCAGTTTTTGTAATAGACTTAATTCTTATATTTGTCTATGATCCAATTTGAGTTAGTCTTTGTGTATATTGTGAGTTAAGAGGCTAGATGTATCTTTACATATGTGGTTATACCATGGTGTGAGTACCATTTGTTGAAAAGACTATCTCTTATTCATTGGGTTTTGGGGGCACCTTTGTTAAAACTGAATTTACCATGAATGTAAGAATTATTTTCTGGATTCTCAGTTCTGTTTCTCTGATCTATGTGTTTCTTTCCTTGATAGAACCACAATTCTTGATTGTAATAGCTTTATAATAATTTTGAATTTGGAAAGTATAGTGCTGCCATTTATTTCAATATTATTTTGACTACTCTGGGTTATTCATCTTTCCATATGTATTTTAGAATCAGCCTGCAAATTTCTGCATAGAAGCCTGAGGTAATCTTAAAAGGTTTTGCGATAATTCTGTATATCAATCTGGGGAGAATTCCTATTTTGATTTATTCTTCTTATCCTGTGAAAATCTATATTTCTCTATTTTCATCTTTTAGAATTTCTTTCAACAATATTCTATAGTTTTTTGCTAAGGTTATCTTTAAGTAGTATATACTTTTGATATAATTAGTAAAATAGTATTTTTATTTTCAATCCCCAATTTGATTGTTGGCATTTAGAAGTAAATTAATTTTGCATACTGACCTTAAATATTTGATGTCCATAAATTTACTTATTACTTTGTATCTTTTTTTGCACATCCATTATAACTTACTTCATGTAAGATCATATTATCTCTGAATTAGGATGGTTTTATTTTTTCCTTTCCAATATTTACAACTTTTCTTCCCCTTTCTCTTTTTTCCTTAGTGCACCTCTATTATTAAGGTGAATACAAGTGGTGAGAGCAGATGTCCCCGCCTTATTCCTGAAGTTTTAGGTAAGCATTCAGTGTTTCAACATTAAATAAAACGTTAGCATTGGGTTTCTGTAGATATTCTTGATTAGTATGGGAATGTTCCCTTCTGTTATTAGACTGGTGAGAGATTTTAAAACCAGGAATGCTTGTTGGGTTTTGGTAAATGCTTTTTTTACAGTTATTGAAATCAGTGCATTTTCTTCTTTCCCAATCTGAGAATATAGAGAATATATTCATTGCTCTTTGAATGCTATATTAACTTGTTTTCTCAGATACATCTGATTTGCTCATGTTGTATAATATTTTTAATATACTGTTACATTTAATTTGCCAACATTTGGTTTGTGAATTGTCTACCTATGTTCATGAGGGATATCCATCTTGAGCTTTCTTTTCATGTAATTTCTTTTGCTGGCTTTGATATAGAGCTAATAATGCTGGCTTCAGAAAGTGGGAAGGATATCTTCCCTCCTTTGTTATTCTCTGAAAGAGTTTTGGTACTGTCTGCTTGTTTTGTTTTGCTTTGTAACATTCTTTTCTGCCTTTTCTTCAGCTCCCTTTCAGTAGAAGCTGGCTATACTAGGTATTCAATTTAGTCTTCCTCCCTTAGGTAACTGAGTGCCTTTAAATGAGGTGCATTTTGCATTTGTCATAATTTTGTGATTCCTTAGAAGTCACTAAGATCAAACTTCTGGTAGACCTCCTGTAGCAGCAAACCATCCTATGGTGGAAAGCAAGGCAGCTTCTCCTTTTTTGATGTTTCAGCCAATGAGAAGGAAATCCAGTTCCTCTTCTGTCTATTCAGCTCACCAGAGCAGCTTCTCTTCAAATCCACAGCAGGCAGGCAGATGCAGATTTCTCCTTCCTCAAAGACTCCAAAGGGGGTTGATTTGTTTGTTAACTTATCTAAAAACAACAAGGAATAGCAAGCCCTTTTCTCTGTAGCTGGTCATTTATACAGTCATTCACAATATTTAGTGAGTGTGAACTATGCGTCAGACAGTATTCCTAAAACAAAGGATGCAGGAAGAAACAGAAAGAGATCACTACACTCAAAGAGTTTATTAGGGCTTAAGGGTGATGAAGGCTTCCCTGGTGACTCAGATGTAAAGAATCTGCCTGCAATGCAGGAGACCTGGTTAATGCCCTGGGTCAGGAAGATCACCTGGAAAAGGGGATGGCAACCCACTCCAGGATTCTTGCCTGGAGAATCCCATGGACAGAGGAGCCCAGAGGTCTGCAGTCCATGAGATCCCAAAGTATCGGACATGACTGACCGACTAAGCACACACACACAAGGGTGATGAAAATAGAAATAATATATTATAAAACTCTATAATATTTTAAAATGTGGCAAATGTTACTTTAAGAAGAAAAATTAGAGTGTATAAGGGAGAGCTCCATCATGAGAAACGCTGGGCTGGAGGAAGCACAAGGTGGAATCAAGATTGCCGGGGGAAATATCAGTAAGCTCAGATGAGAGATTGAGCAAAGAGAATTTCTAGGGAAGAGTATTCCCTGAGAGGGGATAGCAGGAGCTAAGGCTCCAAGGGCAAGACAAGAGCCCTTCTCTCTTCCGCAGACTGTAGTCTGCCAGGCTCCTCTGTCCACAGGATTCTCCAGACAAGAATACTGGAGTGGGTTGCCATTTCCTTCTTCAAAACAGAATAGCTTCATTTAAAAAAAACAAAAAACAGAACCTTAAAATAGGAGAACTGAATATCTTATCTCAATGCAAATATACATTATTTATGATTGGCTTT
This sequence comes from Okapia johnstoni, assembly GCA_024291935.2. Taxonomy (NCBI): domain Eukaryota; kingdom Metazoa; phylum Chordata; class Mammalia; order Artiodactyla; family Giraffidae; genus Okapia; species Okapia johnstoni. The sequence goes on from CM044312.1 coordinate 55,354,504, forward strand.
CATCTATGTAAAGCTTTCAAAATTTAGTTTTCTACAGTATCCTTTGGATCCATCAAGAACATTAGGAAGTAAGATAATCCTGAAGGCAGTATCATTTATAGAAGAAATATAAGATTGAGACCTTGAATACTAACAATTTATATACCTGGCATTTTCTTTATTTAAAATTTCTTCTTAGTAGCTGACTAATATAATCCAGTACTAGTCAGTTGAATTAAAATTTATAGATATTCATGATAAACTAAGTGAGTACACTTCATACCTAAGCTTACATTGGTTCTCAAAATAAGCATGTCCAAACATGAGTCTCCAGGGCAATGGTTGTCACATTTGGAAGAGGAATTGCGTTAGGCTTTTCATATAATAGAAAAGTTAGTTATTTTGTTGGACTTGGGTGTATTTATTATTCAGCAAAGATTTAGAGGTATGTGTGTGTGTTACTAAGTTCTTATTGAGCTAATTAAAAAGGATTTGAGATTCTGACTCAGCAGGCCAGTTGGATTTAGTAAAAATTTATTTATGCAAAGATTTAAGAACCATCACATGTTCGTATTTAGAAGCCAAATTCAAACAAAATTGCTTTGAAAAAACAACTGAATGAATCAAATGAAGTGGGCATTGAAACATGGCATGACAGTCAACAAAAGTGAGAAAGATAACGTTAAAAAAAAAAAACTACTCACTGAGTAAGAAGTTAGTAACCCCCAAATTAAAAAAAAACAAAACAAAACTCCAATGTTTTAGTCCCAGCACCCTTGTATTCATTTGTTAGTGCTGCCATTACAAAAGTACCGTACACTGAGTGGCTGAAACAACAGACATTTATTGTTTCAAAGTTCTGAAGCCTCGAAGTCTGAGATCAAGGTTGGTTCCTCCTGCAGGTGGTTTATTCTGAGGAAATTATCTATTCCAGACTGCTCTCCTTGGCTTGCAGATGGCTGTCTTCCCTCTATGCCTGTTTCTATCTGTATTCAAATTTCCCTCACCAACCACATTAGATTAGGGCCCATCATAATGACCTCATTTTAATTTGATTACCTCTGTAAAGGGCTTCCCCTATGGCTCAGTGGGTAAAGAATCTGCCTGCAATGCAGGAGACACGGGAGACGCAGGTTCAATTGCTGGGTCGGGAAGATCCCCTGGATGAGGGCACACAACCCACACCAGTATTTATGCCTGGAGAATCCCCATGGGCTGAGGAGCCTGCTGGGCTCTAAAGTGTCACAAAGATCTGCATGAAGATTCTTATCTCCAAAGAAGATCATGTTTTGAGGTACTGGGGTTTAGGACTGCATCATATTTTTTTTTTTTTTTGAGGGGGAACAATTCAAACCATAACAACTGTCTAGGAAAATGAAAATACAACTCTAAAGTATTAATATTGGCTGCTGTACAAAATCCTGAAGTCAGCTATTAGCTTGAAGTAGCACTTTCACTAATTTTGATAGCAGTAGAGGATTCCCTCACATAAGGCTAACTACGTTTGTCTAGTTGGCTTATTTGCTTCTTTGTGACAGTCTCACTATCCAAATTATTTATGCTCATTTAGAGCTGAGACAGAATGCATATGATTAGCTTGAGAAAATCCACTCCAATAATTAGAAAAGATTATGTAAAATAACTCTTTCTGCCTCAGGGACACAGAGAAAAATTGTCTCCTTATTTGAACAGAGTGCCAGGCTTTACATATTTCTGAAGCTTACTTCAGTTTGAAGTCTTTCAAGGTGAATTAGTAGCTGCAAAATTTGTAAATTGAAAATCAGGAGATCATTTTTTTCTCATTGGCATTCATCTTTCTCACTACTATACTATAAAAGGAGTGTGTTTTTTATTTACCTTATGCTGTTTTACTAATACAGCTAAACGTAAAATTACAGTTAACATATTTATATTCATAAGGTCTTTTTCCAGGCATCTTATTTTGCTTTTAGCCTCTATTGTTTGAGTGTTTTGGCAAACATGGCCTACCCACTCTAGTACTCTTGGGCTTCCCTTGCAGGTTAGCTGGTAAAGAATCTGCCTGCAATGAGGGAGTCCTAGGTTTGATCCCTGCATAGGGAAAATCTGGAGAAGGGAAAGGCTACCCACTCCAGTATTCTGGCCTGGAGAATTCCATGAACTATAGTCAATGGGGTCACAAAGAGTTGGACATGAATGGGCGACTTTCACTTTCACTTTTCTTTTATTGTTCTTCTCATGACCTCTGACTATAAGCTCCCTTTTCTTAGAAACTTTACTGTAGAAAAGTTGCAGTTGTAAATTCTTTTTCTGCTCTTTGGAGGTGAAAGCCTCCTGCAGCCTAGGAATATGTTTCTTTGTGTCTTGGGAGCCATCTTTTTGCAATGCAGTCATCAAGAAAGATAGGCTTCTGTCTCCTAGTCTCTGAGCAAGGGTGGGAGCCTACCTTCCATAGGTCACAAGCAGCAGACACAAATGGCCCAATCACTTTGGGCATACTCCTCCTCCTTCCTCAGGGTCCTCTGGTACTCTTTCAGTCTCTCTCTCCTGTTGCAATCTTGAGTTGTCTTCCTTGTCATTTGGTCCAGTGCAGTTTTTCTCCTTAACAATTTTGTCAGGTCCTTCATTTGGGGATGCTTCTATGAATAATGAAAACTTCATAGCTATGGATTTGAATTGTACATACTCTGTACTTGAATTAGCAGCAATATTTCTTTTCATTTTAATGTTAAAGTTTTGAGTAAACCTGAAATTATTTAGTGTTACAAATACAGTACTTATGACCTACTCAAAATCTCTGCTTTTAGTTATTCAATGCAATATTTTGATTGTATTTGTTTCATTAGAAAGGCAAGGAGATGTTTTATGTTAACTGAAAATGTAAAGATTTTTGCTTGTAGAAATCTGAGGTTTCTATCCATTTACTATCTAAATATTTCTTACATTCTGTCTAATTTCTATAATTACTCATGTACTCAAGGCCTATATCGTCTTCATTTGGGCCAAGTATATTTTACTTGAATCTATACTTTCTGTCTAATCTTACTCAAATCTGTTTTCTACATTGCAAAAAGGTGATCTTCCTGCAATGGAAATCAGCATATAATTGTCCAGACAAACGCTGCCCAAAGCACACTTATGTGAATTAGATAAGGAGTCCTCTTTAAGTAAAATAGAATTCAGGTTAGTAGACCACAACCTACCACAACTGTACTTGGGCTGATCTGGGAAAAGTGGGAACTTGGGTGGTTCTCCCTTGTAGGGCATGGCCTCCTGGTAAAGGATAAGGAGGGAACAGATTATTTTTGGTTGCCATGGGAAACCTAGAGCATGCTGGCTAGTCCCATCTTAATGCATTGGCCAATTATAGCACCAATACTAGCAGAACTGCTGGCTTTAGATGCTTCCTGACATGATACATGTGAGGTACACAGTTTCATCCACAAAGTAGTTTTGCTGAAATGCTCATACTCAAGACTTATTTTTAGATTTAAATTACAATTTACAGAAAAGATAGACAATGGAGAAAAAATTGAACACGTAAAAGACACAAAATATAAAACATTAGACACTCTATAGTACAGCTGGCCTTTTATGTTCAACAATCAATGCCAAGAAAAAAATGTAGTTTGTTCTAAGTTAAAATGCATTTAAAAGAGAAAACAATCAAACACAAGTCATACCTCATAACTTATTACTGGTTTAAACTAATAAGCTGTACTGGTTGGGGCACTTATAATTAGATGCTATTTTGAGATTATTGTCAGTTTTGTTAAGTAGGATAGTAGAGTTGCCAGTATGTAAGAAATATTCTTATTTGGGGTAAAATATTGTAATAGTTGCAATTGATTAAAAAAAACACACAAAACATGTGAAAAAATAATTGAAGCCTGTATGGTGGTGTGTAAATAGTTATTAAATCTAAGTGCTGTCTGTAAGTGTGTAATTATATTATTCTTTTCACTTTTCTGTATGTTTGGATTTCTTATAGCAAAAAATTAAATACTGTAATATTTAAAATACAGAAAGAATGGACATCTAGTTTTAACTCTGATATGTAAAGAACTTGGAAGTTGTCACTTCTATCCTTATAAGAAATAGTTAAAAATACTGAAAATCAGTGACTTTTGTTGGAGCCAAATATGTTTAAAAGCAAATGACCTCTCAAGTCTAGACAGACAGATCATATTCAGTAAGATACGGATGAAATTTGGTTACTGGATCTAAAGTCACTGGAGGTATAAGCTGGTAGCCATAAAATGGTACTTTGGGTATATTTCTGGAGCTTGATTGTGGACTGGCATTAGGGTGAGAGACTAAATAGGGCTGCAGTCTTGGAGTCAGCACACTTAGTGGACTACCTCCAGGAACCCTACCAGCTCTTCATAAGGAAGACCTGAAAAGATTCCTCTATGGCACTGGCAAGGAGAATGGAGGAGTAATTGTTGAGGAATGATTCTCCTTAACAGAGAACTCTCCTTAACAAAGTCTGCACTGTGGGAAGAGGATTTTGGCAGAGCCTTATCCCGGTGGAAGGGAGTTATCCCACTCAAGGCCCTCCAGCTTTCCTGTCTATTTTAAGGGAAGGAAGATGGTCAACAACAGTTAGGGATTCTAGGAAGTATAATGGGAATGTTGCAGCTAGGAAAGAGAGTAGGAAGCAAAGAGGAAAAACTATATCACTGGAGAAAGATACAGGTCCACTAAATAGTGAGATTTAATCAGAAAATTACAGAATCCTCCCCATGTCAATTTCTTATCATCACATCATCATGACTATAGTATAACAACTGAATTACAGCTGTAAGAACTGTAAGGCCCAGACTCTATTTAAGAAGGAGTTCTTGGGAAGCCCAAGGCATAAGGACATTAGAGGAGTTTGAAGCCTCTGGAACAAACATTAAACATAGCCCAACTCTCAGCCAGGTTAATATAAAACCTCACACTAAAGTCCTATTCACCTCAGTTCCTGTTACCCAATATATCAGGCCTGGATTTCATCAAAACACTGTAAGGCAAAACAAAACGTAAAATAGCTCTCAGTCTGAAGAAGCAAAACAGTCATCAGATCTAGACTCAGATATGACAGAGGTATTACAATTATCAGACAGGAATTTAAAATAAGCATGATTAATATCTTATATGAAATATTAAGGTGAGATGAGTAATTTAAACAGAGGTGTATAGTCAAAAAAGAATCAAAAGAAAATACTAGAAAGAATAATTAGAAAGAATACTGTAACAGAAATAAAGAATACTTTGATAGATTTTTCAGTAGACAAATCACACAACACATATGACTGAAGAATCACTCTCAGTGTACTTGGTTAATACTCATTCATTTCTCACATATAGATCAATCATCATTTCCTCAAAAACACATTCTCTGACCCATTTTTTTTAATGTTTTCATGCCATATTGATTACATATCTACATTGATATCATAGATTATGTTTTTAGACACTGGATTTCTCTAGTAGCCATAGTGTATTCAATATGGATCTCTTTTTTGTTGTTACCAATTTCTATGAGTCAAGACTAACTCAGCATAATGCCAAACAAAGAATGAAGAATTAAGTCAGTGAACTGGATATTCTACTTTCCACAAACCTTAGTAGTTTTATATTATAAAGGCCAAACTTTTGAGATGTGTAATATATTTAACCATTGTGTGGCATTCAGACAACAGTAATGGGAAGATTTCTGTAAAACCATGCTAAGTTGTAATAAGTTGAGATGTGGTTTAAAATATTTGAAATTTGATTAGGGTGATGTAAATATTGAATGCATATCTAATTATTTTCCCAAAGAAATCTCCTCTTTGAAGGACTTCTTTTATCTGCAATAACAGTTTAAAATTGTGGACACAATTCCTTGCCCTGGCTTTGACTTCAGTGCACTTCCGGTGACAGTTTTCCAAAAGGTTTCTCATGTTTCTGCCTATCTTATGAGCAGAGCACTGACTATTACTGTCCTGGACTGTATTTTCAAGGACATTTGTATAGTGAACATCCTTGGAAGATAGAGATAGCATCTTCCTCCAGAGCAAAACGCACATGTGTTATTAGTTACTTTTCCTGATAAAAGACTCAGGTTCCTTAAGCTCAGAGTTCTCCTTGTAATGTAATCCACTGTGTATGCAAATGTCACCTGGCCCTCTTTGTATTGTCACGTGGGAGTCAGGGTTCAGAAACTCAGAGAAGTGCTGATAGTCTGGATACTGCTACTGCTCCAAGTAGTAAACTGTTCTTTGTCTCTCACTATCTTCTGATAGCATGTACATTTATGATTGTATAGCTGGCTGACTTGTTAGAGTATAAGGAGAATAAAAACACAGATCCTTTACAGTTCTTCACATAGTGCCTTCAGGTAGAGAGTGTAGGCTGCTTTGTAATCAAAAGGTATTTAATTAAGGCAAGAATGGGTTCTTCTAGAACTATAAGTCAGGCTCATGTCAAGAAGGAAATGGCAATCCACTCCAGTGTTCTTCCCTGGAGAATCCCACGGACAGAGGAACCTGGTGGGCTACAGTCTACGGGGTCTCAATGAGTCGGACACGACTAAGCGACTAAACACACACACACACACACACACACACACGTCAAGAAAGAAGTGATCCCACAATAACTTAGAACAGTCCTGGTTGAGAATATGAAGCACAGTCTGCATGACTTCAGTCAGATAGATAAGAACATCCTCTCCCTTGCTGTAATTCAGGCAAACACTGGGATGTATTTCTAGGATATTGAAAGCCACTCAGTCATGTCTGACTCTTTGTGACCCCATGGACTATACAGTCCATGGAGTTCTCCAGGCCAGAATACTGGAGTGGGTAGCCTTTCCCTTCTCCAGGGGATCTTCCTGACCCAGAGATATAACCCAGGTCTCCCGCGTTGCAGGCAGATTCTTTACCAGCAGAACCACAAGGAAATCCCAACAGTACTGGAATTCCTGACCCAGAAATCGGGGTCTCCTGCATTGCAGGCAGATTCTTTACCAATTGAGCTATCAGGGAAGACATTTCCAGGATATCTTATTACTATTTAGTCATTAAGCTAAACATAGATGAATACATTAAATAATTTTAAGTCATGTCTTCAGATTGTAGTTGGTAAATACATGGACAGAATATGTGAACATAGAGACTTGGTAAGGCTTGTATAGGGGTGGACAAGAAGTTGCTTTGGGCCAACCCAATATTTCTGCAGAGGCTGAAAATGAACCTGAAAGTGAAGGAGAGAAAGAATTGAGCAAGTTAATAGTTGATAGCAGGCACATGAAAGAAAAGAACCACAATTTGACAAATATCCCCTATGGGACTGACTGTTTGGATGTGCAAATTTATATTGTGAACTTGTTAAGAAAATGATGTTTCCACTTGTAATTCATTTTTCTCCCTAGCTCTATTGATTTGATTTGAGAAGTTACCAGGCCGGTAAATTCAACAGTGAAATTACATTCAAGGTACCTAAGACTCAAACCTCTGCTTTAAATGTTAACTCTTCTTGTAGCAGATCAGTAAATATTCCTATTCCACAACTGATGTATTACAGGGCTTAATTGAGAATTACATTTTGATACTCACTTTCACATACCCTGTGGTAAGGTCAACCCTGAACAATAATTCCATCTTTGGTCCACAAATCATGTGAGTGTGTTGACTGACTTGTGGTGTGGAAAGATCCAATAAGGAGTCATGTGGAGGAAGCAAAAGTGAATATTTTATATAGTTTTATTAAATAAGACATCAAAAATATAATCAACATATTGAATCTTTGAGAGTATCTCATCATTGGAAATTTTGACTACTATTGCCCTATAATAAACATAATTTATTATATTTATAATTATAATATGATTTCATTTATTATATAAATATAATAAATAAATATGATTTAATCATAAAATAAATATATATCACAACTTACAGTCATGCTGTTGGCCATGTAAATTTCTAAGTGAAAAGCATTAAAAAATATTTCAAAGCAGAGTTCCTAATGAGATTTTTAGCCATAAAGAAACTAATGACAGGTAAAAAGATATCAGTGCCCTCGCTGGAAGTCTTGATATATTTAAAACCTAAATTAAATTGGTTATGAATGTCAGTGATACGCTAATGAAGATTAACAAAGAGCTCAGAAGATACTGAGTAACTGAAGTAGAAACACGGAGTGATCAATACAATAATGGTATGAAAAGAACTACCAACAGAAGGCATCTTTCAGTGTCATCACACAGGGTATGAAATCCTTGGAGCAAATGTGGAATATCAGAGTTTCTGTTTGAGTTGAAACGGTGGAGTTGAAGAGATATTAAGAGACAATAGAAAATGCATTATTCTAGGAAATAGTAATATTATTAATAATTATTGATATTGCTTGTTTTCTGTGTTTAGGACTATGTGAAGTGTTGACTTTTTATCCTATCATTACCACAGTGGAGCGTTACTAGATATTATCATCCATATTTTGCTAAACAGAAACCAAAACCAGGTAATGTTGAGCTAGTTAGAGGTGTAGCAGAGATTCAGATCACATTCTGATGCTCTTTCTACTGTAATAAGAGAAAAATTATCCCTAGTCTTCAAAATTATCCCCATGTTTTGTGGAGTTTTTGTTACTATATTCCCAGAAGGGCCTGCACAAGCATTGGTAGTCATCTGGTTCTCTATTTGCATACATTTTCTTTTAAGCACCTGTGAAACTGCATTTTCTAAATTTTGATATACTGTGTTATATTTTCATTTAGTTAAAAATATTAAAAATTTTTCTTTGATTCGTGAGTTAGTTGGAAGTCATTTTGCTTTTTCTAATTATTTGAGGTTTTTTTTAGAGATGTTACTGTTTTTAATTACTATACATATTCTGTTTTGGTCAGAGAATATATTCTATATTATTTAGTGCTTTTAAATTTGTCGAGACTTGTTTTATGGCTTGGAATGTGTTTTGTCTTGGACAGTGTTCTATGTCCATTCGTAAAAGAATGTACATTCTATGTTGAATGTGGTGTTCCATAAATATCTATTAGGCAGTGTTGGATGATAATATTATTTTCTTATACATTAAAAATTTCCAGTAAAGTTAACAGTAAGAAAGAAATATTAATTTCCTTAGCTTCTTCAACTATGATGATGGGTTTGTCTATTTCTTCCATTAGTTGAATCCGTTTTTCCTTCACATTCTATGAAATTTTGATACAAAGTACATATATATTTAACATTGTTAGAGCTTTGTGTGAATTCACCTTTTGTTATTATGAAATATCAGGCATTACTGATAATTCTCCCAGAATTGAAGTCTGTATTCTCTATTTTCATCTGTATTTTAAACATACCAGTTTTCTCATGATAAATATTTACTTTGTATATTTTTCTTTCCATTCTTTAATTTGCAAACCCTGTGTGTTTTTACTTACTTTAGTGTGTACTCTGCTAACTACCTATAATTCTGTCTTGTTTCTTTTTAATTCATTGTGATAATGTCTGACTTTTAATTAGATTTTTCTGAATTCATTTATATTTACTGTAGTTATCGGTATGGTTGGGCTATCACTAAGAGTTCTGTATCTTATTTAATTTCTTTCTTGTGTTCTTTTTTCCTTGGTATGCCTTACTTTTCTTATTTTAATCAAATATGTTTTCATATTCAGTTCTAACTTTTCCCTTCTATCTGAATCTAATCGCCTTTGTGAGTGTGTGTGCATGTGTGTGTTTAGAGGAGTTTCTAGAGATTATAATATGTATCTTTAACTAAATAATATAGTATATATTAATCATATGCCATTTGTTGTATTGTATTGTAACTTACAAATCGTATGCTTTCATTTAAACCCTTCCCATCCTATGTGATATATATTTTATGTTATGAATACATATACTTTATATCCCTCTATGCAGTCTGACTTTGCAGATTTCTTACAATCTAAAATCCTAGGTCTTTCAATGAAACTGGTGAAAATAATGAAGGTTCTTTTTGTTTAACAAACTATCATTTTAGATGCTCTTCAGTTCTTGTACATACACGTTTATAAGTGGTTTTATTCTCTTCAAATTGGAGTGGTAGCAAATTCTCTCAGCCTTTGCTTATCTGAAATTTCCTTTCTTTAATTTCACTTTTGGAGAATATTTTTGCAGGATAGAATATGTTAAATTGACTGTTTCCATTCTCTTTTAGAGATGTTTCATTGCCGTTTGGTTTCTGTTGCTTCTGGTGAAAAGTTAGCACTTATTCTTATGTTTATCCTCCTGGATTTGTCGTCTTTTTTCCTCTGACTGGTATTAGAATTTTCTTGGTACCTTTGGTATTTGGTTGTTTTATGTGCCTAAGTATGATGGCCTTTTTATCTTGCTTAAGATCTCCTGGAGTTCTGCATTTATATTGTTTATCAAGCATCGAAAATGGTTCAAGCAAAATGAGAAAAATGATTGATATTCAGTCTATTTAAGAGGAGAAAAAATGTATTGTCTGCTACAAAGTATGTTTATAATGCTCTGCTTTGTGGTGATACTTGAGAAAAGAGAGAGATGAGCCAATTTAAGCTTTGCTTAAGAAGTGAAAGTGCAAGTCGTTCAGTCGTGTCCAACCCTTTGCAACCCCATGGACTATAAAGTCCATGGAATTCTCCAGGCCAGAATACTGGAGTGGGTAACTGTCACGGTCTTTATAGACCGGGACCTGGGGACTGGAGTCGACAAAAAGAAGGACGCAGTGGATCCAAGTCTCGAGTGAAACAAAGGTGCTTTATTTGTAGCAGCGTGTGCTTATATATCTCCATACAAGGAAGCTTCGGGCAGCAAAAATAAAGTTGAGCAAAAACAGAACTAGGCGAATAACAAACATCACAGGGCCAGAAGATAATCCATAGCCTGAGTAATAGGGACGTGACTGAATGGTTTACATTAAAGTAAAAGGTCATTGAAGGGAATCCACGCATGCACTCTGTCTCATCACCTCAGGCCTGAGAACTGCGTGCAGCTCTGCTCGTTCCTGTTTTCCAGGAACTGATAAGGAACAGAGGGCCTTTGAGAAACATCACGCAAACGAAGAAAACAACATATTAGATTCCTTAAGGTTGAACGTCCCCTGACAGGTAAACTTTACCTTCTCCAGGGTATCTTCCCAACCTAGGGATCGAACCCAGGTCTCGAGCATTGCAGGCAGATTGTTTGCCAGTTCAGCTACAAGGGAAGCATTTCAAATTTATCATGGTAAAAAGACACAATATAAGATGAACATATAGGTGCTATTGCAATAAAATATTAAGTAAAAACATGAATAGTTCAGAATACATGAAAAGAAAAATGGATATGGAAGATATGTAATTACAAAATCTTACATACATAATCATAAAAATCATATCAATATAGAACCTCAAGTAATAAACTATAAAAAAATTCCTAAAATCTGAAAGTCTTCATTTTAAAGTATATGATGTTATAAAATTTATTTAATTAACAGATGACTTTAATAACTCAGAGAGACCATAATCAATCATCTTCACAGATTTCCAAAACGTGGTAGCAATGCATAGGCAGAAGACAGACTGGATTTTTAGTCTTGGGGGTTCTAACTACACCACTGTAAATGCTATTTTTAAAAGAGCATAGTTTAGGCCTTGAGTTGGAGTTCATATAGAAGACACTTTCTGAAAGAATCAGATTATCAGTCTATATTCAGATTTTGCTATTAATAAAATGATAGATTTCTCTGATTTTTATAATAAGTGGAATCATGATGAAAAATAAGAATTACATACTATACTTAAACCTTGTTTTAAATTTTTAAGGCAAAATGCTTGTTGAAATACATTCTTTAGATGATAGCCTAGTTTAAAAATTCTTTATTTAGGTAGTGTCTTAAAAGTAGTTTGAGCTTATTATATGAAGAAAATCTCCAGCTTCTAAGAGGTGTCTAATGAAAGAAGAGAAATTAAAGCACCAGATATCCCAAAGTGGAATGCTATTACTACTGATACTTTAAAACATATCATATGCTTCAGGCAAATAAATTTAATTAAAGAATCTGAATGCCTTCATAGCTATAGTTACATTATTCAAGCATTTGCAGTGATTCTTTGAATCTAAGGATATAAATGAAAAATGACAGCCCAACAACCAACGGAGGAAAGAACAAAGATTTAGTATTACAGTGCCAAAGTAATTTATCTAAACAAATGGACAAAGTGAAATGGCCAGTAAATTCAATAAATAGACCAGTTGTTTTATTCTACTGGTATTTTTAATTATTAAAAATTATGAATTTGGTAATTTCAGGGAAGGGGGGAAAGTCCCTCATTACTATTTGAAATAAAAGGACTTATTTTTTGTAACATAGCTAAAGATTCTACTAGTCCCTCAATCAGATGTTTCCAAAAATAGTTTCTTTATCCCTTTACCTTAAGAATACTTTTTAGAAACTCAATTTATTCCCATGAAATGAAAAAAGCAAGTGATAGAGTCTAAAATCTTTCTTGATTTTAGTCTCATATCCTCTCTATTATTTTTAGAATTCTAGTCCTTGCAGAGAACAATTGCTAATAATTTGCCCTCAATAAAATGAAAATTCAATATTCAAGTGTCTATAATACATGCATAAAAACTTCAGTCAAGGTGGGTGTTAAATGAAAATAAACATATTTTCAAACTAGCAGAAAAGTTAGATTCTGTAATCCAAAGATAATTTTGCAGGAGGAGAACAAGGAAGTGAGTTTCCTGACTTCTGAACAGTGGATCACCCTATCACATTAGAGTGTATTAATATTTGGGCATGTCTTATGAAACACAAAATTTCTGATGAAATAATAATATTCTTTATTAACCAGCATTCTTTCCATAAGGCTCTATTTATTTCTTCCAGTTTAGAGCATCCGTGGCTAAGAGTGAGCTATTTTTATATCTATCTAGTTGGCCAACTTTTTCTGCAAAGGGCTAGATAATAAATATTTTAGGATTTGGGGACCAGATGGCCCATCACAACTATTCAACTCTGGAAAAGCAGCCATAGACAATACATAAATGAATGTTCATGGCTGTGTTCCAATAAAATTTTATTTATAAAAACAGGTGATATGAGATAGATCTGGCTCACAGTCTATATTTTGATGACCCAGGTTTAGAACAATGACAACTTAGGTATTTCATACAACCTGTATTCTGTATATTTTTATCTTATCATTTGCTAAACTGTATGGTAAATGTTTGCCTTCTCCCCCATCCACACACAGCATAAAGTTCTTAAGGGAAGAAGTCCTGCTTCATTTATTTTTATGTGGTCAAGAATATTGGCAGAATTAATTTTATCTGTCAAAATGACAGTTCTCACAACCAAATAGAAGCAACAGAGTGAATAAGAGCATTTCCAAAAGCATGTTCAGTCAGTTCATCTGGCTTCAAGAAATGCTTACAGAAAATGAGTTTATTATCAAGTAAGTTTGTAAAATGTGGCATGATATAAACCTCATGGATAGTTATAAAATGTATTTGCATAGTGAAAGCTATGATAAGTACCTGCTGTGAAGAAGTCAGTTGTTTCTGAAACTTACTTGAAAAAAATTAATTCTTTGTTACCATCTTGAATAGCACATTTCTTCTTTTTCCATTTTATATATCTATTCACCATTATTTATAACTGAAAGTGCTAGGGACTATGCTATGCACAAGGTATACCAGCTTAAAACTCATTAAAGATACCCTTTATTCAATAAACATTTTGAAAAGAATACGAAATGTCTCTTTTAAGTAGAATTTATTTTTAGAGCATTTTTTTTTTTTTGGTTCATAGCAAGAAATGGAACAGAAGGTCCTGGGAGTTCCCATACATCTCTTATCCTCACATGCACAACCTCCCCTACTAACATACCTGATCAGAGTCGTACATTTGTTATAATCAATGAACTTACACTGACACGTCACTATCACACAAAGTCCATAGTTTACTGTAGGGTTCACTGTTGGTGTTTGCATTCTATGTTTTGACAGATGTATAATGAAGGGTATTCACCATTATAGTATCATAAAGTAGTTTCACTGCACTAGGAATTCTTTGTGTTCTGTTTATTCATCCCATACTTTACACTTAAGCCCTGGAAACCACTGGTCATTTTTACTGTCTTCAAAATTTTGCCCAGAATGTCATATAATATGTAGCCTTTTAAGATTGGCTTCTTTTACTTAGTAATATGTATTTAACTTTTTACTCCATGTATTTCCATGGCTTAATAGCTCATTGCATTTTAGCACTGAATAATATTCCTTATCTGTGTGTACCACAGTTTGTTTATCCATTCACCTGCTGGAGGGAAGCTTAGTTCCTTCCAAGTTTTGGCAGTTATGAACAAAGTGTCTGTGAACATCCCTGTGCAGGTTTTTGTGCCAACATAACTTGTCAACTATTTTGGGTAAACATCAAGGAGTACATTTGCTGAAATGAATAATAAGAATCAGTTTAATTTTGTAAGAAACGGCTACACTGTCTTTTGAAATGGTTGTACTATTTTCACTTCCACCAGCAATGAATGAGAGTTCCTGTTGCTCCACATACAAGTCAGTATTTGGTGTTGTCTTATAATGTCTTTTAGAGTCTTATTTCTTGAGAGAGTTAAAGAAGTCAGAAAATCTATTTTCTTTTTTTCATGTGTAGTGTGTTTAAGTATCAGTAACATAATCATAGATGATTGCAAAATATTGTTTCTAGGTACTAAAGCAAAATCTTTGAATGGATTTGCATTTTATGATTCACCACTTTCTTTAATTGAAGATGTCCACAGTCTAAGATGCTGGAATTTGGGGCTGACACCTTGCTAATTACATGTCTTTTTCCCCCACTAGATAACAAGTGTTTTGTGATATGTATGTATTATTTCCCAAACCATCTTCCCAGGTGACTCAGTGGTAAAGAATCCGCCTGCCAAGCCGGAGACATGGGTTCGATCCCTGGGTTGGGAAGATCCCCTGAAGAAGGAAATGGCAATTCACTCCAGTATTCTAGCCTGGGAAATCTCATGGACAGAGGAGTCTGCTGGGCTACAGTCCATGGGGTGGCAAAAGAGTCAGACACGACTTAGAGACTCAACAATGGATTTCCCGAACATACTTGGCCAAGTAGAAAAATAAGCCTGCCATTAGAGAAATAGAAAAATGGGCAAAAATTCTGGTGATAAAAAGATCAACAAGGGGGCAGGACTCTCACAGTGTCAAAGGAAAAGGAAAAGTAAATTAGTTCTTTTAACTATTCACCTTGGCTGCATATAAATACTTTGGGGGTTGAAAATGAAGCAGATTTGACTGAGTCAAGATATTGTGATTGCAGCATCAGTGCTTCGACTAGTAACCAAATTCTCTATCCAGAACATTTTACCTACTTGTTACAGTTCCTTAATTTCATCTTCAGTCTTGTGATGATAGGTATCAGGAAAAATAATTACTATTTACAAAGAACGCCCCTGGAGAAGGGAATGGCAACTCACTCCAGTATTCTTGCCTAGAAAATTCCATGGACAGAGGAGCCTGGTGGGCTACTGTCCATGGGGTCACAGAATCGGACACGACTGAGCAACTAACACACATAGAACCCACTCTCAGTATTATATGAAAAAGCTAGCAACATGTGAAATGAATATAGCCATCACTTAATATTCCTGGGTTTAAGTATATCAGACCTTGTCTTTCTGCCCTTTGCCTTAACATGACCCAGAGCAGGCATTAGAAATACTTTCCAACTTGCTACTCTGGTCCTAAAAGTGGAAAATACTGGGTGCTGTTTTCTGAACTGTGTTCAGAAGAGTTTATCCTTTACTAATGATTTTTGTTTATTTTCCTACATGTTTCATCTTGGTAAACTAGGGTTGGAGGAAGAAAGTAGAGCATCATTAAGAGCCAGCATTAAGAAGTGTTGTCACCTCTTAATAAACAAGGCAGTCTGCAAGAGCATGGGGTACCTTTTAGGTTCTCGCTCTGGGTGTCTCCAGCAATTTCCATGTTGCTTTGGTTGTCAGAGACTAACTTATAATAATGGTTTCTGGATTCAGACTGAAGGAGGTTTAGAGTTGGGGAGTGTGGGAGAATGTGTAGGGCATGTAATTCTTGATCTAAAAGGTAAAAAGAACACATCTTCATGTTACACTAACCATTTTTCATTGAACTACTTAGAAATTATCGTTAATGCTGAATTGTAGACCAGGACCTGTGAAGCCTAAGTAGTGTTTTCTAGAAATTGCTCCAAAGAGAAAAGATGGAATGAAAGAATTAGGGTGTAGGACTAAGAGGTCACAATAATGAGACATAGGGTATTAATCAAATCAATCCATGTAGAGAAGCTTTTACAGATGGGGAATGTTGGGAAATGATGGTAGAAGTATGAACTATGAAAGATATTGAGAGTTGTATAAAGTTTGAATTTGATAAGAGAAACATCATGATTATAAGAATAAAGTAACATAGAAAATATTAGGTAAATGTCAGAAAAGAGATGTAGTTTTTCATGGTGATTATTATTAATATTTCAACTTACAAATTGGTCCTTGAAATTTATTTTGACAGACATATAATTATTTAATTTTTAATGTTTCTTTTCAATTTAATGGTTAATTTTCTCATTTTAATATGACTTGTGTTTCTTATTAAGTAGTGTGGAAAAATGATAACATAATGAAAACTTCTCAGAGATAAGAATGACTAGATAGAAAATACCTTTAAAATTAGATGTTGAGAATTTTTAATTAAGAAGAATACATTTCACAGTTCAAAGTGGAATAAAAACCATTTGAGAGAGGAAAATTAAAGATGAGAATTTGAAAGAGCCACTGCATTTTTGCATCTCTCATGCTAAGAAGTTGTTAAATGTCTTAGAAATAAATAAACAAACACTAATGTCACACTTTTAAGGTGTGATGAGGCAAGTAAGAATTAGGAGGTATCAGCAGTACTAAAGGTGGTGATCAGTATATGAGGAGAGAAGTAATACATTATTCATTATTGGCCTAGTTAGGAGCTGTGTTGCCTGACTGTGTTCAAGGGAGTATCCAACGTATAGTTGTACTGAGAAAAAGGAAAATGGAAAAGTTTGCTAGCTCACTTGTGAAAACGGTTTATTCCATATTTTCTACAACCTCACCAAGGTTCTTCTGACAATCTTATTGATCAACTTTTGATTAAATCTGGAGTCCACTGATAGATTGGCAAAGGAAAAAAAAAATTTGTAACATTTATTTGCCCTGATAAATCATTCACTAGAAGGATTAAAATTCAGCATCACCAGCTGACTTAAAGTCACCTAGTGATTCTGAGTTTCCAGCTGCATTGAATTTCCCAGTTATGTATTTCTTACTTCTGAGGAGCCTATGCAAAAAATTTAAAAATCTATTTTATACATATGAGGTTATTAGGGGATTTGTTTCTTTACCTGAAGAGTTATGGCTTCCTTGGTGTCTCAGACAGTTAAGAATCTGCCTGCCATGTGGAAGACCTGTATTTGATCCCTGGATTGGGAAGATCCCCTGGAGAAGGGAATGGCAACCCACCACATTATTCTTGCCTGGAAAATCTTATGGACAGGAGAGCCTGGTGGGCTACAGTCCATGAGGTCACAAAGAGTCAGACACGACTGAGCGACTAACACTATAAAGAGTTACAGACACGTGTATGGATTGCACAAAACACTGGGTTTCTTGAAGTTTCTCTTGCAAAGTCTACAGAATCTTATTTGGATCATGAGATTTTTTAAAAATAATCTGAAGAAAACTATTCTCTCTCTAGGATGCTGATACTCTTGCGATCCCATGAACTGTAGCCTGCCAGGCTCCTCCATCCATAGAATTCTCCAGGCAAGAATACTGGAGTGGGTTGCCATTTCCTTCTCCAGGGGATCTTCCTGCCCCAGGAATTGAACTCAGGTCTCCTGCATTGCAGGCTGATGCTTTACCGACTGAGCTACAAGGAAGCTCCCTCTGTGGAATATGTGTCCATATACTGATTTGAAAATTAACACAATTTCCTAAGGTATGACAGACTCACTGAATCATTCATGGAACTTAATTTAATAAACAGCTTATACCAGGTGAGTCAGAGTGAGTCTTGTGAGCCCTCTGGAGGCTGTCACACAGGATGACTATAGTAATTGCTGCTGGTTCTTTGTTCCAGATTCCTTATCTATAATTTATGTCTTTGTGCCCTTTCATATCCAAGCTGCCACTCAAGATTGCTCTTTCTTGGGGGACTGTCCTATGCCACTGGAGCCACCTCACCTACTCCTACAGAGAGCTGGAAGCACTTGGGGACACCCTTTGTCAATGACTAGGGCACAAGATAATGAAAACTCAGCATCCACCCCTCAAGATGGGATTAACTCTGAGATGTATTTATACTCCACACATCCCTTGAGGGACCAAGCTAAAGCCTTGTTCAGTAGGACTGTGCTGAACTCAGATTCTCCTTGGTGTCTTCCCCTTTCCTGTTCTACCTTTCTCATTCCCTCCCAGTGTCCCCTGGGAGCTTTTCCTTAATGAATCACTTAGCATACAAAGCATTCTCTCAGGAACTGCTTTTCTCCCATAGCCAACCATATTATTTAATTATCCAGATCAGGAAACACAGTGAAGAGCAAATGGGAATGCTGTTATTAGTTATGCTGAGAAAGGGGTATAAACAGCAATGGTCCAGGACAAACTGGGACACATGTTCATCCTAGGGCTACATGGCACTTTGAGAGATAGCTCTAGAGAAATTCTTTCATTGAAAGCCCCTTTAGGGTATGGCACATCGCTGTTCTGCACCGATTGAACCCTGCTTGCCATGTTTCTAATGTATCACCAGTTTAAGCCTCTATGAGCTCATGGTTAATATTCTTTTCAAGGCTGCTCTATTCCTACCCCCAAATCCAAGATATCTTTCTTCTCCTTTTGGAGAAGGAAATGGCAACCCTCTCCAGTATTTTTGCCTGGAGAATTCCGTGAACGGTGGAGCCTGGCAGGCTACAGTCTGTAGGGTTGCTAGAGTTGGGCACGACTGAGTGACTAAGCACACACACACATTCTACCTTTATCCCTCACACTGAATTACAGCTTCAAGCCTCTCTTTCCTTTGAAAATATCCTCATTTCAGTCTGTCCTGGAACTTAGCAACAATCCCAAATCCCTCCTCACATCATCTTGTAGAGAGCTCAAAAAGCACAGATGCAGATTGAGTTCTAACAATAGCCCAGAATGTCCCATATTTTCCAAAGGAATGCAGGGAAGTTAGCCTTTGTAGGTGGTCACTAGTTACATGTGATTTTGTTGTTCTGCTTTAGTTTTGGGTAAACTTTTAATTTGCAGACTAAATTTAAGGGACATATAATCATGAGGTTCAATCCATATTCTGATGTTTGGGAATTTAAAAAAGTTATCTGCAGAATTTATTTTGAGCTATTAAAGCCCTATCCTAGTAGCTAATGTACACTCTCTTTATTTTCTGTTAAATTATAGAATTGTAATTTGAGTTTTCTATATGATTAATGAAACAAAATCCTTCCATTGAAAATAATGCTATATTGGAATCAATCCTACTTTTTTAGATTAAAAAATCTTGTCTCAAAATATTTACCTTTTACAAATTCTGTTATGGTGTACTTGACACATATTACAAAAACAATAGTATTTTAGCTGTAGGTCTGCGTCTGTGTGCATTCTGAGTTGCTTTCAGTCGTTTCCAACTCTTTGTGATCCCATGGGCTGTAGCCCACCATTCTCTTCTGTCCATGGGATTCTCCAGACAAGAATATTAGAGTCAGTTGCCATGCCCTCCTCCAGAGTATCTTCCCAACCCAATGGTCTCTTAAATCTTCTGCATTGGCAGGCGGGTTCTTTACTACTAGTACTACCTTGCTATGGGTCTAAATGAATCTAATTCAGTTTTAGAATCATCCAAGTGATACCAATATGACAGAATATAACGGAATTAGTTGTAAGTATGATGATATCTAAGCCCAGTCAGTAAGTCATTTCTAGCAGTAAAAATTGATTGAAATTTAGACTGCTGTCACTACAGAGTAAATATTACCCCCTTAGCAAATACAAGTTAGCTTTCATTGAGTCAACATCGTAATATCCTTTTAAAGTAGACATAATGCAGTTCTAAAACTTTAAAGTCTTAATTTGTTTCCCTTAAGTAGTATTACATTTTTTTGATGATGTGTTGATGAAGATGCCGTTAGATTTCCAGGAAGCACTGAAATGAGGTGCTAATCTATAGATTAGCCTCTCATACTCAGGCACAGAGATTTATTATGTCCTTTCTCATCGCAAATTAACTAAAATTTTTAATTTTACACATAACAGAAAAATGTTTGTACTTAATCTTGTCAGTGGATTGGGTGTCTTTTCAAAACAAAGACAGAAATAGACTCAAGAAATAGAGAATATAAAATAAAATAAATGTGCAAAAATATTAACTTTTTTGTCCAAGTCAGTTAGTCATGGAATGTTAGCAGTTCTTAGAACTTCCGTGTAAGGTTATAGTTTGGCATAATAAGCCAATTAACTGTAATGTAAAAATAAGTATTATTACAAAAATGTATATTTTGCTACCAGAGGACTTTAAGCATGTTAATTGTTCTTTTAAAAATTCTCTTAAGACTTCACAGTATTTACACAAAGTTAACTCCTTACAAATATTGTTCCTAAAGTTGTTAAAAGTCAGACAAGTATTTTATTTGATGGTTATATCAGAGCAAAGGCCTGACAGAAAATAGGACATTCAGTTCTTTAAGAAATTACTAGTATGTTGAGTTAATGTGTTGTAGTCATTATTATTGTCATTATCCCAAGCGTGGGTCACAAATTTCATCTGTTCCCATACAGTGACAAACGTTCTCTGTGATTAGATGCGGTCAATATATGTACTCATGACTAAAATACTCTTCTACACCAACTGAAAGAGATTCATCCTTTTAAGAATCCTGATTTCATGTTACAGGATCAGCATTAGAGAAGGAAGATAAGCGGAAGTAAACATATTGTCAAGTGTTTTTCCTATTAGTCATTCAGTATTGAAACCATTAGTGAATAAACTTGTAAGAAAAAACAGGATCATCTGTTTGTAACCAATTAACATTTTTCACATTTAAGAGTGACATGTGAAAAGTATTGGCATAATTATTGAGGTAATGATATGGTTTCCTGGTTTTTAAGTTTGAAAGTTTTTTATTGTCTTATATGTGAGGGATTGGCTCTTCTTTTGGACCAGACTTGTCAGTCATTTCGTGAAAATCTGGGCTCTGATCATCTCACAAAGTCTCATTCTGCAAATTCTCTCCTGCCTTCTTCTTTCTTTCTGTTATGCATCAGCTACGAAAGGTGACGATTTTTTAAGAACCAAACCTTAAAAGCAGAAGAGAAGCTATGCCTTTTAGTCATTGTACTAATACTTTTTGATATTCAGTGAGCTGGCTCTATCCCGTGTTCATTTGCCCTTCTCTCACTTCTGTTGTACTTTCTAGACTGGGTGGGTTGCCATGTCTAATTTTTTGAGTTATCTAAGTTACATTTCTATAATTTTCTATATCTCACAATTTAATAATTTAATATATTATGTGGAAATTGAGATCTCAACTGCATCATTGATAAATATCAGTCTAATTTGTATAGCTCATTTGAACTTTAGTGTTGGCAATATACACTGAACAGAGTGACCCTCAAGAATATTAGATCTGAGGCCTACAATGATGAAAAATATTTTGATTTTCTTATTTACATTTGATGCTCATCTCTCCATTTCATGACTCTTTGATTATTTTTATTAAATAAGAGGGCGCTAGCATTGAAACTTCATGCATTTATTTGGAACTTATTGGAAAAATTAACAATAAAATCGCCACCCTCCCTTAGATAGCATTTGCCCTTTTGTGGACATAGTATCTGTTGATGAATTCAGTCGTTTTCCTTATTAAGTGTATTTTAAAGATGGAAAGCAAAATTCTCTATTAATAGTGATAATAGAGTATGAAGCTTTTGTGTGGTTGTGGTTTTTTTGTGTCAGGGGCTTTTATCAATTGTTAATTATAGTAACTGAACATATTAATTGGTATCAAACATATCTGCTCTGTTTTAATGCTTAATATTTGAAACAATTTTTAGTAGATTAGGGTAACCATACATTGTGGGTGGGGGGGGAATCATTTCTTTCAAAAATTGCCACTTGCCTTAATGAAACAGATGGGTTCAATGGGACATTGCTTTTAACAACACAGGGCATAATAGTAGAAAGAAGGTTAGCTAAAACTTACAAGAAATATAAAATCAGTTTTGTAGTTTGCTTCTCCTTGCTTTGCTTAGAGACAAGGTCTACTGCTCTGAGGGATGTTGTTTTCACTCAGAAAGCAAGTGTATCATAAAATTTTACCACTAAGTATGCACTAAAAGTTCATTTTATAAAGGCAACTCCCAGTCATTCTTTAAAATGGATTGAAATGTTTACTTTCTGTGGTCAATATTTTCCACCACCCAGGACCAAGATAAATGCTCCCTTTTCTGCAGTTTCTTGGCATGTTGTATAAGCTTTGTCATTATTCCATCGTGTGCTTATCTTCATGCATCTCATTTGTATTTATATCGGCAGTTTTAAATATAGGAAACAACATAAAGTAATTGTATAACAAATGTCAGATGAATGAAAAAATTAGTGAAGAATTAGTGAAGAAATCTTGAGATAATTTGCTAGTGATATTAGTGGCAATACCTTGATATAAGTTGTATGTTTATGAAATTCAGCTTCTACTATCTTCTTTCATGATCTTTGAGATTTTATATTTTTTGAGATTCAGTCACCCAAAGATACTTTACACAAATTAGTCTAACTAATTATAGAATATATTCTAGTCACTTGGACCAAAATACGTAAATCTCAATCTGGATTTAATAGGAAATTTGTCTGTATAATTCATCATGAATGAATCCATGAAAAGAATAATTTTAAATTGAATATTTTAATAAAACTTATAATTGTACTCATGCTATTAGAATCAAAATGCTAATTAAATGTAATTTGTTCTTTTAAAAAGTATAATAAAATTTTAGCCTAAATTATTTTTTATTTTCTATAATGTCATTTAAAATTTATCTGGTGTTCATAAGCTCTAAATAAAAATTGGTACACAGCAAACTTAATTATCTAGTGTTTGTTTTAAACTTGGTACTGACTCCAGGAGTAGAAGTGAGCTAAAGGAATGTAGAGAAAAGAAGGAATATATCTAGGAATGAAAAGTAGTTTTAAGGAAGGGATAGGAACTGGTATTTTTAATCTAGTGCCATAGGATTAACTAAAAGATTTTTTTTTTATGATGGATAGGATTATTAGTTTGTTTAGGAAAAAAGACCTTCCTGACATAAATATATGATAGATTTTGTAATATGATTATCTTCAAATTTTCATGAGTGAACTGATAATCTTTTGGGGATGGTCCAGAAAGCTATAAGATTAACTCAAGGTTATTCCCAGCCTTTGAATCAACAGATGCTTACTGAGGGCTAACTATACATCATGCATTATTTTAATAATGGGGAACTGCCAAGAGTCGGACGTGACTGAAGCGACTTAGCAGCAGCAGCAGAAGCCGCCAGTGAAGGTATTTTGAAGGCATCTGGCCTCAAAAAGTATTCATGTTAGTACAGAGATAGATATATAAATACATACTTGCACGGTAATATAGAAAGTAAATGCTAGAGACTTGAATTAAAGTCTGTGGTAGAAAAAAAATAAAATGTTTCTATCTGGAGAGGGGAAAGACTTTTGTAAGTAGATGACATTTAAGGTGGGTGTAAGGAATATGGTGGGAATAAAGAAAATGGTAGACATGGCAGAGGGAAGAATATTGATCAGACAGTAAATAACATGGAGTCACAAAAAAGTTTGGCTATTTTTGGTGAATAACGTGTGGTTTATCTCATTTGAATATATTATCTGAAGATGGTATGCATTTGGAGGTGAGAAAGGTTGTGGAAAAGTCCTGCTTTTAAGATGTTTAGACTTCTTTCTGTGATCAGTGACTACTAAAAGTATTTAATAGATAATCCAGATTGGAGATGACTAGAAGTGATTATGGGGATAGTTAGGACAGCATGGATTTGAGTTGTTTGGAGGGTATAATGCATAGGGCCTTCAGATCAATGTGGGTGTTGAGAGCAAGGAAGAAATCTAGATTTTTGGCTTGCTGATAATGAAGAAAGACAAAAAAGGAAGAAGCGGAAGATGGCACAGAAAATAAAATAATGATTTAGGTACTGAAAATGTGTCTAGGTGCTGAGAATCCATGTAGTTTAAAAGAGATTCTGAAGGCATTAATGTGGAGAAGGATAAAACATGTGGCTGTATTTAAAAGTTTGATGAAGTGATCCATACATGCTCCCAAAAGAAAGCAAAATTGTAAGTGGCTCTTGAAAATACAGTAGTATAGATTTTAGTTGGTTTTAAAATAAAAATGAGAAGTAAAACATTAAGGTAGACTCATGACTAATGTCTGAAATATCCGAAAGATATGGAATTGATCTCAGATTCTCCATTATTTCAATTATTTGAGCTTCTACGTAAAATGCTTGGGTGGCTTGATTCTTATCGTTAAGAGCAAAAACCACTTATATCATCTCATCATAAACTTTCTAAGCTGCAAGTTATTAGAATTTTGTTGTGTGGAGGTGGCAGAGACTGGTGAGCCAGCGTCATCATCAATTGTTTGCTGTCATTTAACTGAGCCTCCATTAAATGATTAGTATAATGTAATAACTTGAGCTTACTTTGGTGTCCTGGAAATTAAAATGGAGCATATTAGTAAATTCCACTAAATATTGTGTTTTCTTTTCCAGATGAAATGCAATTAGCACAACACTATTTAATAATGTTCTAGCCCACTGCTATTTATGGCTAAGCCCAAGTTTGCTGCAGAACCAACCCATCTCAAGTGTCTGTTTAATATTAGAGAGCAGGAAACATACAAGGCAATAAACACTTCAAAATTTTGGGGGTTGATTAAAATTCATTATTACCTAATGCCTAACAATATTCTTATGGGAAAATTTTCTGTATTTTCTGAGAAAAGTAAAATATTCTTGGTAAACTGTAATATTTCTCTGGCAGCATCAACTTATGTGTGGTTTATTAATACCCATGTTCCATACTTTTTTTGAGATACATTAAAAAATATTTTCTGAAAAATAGATAATTTTTCAGCAGTTCTATGTAGAACAAAATTCAATGTATAGATGGCTCTTTGTTTTCCAATTTCAGTGTGATTTTTCTTCATGCTAAAAGGAATACAATAAAATAATTCAGATCTTCTGGAAAATATGCTTTGAAGATTTAAAAGGCTTTGTGTCATGAAACCCTCAGGGCAAATAAAATGGTTAATACCTGCTAATGTCATTTGAAATTAATACCAGTGTATCAATTTGCAATACTGTTTTTCCTGTTATGGAACTTAATATTTAATTCAACATGTCTTGATCCCCTACTATGTGCAAGGCATTGTGCCACGACATTTGGGGGTCACAAAGTCAAAAAAGAACAAGGAACCTCCTTCCAAAGGATCTTAACATTTGACCAGTGATAAGGACATGTGACAAAATTTGACTGTGATTCAAGGTAAGATGTATAAATGCTTCACTAAAAGTGTAAGTGAAAGACAGTGAGAGGAAAGAGTGATTAAATTATCCAACAGGGGCTTTTCTCTGGGCCTTAAAAGAAAAATAAGATTTTCAGGGGTCGAGTAATTAGGAAAGTACATTGTATATTGTAGATTGATGAAATAACATAGGAAAAGAAGTGGCCAACTTGGAAACTGAGTAGTCTGAAGGAACTGAAGTATGAAGAATGCATGTCACGGCTGTGTGTGTAGAGGGAGGTACTGTGGAAGTCAGAGTGTGGAGATCTTTGAATGCCATGCATTTTACCCATATTCTAGAAAATAGAGCCTAGAGCAGAGTTTACATGTTCATACTTTATTGAGTATTTTGGTTCCAGAAAATTAAGAGCATTGGAAAGGGCAAATGAAGGAGACAGGATGGAAATCAAATATAAGATGTTCTGCCACTGAGTTGTTGCAAATTGTTACAAGAAATCGCAGCTGGTTGTTTTGTCAAGCGGGACATCTCTAGAGAGGCCATATGGAGCCACTGCATCTCACAACAGTCTGTCACAGGGGGAAGGTGAGCAATTTATCTCCTGGCTGCTTCTCATCCCATCTTTCATAGATCAAAATTTAAACAGTGGGTGATGAGAACATTCTAAAATTGGACAGAGGTGATGGTTGTGCAATTCTGTGAATAGACTAAAACCACTGAAGTGTACACATTAAACACCTGAATTTTATGTCATGTGAATTGTATCTCAATAAAGTTAATGTTAATAAATTCATGGGCTTCCCTGGTGGCTCAGATGGTAAAGAATCCGCGAGCAATGCGGGAGACCTGGGTTCAATCCCTGGGTTGGGATGATCCCCTGGAGAAGGAAATGGCTACCCACTCCAGCGTTCTTGCCTGGAGAATCCTTATAGACAGAGGAGCCTGGTGGGCTACAGTCAGTGGGGTCAAAAGGAGTCAGACACAACTGAGCGACTTTCACTTTTCAAGAGTACTAGTACTCTTACTAGTATTCCAACTCCAGTATTCTTGCTTGGAGAATTCCATAAGACAGAGGAGCCTGATGAGCTACAGTCCTCCCCTGGTGGCTCAGATGGTTAAGAATCCATCTGCAATGCAGGAGACATAAGAGATCCAGGTTTGATACCTGAGTTGGAAAGATCCCCTGGAGAAGGAAATAGCAACCCACTAAAGTATTCTTGCCTGGAGAATTCCATGGACAGAGAAGCCTGGCTACAGTCCATGGGGTCACAAAGAGTCAGACAAGACTGAACAACTAATTCTTCACTCTTCAATAAATTCAACCCATTGGAATCCAGAACATTTGAGGATTCAATTAGGCTTGAATTGGGAGTTAAGAGTTTCTGTGGATTCTACCATGAAGGTGGTCATGGAGATTAAGTTCAAAGCCAGTTCCTGCATTTTAAGAAAACTAAAACTGAAGTGTGAGATAATGATGTGAATGTGACTATCATAGTGGCCATGGGTTTGTAACCTAAAAAATGGTCTGATCTTCCATAGGAGCTAATCAGATCAGAAAACAAGTAATTGGACAAAGCCTAGAAGAACAGATAGGACTGAAATATCTGTGAAGCAACAAAAGCTAACTCCTAAAAAAGGCTTAAAGAGGATTAGCACACCAACCTGAAATTTCTATTGATATTATTGTATCTGATCTTGGGGTCTGAGATTAAAGACAGCCACAGAATCTTCATTCTTCCATTCATGGAGGGGTGGAGTCCAGGTGCCCTCTTGCTGAATCTAGGCTGGTCTTAGTGATTCCCTTGACTAATATAATGCAGAAGAATTGACTTCCCAGGACTTTTGAGTCTAGGTTGGAAAAAGGTTTGCAGTTTCCATCTTTATCTCTTAGAACCTTGCTCTTGAAACACAGCTGCAAGTGGGGAGAAAGCCCAGTGCAGAGGGCCCTGTGGAGCAGAGCTGAAGCACACAGCTAAAAAGGCCTTCTGAGTACCCAGCCAACAACCAGAAATAACTTACCAGCTCTGTGAATGGTCTCTCCTATACACAGATCCTCCAATTACTTGCATTCTAGCTATACGTTAGCATAATTAATCCCAGGTGAAGTCTGTAGTAATTGTGATAAATATAGTGAAGAGAAAGGAAGCAAGATAAGAATGGAGGAAAATAATAAAGATAATGTATTATGGAGCCACAACTTTAAAAGAAAGCACAGCTAGAGGCTAGGTCATGCATGATGTATCTGGAGAGGCCATTTGTAATCCCTACATTTTGGAATAGTCCACTGCTGCTGCTGCTGCTAAGTCTCTTCAGTCGTATCCGACTCTGTGTGACCCCATAGGCGGCAACCCACCAGGCT
Organism: Okapia johnstoni; assembly: GCA_024291935.2. Classification (NCBI taxonomy): domain Eukaryota; kingdom Metazoa; phylum Chordata; class Mammalia; order Artiodactyla; family Giraffidae; genus Okapia; species Okapia johnstoni. Next base: position 55,382,400 of record CM044312.1, read on the forward strand.
CTGCCGTCCCTGGAATTCTCCAAGCAAGAACACTGGAATGGGTTGCTATTTCCTTCTCCAATGCATGAAAGTGGAAAGTGAAAAGTGAAAGTGAAGTCGCTTAGTTGTGTCCGACTCTTCGCGATCACATGGACTGCAGCCTACCAGGCTCCTCCGCCCATGGGATTTTCCAGGCAAGAGTACTGGAGTGGGCTGCCATCGCCTTCTCCAGAATAGTCCGCTTGAGGATGTCAATCTTAAAATACTTCATCAAGGGAAGTGTTCTTCCCCTGAAAGGGGATTCTACAATGGAATCTGGGGTAATTATTCAATAAACACTTTATATGTTCTCTTTTCATTTGTGAAGGAAGACAAATCAAACACAATATTAACTAAGTTTTTGTTAGATTTGTCTGCCAGTTCTTTCTGGCTTTCACTGGTTGAAGTTCTCTTAGGGTGCTTGTGCTTCATGTTTGGATTGTGTTACATGTATCCTCAGGGCTACTAGGAAAGATTGGAACTTATGAAACTAATAGAGTCACACTTGGGCCTTAGAGCTGCTGTGGTTCCCACTGAAGTGGTTAGTTCAGTCGCTCAGTCGTGTCCGACTCTTTGCTTCCCCATGGACTGCACCACACCAGGCTTCCCTGTTCATCACCAACTTCCAAGCTTGCTCAAACTCATGTCTGTTGAGTCAGTGATGCCATCCAACCATCTCATCCTTTGTCATCCCTTTCTCTTCCTGCCTTCAATCTTTCCCAGAAAAGTGGTATTATTATAGGAAGTGGTATTATGTATGTAAAATTATAACCTTGCTCTTGGAGAATTCTCTGAAACTACTGAGGTGATAGGAAATGAGGTAATAGTGTAGCACTTGAGGCTTGAAGACTATATATCCAAAAGATTACGTTACTATCACTAGAACATATTCATAATCCATAGAGGAAGACAACTGTAAAAAAAAAAATTTGGAGATGTTCAGTGGAGTCAAATAGACCATAGTTCTTGTCTGTGTCCAGTTTTTACTATTTTTAAGGATTATGTTGGCTGTAGATATGGCATAAATTGGATATATCCTTCGATATTAAAGTTTGTCAACTAGTGTTTGATTAATATTGTGGACAATTTGTCCCTTTTATCATGAATTGTCTCATTAAATATTTCAGCACGTGTCCACTTGAGGTTATCTTTTGTGACTGTTTAGCCATCTTAGCTTTGATATAACTTGTCTTACAACCCAGTCATTTTCAGTATTTTTTTTCAGAACTGGGGGCCAAATTTGGTGTATTAATGAGTGGAAGTTTTTGACTTCTCCAGGATTTTTCTTTTTGTTTTACAAGAGCTCTTTGAATAGGACTTTAGTCAGCATAAGTGACTTGGCATAATGGCCTATGTAACCATTTCCTCTAGATGCATTTTTATGTCATTTATGATAGGTCTCTATAACCACAGTTTCATCAGATAGCATAAAGCACCAAACGCTTCATATAACTGTTGTCTAGTTTTTGTACAGGAAATTAAGACTCTTTTTTCTTTTCATAAAAGAGTTGATTTCAACTTTGACTTGATTTCAAAGTCATGAAATATAAAAACCTATCAGCTTTCTATGATTATATTTAGCCTTTTATATTAACCAAATTGACATGCCCTATAAAGGGTCATAAGTTTACCTACTTGACTTGATTTCTTTTGGTAAGAAGCAGGATTTTACAATAGACTCCCAAATAGTTACCCAATAACCACTTTATATTTTCTCTTTTCATTTGTGAGATAACACAAATCAAACAAAATGTTGAATAAGTTTTTGTATGAGAATGTCTAAATGGTATGTTCTTAAAATGGACAACTCTTGAATTATAGAAACATGGTTATTAGATTCTCCATTGGATAAGGATGTTAAAGTTGCTAAATTGAAAATATAAAATATAGATGTATATTTAATATGAGAAAGAGAAATATAAATATTTTACATTTAATCAGATAACATATTTAAACATTTTAAAATAATTTCAGTTAGCAATAGACATTGTATGCATATGATGCCATCAAGTTTGAAGGTGGTTTTAACATGGGAACTGAATAGGTTTTTAAAAATTAAGACTTTATTCTTTTAGAGACGTTTTAGATCACAGTAAAATTGAAGGAAAGGTACATAGATAGCCCATTACAGTTGTTTTAATTGATTAACCAACACAACACATCATAATCACCCAAAGTCCATAGGTCACGGGCTTCCCTTGTAGCTCAGTCAGAAAAGAATCTGCCTGCAATGCAGGAGACCCTGCATTTGATTCCTGGGGTCAGAAAGATCCCTGCAGAAGGAAATGGCAACCCAGTCCAGTATTCTTGTCCGGAAAATCCCATGAACAGAGGAGTCCGGCAGGTTACAGTCTATGGGATCGCAAGAGTTGGACATGACTTAGTGACTAGACCACCACCACCATAGGTTACATTATGGCTTACTATTGGTGTTGTACATTATAGGTTTGGACAAACATATAATGACATGTATCCATCATTATGGTATTATACAGGGTATTTTCACTACTCTAAAAATATTCTGTGCTCCATATATTCATCCTGACCTTGACCCTAATTGTCTAGCAACCACTGATTAATTAATTAATTTTTTTAGTGAATTTATATATATCCTTTTTAATTTCTACTTATTTTATACTTTTTGCTGTTTTTTGTGTAAAGAAATAATATTGTTTGTGTATGTGTACTTGTGTGCTCACATTGATTATTTTTTATCAACTCTCTTAGCTCTCTTATGAATCATATAAAGGGGTTCCTCTTAGGTGTACAGTAAGTCCCCTGCTGCTGCTGTTAAGTCACTTCAGTCATCTCCGACTCTGTGCGACCCTATGGACAGCAGCCCACCAGGCTCCTCTGTCCACAGGATTCTCTAGGCAAGAATACTGGAATGGGTTGCCATTTCATTCTCCAAGTAAGTTCCCTACTTATGAGCAAATTATGTTCTGAGAGCAAATTTGTTAAGTTCAATTTGTTTATAAGTCCAAGAAATTTAGCCTAGGTACCCAACTAAAACAATGGTCTATATAATACTGTACTTCAATTAAGTTTGTGATACTTTTCATATGAATAACACATTAAAAAAACACAAAAATAAAGCATTTTTTAATCTTATAATACAGTACCTTGAAAAATGCAATACTACAATAGAATGGCTAGCATACAGAGACTGGCATCAAGTGAACAGGCAAGAAGACTTAGTGACTGGAGGATGGTGAGGAAATGGTAGAGCTGAAGGGTCATCAGCAATAGGAGAGGAAGTTCAGTTCAGTTCAGTTGCTCAGTTGTGTCCCACTCTTTGCAACCCCATCGACTGCAGCACTCAAGGCCTCCCTATCGCCAACTCCTGGAGCTTGCTCAAACTCATGTCCATAGGGTAGGTGATGCTATCCAACCACCTCATCCTCTGTCATCCCCTTCTCTTCGCACCCTCAATCTTTCCCAGCATCAGGGTCTTTTCTAATGAGTCAGTTCTTCCCATCAGGTGGCCAAAGTATTGGAGTTTCAGCTTCATCATTAGTCCTTCCAATGAATATTCAGGACTGATTTCCTTCAGGATGGACTGGTTGGATCTCCTTGTAGTCCAAGGGACTCTCAAGAGTCTTCTCCAACACCACAGTTCAAAAGCATCAATTCTTCGGCGCTCAGCTTTCTTTATAGTCCAACTCTCACATCTAAACATAACTACTGGAAAGATGATAGCTTAGACTAGATGTACATTTGTTGACAAAGCAATGTCTCTGCTTTTTAATATGCCGTCTAGGTTGGTCATGACTTCCCTGGTAGCTCAGATGGTAAAGTGTCTGCCTACAATGCGGGAGACCCAGGTTCAATTCCTGGGTTAGGAAGATCTCCTGGAAAAGGAAATGGCAACCCACTACAGTATTCTTGCCTGGAAAATCCCATGGACGGAGGAACCTGGTAGGCTACAGTCCATGGGGTCGCAAAGAGTCGGACACAACTGAACAAGTTCACTTCACTTCACTTCACTAGGTTGGTCATAACTTTTCTTCCAAGGTGCAAGCATCTTTTAATTTCATGGCTGTAGTCACCATCTGCAGTGATTTTGGAGCCCCCCAAAATAGTCTGTCACTATTTCCATTGCTTCCCCATCTATTTGCCATGAAGTGATGGGGCCAGATGCCATGACCTTAGTTTTATGAATGTTGAGATTTAAGCCAACTTTTTCACTCTCCTCTTTCACTTTCATCAAGAGGCTCTTTAGTTCTTCACTTTCTGCCATAAGGGTGGTATCATCTGCATATCTGAGGTTATTGATATTTCTTCCAGCAATCTTGATTCCAGTGTGTGCTTCATCCAGCCCAGTGTTTCTCTTGATGTACTCTGCATATAAGTTAAATAAGCAGGGTGACAATATACAACCTTGATGTACTCCTTTCCTGATTTGGAACCAGTCTGTTGTTTCATGTCGAGTTCTAAATGTTGCTTCCTGACATGCATACAGATTTGTCAGGAGGCAGGTAAGGTGGTCTGGCGTTCCCATCTCTTGCAGAATTTTCCATAGTTTGTTGTAGTCACACAGTCAAAGGCTTTGGCATAGTTAATAAAGCAGAAGTAGATGTGTTTCTGGAACTCTCTTGCTTTTTCGGTGATCTAATGGATGTTGGCAATTTGATCTCTGGTTCCTCTGCCTTTTCTAAATCCAGCTGGAACATCTGGAAGTTCTCAGTTCATGTAGTGTTGAAGCCTAGCTGGGAGAATTTTGAGCATTACTTTACTAGCGTGTGAGATGAGTGCAATATTTCAGTAGTTTGAGCATTGTTTGGCATTGCCCTTCTATGGAATTGGAATGAAAACTGACCTTTTCCAGTCCTGTGTCCACTGCTGAGTTTTCCAAATTTGCTGGCATATTGAGTGCAGCACTTTGCATCATCCTCTAGGAATTCTATCACCTTCACTTGCTTTGTTCGGTCCTACGGCCCCACTTCTTCAATCCAGGATGGATGAGTGATCATACCATCATGATTATCTGGGGTGTGAAATCTTTTTGGAGTTCTTCTGTGTATTCTTGCCACCTCTTCTTAATATCTTCTGCTTCTGTTAGGTCCTATTTTGTCCTTTAATTGTGCCCATCTGTGCATGAAATGCTGGTGTCCTGAACACCTCTAGTCTTTCCCATTGAAGTTTTTCCTCTATTTCTTTGCATTGATCACTGAGGAAGACTTTCTTACTTCTCCTTGTATTCTTTGGAACTCTGCATTCAAATGGGAGTATCTTTCCCTTTCCCCTTTGCCTTTTGCTTCTCTTCTTTTCACAGCTATTTGTAAGGCCTCCTCAGACAGCCATTTTGCCTTTTTACATTTCTGTTTCTTGGGGATGGTCTTGTTCCCTGCCTCCTGTACAATGTCACAAATCTCTGTCCATGGTTCTTCAGGCACTCTGTCTATCAGATCTAGTCCCTTGAATCTCTTTCTCACTTCCACTGTATATTTGTAAAGGACTTGATTTTTTTTTTTTTTTTTTTTTTTTTTTTTTTTTTATTTTTTTTTATTTTAGTTGGGGGCAATATTTCAATAGTAGTAGTTTTTTGCCATACAGCATCAGCCATGGATTTGTGCTCCATCCACCTCCCAAACCCTCCTCCCACCTCCCTCCCCCTCCCATCCCTCGCTGTCCCATCCGTCCCCATGCTAGAACATGGAATGGTGTTCTGCTTCACATATGACAATATAATGTTTCAATGATTGTCCCAGAACGTCCCAACCCTCACCTTCTCCCTCAGAGTCCACAGGACTGTTCTATGCATGCTGTCTCACATATAGGGTTACCATTACCATCTTTCAAATTCCATTACATGCATTAGTATACTGTATTTGCTGGCTCACTTCACTCTGTATAAGTGCAATAGAACGGATTCATTCTTTTTTCGAGTAATATTCCATTGTGTATATGCAGCTTCCATCCCTCTAGACATCTAGGTATTTGAAATAGCACAACTGGAATTGTATCACCTTCACTATGAACATTTACACGCGTCTCGTTTTCCTCGGTGTGATTGCTGGGTCATATGGCAGTTCTATTCCCAGTTTTTTAAGGAATCTCCACACTGTTCCTACTACATTCCCACCAACAGTGTAAGAGGGTTCCCTTTTCTCCACACCCTCTCCCACTGTAGACTTTTTAGCACCATTCTGACTGTGTGTAATGGTACCTCATTGTGGGATTTGTCTGTTGAGCTCTTTGGGTTTGTTAGTGTATCATGGTCCATCATGATCTGGAATTCAGCTGCAGGAGTTGCTTGTATATTTTTGAGATTAATTGCTTGTCTGTTGCTTGGCTATTATTTTTCCCATTCTCTGTCTTTTCACCTTGCTCCTATTCCTTTGTTGTGCAAAAGCTTTTAATTTTGATTAGGTCCCATTTGTTTATTTTTGCTTTTATTTCAATATTCTGGGGGGTGGGTCATGGAGGATCTGCTGTGATTTATGTCGGAGAGTGTTTTCTATGTTTTCCTCTAGGAGTTTTATAGTTTTCTGGTCTTACATTTAGATCATACTATTTCTAAAGAGATTGTCTTTTCTCCATTGTATACTCTTGCCTCCTTTTTATAGGTGCGTGGGTTTATCTTGGGCTTTCTATTTTGTTCCATTGATCTATATTTCTATCCTTGTGCCAGTACCACACTGTCCCAGTTCTCTTCTTTCTCAAGATTGCATGAAAATGAAATGATTTGTTCTAGTTCTGTGAAAAATATCATTGGTAGTTTGATAGGGATTGCCTTGGGGTCTTCTGAACACGGTATATTTCTCCATCTGTTTGTGTCCTCTTTGATTTCTTTCATTTCTTGTTTCTTTAGGTAGAAATATTCCTAAGTATTTTATTCTTTTTGTTGCAATGGTGAATGGTATTGTTTCCTTAATTTCTCTTTCTGTTTTTTCTCATTATTGGTGTATACCTCTACTATATTCAGATTAGCTCTATCTTTTTTCCTGGTAGAATCTTTAGGGTTTTCTATTAGAGGTACAGTGAGAGTTTTACTTCTTCTTTTCCTATCTGTTTTCTTTTTTTTTCCGCTGATTCTGACTTTGCTCTCCAATGCTGTGGGCTTTTGTCATATATAGTTTATATATTTTAATGCGCTTTCTATCTTCAATTTAAGTCTGAATTTGGCAATAACGAGTTCATGATCTGAGCCACACTCTGCTCCCGGTCTTGTTTTTGTTAACTGTATAGAGCTTCTCCATCTTTGGCTGCAAAGAATTGTTACATCTTCTTCTTGACCCTTTGATTCATTATGAGTGTCCTTCTTTGTCCCTTTTCACCTTAACCTTTATTTTTTAAAGATATGCTCCTGCTTCTTTTGGTTCTCCATTTGCATGAATATTATTTTTCAATCAATCTGATTTCAGTATTGACCATCTGGTGATGTCCATGTGTAGAGTCTTGTCTTGTATTGTTAGAAGGTGTTTGCTATGTCCAGTGCATTCTCCTGGCAAAGCTCTATTAGCCTTTGCCCTGCTTCATTCTGTACTCCAAGGCCAAAGTTGCCTGTTACTCCAGGTGTTTCTTTAGTTCCTACTTCCAGTCCCCTATAATGAAAAGGATATATTTTTGGGGTGTTAGTTCTAAAAGGTCCTGTAGGTCTTCATAGAACCATTCAACTTCAGCTTCTTCAGCATTACTGGTCAGGACATAGACTTGGATTACTCTGATATTGAATGGTTTGCCTTGGAAACGAACAGAGATCATTTTGTCTTTTTTGAGATTGCATCCAAGTACTACATTTCAGACTCTTTCATTGACTATGATGGCTAGTATTTCTTCTAAGGGATTCTTGCCCACAGTAGTAGATATAATGATCATCTGAGTTAAATTCACCCATTCCAGTCCATTTTAGTTTGCTTATTCCTAAAATGTTGATGTTTTTTCTTGCCAATCTCCTGTTTGACCACTTCCAATTTGACTTGATTCATAGACCTAACATTCCAGGTTCCTATGCAATATTGCTCTTTACAGCATCAGACTTTACTTCCATCACCAGTCACATCCATACCTGGGTGGTGATGTCGCTTTGTCTCCGTCTTTTCATTCTTTCTGGAGTTTTTTCTCCACTGATCTCCAGTAGCATACTGGGCACCTACCAACATGGGGAGTTCATCTTTCAGTGTCCTATCTTTTTGCCTTTTCATACGGTTCATGGGGTTCTCAAGGCAAGAATACTGAAATGGTTTTCCATTCCTTTCTCCAGTGGACCACGTTTTGTCAGAACTCTCCACCATGACCCGTCCATTAGAGGGCAGACAGACTGAAAACCACAATCACAGAAAACTAACTAGTCTGATCACATGGCCCACAGCTTGTGTAACTCAATGAAACTATGAGCCATGTTGTGTAGGGCTACCCAAGATGGATGGGTCAGGAGATGAAGGGCAAGCTGCAATTTCACTCACACTTGACATTAACCTCGGGCGTGAATGAAATTGCACAGGTACTGATTTCTTGCTGGATTCAATTCTACTTACCCTCTTAAAAAAACAATCCAGTGATGTCTGGGAAGTAGCTCTTTCTTCTCTCATCATAGATGACACGGTAGCACTGGTCTGCATTCTGAAAGGGTGCTTCAACCTTCGTGTACCATTCTACGTTTGTGGCCTGTGTCTCAAAAACTAACATTGCCTTCTCAAATGAAGACAGTCCCCTTGCCGTTTCATGCATCATGAATCTCTTCAGTTCTTCAGTCATTTTTTCCTCTTGTTGCTCCACTTTCTCAATTATTTTCACTTTTGTTTCTATTGTTATTGCTTGGTTGATGCTTCTTAGTGGTACCAGCTACATCATCACTGCTTTTATGCTTGCTTCTGGACATCCTGGACTTGAAGTAAAGATACTATCATACTGTACTCTATACAGTACTGTACAAAAAGTACTCTATACAGTAAGTACACAAACGCACAACCACTAGTAAGGATGCATGCACATGACAGTGTATACCAGACATGTGAACTAACTTTTGTGATTGGACATGGGAACACACATCACCTCCTTGAAATTTTGCAACTTAAAGATTCGTTTGTAGGGGACTTACTGTAATATATGGGGCTTCCCCGGTGGCTCAGTGGTAAAGAATCCACCTGCAGTACAGAAGATGTGGGTTCAATCCCTGGGTCAGAAGATCCCCTGGAGCAGGGCATGGCAACCCATTCCAGTATTCTTGCCTGGAGAATCCCATGGACAGAGAAGCCTGGAGGGCTATGGTTTGGATTGCCAAGAGTTGGACATGACTGTAGTGATTGAGCATGCATGCCCCCACTGTAATATATATAAGTATTTCTGAGATCTTTATCTGTCCCTCTGAATCCTATAAAGTTGACTTTTTTGAAAGCTATTAGCTATAGAATCTGTTAAATTTCACCAAAGAGATTGGTATCCTTTATTAAACTAGGACTTTCTTACTTGAGAAAGGAAACCATTGTTATCACTTTATTTTATTGCATCCTATTATTGGATTCAAACAAATTCTTTAGTGGCTCAGTGGTAAAGAATACACATGCCAGTGCAGGAGATGTGTGGTCGATCCCTGGGTCCAGAAGATCCCCTGGAGAAGTAAATGGCAACCGACTCCAGTATTCTTGCCTGGGAAATCCCATGGACAGAGGAGCCTGGAGAGCTACAGTACATGGGGTTGCAAAAGAGTTGGACACAACTGAGCAACTAAACAAAAACAACAATTACTGGATTACCTCTTAGATAGTTTACATGGAAAAATCATTAAAGAACAGTAAATTATTTTAAATTTTATTTGTGAATTTCTAATAATAGAAATGATCAGTAGTAGTATGTATTTATCAATAGAACTTCAAAATCTTGATTCTGCTAAAACAGTCTTATTCACTTTGCTTCTTAACTTAATCTTTTTTTTTTCCAAGTCAGAAAAATCTCAACATGCTTGCAAATCTTCAAAGGTTCTTTTTTAAGGCAAAGAAATTCACAGTATTGCAGTTCTTCATATCTCAGTAGGTATTTTCTAGTGACATCTCATCAAGTGATATTTCATGACTGTCCCATTGTCCCACCTGATCAATAGGGATTCTCTTTACTTTTTAAACAACAAATCTAGATTGTAGGGTCTTTGGCTCACCAAAAGTATTTTATGTTAAGGAAACAAGAAATTCATTATTTTTCCTGATCCATTTTTTGACTGGTATCTCTCATGTGTGAGTTATATCTGTTTAATGCATTTTCATGGAGACACTTCAAAGACAGTTCATGTCACCTTAAGAAAAAAAGAAATGAAAAGTTAGTGTCCTAGAACTTGTTTCTTAGGGAAAATTAGCCAACTATAAAACAATGAAACACCGTGATATCAGAATCCGTAGATAGATGGTAGCAACACTGACTTTCAGGTACCAAGGAGATGTAGGATCAGACTATTCACTGATATTTTCTCCAAAGAAAAACCAAAATTAAGGACCTGTGAATTATGAAGTAGAATTTGATCATTTCAGGAGTTAAAGGACTCAATTTAATTCCATTTAAATACATAGTGACCCATGATAGCTGATAATCACAGAATATCACATCAGAAAATCTTAAAGTTGTGCTTTTTATTTCAACATTGAAATGGAGCTGCAGTTGATATTTGGCTTAAATATTTGATCTAAGTATGTTGTAAAATAGTGATTGTTAAAATAAAAATTACCAGTTTTTTAAAACATAAACTTGCAAAATATTTTCTATTTCTATGTACTAATCAATGCCTAGAGGCACAAATATGAATCTCAGAGAGTCTGGTTTTTCTTCTTTTCCTAAGCAAAATATGATTTCACGTAACTTTTCCTCCATTACATTTTCATCTATTTTCTCCTCTCTTGTCACTCATATCCAAACTACATACAACATAGCTTCTACCTCTGTCATCTTTTGGCCAGGATCTCCAAAACCCTCTTAACTGCCCAATTTAGAGAATTCAGTTCATTTGATGACTTCTAAGATTTCTCAGCTATATTTCATATTGTTGACATTATGCTCCTCATTGCAATTCTGTTTTCTGGGAGAGAACGCTTTGCTTGTAATCTTGTCACCACTGTGAGATTTTTATGTTTGGCTTTCCTATCATTTACATCCTCTTCCTGAGTCATTTTAGCCACCTCTTTGTCTTCAGATTCTCTGTAGAAGCACATTGCTACTTAGTCCATATTTCCATTACAGACACATTGGGTGGGCCAAAAAGTTCATTCATGTTTTTCCATAAGATATAAAAAACCCAAATGAACTTTTTTGATCAACTCAATATTATGTTAATTATGGACTTTTATTTTCAACTCCAGTCCTAGGTGTCATACACATCACATGCTGAACTCAAAGGCTTTGTTTCATAAGCATTTCTTCAGAAATGTTCTTCATTTCTGACCCCTGTCAATTAAAAGAACCATTATTAATTTACATTCTAAAGTCTGAAAATTGCATATTTCATGTATCTTTCACCACCAAGTTATGTTTTTCTGGATTTTATCCCGTCTTTTTACCCCTTATTTCTCATTTGTCATGTCTCATTTAGTCTTCTTATTAGTCTCCAAACTTGTGGTTTTCTATGGTTTTGCCCAGTCCTTTCTCCACATTTTCCCTAACTGAATCTTTCAAATATCAAGAGTAATTCATCTTGAATCGAATTTGATGTATGAAATAAAACATCAATTGATTTTCTTAAAATTGCAAGCTAGTTGTTTCAGATATGCTTACAAAAATATTCCTCATTTGATTTGTGATGTCTATATTACTGTAATAAATTCTAACACACAATTGCATCTCTTTCTGGACAACCTTTTCCAATCCGTATTGTTCATGTAGTTGCTTGTCCGGGAACAGCTATCCTGTATGACATATTATGTCTTTATAATGTAGTGAGATTTTTTTTAATAACTAGATTCTTTGCATTAGTCTATTCTTTCTGAATTATCTTTGATATAGTCACTTATTGATTTTTTTCAAATCACTTTTTTAGTGATTCCCAAAGAAGTCCATTTGAATTGCATTGAATTATGGCATAATATGAGAGAATTAACGTTTTTATATATACAGTTGCATTTGAATAACTTTATATATCAGTCCACTTATTCTCTCAAAGTGTTATATCCTTGAATAAAGATTTGTAGTTTCTTTATAGATTTCACACAGAGAAATAGAAAGAAGGATTAAAAAGCCCTCTTTTGTCACTTTTTTTCCCAAAGGAATAGTGTAGCAAAAATATTCTCTTCTATAAATTTTATGTAATTTAGGATTGTCCCTGGGGAAAGTTATTCATTTTCACCCCTCCTCCCTATAGCTCAATCACATTATTTTTGAACCTTTCAGATCATTACTCCCATACATCTAAAGAGAATGATTAAATCCCAATATGGGCAGAGATAGCTGCAAGGGCATTACAATTTGGTATTCAATAGAAATGTGGCCATATTTTGTAGTAACAATAAGTGGAGTTGGGATAGTATAATTGCAGTTTAATTTATTTAAAGATGGAGCTGTAAATCATTATTTTTCTATGTTCTTCTTTATGTTTTTGTATTCCAAGAAATGATAAAATTCACAAAAGACTAATCTGTAAACCAAATACTAAACTATTGTTTAAAACAGTGTATACCAAGCTTTCCTGGTAACTCAGTGGTAAAGAATCTGCCTGCCAATGCAGGAGACACAGGTTTGATCCCTGATCCAGGAAGATCCCATATGCCACAGAACAACTAAGCCCAGGCACTACAACTATTGGGTCTGTGCTCCAGAGCCCAGGAGCCACAACTACTGAGCCCAAATGCCACAACTACTGAGGCCTGCACACTCTAGAGCCTGTGCTCTGCAACAAGAGAAATGACCACAATAAGAAGCCTGTGCAGTGCAGCTAAAGACTAGCCCCTGTTCACTGCAACTGGAGAAAAGCCTGCACAGTAACAATGACCCAGCACAGACAAAAAAATAAAATAAAATTATTAAAAAAAAAAAAAACAGCATATACCAACTCTTAGTGATCAGAGTTGCCAAACAAGAAGAGTAATATTAGTAAGACTAGCTCTTACTTATTAAATACTCAGTTCCATACACAGAGGGAATATAGCCTTACTTTTGAGAGTTTAGGCATTGTCAAACGGCTTAAATTCAACTTTGGCTCCTTAAATTAATCACTCTGTTGCCTGGGGCATACAGCTTAGCCTCTGCTTGCCTTAATTTTATCATCTGTGAGATGCTTTATAGAGCTGCATGGTGAAAAAATGAGATAGTATGTGTAAAGAACTTTGCATAGTGCCTGACATCTGCTAAGTGATAAACTTTAGCTATCACTTAGATAACAAGGATGATATTTTGAAAGCAGCGAACCAATTTAATTTAATTCACATGCTCATTTAAATTTTATTTCCCTATATTCTTTCTACCATTAAGGCTAAAATACAAGGTTTGTCTATTGTCACCAAAGAATGTTTTGACCACCTTTGGCTTTTAGACCTCTCCCTTGAAACAATAGAACCAGGCTTTATTGAGGGAAAAGGGATTTATACATTTTCCAACAAATCAAACAATGTGTTATAATTGTTCAGATAACCAAACTTTTACTGTAAGTAAAGGCAGAGAAACCTCAGAATATACATAAAGGAAAGAAAAAAAAGTTCTCAGACTTGAGAGGTTAAAAGAAGAGATGGGGAAGAGGTCCCACTTGAGGGCTGAAGGTGCTAGAAATCCCAAATAGGTTATGTGGGAAGCCAAAAGCTGAGGATTTTAGACCTAGATTAGTTTGGAACTGTGAGAAGTGACCACAGGCAGCTGTCCTTGAACCAGAAAGGAAATGGCAGCATAGTGTAGGTCATAGAGTGCCTGAGTTTCCATTGGCTCTTAGGTTTTGAAAACATGGATGCTCTAGTATGATATCAGAATTTGTACTGGGAATTGGAATTAGTGGAGCTGCTTTGGGGCTATCAAGGTAAAAGACTTGAGGGGACTCCCCAGTAGAGGCCATGAAGACAGTTGTTGAATCTTCAATCTTGACGTAAGTTCTGACTAAGATCCAGTATCTGCAAAGCTCGTGAGAGCTGGGGTGGGACCTAGTCATTAAGTGGGGCTGTGCCTGGAGAAGGACTGAAAGTTGAACATGCTGATGACTTCAGCTGGTGAGGGCATTTGCCACTAGAGTGTCCAGTGACCAAGAATTACTGAAGAGAGCACCATGAATTTAGAGGGCAGACAACCACATGTAGACATATCAGCTGCCCCTTTATCCATCTCCATGGAGACACATCTGAACCATATGGGGGAAAAAGATAAATAACTTGGAAAGACTGAATATTTACTGAAAAGATTCCCATTCATCCAAAAGAAAATGAATTAATTTTAATTGTCAGCCTCTGACTCTTTCACTGACTATTCACTGACTGTTCCCTCCACTTTCGAGTTTTACGTAAGGACTGGCTATCTCTTGAATTTCTATTTGAAACTGCTCTTCTCCCAGGCTTATAAATATGAAATTAAAAAAAAAAGGAAAAGAAAAAGACCAAAGTTAAGCCATTGAGTTTAAATTGAGGTATAATAAGGAAAACTGGGGGAAATAACAAAGATAATAAGATACTTCAATTATTTGAGGACTAGGAATGCTGAATATTGAACAATTCTGAGATGCAGGGTCTGTCTTTAAGTAGAACTTTCTAGGAGAAGATACAACCTATTACGGAATAATATCAATAAGAATTTTCTAGTATAATAGAATTTTCTTATATGGAATAAACTGAAAGAAACAGAGTTTACAAACCAGACTATACAAGAACAATTGATAAGTTAGATGAAAATCTTAGTATTTATTGATTAGAGCTATTCTTGTAGAACTCTTTAACATGTCAACTAGGTATTTTAGTAAGGCTCTGCATAGCAGAACCATAGTTTTTGTTTGTTTGCTTCCAGATGGAAGTGACTGTAGAAATAATCCCAAATGATTGGTTCTTTTTAAAAACTGATGACTTTGAAAAGTGATTCAAATATTTCAGTTATGGAGAAAGTACCCTTATAGATTATGCTTTCAACAAGATTTAAGAAGAGAGAAATTAAAGGAAATCACCTATGTATCCACTCTCTGGCAGTCTTTATTTATTTTTGTAATTGTAAGCTCAAGATAGTGAGTAATGATGATAACTTGAGTTGAAAATGAGCTTGGAAGGTGGAAGAAAACAAAATCTTAATACCTTAGATTATAATTTGGAAAACTAATTAGAAATAAATAAGTATTTATGTCCACTAAATATATAGGAGATAAAAAAGTACACTAAATTAGAAGTCCCAATGTAACTTTCAATTTAGTTACTGATAGCGTTCTTCTGAATTGCACTACTGAAAATTCCAGACTGATTCATGGATGCTTAATTTAGTTACCTCTGAAGCGACTACTTTTGTGCATTTTCTACATTTTCACACCCTCTAAAAATATATGCTGCCCTCTTTCTTTAAATGTATTTTTAATTGGAGGACAATTGCTTTACAGTGTTATGTTGGTTTCTTCCATACAACAACATGAATCAGCCATAAGTATACATATATTTTCTCCCTCTTTAGCCTCCCTTCTGTACCCATCCTACTCCTCTTGGTCATCACAGAGCACTGAGCTAAGCTCCCTTTATGATATAGCAGTTTCTCACAAGCTATATATTTTACACATGGGAGTGTATATATGTCAATGCTATTCTCTCAGTTCTTCCTACCTTCTCTTTACCCGCTGTGTACACAAGTCCATTCTCTATGTCTGCGTCTCTATTCCTGCTCTGCAAATTATCTGCCATCTTGTACTTATTTTTCTTAAGATTCCTAAAGGGTATATTGGTAACATCAAGTAATTTCTTATAATCTTCCCATAAAATAGGTAGGTTATGGTTATAGTTAGATGCATTGTCCAGTTCAAAAACTCCAACAAGTTAAAAAATTAGCCCTGAAATCTGATAGTCATGTAAATTTCAGTAAGGTATTTTGCTGATTCTTTAGCACATTCTGCTATTCAAAATGCAACAAAACAAACAAGCATAGTTAACTCTAAGAAATCAAAATGTATTTGAATTACTGCTATAGCAATTAATAATCAGAAATGAGACTAAGGTTTTAACACGTCTTTTACTCTTCTTTTTTTTAATGTCATGTAAGAGGTATGAGAAATTTCCCTAATTTGAAGATCTTGCTCGCCAGCTCATTCTGTTCACAGTTTCAGCTGGCATATGTTTAAGTGAGCGTGTTCAAAGCATTGTGCTGCTGTTGACGATTTTAAGGATGAGTTGATTGGGAAAAGTCATAATTCAGCTTCCTCTGAAAATCACCTATCAGTATGCAAAAATATAAAGGTTTCCCTTAGGCAACTCATCTAAATTCCATCTTTTGCCTGTGATTTTTTTCTCAGCTCCTGGCATTGAGATATATAGTAGCTATTGATCATTTTGCCATGATTTTAGGATGCTTTTACAACTGGAAATCTGTGAAGTAATTTTCCAGTTTGGAATACTTTCAAAGGAGCATTCATTCTGCTTTGCTAACTATACACAGAACTTGAGCTGGAAGGCAGAACCAGTTTTCTAATAGGTACAAGTGAATGGATTAGGGGGCCACACACCTGGCATGGTTAGAGGAGTTCTAAGTCTCTCCTATGCCAAACAATACTGTATTTTGTTTATACTTAAAATTTAACTTCTGGAGTTCCAAAGAACAGGGATCTTGGGAATCATCTATTCTTTAGAAAAATATAAAAATTCATTACCAGAGAACAAAATTCAAAGTAAAATATAATGACAAAATAAAAAGACTCAGAGACCAGAGGATAGGTTGGTACAATGGTATCACTAAGGATATAGAGAAGTGGTGGTTTTAGCATATTGAAATGTGACCAAATTTTTCTGCTTTACAAATTTTCTTAACACTAAACTCAGAAGAAGGCCATTTCCTCAGAAGTGGGATATTTTTTCTCTGAAGAGCTATATTTCTTATGTTTTTTGGATTGATAAGATGTCTGTTTTGAGAGAAGAGTCATTTTCAGATACTATTCTCTGGCTTATTTAGCCGGTTGGAAGGGAGACTACCTTTAGTTACTGCTTAAACTTTTAGGCTGAATGTTTTCTTAAGAAGAGCACAAATATTTAATGATAGATTCAAGGCTAGGTTTCATTCAGCAAATATTAAGGAAACAAAAAAAAAGTGACTTGGAATTATACTCTATTTTATAATAGCAGTTTATATCCCAAGTTCTTCAGGACAGTGTCCTCTTATCTTTATCGGCTCCTTGTTTAGTATGCTAATTATGACCCTGATGTTACCAAATGGAGTTAGGGCTGCTCTGTTCCTTGACTACTCAACCGGCTGAACTTTAACCATTTCATGGCACCATGCTATCAATCACAAGGTGGAATGATTAAAGAATGGATTCAACAATATAATAAATAAAATGGTATACTGCACACCTGAATTTTACTGATAAATATACTACTAATTGAATGAACTTGCAAAAAGCCCCTTCAACATTCCAGGTCTCATTTGTCATCTCAAGTAAAAGGGTAGGGTTACCTTCAGTGATCTCTATAACCAGGGTAACATATATCATCCAAGGGAAAACTCTTTTGAGAACAGAAGATGGCAGTGTTAGTAATTATACCTGAAACACAAACTCAAATTAAGAATGTCTCAGCAAACCTAGGATGTATGAACAGCCTGTATACAATGAACAGACCCCTCTTGGAAGTTCTTCCTAGTCCCACATCCTACAGACTCCCAACTTCCTCTTCACAGCAGTGATGAGGTCTCAGCAACTGTTTTGTAAAATGTTCCTCTTCTGCCTTAGCCTTAATTGGGTGCTGGAGGAATAAACACTTGAACCAAGCTGGCCTGTCACAGTTCTTCACCCAGGAATTTAGAATAGTAGCTAAAACTTTATAGTTTAGTCTGCCTGTTACCTTTAAAGGAGAAGAGTTAGCTTGCACATTATAAGTAAATATTCGGAAATCAAAAAAAAAATCATTTTGCAGAACAAGAGTAGAATGAGGCACCTAGATCATTCATCTCTGTCACATTTACTCAGCATGGTGGCCATCACAGAATAGCACTCAAAGAAAAAGCTTTTAAAATGAATCTGTTTCTTAGCTGATAATTAGTGTTTCACATATTTAAACTGTATTTTCACTCTTTGATGACTATAGGATTTCCAAAATGAGTACGTTATTTCCAAGAAGGATTCCAGGTGGCTATAATTATTGACTCGTGTCTTAAGAACAAAATAAAAATGAAAAAGAGTAGAACTCGAGATGGTAGGAGAGATGAACGGATCAGGAGTTTTGCTCTAATAACTTGTGGCTTTTGAGCATTAAACGTTCTTTTTTGGGGGGGGAGGTGGTAAAGAAAACGATGAGCAAGGCATTTCATGAAACAAAACAGTTCTTGGAGGGGAGTTTATTGAAATGTTTTGAGATCACCTCATCATACTGAAGAAGAGGCAGCAAGCCTTAGTAAAGAAGCCTTTGAGCTTTGGGGCCTCAATAAAGGAGTTCTTCATTCTTCTAGGACACAACCTTTAATGTGCATTGGCCAGTTCAATCTCTGGATCCTTTATTCAAGTTTTAATTTCTTGGAAGAAATAAGGGTCAGATCAACTAGGGTCAGATTCTATAGCTAAGGCACCTATGGTGTGTAGAAAAGAATCCTGATAGCACAGATAGGGCAATTTAAGAATGTAATGTGAACCAAGTAGTCAGCCAAATATAGTTGATGCATACAATGCTACATCCCAATTTCAATGATGCAGAAATGTGGGGAAAATCAAGCATCTCAAAGATATGTATCTTACTTTGAGTTTCCCCAAATACACTTGAGAAGTGTATTTGAGGGCAAGGAACACATAAGCCTTGAGAAGTGTATTTGAGGGCAAGAAATTTATTTGGAACACAGTCCCTGGAAATGCCAGTAGAGAAGTAAAGAAGTGTGGCAGTAAAGTATAGGAGGTAAATAAAGAGTATTCCATCTAATAAGCTGCCTCTGTGAGCAAATAGAGCTTAATATCACTGAAAGGCTCTGAGATATGATGTAGAGCATACACCAACTCATGTGAGTTATCAGTGGAGCTCTACTTATGGGAAGAACTCCTTGTAGTGCACTTTTCTCCTGGTTATACAAAGTAAGAACAGGTGTTAGCAGTCAGTGACTACTTCGGCACAGAGATATGATGCTGAGAGCAAGGATATGGTAAGTGGCTGAGAAAAGTGATGTTGGTGCAATAAGAACAGCATCTGTCATATCAAGGAAAGGCAGCAGTTCTGTAATCCTAAGAGGAATGGGGAACTAATGGCATCAGACAAACTGTTTGAAATATTGGTGGTGGTTATTCGCCAAGTTGTGTCCAACTTGAGACCCCATGGACTGTATAGCCTGCCAGGCTCCTCTGTCCATGGGATTCTTCAGGCAAGAATACTGGAGTGGGTTGCTGTTTCCTTCCCCAGGGGATCTTCCCAACCCAGGAATCGAATCCAGGTCTCCTGCCTTGCAGGCAGATTTACTGACTGAGCTACAAGGGAAGGCCCTTTGAAACATTAATTTTTTAAAAAAACAAAATTTACACATTTTTTTCAAAGATTGAGCATGGGTTAATTAGTGATTTTGGTATTTTGATAAATGAAGTCTTCTTGGGGCCTTGGAGAATCATTAAGAAATCATTATTAAAGAATTATCTAGTAGCAAAATATACAAATAGAAGAAAACTTTGAAAGGTGGATTTCTTCTGTAAAGCTTGGTTTCCAGTAAGCAAAGTATATCTATCCTATCCTAAGAAGGCTATTAAACAAATAAAACTCTTAAATTTTAATGTCAATGTATATGTATATATATATATATATATATATATATATATATATATATATATATATATATATGGCCTCATCTTCCAAGAGTGCTTTTTTTTTTTTTCATCATTGAGAGGTCATTTCCAAAATACTATCAGAGAACCCATGCGACAGTTTGGAATTATGCTCATAGTTACCTACAACATTCACTGCTGAATGGTCTAATCTGTCAGGGCCAAGTGTGGCAGAAAGTATGGATTCTTAAAGGGTGATATTTACTGACTTTTTCATCTGAGGAGCAAAGGGAGGCTCAATAAGTAGCTGTACAAATGCATAATACATTATCCTTGGCCTGATTTTGGAATTACATTGGATATGATAAATTCAAGGATACAAAGGAAATATTTGAAAGCAAAGCATACTGAGGAAATGGTAGATGGTCAATGAGCTTGTAGTGATTCTGGGCTCTGTAAAGAAGTGAAAATCCAATAAAGTGAGAATTGAGTAGAAACAAATTTTGTTATGATATTTGGTTAAAACATTTATCAAATTAGGAGAGCATAAATCTGTGCCTAGATCATGCATATTGATCGTTTTCTTTTAAAGAATTTACAACAGATTATTTAAAATCTCTTCTTCACTTCTCTGAACAGACAACACAATTAAAACACATTTTCTAGATTAACTATTTGGACTCGAGAAAATCCCTTGCCAACTTTTGCAAGTTAGTTTATTCACTGAGGAAACATATTAAATCACTAAATGGAAAGACATATTCTCCAAATAAAGTCTTCTCAAATTCTTTTGCATGGAAGAAACATGATTCTCCCTAAATACTTCCAAAATGTAGAGGGAAAGTACAGCAAAAGCTTTAGGCATTTCAGACCAACCTGTGATAAATCAGAATTTATGTAGAACATAGGTCTAAATCACAAAGATATATTGGCAAATTTTGACTTAAACCTGAAAAAAACTAAACCTAGAAAATATTTACCTAAGGAATAATTTTTGAGGTTTTAGTTACTGTTAAATGTGCAATATGTAATTTGTCATTTTAAAGCAATCTATTTTTAGGGTATTAAAGATCAAACTCGAAGTATATGTTTATTGTGAAATTACGCTAGTAATGCAAAACAAGAATGCATATAAATATCCTTTTGAATGGTTTTAAAAGTCACAATTAATATGCAAGTGAAAGTTTATGAGGACATATAACATTGGAAAATGCATTTGAACATCAATTGTGCAGTCACCCTTCCTGTATGTCCTTTTAAAAAATGTTTTAATTAAGAAGTGACAAAACTTGAAATTATTTCTTGGTGTGTCACATCATCCGCATTTTTAAAGCAGAATTCTAATTTCAGTCATAATTGCTGGCATTCCTCACCTAAGAGGCAGACGAAGAAATATCAACCATCCGATAATGTAACAAGGAAGAGGAAGGAGTAACACAGAAGAGAGCAAACCGAGGGCACAAAAATGAGAACGATCTGTACCGAATACGTACATACTGCTTTTAAGACAGCTAGTGATCACTAATGAAACAGTAAATATATATATTTATGTATATTCTATCATTAAGAAAAAAAGTGATTTTATTTATCTCACATGTAACACAATTGGTATAATACTCACATTATTGATAAATCAACTTACAATTTTTAAGTTAAAGTAAGTTTTTCTTTTTGTTTCTGTTTTTTTTTTTTTTTGATCTGGTTCAGAGTCCCTGTGAAGGCAGAAAGTATGAAGCTAATAACCTTAAATTAGAGGAGGGCTGCCTGTTCTAAGGCTGTGTATGTCTCAGATGCATATGCCTTTTTGAGGAGTAAGATGAAAACAGTTGGCCCATCTGGAATAGTTATTTTTAAGAAACTACCAAAGCATGCTGGGTATTTTTTATTGTTGTAATTTTGTGGGGCTTTTCCCAATGTGCAGACCAATCCTATTTCTAGTCATTTCCATGTATTTAGAGCCATGGTTTTCAATGTTGGAAATGGTCATGTGACCCTTGGCTTTAATGTTCATTTGCCAAAGCCCATTGGGTGCTAGTCTTTCCATTGTGTGTCTACCAGACTTTTGAGTAGGCTTTGGAGAAGTGCTGCTGGATAGATAGATACAGAGATAGATGGCACAGATAGAAAAAGATAACTGTATAGATAGAAAGACACATGAATAGTTTGGGAAATAGGAAATTCTACCTACCATCAGTGGATATATATGGAATAGGCTTACATGTTCATCTTCTTATTTGGGGAAAATTCTTGCTAGTTAGAAGTGAAAGTGGTAAAATATGGGTACACTTACACTATCTGATAAATTAACAACTAATAGAAGAAAGAAATAACTCTTCAGCTGTCTTTGTAATACTCTATCAAATAAGTAGTTCCTCTGATTTTCTCACTACTCATTTTCTGTTTTCTTTGTTGACTGTAGATTTGTAATTTCTGCATGCTTCTGACTTGACCATTACCATTCTACGAACAGATTAAGCAGTCAACAAATAATATCTTCTATATTCTCTTTGTGTAGAAGATATTATTTATTTTAATAATTTTGATGTCATTTCTTAAGAGACAATTATTTCCATACACACTTATGTACAAATTCTTTTAATACATATATCACAGAAGGTAATTTGCAGATTATCTTGTTCTATTTACCTACTATCTAGGTGAGGAAATTAGTCTGTGGTAGTTGAGGTTTTCTGAGTAAGTAATCAGCTTTGAGTGGAAAAAAAAAAAAAAAACTCCTGACATCAGACACCATGCCGTTTTTAGGATTAACATGTTTCCCTTGGGGATTATTAAAATCTATTTGTAACTTGGGAAGATTGACTTCAGTTAAGGGAAATTTTTGTTTGTTTCTTCTTTTTACTTTTCTCTCTAGTTTTTTAGAAAGGAGTTTTGAAAAGAATGAAAATTTTGAAATGAGGTGCACTGTGCAAGAAGGTTGAGTCTGCTGACCTTGATAATGGAAAGCCTTTGAGGATATGCAAGGGAAAGGAGTTAGATGGGTCAGAAGGACTGCATAAATTATTGAGCTATGACCTTGAGTGGGAAAAAATGTGTGGCATAATTATTAATTATTGCGGTTAGGATGTCAGATTTTGTTTCTATAATGATAGCATTCTGTCAGTTTGGGCATCTTTCATTCTTTTACTCCTCAGTTTATTTAGTGTCTACCGTTTCTGATGAGCATTTCCTCTCTCATCCTTGCCTTCTTTCCTCCCATCCCTCATTGCTCACCTCCTTCTCCATCTCTCACTCTCTCTTTTTTTCTCTCCCTCACACATACACACACAGAATGAGGAAGAAGTAGAGCAGATAGCTATTTTTTAGCACATATTTTATTTCCTAGTGAGAGCTGTGTAAAGCAAGTATTTAAATACTCAAATTATTTTATGATTTGTTTACTTAATCCCACCATCTGTTCCTTCACTCTCGTGGATATTTAATTTTCCTTGCTAACAGGAATATATATGTTTTCTTCCATAGATGCTGATGGCTTCCTATATACATATAATTGCAGTAAGTGTGATCTTATTTGCTTTGTTTCTTAAAATTTCTTCCTTCACTTTCTTAATTCCCTCCTGCCATTTACATACCACCCAATATTCAAATCACAACTCATGTATAGATGACTTGACAGTATGCGTTGTCTTACTGAGGTTATTTTTCATCATGGTTGTTATACAAATCACTTTGATTTAGGGATTATCCTTTGACCAATGTGAAATATGTTCAAATAATCATATTTCTTCTCAATAGAGGAACATATAGCCATGCAAAAATGTAGGACTGCAGTTAGTAGAATCAGTCAGGAAGCTAATGGATAAAATTGACTTAACCCATGGCTGATTCATGTTAATGTATGGCAAAAACTACTACAATATTGTAAAGTAATTAGCCCCCAACTAAAATAAATAAATTTATTTAAAAAAAAAATTGACTTAGAAAGAGCATGAACAAACTGGCCTATACTAGTCTATAGGACTGGATTAGTGCTATAGTTTTAATTGCTTGTTATTTTTAAAATCACACTGCATATAATACTTAATGACTTATGGGCATTTAATATATTCAAAATAAGCCTTAGTCCTTCAAGGTTCTAAGGAATATGGAAACATTATTATTGATTTTACCTGTGATTGTTTTTTTGCCTCTTGAAAAGGAACTTCTTAGTTATAAATTATAACTGTTAGAATTATAAATTGAAGATATTCATAGATAAAAAATTTACTAACAGGCTTTATAGCCTTGTAAAATTTATGAGTATGTTAATATTCTAGTGAAAAATTGCTAAGGAGTCAAATTCATAATTATAAACAACAATAAAAATGTTGATTCAAGTAATTATTACTTAAAGCTTAAGTTTGCTGGAAATCTAGCAAATTTTTTATTAAAATCATATAATAAAGTAATTGTGATGCTTTTAATTAAATTCTCAGAAGTGACATTATACTAATATGATTTCTTTATTCTATGCCTTTGAAAAAAATGGCTTATCTCTTATTCATGGTGTCAGAGAATCAGCATTTAGAAATATGAGAAATTCATCTACCAACACTGGAGTTAGAAAAACTCTGTTCATGCTTTCAAGCTGCTGGAGCAATTTGGGGAGGAGAAATTAATGAGATACATTTCCAATACTAAATAGCTTCTGAAGGAAATAGTTCTCAAAGCATAAAGTTTGTCTCTTGATTGAGAATTCTCTGGTGAGAAACAGGATAGCTCATCACTTGAAAATATTAGATTGAAATTAAGAAAGCAATAGAAAATAATTTTAAAACTCTAAACATCACATTTTCATGTGATCTTAATGGATATTTGTGAAAATTTACACTTAACTCATTTAAAGAGTGTTTATGAACATCCCTTTCCTTTCACATGAGCTTCCTATTCAGTCTGTTAACAAAGAATGGAATGAATGGGTTTATACAGTACAACATCTGCATGTGTAGGAACTCATAAAAGACAGCATGGTGAAATCTAAATACCTTTGGCAAAACTTCTAAATTTTCTCAAAACCACTGTCATGGAGTAAAGTTATAATATGCACTGTCAAAAATGGCAGTTTTAAAAGTCTTTAAGTCTAAGAAATTGTTGCTAAAACAAAAGTCCATATAAACACAATAAATGGGAAAATCAGGATGAAGTTTACCTTCCCTGATTGGATTTGGTCCTCTGGCTCTGAGTTCTGCTCACTCACACACATAGGAAACTCTAAGGAAACCTTTTGAAACAGGTTTATGAGACATTGGTCTACAGTACTCATGACAAATTGGCTTGACATTTCACCACTGTAAAGCACATGGCATTCTGTCCCATCACTTCATGGCAAATAGATGGGGAAACAGTCAAAAAAAAACCTAAAACACAAAAAAATAAAAAAAAACCCCCAAAAATTTCCCGGTTTTCCCCTGGGATTTCCTACCCACACTAAAACCCAAGGAAAATTTAAAAAAAAATTTAAACATTGGTCCCCAGATTTTAAAAAATTTTAATTTCCCCAATTTAAACCCAAATTTTTCTGTAAATTACTTTTTTAAATAAGGGGGAAAACCCCCAAAAATCCAAATTGGGGGGACCCAAAATCCTGGATGGTGAAAAAAATTTAAAATAAAAACCCCTTTTTTAAAAAAGGGAAACCAACCCAAAAAAAAATTAAAAAGGGAAAAAAATTTTTAAAAATCCTCATCAAAAAAAAATTTTTTAAAAATTTATGGGGGGGGCCCCCAAAAAGGGCCTTAAAAAAACGGAAAAAAAATTTTAAGGGGGGAAAAACCTTAACCCCCCTTTTGTTTGCGGAGAAACACCTTTAATCTAAAAGTGCCGATTTTTCCAAAAGGGGGGAAAAAAAATAACCCCCTTTCCACCTGTTTTGAAAAACCGGGAACCCAAAAAGATTTTGGGGAAAAATTAAGGCGGGAGGAAAAGGGACCAGGGGAAAAGATGGATTGCTCACCCAAACCGGGGTTTTGGGGGAAACCCCGGGGTTGGGAACAGAATGGGGGGTTTGGGGCGCCAAAATAAAGAGGGAAAAAAATAACTTTTTTCCTATGTTTTTTTTAAATTTCAAAATAAAAATCCTTCCTCCCCCTTTTTTGGTTAAATTTTTTTTTAAAAGGAAAAATTTTTTCCCTAAAATTTTTTTTCCCCTCCCCCACCCCCCCCCCCCACCCCCCAACCCCCACAAACTAGGGGCTTTTTCCCCAAGGGGGTCCCCCCCGGGGGATAAAGGGGGTTTCCGACGGGGGATAATTTTTAATCTGAGCCACCAGGGAATCAAAAATTTTTTTTAAAAAAAAACTACCATTTTTTTATTTAATTAAAAACCTTTTTTTTTAAAAGCCCCAAAACCTCTTAAAACCTTTTAATTTTTTCTTTCCTTAAAAATTCCAAAAAAATTTTTTGGGAAAAATTTTATTTTTAAATTGCGGGAATTAAAACCCCAAGGGAAACCCCTAAGCTTAAAGATTTTAAAAATTTTTCCCCTTTTAAATTGCCAAAAAAATCCATTTTAAAAAAAAAAAAAGGTAAGTTTTAAAGTTTTTTAAAAAAAAAAAAAAAAATTTTTTTTCCATTTTTTTTTTCCCTAAATTTTTTAAAAAGAAAGGTTATAAAAGGTTAAAAAGGGTTTATTTTTTTAAAAATTTTAGGAAGCCTAGAAGAAAAAGGCCCCCCCACCGCTTTTTTCCAAAAAATCCCGGTGGGGGCCTGGGGGGTTTTAAAAGTCCTGGGGGGGAAGACTCTGAGCAACCCCCACTTTTATTTTAGCTTGGGAGAAGGAAACAACCCCCCCATTTTTTCCCGGGAAATAAAGGGGGATTTTCTCCTTCGGGGGTCCCGGTTTTTCACACTGAAGCGACTTGCATGGGGTTGAATATCCCATTTTTAAAACTTTTAAATTTAGAGAAAAACCTTTAAAAAAATTTTTTTTTTAAAAAAAACCCAGGGTTTTTTTAAGGGGGGAGAAGGGTTGAAAGGGTAGGGGAGGGCCAAAACATCTTGTTTTACAACCCTTTGATTGGTATGCAAAAGTCTCTGCGTTTTGGGGGCCCCAAAAAAACGGAGGGGCCCCTTTCTAACTAAGGGCCCAAAAAAACCCCCCTTTTTTTTTTTATTCCCCCCCTTTAAAATTTCCACCGAGGGACTTTTGGGGGGAAAACTTTTCCCATTTAAATTTTAAAAGTTAAAATTTTAAAAAAAGAAAATATGGAAAGGGAAATTAAAACATTTTTTTTAGTTTAATTTACCTTTTCCCCCAATTTAAAAAAAAATTTTTTTTTTTTCCCCACAAAAAAACTTTTATTTTCTTTAAACTCCCCCCCAAAACCCCCATCCCTGTTTTTCCGGGAAGCCCCCCCAAAACCCCTATGTTATTTCCTTTTTTAAAAAAAATTTTTTATAAAAAAAAAATTTAACCAAAATTAAAACTAAATTTTTTTTCCTTTTTTTAAACCCCCCCCCCAAAAATTTTCCCTTTTTTAAAAACAAAAACCCCCCACCCCTAAGGTAAATTTTTTCCCCCCCCCTTTTTTTTCCTTTTTTCCCCCCCCAACCCCCCCAACCCCCCCCCCCCCCCCCAAAAAATTCCACTTCTTTTAAAATTATTCCCCCCTTTTTGTAATTTACTTTCCCCCCCCTTTTTTTTTTAAACCGGCGCCTTTCATTTTTTAAATTTTTATTTTGGTTTTTTCTCTTTTTTTAAAAAAGGGTTGTTTCTTAATTTAAAAATTTAAAGGATGCGGTTTTTTTTTTTTCCGAAAATTTTACAATTTTTAAAACCCTGATAAAAGTTTTTTCTGCTAAAAAATTTTTTAAATTTGCCAAAATTTATTATTTTTTTTTCGGTTTTTAAAAGTAAGTACACATGCCAAATATCAGTTTATGATACTTTAAAAATAATTTCTATGTGGAATCCAAGTGAATCATAGAATTTAATACTAAAGTATTGATATTTCAATATTAATCTTTAGGTTTGTAATCAACAGGGACATGATATGTAGCATGTAAAATATTTTTAAATTTAGCAAAAGCAAATTTGCTTAAGAAAGATCTTAAAGACTCTTTACTTTGCATAATCATATTTTGACCAGAAAAATTCCAACCAAAACTCAGTGTCCTTTAAAGTGCATATAAAACAATGGATTTTTATTTATAATTTTTTTCTTTAAAAGGAGCTTATAATTAGCTTAAAATAAGTCTATTTTCTGCAGATATTTTCTTTAGTACTTCAATTTTGGGTTATTTTTATGTTATCTCAACTGAGCTAGACCAGATTAAACATTTGGATTATTTGTTGGGAGTTCAGTTCCGCAAAAACAAAACAAACCATTTTGGGGTTGTTAAGACTGTGTCAGTAAAATGGGCAAAAGGATTGTTTGAGCCCTGTAAGTGAGTTAGCAGGTAAATTGAAGTCAGAGTTACCATAAGCCTAACCTGTCAAAGTAAAGATGCATTCGGATTCTGATTTCAGTGTATTCAGCTACCCCATTCAGAATGGTAAAATCAGAAGGAAAGGCTCATGCCTAGTGTTTAGGGGTGCAAACATTGCTGATTTATTTTTTCTTTTTAAATTTCTGTGACTCTCAAAGCATATCATCAATTAGTGACAATTTTTTCTTCCTCTTCTGGTTGGGAAATATTCTACAAGTTGACAATTAAATATTCTGAGTACTTTTAATAAGGTCGTTTATGTGGCTTTAAAAAATGAGTAAACAAAACAGACTTAAGCTTTGCCTGAATTATCAACACATAGTAAGAAAAGTGCAGGAAACTTAAAATATATGCAACACAAATTGAATAACTCAATGCTATTAATTTCCCAACTTGCTTATATTGTACTTGAAACCACTTTTAAATAATTTGTTCTATGTTGATGTTTATGGTAAAATATAGATATTATCCTCTCTCCTTTGTTTATAGCCGAGTTGCGCCATATTATCTGCATGCGATTCTCTAGTACCCAGCATGCTTTCACAAGGTGGGAATATTTCAACACAGGCTTATTTAACCAGGGCAATTAATGACATATCAGTCGGGAACTTTTCTGAAATGAACTTTGGGTAGCACAACTTCAGTGCAGTACTGGCTGAATTTTAACAGAATATGTTGGTTGTTTGCAGTGAGTAAGAGGGAGACAAAGAGAACGAGAATGAGAGCGAGAGAAAAAAGAGAGAGAATGAGAATGAGAGTAACAGAAAAAGGCCAGAAGTCAAGGACAAGGGAGTGAGAGAGGAGAGACTAGGAATTGAGGAGAGGAGAAACTAAGATGGATTTCTCATACTCAGACAACGTGCCTGCGTTTTTCCTTTCTCTTTTGCTATAGATTTTAAGACTTCTCCAGGCAAATAATAACAGTTCTGTTCATAAAATTATTAAAAAATACTGAATTTCATTGTTTGATTATTTCATTGTTGAATTTATTTTGTTACTTTGTTTTAATAAATTGCTGATTGATCCACAGCAATTGTTGGGAAATGTTGCTCTTTGACACATAGAACTTAAAAAAGTCATGAGTTCTAGTTTGTGTGCATTTTCTACACATTGAAATAGTATTAAGCATTACCTGATAATATTCCTAAGCTCTGTCCTCAGAGTGATCTGAAACCCATGAACACTGGCTTCAGCTTCATCCTCTCTGTGGTACTTTTCAGTTTTAAAATTCTATTCCATGAGACCATGACAGTGTTAAAGCTGACATGCATTTTAGAAAATAACTTTTCCTCTTTTGAGGATACTTGTCAAATGTTTCATCTATGGCTGACTAATTTACTACTTCACTGATCTTATCAGTTAATTAAAGTACATTCTTTAGCATATCATCTTCAAAGTACTGGCAATCATTAGACATACTTTTTAAAAGTATACCTAAAGCTAAGACAATAAACTATATAAATTAGTTTTGTGGAAAATTAACTAAAGAACAGAATTGACTTATATTAATTCCCTTTTACTTTTGATGTTAAATAAAAAGAAAACAAAATAAAACTACCATTTTTTTGAGTGAAATATGATATGATATAATTGTTTCAAATTGCTGAAGTAAATTCTGCTATAATTCAAACTTCATTTTTTTCCCTAGTAACGGCTATTTCTGGAAAACCAATTCATCAGAGCTAGTAAATAATTCTTCAGTTCTCTGATGGCAGTAATCAGGCCCTTTGTCCTGCTACAGGAATGGATCCTTAAGGCAGTAAAAAGTCATTCTTCCCACACTTTTAGTCACCCGGCTTCCCCCCTACACCACCAGAGCACACACCTTTTTCCTAGGCCTCATTTGGCTCAACATCTGTGTCACTGAATTTCTTTGGCCAATTTTCATTTTATACCATGTAGGACTATTTGAGTTTCTGCCTCTGGGATGTACCAGAAAGTCAGAAAATTGCAGCTATTCTCAAATAATGTTTTAAAAGATTTGGAACGATGATTTTCAAAAATCTCTTACTGAATAACTATAAAGCTATGATTTAGGAAATATTCTGGAAAAATGGGAAAATATTCTGGAAAACATGGGAAAGACTAGAGATCTCTTCAAGAAAATTAGAGATACCAAGAGAACTTTTCATGCAAAGATGGGTTCGATAAAGGACAGAAATGTTATGGACCTAACAGAAGCAGAAGATATTAAGAAGAAGTGACAAGAATACACAGAACGATACAAAAAGGATCTTCATGACCCAGATAATCACAATGGTGTGGTCACTCACCAGAGCCAGACATCCTGGAATGCGAAGTCAAGTGGGCTTTAGGAAGCATCACTATGAACAAACTTAGTGGAGGTGATGGAATTCCAGTTGAGCTACTTCAAATCCTAAAAGATGATGCTGTGAAAGTGCTGCATTCAATATGCCAGCAAATTTGGAAAACTCAGCAGTGCCCACAGGACTGTAAAGATCAGTTTCATTCCAATCCCAAAGAAAGGCAATGCCAAAGAATGCTCAAACTAAAACACAATTGCACTCATCTCACATGCTAGCAAAGTAATGCTCAAAATTCTCCAAGACAGGCGTCAACAGTATGTGAACCATGAGCTACCAGATATTCAAGCTGGATTTAGAAAAGGCAGAGGAACCAGAGATCAAATTGCCAACATCCGCTGGATCATCGAAAAAGCAAGAGTTCCAGAAAAACATCTACTTCTGCTTTATTGACTATGCCAAAGCCTTTGACTGTGTGGATCACAACAAACTCTGGAAAATTCTTAAAGAGAATACTAGACCACCTGACCTGTCTCCTGGTAAACCTGTATGCAGGTCAGGAAGCAACAGTTAGAACTGGACATGGAACAACCGACTGGTTCCAAATAGGAAAAGGAGTATGTCAAGGCTGTATATTGTCACCCTGCTTATTTAACTTATATGCAGAGTACATCATGAGAAACTCTGGGCTGGTTGAAGCACAAGCTGGAATCATGACTGCTGGGGGAAATATCAATAACCTCAGATATGCAGATGACACCAAACTTATGGCAGAAAGCAAAGAAGAACTAAAGAGCTTCTTGCTGAAGGTGAGAGAGGAGAGTGAAAAAGTTGGCTTAAAGCTCAACATTCAGAAAACTAAGATCATGGCATCTGGTCCCATCACTTCATGGCAAATAGATGGGGAAACAGTGGAAACAGTGACAGACTATTTTGGGGGGGCTCCAAAATCACTGCAGATGGTGACTGCAGCCATGAAATTAAAAGACACTTGTTCCTTGGAAGAAAAGTTATGACCAGCCTAGACAGCATATTAAAAGCAAAGACATTACTTTGCCAACAAAGGTCCGTCTAGTCAAAGCTATGGTTTTTCCAGTAGTCATATATGGATGTGAGAGTTGCGCTATAAAGAAACCTGAGTGCTGAAGAATTGATGCATTTGAACTGTGGTGTTGTTGAAGACTCTTGAGAGTTGCTTGGATAGCAAGGAGATCCAACCAGTCCAGCCTAAAGGAAATCAGTCCTGAATTTTCATTGAAAGGACTGATACTGAAGTTGAAACTCCAGTACTTTGCCCACCTGATGCGAAGAACTGACTCATTTGAGAAGACCCTGATCCTGGGAAAGATTGAAGGCGGGAGGAGAAGAGGATGACAGAGGATGAGATGGTTGGATGGCATCACCCTCTCAACGGGCATGAGTTTGCGTAAACTCCAGGAGTTGGTGATGGACATGGAGGCCTGGCATACTGCAGTCCATGGGGTTGCAAAACATCAGACACGACTGAGCGACTGAACTAAACTGAATGAAATTGGAAAAAAAAATGTTATTGACCCAAGTAAAATTCTCCCTAGTTGAAACAATGCATTTTTTTCCCTTCAAAATGCAATGGAGGTTTTTTTAAGTTGAGATATAAAAAATTGAGGACTGGTGAGTCATATTCATTTTTAATCCTTATGTTGTGGCTTATTAGCAGAGTGGGTCCAAGTTAATGACCAGGAAATTGGTTCACAAAATGTCTCAAAGCTGATGTTAGCTAATATTGACCTTACTGATCTGCTGGCTTGGCTTACTTATGAAGGACAACACAGAAAAGCAATTGGACTGATGAGTACTTGTTTTCTTTTGTTATTTTAAATACATAAAATTGTGAATACATGCACATTTTGTGTTCTGTTCTAAATGCAGTATCTTCAGTTCAGTTCAGTCGCTCAGTCGTGTCTGACTCTTTGCAACCCCATGAATTGCAGCATGCCAGGCCTCTCTGTCCATCATCAACTCCCGGAGTCTACCCAAACCCATGTCCATTGAGTCGGTGATGCCATTCAACCATCTCATCCTCTGTCGTCCCCTTCTCCTCCCGCCCCCAATCCTACCCAGCATTAGGGTCTTTTCCAATGAGTCAACCCTTCGCATGAGGTGGCCAAAGTATTGGAGTTTCAGCTTCAACATCAGTCCTTCCAATGAACACCCAGGATTGATCTCTTTTAGGATGGATTGATTGGATCTCCTTGCAGTCCAAGGGACTCTCAAGAGTCTTCTCCAACACCACAGTTCAAAAGCATCAATTCTTCGGCGCTCAGCTTTCTTCACCGTCCAACTCTCACATCCATACATGACCACTGGAAAAACCATAGCCTTGACTAGACAGACTTTTTTTGGCAAAGTAATGTCTCTGCTTTTAAATATGCTACATAGGTTGGCCATAACCTTCCTTCCAAGGAGTAAGCGTCTTTTAATTTCATGGCTGAAATCACCATCAGCAGTGATTCTGGAGCCCCCCAAAATAAAGTCTGACTCTGTTTCCACTGTTTCCCCTCCATTTCCCATGAGGTGATGGGACCAGATGCCATGATCTTAGTTTTCTGAACATTGAGCTTTAAGCCAATTTTTTCACTCTCCTCTTTCACCTTCATCAAGAGGCTCTTTAGTTCTTCACTTTCTGCCATAAGGGTGGTGTCATCCGCATATCTGAGTTATTGGTATTTCTCCCGGCAATCTTGATTCCAGCTTGTGTTTCTTCCAGCCCAGCGTTTCTCATGATGTACTCTGCATAGAAGTTAAATAAGCAGGGTGACAATATACAGTCTTGACGTACTCCTTTTCCTATTTGGAACCAGTCTGTGGTTCCATGTCCAGTTCTAACTGTTGCTTCCTGACCTGCATACAGGTTTCTCAAGAGACAGGTCAGATGGTCTGGTATTCCCATCTCTTTCAGAATTTTTCACAATTTCTTAGTGAATTTGAAAATGTGCTTTATGGAGGATGATGACAGGATTGCATTTTTTAGTTTCCTTTGCCTATACTTGTTGCTGTTGCTCAGTTGCTAAGTCATGTCTGATTCTTTGTGACCTCATGGACTGCAGCATGCCAAGCTTCCCTGTCCTTCACTATCTCCCTGAGTCTGCTCAAACTCATGTCCATTGAGTCAGTGATGTCATCCAATCATCTCATTCTCTGTCACCCCCTTCTCCTCCTGCCTTCAGTCCTTCCTAGCATCAGGATCTTGTCCAGTGAATTGGCTCTTCACATCAGGTGACCAAAGCATTAAAGCTTCAGTATCAGTCCTTCCAATGAATATTCAGTCTTGATTTACTTTAGAATTGACTGGTTTGATTCCCTACAGTCCAAGGGACTCTCAGGAGTCTTCTCCAGCATCACAATTCAAAAGCATCAATTCTTCGGCATTCAGCCTTCTTTATGGTCCATCTCTTACGTCTGTACACAGCTACTGGAAAAACCATAGTTTTGACTATATGGATCTTTCTTGGTAAAGTGATGTCTCTGCTTTTTAATATGCTCTCATTTTGGAGCCCAAGAAAATAAAGTCTGTCATTGTTTCCATCTTTTCCCCATCTATTTGCCACGAAGTGATGGGACCAGATGCCATGATTTTAATTTTTTCAATGTTGCTTTTTAAGCTAGCTTTTTCACTCTTCTCTTTTACCCTTACCAAGAGTCTTTTTAGTTCCTCTTCACTTTATGCCATTAGAGTGGTGAAAGTGAAATTCGGTCAGTCCTATCCGACTCTTTGTGACCACATGGACTGTATAGTCCATGGAATTCTCCAGGCCAGAATACTGGAGTGGGTAGCCTTTTCCTTCTCCAGGGGATCTTCCTAACCCAGGGATCAAACCCAGATCTCCTGCATTGCGGGTGGATTCTTTACCAGCTGAGCCACAAGGGAAGCCCAAGGATACTATAAGGGATAGGCTACCCTATCCCTTGTCTGGCAGATCTTCCCAACTCAGGAATCGAACTGGAGTCTCCTGCATTACAAGTGGATTCTTAACCAACTGAGCTATGTGTTAGAGTGGTATCATCTGCATATTGAGGTTGCTGATATTTCTCCCAGCAATCTTAATTCCAGCTTGCCTATACTTAGCTGATAAAAAATATAACAAAGATTATGCAGAAGGTTCTCAGAGTCCTATGTAGTCTAGTTTAGGACAAGCAATTAGTAAGTCAGTGTACTATGAATATTTTGATTTAATTCTTATGAAACTGACTAAACCATACAACTGATTTTTCAAACCATCCTCCCACAAGACAGCCTTCTCATTACAGAACAAGGACACATTAATGAATGAGGAACTTTAAGACCAAGTTAGTTGTTTGTATACATATCAATCATGTTCTAAAATATGTTGATTACTTTGTTCCTTCTTTTTTAATATTTACTATACACATGTAAGTATTCATGTGTGTGAAAATGAGTATCCATGTGTCTTACATGATTTTTGAAAGAATTTAGTCACTATAAAGAGACTGTCCCTTATTCTATTTATGGAATCCTTCCTACAGAGCATACTCCCAATGTTTTATAATGGTTCTGCTGTCCTTTACAACTGCTTTTATAAAGTAGGAAAAAGACATACTATAAAATACGCAGAATTATTTTAAAATAAAATTTAGATCTAATTTCCATATTAGACACTATTTTTAGCTTGTCACAAATTCTAAATAGTACAGATTTTAATTTTTCCTGATCCCACACATAAACATGAGACTTTTTCATCATTCCATAGAGAAAGTAGATCTTTATCTATCTGATCCAGCCCTTCATGGCTTCAGGACAAATGCTTCATTCTGTTTGCTTTCATTAAACCAGAGTAGTAGCCAACTTGTAGTAGATGGCTGTAAGTGACTATGGGCATTGCTGGCAATTATGAATTTGTCCTGCAGAACATTTTTTTCTTTTCTCCTTTAGATTTGGATCTTATTTTCATCGTTAGTAGACAAAATCTCGGACTTCATGCTGTCTATGCACTTCTCTCAGAATGTAATTTTCTAATCCTTTGACTCCAAGACTTTCTCTGTTTCTTTCTCTTTTTTTTTTTGCTGCTTGTGTTGTTTTCTTTGTTTTTCTTCTTGCCTTTCTAAAAAGTCTTTTTATTTTTGACTGATTACTTAAAAACTACTTCCTTGTCTCTTTTCTAAGAACTCACCCAGAGAGTTTATAGATTCAAAGAGTGTCTTATAATTCTCCCCAAGTCTCCTTCCCCAAGTGTCTTATAATTCTCACATGACATATATTCCTGCCTCCCAATACCACTATTATGTGCAACCAATGTGACTTAAGCTTTATCTGCTGTGATGAAAAGATGTCGTATTTACAGTACTATTGTAAGTCTCAGTATTCTGCGTGTCTATACGCTGTAACTCCAATCATTTTCCAAAATCACTCTGTACCAATATTCTGTATGGCTGCTGCTGCTGCTAAGTCGCTTCAGTCATGTCCGACTCTGTGCGACCCCATAGACGGCAGCCCACCAGGCTCCCCCATCCCTGGGATTCTCCAGGCAGGAATACTGGAGTGGGTTGCCATTTCCTTCTCCAATGCATGAAAGTGAAAAGTGAAAGTGAAGTCGCTCAGTCGTGTCCGACTCCTAGCGACCCAATGGACTGCAGCCTACCAGGCTCCTCCGTCCATGGGATTTTCCAGGCATGAGTACTGGAGTGGGTTGCCATTACCTTCTACAATTCTGTATGGCACCAAAATGCTAATATGTGAATGTTCTTTCACACTTGTGAGGAAGATTTTTAAGTCCTTGAGAGCCGTTAAACTAGGGTAGAGACCATGCCATTTTTTTTTAACCATTGGATTGTCAGTGTCTACCAGATTTCTATTCGTAGTAAGAGCTCAAGAAATACGTGCTGAGTGAATGAATGAATGTTTGTGTTTCTAACATCTCCATGGATGAGTGGTCTCCATAGCCTAAGAACAACACTTTTGTGTATATTGGCATTCCTTGACTCCCTGAGCTACACTGTCATCTGCTCTTCACACTGTGGCCTCTCATAATAGCAAACAGCTGAAGTGTGTGTGTGTGTGTGTGTGTGTGTGTGTGTGTGTGTGTGTGTGTGTGTGTGTGTGTGTGAAATATCTGATTGGCTCTTACTTACATGCTTTATCCATTTCCTTTCTACCTCTATACTTTGTTTTATTTTCTGGAGAGTCACTGTAGCCCCACTGCCATTCCACAAATTTCTTCCTCAAGTTTTTGATTCCCAATGATGATATTGCAAAAATACTGATTTTTCTCTGTATTCTTTTAATAAGACATCTTTAAAATATGTAGAGGAAGACAGGAGGTAAAATACTGTTAAGAAAATTGAAAGTCCTTTGCTAAAACTGCCAATCAAAAATTAAACATGACTGCTGTTCTTATCTCTCCCACTCAAATCCATCTCCTCCTCAAATTAAGATGCTTTAATTTTCTACTAATTTTGTACTACTATTCTGTCAGAAAGAGAAGAGGTAAATGAAAATCACTTATGTGCTTTTTCAAAATTTTAGCTCGTTTCTTAAGCAGAGCTCTAGAGGAATGTGACCTCTTCTTCTTTTTCAACTATTAGTTGAGCAGCTACAGGTCCTTGTTTCATTTGTTTCCTCATGTATTTACCACATCTGTGACATTCTCATATTCTCATAACTATTAGTGTGATAGAGTCTACCTTTAACGTTCCTGTCACCCACAGATGCCTTTCACTGTGTTCCCATTGCTTATCAGCCACCCAGGCTGACAAAGCCACTGGAAAAGGTATTGCTCTGAAAGGTCCTTTAACTGAGAGGAGTATCAGGTGATTGAATAAATCTTTACACTGTTAAATTTTCAACATTGCCTTTAGAGGTCATGTGTATATGTGTGGCTTTCCAAATTTTAAAAACACTACCCAGTGAAAACATGCTATACACTTCAGTTTGATGGTATATAACATATATTCTACAAATGAATAATGAATAGTCTTCATGTCTGATTTTCATTTAAAAGGCAAAAGCATTTGTTGTTTTACACTATCACAATTTCATGAAACTGGAAGCATACCATTGTTTCATATTGATGATTTTATAATGAGTATGTTTAAACGCAAGTCTTCTGTTGTTATTCATTCTTTTACTGAAACAACATTATTTTTGGAAGTGAACAACAGATTGAAAATTTGGAAAGGATACAATAGGTTTATATATAATAAAACAATTTAAAATACCCTTTGAACTGATGAGGCAGTTCAGTTTATTTCCTCTCCAATATGTACATTTTTGTCAAATGCTAGATCTACATTACTACCAAAAAGTAACAAAATAATAAGAAGCTGTATTTTATTCTGAGAGTGAATCATAGGCTGAAAGAATCCGTGTCTGATAAATTCTCTATTGTAATGTAAATCTCATGGGTTCAAAGAATACCTTGACTGGACCCTAGGACCCTATATTGAATGAATATATACATATATTCAATTATGTCATTCTCAATATTATATTAATTTCTTTTAACCACATCATTTAAACCAGTCAACTTTGGCTGCACATTAGAGTAATTTAAGAAGCTTTTCAAATCACTGAGGCTTTGAGTTTACCCCAGAGTAACTGAGCTGAATCTTAAGTGTAGGATGGAGGCATCAGTATTTTTAAAATTTTCCAAAATAATTCTAATGTGAAGCCAGAGTTGAAAACCACCAGACAAGTGGATGCAAAGGCTAGCTAGCTCTGGGGCGTGTTAGTTTCTAATTTCGTTGACTACAGGGTGGCAAGCAATATGTGCCTATGTGCTAAGTTGCTTTATTCGTGTCTGACTCTTTGCAACGCTATGGACAGTAGCCCGCCAGGCTCCACTGTCCATGAGATTTTCCAGGCAAGGATGCTGGAGTGGGTTGTTGTGCCCTCCTTCAGGGAATCAAACCCACATCTCTTAGGTCTCCTGCATTGGCAGACAGGCTCTTTACCTCTAGTGTCACCTGGGCAAGCAATCTATGTCATGACAAGTCTACAGAGGAAAGGACATTTGAATAATCGTTAGCCTGAAAATTGGTTGCTTCTGTATCTACCACATATACATACCTTCTAAAAAAAGACCATAAATACCTACATTCAACAATTGCAGTGAGGTAAGCCAATTAAGAAATCACATCATCTTTTCATTTTCTCCAATGTGTGTATATCACTTATGCAAACATCTATGTGTTATTCTAATGTGAGTACCCTATGCCCTTACTTAGGAAGGCAACATTTTGCTTGAAGAAAGAGATTATTTTTGGAAACCAGGATCAAAATCTTAGATGGGCAAGAGAAAGGAAAAGTTCTATTTTGAATAATCCTGAAGGGGTTTTTGTAATAAGGAGTGTTAATGAAGAGTATATATGTATAAATATCATTTATATGTAAATATTATTTATATAACTACTTCTTGATATTCAAATAAGCCTGGGAAAGAATCAGTTATATTCTTACCACTCTTCCCTGAACCTCTGAAAATAGGAGAATGGCAGAGATAATGAGAATTAATATATCCTAGATTAAGGATGTGAGAAGAGGTGATTTGAAAAGCAAAGTAGTCTTGTTTTCAACCAAATTTTTTCCCTTCTTTGGCTTACTGTGAATGTAGGTTTATTCCCATTATTGGGAAGTGGGCATGGAAAGATCAAAAGTGAGAAATTTTTTAAAAGTTTGAAATTATCTGGCTCCTGGGCAATTGAAATAAGAGACTTCATAGCTGGAGAAGTCTAGAAATCTGGTAACTTTTAAAAATATTTTATTATACATAAAGTACTAATTTTCTTATGTAATACTTAGGATATTATGTGCTATTTTTCATATTTTTCTTTTCCATTCATTTTTTGCTTTTTTATAGTATATTAAAAATAAATGTTTATTTAATGGAGTGCTAACTTTTGTAAGGCGTCTATATGATAACTGTCAGCTTTGAGATAACCGTGTCTTTGGATCTCACTTAATATTAGAAGATATTGACATTCACAATTACTGATTTTTAGTTTTGACCTTAGCAAAAAAAGAATGAGCATACCACTTCATTCAAACCAGGCCATAATATCACACATTTTTTTTTTATGACTTGATTTATAATTCCAGTTTAGCATGAACTTGTCATCTATGTAAACGTAACTCACATTCAAGGAGAGATGTTACTACAGTTGGTTTTGAATGACTTTAC
Organism: Okapia johnstoni; assembly: GCA_024291935.2. NCBI lineage: Eukaryota > Metazoa > Chordata > Mammalia > Artiodactyla > Giraffidae > Okapia > Okapia johnstoni. Next base: position 55,422,074 of record CM044312.1, read on the forward strand.
TTTATTATAAGTTCTAAATCATAAGAACCTATTTGTGAATGGGATTGCAGATATAGGCTGTAGCTTCACTGAAATAGAAAATAGAAGGAATAGCTTTTGCTAAAGCCTCCCTGGTAGCTCATACTGTAAAGAATCTGCCTACAATGCAGGAGACCCAGGTTTAATCCCTGGGTTGGGAAGATCCCCGGAACAGGGAATGGCAACCTACTCCAGTATTCTTGCCTGGAGAATTCCGTGGACAGAGGAAGCTGGCAGGCTCCAGTCCGTGGGGTTGTAAAGAGTCAGACACGACTGAGCAACACTTTGCCTTTCCAGGGAGTTAGTGTACCTTCAGCAGTAGGTGATTATTATTATGAAGCAATAGTCATGAAAAAGATCTCTAGTCACTTTCCCTGCTGAAGCTGATTTCAACAGAAAATGTTCATTTTTGCCTACAAAGTACTTAATACGTGTTTGGGCAATACACTTTTAAATAGCTGTATAAAATGCTATCTCTTTAAATTTTTACTCTCAAGCTTATATTCAGTGTAAAGCAGTTAGTAATAGAGATATGTGCTTTAGGTCAAATTGGTTCAGAGGTTTATAGTTTTTGGCCAAAGGCCATTATAGAACTATTTGTATAAAATATGTAGAATACATCCTCAGAGAGTGAAAGGTTATGAGATAGCAAAAAAGAGCTTAATGAGATGAGTTAGTGAGTCTATGAATATATAATTCGGTTGCATTTGCATAGGGGTGGATCAGTTTACAAGTTTATATTTAGGGCACTTGTTTTAAATTCAGAGCTCAATATTGTCATTATTATTCTTTGAAGGGGGTAGGCTTTTGCTTTCAGTCAAAAAAGTAAACAAGTGAGTATGTGTTAACTTTATGCCAAAGACGGGATGAAGAGTTCCCAAAGCAGAGAAGTTGTTGAAACTGGAAATAATAATTAGCTTAAGCAGTATATATATAGGAGTGTATTTAGCATTAAAATGAACAGTCATTCAAGTTCAAACAAATTTAGCTTAAACATTTAGGTTTTGCAGAGACTATTTTCTAATATCTACCTATCTGGTTGTGATACTTAGTCTTGCTTTCTCCCTATCTATCTGGTTGTTTTATTTATTCTGCAGCTAAATGTGTTATTTATCCTAAAGGCAAACATTAGAGTCATTATATGATTGGAAGAGAAGGGTGTTGATCAGATGAATGAGATGGTTAGTTTCAAATGTCTTGTTAAGCACTTAGTATATAAAAATCATGCTGAATCTGCTTGTGAAATTAATGATTATGTGGCTATAATTACACATCCATAACTAAAAAGGGAAACACTTTCTTAAAGTAAATATGACTCTAGAACTCTCCATTTCTACTTCAATACTGAGATTTTTCTAAAGTTCTTTTCTTAAACACAAGATTCTCTTCCTGGTATAAAAATTGAAAAAAGTGTATATATATATACACTAATGCTCAATGGGAAACATCCCTACACTAAAAAAAAAAGAAATCCTTCAACCAGTGCACCAACAGAATGACTGCTAGTTTTCCATCTTTAAATTTCAGTGTCATAGTCATTTATAAAACATTAATGTTCCTGAAGTATTGTGATTTCCTGTTAGAGAAAAAAATTAAGATATATATATTTTCTCAATGTTAAGTCGTATATCTGTTGTGTTTATTATTCAGAAAAGAAATATTTAAGATTTCTCATTTTACCAAAGAGAAAAGTAGACAATCAAATGCCATATGATGGAAATATAATTTATGATAGCAGTTTTGAGCTGTTCCTAAGAATAAATAGCTCCTGCTATTTGGGGATCTGTGCAGTTAAGGCTCATCTTTGAATTTCATTGTGGAAGGATTTTCAGATGTCAAGATAAGAAGCAATAGTATAGATGATGGCTGTATTCAGAAGGGCACTGGGCTTCATACTAAAGATTTGTATCTTTTTTTATGTCACTTATCTATATATCACATCAGAAATTGCATTGTTCTTTTAATCCATAGGTTATAATTCTAATACATTTATATGTATTGTATTTCGAGTTGAAATCTGCTCACAAAGCCTTAAATATATAATCTACTAATATTTATACCCTGTGCTTATTTTTAAACAAATGTTAATTCTATTCATGTTTAATATATGTTAATGCTACTCTCATAAGAAAAATCTAGTATATTATTAGAATAAAATTTATAATCTTATATGTAAGATGGTAAATATTTATAACTATAAATAAGATTTATAAACATTATTTTAAAATAATTTACATAGGATATATAATGTCAGTTGAGTGCTAGTGAAAACCTCATTAATTTTGTATTAACTATTTACTAAATTAATAATAGAATTTATTTATTAAAAATAGTAAATACTTCTGAGAACATTTTTATAATTAAAACTAACAACCGATAACTGTTTAAGTCCTGTCTTACAGATGAAGAAACTGAATATTAAAATTAGTTAAATAATCTTTCCAATGTTGTATGTCTAGTAAGGGGCAAAAATTGGATTTAAACCCAAATTTTCTTGACTTTAAAATATGTGACTTTAATTAATATTCTACAGGGCAGGGTTCTGTGTTGTATGTAGGGATAAAAAGAAATATAACAATTGCTGTATTTTTTCAAGGAACATCTGGTATAGTTGAAAAATTAGTCATTGGAAAAAAAATTATTTATTGGTCTTTTTAAAGTTGCCTCAACTGTTTTGATTACCATTCGACCAGCTTTCTTATTTGTATAGCACCTTGGGTTTAATTTCAGTGTTTTAGATAAAGAAATTGCACTGGATATATTTATGGTCAATTACAGTTCTAAAAGTTTATGATTATTGCAAATTGAAAGCAAATTAAACAATTTATTTAAAATAGCTGCATGTTCTTAGAGCCTTTTCAAATCTGCTCAAACGGAACTCATTTAAACAGGACCCTTGAGTATTCTCTTCCTAAAATGGCCACGTGCCAGGCAAAGAGACTGTTTAGAAAAGTTTGAGAAAGAAATGCATGAATAAGTCAAAAAGTCACTATTATGATTTTATGTTTGTATTGCCAATAAAAGCATTTTCAAATAAGGATAAAAAAAGATCAAATTACCTGTGTACGCGAGAGTGTGTGTGCTCAGTCACGTCCTGCTGTTTGTGACCCTATGGACTTAGCCCACCAGGATCCTCTGTCCTGCATTGCAGGCCGATTCTTTATCAATGAGCCACCTAGGACGCCCCTGAAAGAAAGGGAAGTCGCTCAGTCGTGTCCGACTCTTTGTGACCCCGTGGACTGTAGCCTACCAGGCTCCTCCGTCCATGGGATTTTCCAGGCAAGAATACTGGAGTGGGTTGCTATTTCCTTCTCCAGGGGATCTTCCTGACTCAGGGATCGAACAGAGGTCTCCCGCTTTGTAGGCAGACGCTTTACCGTCTGAGCTATCAGGGAAGTACTAGATACAAATATAGGTGTATATATAATAATGTATACTTTTGTTGCAATTGTAACTGCTTGTTCTCACTTAATGAGTTACATTTAGAATGGCTAGGATTTTCTATTCAATAATGCTGTCCCTTAAAATCTGTAAATTAGACCAAATACAGATATTTTTTATTTAATTCAGGTCTTTGGACTTATATGAAAATCAACCCAATACATTTTGCATAGAATGTATGTTCTATATATGTACAAAATGTATGTACATTTTGTTGTAACTATGGCTTGGTAATTTTAAAACATTTTATCTTTATGTTTTACTATAAAAATCATACATCTCTACGATTTAAATTAATATTAAAGCAGTTCTGTATATGATCCTTAACAGAGTAAGTGTCTGTATTATAAAAAGGAATAAAACATTTCCCTGATTTTTACAGAGTATTGTATGTTTACTCTGAGACATCAAGTTGTTTAGGCTTCTTTGTAAATATTGCCACATCTATGTTCTTTGGTTTCTTTTATTGTACGCATGTTCTACAAAACTACCTTATCTATAGACCTCAGATGACAACAAAGAACCAGAGTTTCTTTTCTGTACTATAGAAAAGGCCAATGATATACGAAAGTAAAGAAAATAATATAATATTCCCATGTCCTCAGCTTCAAAAATTATCCCCTCATGGCAGTCTTATTTTATTGATGACCTAACCCTCTATTTCTCCAAAATTCTTTGAAGATAATTTTGAAAATTATGTAATTTCATTTGTAAATTGAGAATGATTGGTGTGCTTTTTAATTCTCTTTTGAAAGATGTTCTTCCTCTGTACCTATTTTTCTTTCACATTTGCCTTTAAATTAAGAAATCAGGTGGCATGTCCATAGAAATTTTAAATCTGGATTTTGTTGATTATATTCCCACATGTTTATTAACATGCTTCTCTCTGTTACCTTGGGTTTCCCTGGTGGCTTGGTGGTAAAGAATCTGTTAGCCTTTTTTCTGTATAAACTGTGAAGTAGACTTAGAAGTTGATCGGAAACTGGTTTAAGGTTTTGGCAAAACCACTTCAGAAATAATGTCTCATACTTATTTCCAGAGGTAAAAATCTCTCTCTCATGTTTTTCTGTCTCTTTCCACATCTTATCCCATCCCGCTTTAATGTTAGTAACCATTGATAATCATTACCAACATCTTTTACTTCATTAGGGATTATGAAAAGATAACATCTAATTTAACAATCCTAATTATTAGCTGTGATCCTTTTACAAAGAGAAACTTTCCTCATCAACAATTATGTTATCATGAATAACAGTTTTTATATAAAGATAACATAAGATTATTTACTCTTATTTACCATATTTTCAAATATTTCGCTGATTTTACTTATATCCTCCCGAGGTGACAGGAATTTTGTTATGGTTGTTTTAAATCACTGGAAACTCATAGGTTTAAATATTTTTAATTTGTTAAAGCAGTTTCAATTATTGTCATTTCAGTTAAATTGTTACTGCAGAGCCCTCATTTAATTTTATTGTGACCAGACCAGGTGATTTTATTGTGTGTTTGTGATGTTCTCGAAGAATAGTTCACAGTATTATGGAAAGGAGGAGAAATGAGCAACAGAGATAGTAAAATGAAGTACAGATGATAAACAAGAAGCTTCTGAAACATGTTAGACACAGTTCATTTGTGTGCTGACATAAACAGGAAGGGATAGAATGAAGAAGTATCAGGTATTCAAGGAGCACCCCATTTTTATGACAGTTGTATAGCCTTAATTTGGACACTCTTCAGTGCTCCTCATCTGGCCCTATTTAGCTCTGACTGAGACATATAGAAACCAACCACTGGTGCGTCTCAAGTTATAGGAGCTACAGCTACCTGCCAGGAGTCTTGCTCCTGCATCTTCTCATAAAATAAGTGTGTGTGTTGATTCCAGTTACCTTGCTTCTGCTGAGTCATCTTGACTGCCTTCAACCCTGGCGCTTTTTACCATGCTATCACAGGCAAAGATGGTGCAAGAGAGAAAGTGGTGGAGTAGGGAGGGGAACAAGGCAGAGAGGGAAAATCATTGAGGGAGAGGGAGAGACTGAAGTATTGTTTTCCTTCTGTCCCACTTGCATGCTGCCATAGCATATTAAGCTAAGTTGCCTTGCTGTATGTTTTAAACTGACTCAATGAACTGTGTGATTTGACCATCTTAACTTGATCTGGAGACTTTCTGTCCTGTGACTTCTAGGATTGACTGCATGATTGTGTACTTGACAGGTAACAACTTGAAGATGCTTTTCTCCTCCAAGAGGAGCCTATACCTACGGCTGAATTCTGACTTTCCATATGACCCTTCTTTTACAAAAATTTTAAATTTAAATTTTGTAACTGCATTGGTATATAAATTAATATATTAATGTTCTATACTAAAATAAGTTCATTTTTCCTCTAATTTACAAAGAGATTAAAATGCATTCATGGACCCCTAAAACTATTGTGGGTGGTAGGTACTCTGCCTACTCTACCTAATGAAGAAGGTACCTTTCCTGTTGAAGATTTTTTTTATGCTTTTCTTTTAACCAAAAAGGAAAATTTAGCAACATTATAGAAAGTTGAAAATAGAAAGTAAAATCCCTTTTATTTCTATAGATGGCTATTGCTAACCATGCGATACACATACTTACAGGTTACCTTTTAATCTTCTTATACTGGCCTATCCACATACACATGCATACACTGTGCTCTGTGGGATCATCCTGTGAGCCCAGTTGTTTATGTTGATCTTTCCATTAATAATATATTATGGACATATACATTGTAGATATGTGGAGATTGGTTACAGTGACTATAATGTATATTTGCTGGATTATTAAAGAATATTAAAATCTGCTGTAGAGAACATGATAAACAAAATAATAATGAAGATAAATGCAATAATATAAATGGTAAATAAGCAATTAGCCTGAGTCATGTTGTTATAAATTTCGAATGAAGGGATATATATTAAACCACTTACTAAACAAGGAATGCAATTTATATTCATTTCTATTTCTAATGATGATTTAATTTTGATGAGATGAAATTTAGGAGAGTGCTATAGGAACTTCTTTATCTAGTACCCAAATCCTAGTTGCTAAAGAAGAATTATAACAGAGGACAAAGTGCTTCATAAGATGTGATAACTTTCTAAAGGTTATAGTTGATACTAGGTTAAAAGTATCACCATTATAATGTTACCTCCATAATTTAAAACAAACAGGCAAGCAAACAACAAAGAGGTTTGTTTTAACATACTCCTGTGTTCACAAGGAGAACCTTAGTTAGACCATACCTGTAGCAACAGTCTGACTCTGGACACATCTGTGTTTTTTGTATGTTATGATCATAATACCTTCCTATTAGATTTCACTTCTTGACAGACACTGATCATCTAAGGTGATTTCAGAAAAGAGCAATCAGGAGTACGAGGGCAGTCTGATCTGTATCACTTTATTGACATTTACAAGAATTTGAAATATTATTATAAAGGAGAGAAGCTTTAGGAAAGATTTGACATAGTATATCACAGAAGTCTAAGAGCAAAATAAATTATCTCAATAATTGATGAATTCTCATCACTGCATTGATCACAGTCAGTGATTTCAGTCCTGGCTGCATATTAGAGTAATGTGGGAAGACTGGAAAAAAAATACCAAAGCTCAATTCCATCTCAGGAAAATTAAATAAGATCTTCCTTTGAGAGATAGTATTTTTAAATAAAAGATACCACCTAATGTGTATCCAGGGTTAAAATTTCCTGTTTGAGTACTTGAGTTTGGTTACTGGGCAAATGAATCATAAAGAGCATTTTAAAACTAAGTATGTAGACTTTGAAGCCACCCTTGTATCTGAGATTTTATCATGCAATAGTAAGGCTGACTTTCTTATAAAAAATTACGACATTATTAGCAGTAATTAACACAATTCATGAAAATGCTTTCTTCACCTTTGTATTTCAATTCATCTTCTCTTGATTCTCCTTTGCCATTACTGGCTGTTCCTCATTCCTTTCCTTCATTTGTTGCCTCTTAAATTTTCAACCTCAAAACAATGAACTACTTTAGGAATCAGTTCCTGCTATCCTCTCCACCATTCTCCTGGGATTTCAACTACATGATGATGACTGAAATCTGTATCTTCAGGTTGAATCTCCTGAACTCAAGATTTGATATCCAGTTGTTCACATGACATTGTTCCTGGCATGTCTCAGAGGACTCTACCTTAATAAGTCTAAATCTGAACTTCTAATTCCTGACACGAAGTCACTTCTGAAACCTCCATCAATGTTTTCCCCTCTTACTGACAGGTAGCCCAAAATTGTAGTCATTTTAACTTTTCTTTTTTTTCCCCATAGACCTTTAGCAAATATCATCAGCACCATCAAAATATATTCAGAATTTTCTTGACTTCAATCATCTTTATTTCTAAAGTTGGTGCAAACTTGTACTATCTGTCATTTGGACTACAATTATAGTAACTTAATTGTTCTCTCTGCTTCTAATCTTGTCCTCCTCCATCCTACACAATCACTCTCAGTGATAAGCTAGAGTAGTGATTTTAAAATTTAAATCATCTCATATCACTTTTGTGTTTAAACATTTATGACAGCATTTCTGTAAATTCAGAGTAAAAGCTGAAATCCTTATACTGGCCTACATGGTACCACATGACTGATTAGCCACAATTTCTCTGGCTTCGTCTCTTGACTTTTCCACTTTCTCACTTAATGACACCTACAATGGCTCTCCTGAAATTTCTGGAACACAAGAGTAATCCCATGCCTAGGCCTTTGAGTTTATTCTTTCTTCTGGCTCTCTGCCTAAAATGCATTTTCCTAGATATCTGCACACTTCCCTCCCTCAATTTCTTTAGCTTTTTGTTATAATGTTACTTTATCAGAAAAGACTTCTTGACCATCTCATTTGTAATAACTAAACTCCCAAACACACATATATGGACAAATTCTATTCCAATTTTTTTTTCATTTTTCTTATAAATACACACTTACTGCTATTATTATTATTATTATTTTGCTATCTTGTCCACTAGGTTGTACAATCCAAAGTAACAATTCCAGGACATTGTGTACAGTTGTATCCATTGCATCTAGAAGAGTGCATAAACATAGCTGCTGCAAAACAAATGTCTGTTAAATGAAGGAATGGATGAATGAATGTTTAAATGTTATCATTTACATTTTTATTAATCTTTGTGGTATTTTCAAAGTAAAAGTGAAAAAAGAATTGCTATGAAATATTTTAGATTTTAATTATAATTACATCCCCATATCTCAAGTTTTGATTGTTGTATATACCCATGGAACAACAGACTGGTTCCAAATAGGAAAAGGAGTACGTCAAGGCTGTCTATTGTCACCCTGCTTATTTAACTTCTATGCAGAGTACATCATGAGAAACGCTGGGCTGGAAGAAACACAAGCTGGAATCAAGATTGCTGGGAGAAATATCAATAACCTCAGATAGGCGGATGACACCACCCTTATGGCAGAAAGTAAAGAAGAACTAAAGAGCCTCTTGATGAAAGTGAAAGAGGAGAGTGAAAAAGTTGGCTTAAAGCTCAACGTTCAGAAAACTAAGATCATGGCATCTGGTCCCATCACTTCATGGGAAATAGATGGGGAAACAGTGGAAACAGTGTCAGACTTTATTTTTTTGGGCTCCAAAATCACTGCTGATGGTGATTGCAGCCATGAAATTAAAAGACGCTTACTCCTTGGAAGGAAGGTTATGGCCAACCTAGCTAGCATATTTTAAAGCAGAGACATTACTTTGCCAACAAAAGTCCGTCTAGTCAAGGCTTTGGTTTTTCCAGTGGTCATGTATGGATGTGAGAGTTGGACAGTGAAGAAAGCTGAGCACCGCAGAATTAATGCTTTTGAACTGTGGTGTTGCAGAAGGCTCTTGAGAGTCCCTTGGACTGCAAGGAGATCCAATCAATCCATCCTAAAAGAGATCAATCCTGGGTGTTCATTGGAAGGACTGATGTTGAAGCTGAAACTCCAATACTTTGGCCACCTCATGCGAAGAGTTGACTCATTGGAAAAGACCCTAATGCTGGGTAGGATTGGGGGCAAGAGGAGAAGTGGATGACAGAGGATGAGATGGTTGGATGGCATCACCGACTCGATGGACATGGGTTTGGGTAGACTCCGGGAGTAGGTGATGGACAGAGGCCTGGCGTGCTGCAATTCATGGGGTCGCAAAGAGTCAGACACGACTGAGCGACTGAACTGAACTGAACTGAACTGATATACCCATGTAATAAAATAGTCATCAAACATTTGCTTATGTCCCTTTCCAATCAATCCACCTGCCCCCACTTGAATTAAACACTTTCTTGTTTCTCCTATCACAGTTTCATTCTGCTTTTTTTTGACATCATATAAATGGAGCTATACACTGGGTATCATTTGTATACAGCTTCTTTCTTTCAACATATTTTTGAGATTCATTTATGTCATTGCATGTACTTGTGACTCTCATTCTGTTGTAAGAATATATCATAGTTTATCCACTCTTTTTTAGTATTTGAGTTCCATTTCATAGCTATGATAGGTAAAATTGCTTTAAGTATTGATGGGGAAGTCCTTTGGTAGACATTTGTTTTTATATCTCTTAAGTAAATGCAAGTAGAATTGAGGGCTTTGAGATCAGATATATGTTTAACTTTATAGTGAAATTGAAAAGTGAAAGTGAAAGTCGCTCAGTCGTGTCTGACTCTTTGCGACCCCATGCACTGTATAGTCCATGGAATTCTCCAGGCCAGAATACTAGAGTGGGTAGCCTTTCCTTCTCCAGGGGATCTTCCCAACCCAGGGATTGAACCCAGGCCTCCCTCATTGCAGGCAGATTCTTTACCAGCTGAGCCACAAGAAACTGCTAAATACTTACCCAAAGTGGTTTACCATCTTGCACTCTCTGCAACAATATATAAAATTCCAGGTGCTTCACAAACTTTGGTGTTGTCAGTTTTGTTTTTTTTTTTTATAACATTAGAAATTCTAGTGGGTGCCTAAATTGTAACTGATCATAGTTTTCATTTTGGTTTCTCTGGTAACTAATGAGTTTGAGTCCTTCATCATATGGTCATTGGCATATATTTTCTGAAACTGTCTGTTAACATCTTTTGCCCATTTTTAATTATTTATCTTATGATTATTTATCTATATTCTTTGATAATCTATGAATCTTACTATGTGTGCTGCAAATACTATATCAAGTCAGCAGCTTGCTTATGATTTCCTTAATGATTTTTTTAATGAGCAGAGATTTTCAAATTTGTTAAGGTATAATTTATTATTTTTTAATTTTTCCTTTGTGCTGTTTTTGTACTAAGTTGGAGTTTTCACAGAGTTTTCTTTCAGAAGCTGTGAGATTCTGGATATCCTGGTTGGTCTATGAAATCCATATCAAATGTTATTTTTAGGGGGTGGGTATGAAGGAATGAGTTTCTTTTTTCCCACAGTATATATCCAGTGTTTCCAGCACCATTTGTTTTAAAAATAATTTTATTCTCCAGTTGAATTGACAAAATATTATCAAAATATTATCTTGATCAAAATATTATCTGACAATATATGCCCTATTTATGAATTATCTATTATGTGTCACTGATTTTTTTTTAGTCCTTCCTTTTGCCAGTACCTCAGTGTTTGATTTCTGACTTTAGAGTAAGGCCTGAGATCAGGACACGTAAATCCTCCACATTATTTTTCATTTTCAAGATGATTTTGGTTGTCCTAGATTTTTGCCATCAGAAAAGTTTACAGTCGCTGACTGATCAGGCTACAAAAATAAGTAGTTTGGAAATGCAGTTAAGAACTGCATATGTATTCAGGAATGGGAAAAATAAGCTCTACAGTTTTATTTTTTAAGCCTAAATAGAAGTAGTTATTGTTTTCTTATTCCTTTCTCATTATTGCTCTCCGTGATTTCCATATAATCCTTAATAACTGTTACAATTTCATCTTTGTAGCACATATAGAAAATTATTTTTTTCAACTGAACTTCAAACCTAAGTTACTTTTACCTCAGAAGGAGAGATAACTGTTTTGAAGATAAGACTAATCACATCAGGTCTTCAAAAATCTCTTTTCCATTACACAGTTATATTTATCTTCAAAAGGTCTAATCCATTTCAAGGAAAAGATGTATGAAATCAGTTTGATTCCCTAAGGTGAACCCAGAGAGAATCTTATGTTTACTTCTTTTAGCAAACTTATAGCTGCTGTCTAAGCCAAAATTAAAAGCATAAATAAAAAATACAAATAGACCAAGAAGCTAGATAAGTTGACTTCACGAGTAGATTTACATATTGGATCATCAAAACTTTTCCTGGCCCAGTCCTTAATTTATGAATGCTATCGTCAATTTGACATCATTTCCTATTGTTGCCCAGCCTTCTATGTTGAGGTACTTTGGATTTCCCCTGAAACATAAATCTTTTTTCTGACAATAATGTAATAAATAGAAAGGCACAGTTTATTAAATTTATTCTGCTAAAATCTTCTCTAGTGTGCACTCTTCCTACCTCCTAGATACATTCTAGGAAAACCTTCCTTAGCACTGCTATGGGAATAAATAAAGAGCTATGTATTTAGTCTCACACACATTCATAACAATAAGTAACAGTGTGTTTCTGAAATTGATGTAACCAGTGGAAAATGACATTTAATAGATATAAAACATTTTAAATGAAAAATTTCAATGTATCAGCATTTGAAATTTTCATTATCTTCTGTGTTTTTATTGGCTCTTCTGATGGCCTATAATTTTTATATATAGTGATAATCAATCACAAAATAACTAATATATAGACTTAAGAGCTGGGGCTTTCCTGGTTGCTTAGCTGGTGAAGAATCTGCTTGCAATGCAGGAGACCTGGGTTCAATTCCTGGGTCAGAAAGATCCACTGGACAAGGGATAGGCTACCCACTCCAGTATTCTTAGGTTTCTCTGGTGGCTCAGACAAAGAATCTGCCCATAATGCAGGAGATCTGGGTTTGATCCCTGGGTTGGGAAGATCCCCTAGAGAAAGGAACAACTACCCACTCCAGTATACTTACCTGGAGAATTCCATGGATGGAGGAGTCTGGTGGGCTACAGTCTATGGGGTTTCTCTTTTTTTTTGTTTGTTTGTTTGCACTTTCAGTGTGACCTTCCTTTGTTTACACTACTGTCCTCCTTGTTTTCCTATGAGTGCCACTAGTCAACTTTTTAAATTTCCTCATGGCATTATTGCTGTAAATTTCCTCTAATCTTCTCTTGACCTACATAAATCATAGCAATCTCTTCTCTGAAGTTGTTATAGAATTTGCATTCAATTTAAAAATACTCTTCCTCCAATGCATCATTTATTATAGTATGTATCAGATTTCATTGCATACCATCATGTTCTACTTATAAGTGACACTCATATGTATTACTTTTGGATTCATTGGTTTTCTGTTTATTTTTCTGTTCTTTATTTTGTTTATCTACACTTTAATCTTTATTATTTCCTTCTGCTAGTTTTGTATTTATTTCATTCTTTTTTTGTTTTGTTAAGTTGTTATTTAGGTTATTGATTTGAGATCTTTCCATTTTTTAGGGTAAGCATTTTGAGATATAAATTTCCTTCTAAGCAGTCATTTTGCTTCATCCTGTAAATTTTGAAGTGTTGCATATATATATATATATATATATATATTTGTTTAGTTCATATCAAATTATTTTCTCAATTCCCTTATGATATCTTCTTGATTTTGTGGTTGTTTAAAAGTGTGTTATCTAATTTCCACATATTTGTGACTTTCCAGTTTTCCTTCTGTTATTAATTTCTAATTTCATTGCACTGTACTTGGAGAAGATATGTTGGATAATTTCAGCTTCATTTTTTAAAATTTTATTTGGACTTATTTTGTGGTCTAACATATGATCTATGCAGGAGAATGTCCCGTGTGCACTTGAGGAAAGGTATCTTATTTTTTTGAAGTGGAAAGTTTTATATATGTTCAAATCTTATATTTTGTTATTGATATTCTGTCTAGTTGTTAACTCCATTGCTGAAAATGGGATATTGAAGTCTCCAACTATTGCAGAATTATTCATTTCCCCATTCAGTTCTTCCAGTTTTTTGCTTCATATATTTTGAAGCTCCATTGTTAGTTCATATTTTTATACTCACCTGCTTGTATTGTATATAAGCTATGTTAAATTTATCAACACAGGGATAGGCCAAGTGCTAACTTATGTGGAACTAGAAATATTCTGGGATTCTGATATTTAATTTTGATTATAGGTTTTATGATATCTAGTTGTACTTCTTGCCTTTGATTCCATATGATATGTCTCTATTAGGACAATAAATTTAGCTTTTATCCTTAAACTACCTTGAGTAAACTTTTAAGCTAGCAATCAATTTATATATAACAATAGGCCAATATGCTCAGAAATGAAATATTATATGTTTGTTTAAAAACAAAAGCTCTTTAGTGGGAAAAAAAATCATTCTATTTGAAAAGTCAAACAGAGAAAGTATACAGAGAAAACAAACTAGTTAGAGAAAGGAAACTTATTGTATCATTGTATCACAATCAATAAAGGACAAAGTTACATATAATCATATTTTATCTACCTAGCATCTGTTATTGCTATTCTGCATTATTTAGAAATCATATATATATATATATATATATATATATATATATATATACACACATATATATATACACACACACATATATATATATCAAGCTTTTACTTTGAGTTAGAGACAATAAAATGCTTTAAACTGATTAATATTCATTGAAAGTGAAAGTGAAGTCACTCAGTCATGCCCATCTCTTTGTGACCCAATGGACTGTAGCCCACAAGACTCCTCCATCCATGGGATTCTCCAGGCAAGAGTACTGAGGTGGGTTGCCATTTCCTTCTCCAGGGGATCTTCCTGACCCAAGGGATTGAACCCAGGTCTCCAATATTGTAGGCAGACACTTTACCATCTGAGCCACCAGGGAAGTCCATATATATATTATATATATGTATATATCATATACATACACATACACACACAATAATATAAATTATTCAGTGTATAAATATGTGATATGTACCTATGCTTCTTATAAAGTTCACAAAGACTCTAATATTAATCTTACTAATGTCTAGTTTTCAACACTTGCTTTTCTCTAAGGTTATTCAAGACAATCACTATTCTTTTCACTCTTCTTTTTCTTTGACAAGTCTGCTTTTCCTTCTGCCATGATGATATTGGCACCCTGTGTCAAAGTCCTGGTTGTTTCATATGTCAGAATAGAAAGATATTCTCTCTAAATAGGTGCCTGTGGAAACAAAATGCCAAAATTGAAATATACTTCTGGGTAGACACTAAAATAAATTTTCCAAGTGATTTTTTTTATAATATCACAAATTTTGATCTCTCTCACTCTCCCCTCCTTTCTCTGTGTCTCTCATCTCTTTTTCTATCCTTCCCTCCTACCTCCACATTAGGTATTAGAATATTTCAATTCTAGTTTCTGCTAAGTTGATTTAGAGTATAACCTTGGGCAAATAACAAAATGTACTTGGGATTCTAAATTTTGGTCCTTTAAAATGATAACATAAAATGGATGATATCTAGTGTAGCTTTCAGATCTAAAATTCTGTGATTCAAAGACATAATGAAGCACCACCTGGGGTTATATACCATGGCAATGAAAAATTTCAAATGAACAGTTTTGAAAGTCCTACATTTGCTTGAAAAGATGAGTTCTACTTTGAGCTGAAATGTCATGTTAAACATGTGTCTTCCCTAGATATTTTTTATTCCAGGGAAGAAAGGACTAATGAAGCTAGTTTTAGCCCAGTGTTATTTATTGTGAGGATATAAATGGGACATAATAGAAATCCACAAAGAAGAGACTATATGAAGT
Source organism: Okapia johnstoni (assembly GCA_024291935.2). NCBI lineage: Eukaryota > Metazoa > Chordata > Mammalia > Artiodactyla > Giraffidae > Okapia > Okapia johnstoni. Next base: position 55,437,438 of record CM044312.1, read on the forward strand.
CAATGCTCATGAAGCTTAGCTTGGATATTAATGCTGGACTCAGCTATACTAAGGAATCAATCATAACAGCCTCAACTTGAGTGCCCTCCGACAGACATAACTCCGGACACGACTCATGGTTCACATGAACTCTTCTTCCTGATTTATTTTCTTAATCTTTTTATTTATTATTTCTCTTCTCTCATGCCTTCACTGTACCATGACCTTTAATCTATTTTCAAGAAGTTACTCTTTCATCTTTGACACCTATTGGTAATCAGCTATTTTGGTTCAGATTATTGAGAGAAAATCTCTTAAGTCTAGCTCATTTTTTTAAAACCAAGCTTTTTGGAAGAGATCAAGTATTACGTGTTAGTCGCTCAGTCGCGTCTGATTCTTTGTGACCCCATGAACTGTAGCCTACCAGGCTCCTCTGTCCATGGAATTCTCCAGGCAAGAGTAGTGGAGTGGGTATCCATTCCCTTCTTCAGGAGATCTTCCTGACTCCGGGATTGTACCTGGTCTCCTGCATTTCAGACAGTTACTTTACCATCTGAGCAACCAGAGAAGCTCATTAGCTGTGATAGGGTGAGTAGGTAGGGCTATGAAAGAGAAAAATGATCACCAAGGCCACCCCGTTTGTCAAGGTACATGGGTTTCATTCTTCCCCTTCAAGCAGGTCTGGCTACGTAGGTAACATAAAATATGTTTAGCATACAATCATCTGGACATTTGATTACAAATAGTAACAACAGCTACTGTTGGCCATAGGTACCACTGTATAATGTATTTTCATTCCTGCTTTCAGGGGAAGTCATCTTATAGCATGTCTAGAAGTTATACTGAGCAAGGAATGTTTGAGGAGATTTAAACAAGTCTCCAATGCAAAGGAAAGTGGACATTGACTTCTGTTAATTAAAGCAGCCACTGTAAAGGAAATGGAAGTAAGAAATTAAAGTTCCTACATCTCTCTGCCAATTGTATAATAATAGCATAAAACCTCAAAGGCTTGTGTGAAATCAAAGGCTAGTTGTAATGTTTAAAAAACAGATTTAGTGACTGAACCATAACAAAAAATGTTTAAGTTAAAAAGTTTTTCAAAGTTATGTTTTTAAAAATTACTAATCCACTTAGTGATTATCTCATTTTTTCCTCCAGAATAAAAGTACAAGTTCAAAGTTCAAAAATTGAAAATGACCTGTGAATTTGACAAGGGAGAAAATACATATTTGATGAGAAATGGGAGTTTGGTGTACTTGAGTAATGATAACTGTTTCAAAATTCTCTAAAGTCAATAATACAATGAGTATGTAAGGCATTCTGAAATAGCTACTAACAATAATTATTTTATGTTAATATTTTGTTTATAAATGAGTCCCTTTAACTGGTATGAGACAATAGCCAGTTTTTATAACCCATAAAGTATATACTGTACAACCAAATGCTGAAATGGAGCAGAAATTTATAACTCATTTATCTGAGGGATATTTTTTTAGTTGATACAGCATATAAAGACATGTATTATTCATTTAAACTGTTAGCTCATTTGCATTTTCATTAAACTGTAACGACTACATCACAGCAACATGAGTAGAATTTTAACTTTTGTCTACTTTGAACATGCAAACCCAAATTTCTTTTGTTTAAAACTCAAGGTGCTTTCCAATAGGCATCTATACATGTGTACATACACGCACATTTAAGATATCCATATATGTATATTTCTGTAATTGAGGAAGCAAGCAAATAAAACATCTAATATCAAATTTATGTGTTCTTTTTTGAAATAAGATATTTTCTTTTATAAATGATTCTTCCAAACAAATGAAGGATCCCTTAGGCATCGAAACTTTAAAAAAGTTATTGTTGTTTGAAGTATGCTATAATTTTTTTCTGTTAAAATCAATTATGCTGAATATATTATTCTATTATTAATGATTCAGAGATATAGTTTTAATAAGCTAGTTTTAATAAGCTAAAAATAAATGGCCAACAAGGCATACTTTTTAAGTTTCATATATTTATATATAGTATTTTTATAAACATTTATAAAATATTTAAAACAACTTTATGGGCTCTAACTTACTAACAGGCTGTGAATAAAAGTAGAAGAAATGCCTCCCTTTTAATAGTGTTTGTCATCTTCTAATTTGTTTCTTCAAATTTACTTATTACATCAGTAAATAAATATTTACTATTGTTTGAACTATGAACAAGCAATTGAAATACATTAAAGGAGAAATTGGCAGAGCTTTTTTGAAGAAGGAGACATATAATAAACTGGCAAACATTAAAATGCATAAAGATAATTTCTTATATTACTAAGGATTGTATTATGCTGTTAGAATAATAACAATACCTAATAATTATCAAACACTTTTATTGTAATAGATACCTTTCTTTGCATGGTTTAATTAATTTGTTTCCCTGTAAGAACTTAAGGGGTTTTATTACACCTCGTTGTTCATATGAGGAAAATGAGGAAAAAATATTTTCAATAAGTAATTTGTTTCACAGCTAGTAAGTGTTGAGAAAATAATTAAAATAAAATTTCCTGCTAACCCAGGAAACCTCTCCATTTTCTCCAAAAGTGGAAGAGAAAAAAAACAGTTTATTTATTCATTGAGCATAAAACCAGAATGTGATGCTCATCCTTGGCAATCTTCTAAGAGATTGCAAAGGCAAAAAGAAATCTCACCATATCTGTAGCCAAGCAGATACAACCCATTATAGATATGTCTTCAAGATAGGAGCCTGGTAGGCTGCAGTCCATAGGGTCGCCAAGAGTCAGACACGACTGAGTGACTTCACTTTCACTTTTCACTTTCATGCATTGGAGAAGGAAATGGCAACCCACTCCAGTGTTCTTGCCTAGAGAATCCCAGGGATGGCGGAGCCTGGTGGGCTGCCGTCTATGGGGTCGCACAGAGTTGGACACGACTGAAGCGACTTAGCAGCAGCAGCAGCAGCAGCAGCAAAATAAACAATAACTAGCCCTTGAGCAAGGAGACTTGAAGGCACCATTTATCACACACACTTCATCCTAAATTAACCTGATAATTAGGGTGACCTTCTCTGTCAATGAATTGTCCTTATCCAAAGGAAAAATAAACTTCTCTTTATGACAGGAGGTAGTTTTGCAACTTAGAGTGTGGCAGCTGCCAAAGTTAGTCCTAAGCTTTTAAAGAAAATGGGAAATAGATACATCTTCTGTGATAATTACATATCAAAGAGATGGCCCCCAGGTCCTTGAGAAAGACATACCCTAGTTATAAGGTTATAAAGCTGACAAAGGTCTTATTTGTTTTTTAAACATTTTGCATACACTTTCAAAAGACAGAGAAAGAACTTACAGTTGCAAATTTTCTAAATGTAATGCTCAAAGGAAGGGAGAAGTTGCTTTTCTTGTATTTAACAGGAAGAATTAAGCCTCTTGTTTTTAATTTGCATGTGCCTTTACACAAGTAAATAACAGAATTAAGATTTGAGTCCAGGAAATGTTGGCAGAACCCTTAAATATTTCCATATATATCATTCTGCTAAGTGTATGCTTGGCATAGAGACAACTTCATTTGATTTGATACTTATATGATGATAAGGATCCAGCCATATATGTTCCAGGGAAAGAACATTCCATGTAGATGAAATAATAAGTCAAAAGATCTTGAGATCAAAAGACATTTGGTGTGTTAAAGGGACACAAATAAAGAGCTGGATAGAGTAGATGTGTGGCTGGATACAGCAGATGAAAGAGCATAAACTTGGACATTTAAGTTAGGGTTAAATCTAACTTGAAATCACTGAAGGCTATGATAAGAAGTTTGATTTTTTTTTTTCTAGTGGAAATAGAAACCTATTTGAAGGCTCTTTTAAGCAGAGAATTATTATGATCTCATGTTTGATTAGAGGACTTATTTCTCTTATTGTGTGAAGAAGTTGTATTGTGTTCTGTTGTGGAACTAACAATGGGGGAAAAGTAGTCAAAAGTAGTCTCAGTAGCCTGTAGTATTCCAGGTCTTTGATTATAGCAATAGAACTTTAAGTTGAATTTGGCTATTCTTTGGGGAATTCCCTGACAGTCCAGTGGTTAGGACATCGCACTTTCCCTGCCAAGAGCCCGGGTTCATTCCCTGGTTGGAGAGCTAAGATACCATGTTGTGTGGGACAGCTGAAGAAAAAAATAAATAAATAAGTTCTGCTATTTTTGGAGGTAAATCTAAGAATCTATACTGCTGTGTTGGATGTGAGGTGTAAGGAAACCGAGAAATCAATGGTGATTCCAGGAATTGTGTGCTAAGTAAAAATGGTTGTGGTAAAAGGAATTCTAGAGCAGATTTAAGGAAGGAGTGGGAATGAGTAACAGTTTTAGCTATTTAAGGTTGTAATGTTACTTACATACATTTTAGATATGTCCAAGTGGTGATGTCAAATTAACAGTTGGATTCAGGAGTATGTGGCTCAGTGTGAATAGTCTGAGCTACCAATAAGGAAGACGACTGGGAATCACCCAGGGTCGACGTACCAAAAAGGAAAGAAAATCAAAGAATCTTAAGTAGAGGGAAAAGAACAGTGCAAGTACAGGGAAGAGTTTGGCATGTAGAGTTTGGTACATATATCAAAACTTGGTATTAAGAGTATTATGGGGTAAGTAAATCATGAAGAGGACATTGGGTTGGAAGGGAAAATTCAGAAACCAAAGTATGGAAATAATTGAGAGATTTAAGAAACAATTTGAGAAAGAGTAAGAAATGTCAGTAACTGAAGTGATGGAAAGCTTTAGTCACATTGTACAAAGGAGAAAAAGTATAAAAAATAAATGTCTAAAACTCATAAAATAGATCTCTGAATTTCCAACCAAAGTTGACATCACAATAAAGTTTTAATTTTATTAAAACCTTATCTCTTTTGAAGCACAATAATAGCTATATTTTAAAAATAATAGCCTCTCAATTTAATGAAAACATGTATATGTAATCTTAGACACTTCCAAACTTAGATGTTTAGATGTTAAAACATTAGTAATTATTTTAAAGATGCAATTAATGCTATCTCTGCAATTGCAGGTCACTAGACATGGGAATGGGCTTCCCTTGTGGCTCAGTGGTAAAGAATTTGCCTGCCAGTGCAGGAGATATGGGTTTGATCCCTGGGTTGGGAAGATCCCTGGAGAAGGAAATGGCAACCCACTCCAGTTTTCTTGCGTGGGAAATCCTATGGACAGAAGAGCCTGGTAGGCTACAATCCTAGGAGTCACAAAGAGTTGGACACGACTTAGCAACTGAGCACACATGCAGATATCGGAATATTTGTTTTGAATTATTTTTTCCATCACTTATTTTTGAAAAATCTCTATTCAGTCTGTTCACTTCTAATCAACCAAATTATTCTGTTAGCTATATATCTGGGGCTGTAGCTAAAATCCATGCTATTGATTCCTGCTTTTCTGTGCCTAAGGCTAAGTAAACTTTCATAAAAAGCAGCAACCAACTGGAAAAAAATAAAATAAAACAAAACAAATGTCTTGTGCTTCAGTATCAATGTCAACAACTGTCTAATACATCCTTGCAAACTAGCTCTAAAGGTGTCAAAACCCTTAATATTACTGCATTTGCTGAAGGATTTGGGGACAATATGATTTTAAAGAATCTATTTACTTGTTCTGGATATGTTCATATTTTTATTTGAAAAAAGATATTTTGTTCAATATGATTTTTCTATGATAGTAAAAGGGAGCAAAACTTATCTTTAATTCCTCAAATTGAGAGGAATGTTTAAGGCAATTTTACAACATTAATAAATAGGAAAACCCATTAACATCTGATTTACTGGGGTGGTCAGGATTCAAGCATGGTTTATTGCAGTGCACTTAGCACATAAGGCATGCATTTTGTTTTCAATTTCCTTATACTCCCAGCTGAGTGGTAAAACTATTCTATGCAGTATATTAGTAGCAATAATAGAGTAAAAGCTGGAGGGGGATCTGGAATATCTTAAGAAATTTATTTCTACTTCTGCTGTAACAACCACTCAAGGCATAAAGTTCGTAATGTGACACTTATAGACTTTAAGGATCATTTAAAATAAAATCTAAAACAATAAAACATTAGCATTGTTATAAAGCAGGAAATCACATTAAAAATCCACATTCTTGTAAATTTGACATTTGTATGTATCACTCTCCTTTGCTATAGTCATCCATCCCTCTCCTGTCTCAAAAGGAGATATTTTTATTGAAAACAGGGGGGATTCAGTCAAAATAATAATTGTGATTCTTATATTTCAATTATAGTTTAAAGATTTTAATTCAATAATGTTTAACTTTAAATTGGATTCTTACAAGAGGAGTGATCTGAGAGCTTTATTACATATTGAAAGAAGCTTTACTCGCTAGTTATACTGTCAGCCTGGCCTTTGGGGTCTATCTCCACAGCTTGAAATAGATCTAGGGAAGATGCTTAACTTAACAGATAAGGCTGTAGGTCATGAGAAGAAAGATTATGTATTTCTTTACTGTCATAGAATAATGTGGAATATGGATAATTTACTTAGGTCATCCTTAATATAGATTAAGGTCTATATTAAACAATTCAGGAGAAAAAAATGAAAAAAATATGGTGAAAGCACCATGGAAAGGCAAGAGGGATACATGATTGTAGATTTCATTTATCTGCTTAACTAATTTTTATTGTTTCTCTCTGAGCCAAGAATTGTGCTGGGCTCAAAAGGCTCACTGCTGTATAAGACAAACTTGGTTGCAATAATCCTAGTATTTACTTTCTACTGTGGAAAATGGAGTTTGCCAAGAGAACACACTGGACATAGCAAACACCCTCTTCCAACAATGAAAGAGACGGCTCTACACATGAACATCATCAGATGGTCAATACCAAAATCAGATTGATTATATTCTTTGCAACCGAAAATGGAGAAGCTCTCTAGGGTCAGCAAAAGCAAGACTGGGAACTGACAATGACTTAGATCATGAACTCCTTATTGCAAAATTCAGACTTAAATTGAAGAAAGTAGGGAAACCATTAGGCCATTCAGGTATGACCTAAATCAAATCCCTTATGATTATACAGTGGAAATGATAAATAGATTCAAGGGATTAGATCTACTAGAATGCCTGAAGATCTATGGATGGAGGAGGTTTGTAACATTGTACAGGAGGCAGTCATTGCAACCATCCCCAAGAAAAAGAAATGCAAAAAGGCAAAATGGTTGTCTGAGGAGGCCTTATAAATCGCTGTAAAAAAGAAGAGAATTGAAAGGCTAAAGAGAAAAGGAAACATATGCCCATCATGAGGAGTTCCAAAGAATAATAGCAAGGAAGGATAAGAAAGCCTTCCTAAGTGAACAAAGCAAATGGAGGAAAACAATAGAATGGGAAAAATTAGAGACCTCTTCAAGAAAAGTAGAGATACCAAGAGAATATTTCATGCAAAGATAGGCACAATAAAGGACAGAAATGGTATGGACCTAACAGAAACAGAAGATATGAAGAACGGGTAGCAAGAATACACAGAACTATACAAAAAAGATATTAATGACCTGGAAAACCACGATGGTGTGATCACTCATCTAGAGCCAGACATCCTGGAGTGTGAAGTCAAGTGGGTTTTAGGGAGCATCACTATAAACAAACCTAGTGGAGGTGATGGAATTCCAGTTGAGCTATTTCAAATCCTCAAAGATGATGCTGTGCAAGTGCTGCAATCAATATGCCAGCAAATCTGGAAAACTCAGCAGTGGCCACAGGACAGGAAAAGGTCAGTTTTCATTCCAATCCCAAAGAAAGGCAATGCCAAAGAATGCTCAAACTACCACACAATTACACTCATCTCACACGCTAGTAAAGTAATGCTCAAAATTCTCCAAGCCGGGCTTCAGCAATACATGAACCGTGAACTTCCAGATGTTCAAGCTGGTTTTAGAAAAGGCAGAGAAACCAGAGATCAAATTGCCAACATCCAATGGATCATCGAAAAAGCAAGAGAGTTCCAGAAAAACATCTATTTCTGCTTTATTAACTATGCCAAAGCCTTTGACTGTGTGGATCACAATAAACTGTGGAAAATTCTGAAAGAGATGGGCATACCAGACCATCTGACCTGTCTCTTGAGAAACCTGTATGCAGGTCAGGAAGCAACAGTTAGAACTGGACATGGAACAATAGACTGGTTCCAAATAGGAAAAGGAGTACATCAAGGCTGTATATTGTCACCCTGCTTATTTAACTTATATGCAGAGTACATCATGAGAAACGCTGGGCTGGAAGAAACACAAGCTGGAATCAAGATTGCTGGGAGAAATATCAATAACCTCAGATATGCAGATGACACCACCCATATGGCAGAAAGCGAAGAAGAACTAAAGAGCCTCTTGATGAAAGTGAAAGAGGAGAGTGAAAAAGTTGGCTTAAAGCTCAACGTTCAGAAAACTAAGATCATGGCATCTGGTCCCATCACTTCATGGGAAATAGATGGGGAAACAGTGGAAACAGAGTCAGACTTTACTTTTTTGGGCTCCAAAATCACTGCAGATGGTGATTGCAGCCATGAAATTAAAAGATGCTTTCTCCTTGGAAGGAAGGTTATGACCAACCTAGATAACATATTTAAAAGCAGAGACATTACTTTGCCAACAAAGGTCCATATAATCAAACTAGGTTTTTCCAGTGGTCATGTATGGATGTGAGAGGTGGACGGTGAAGAAAGCTGAGCGCCAGAGAATTGATGCTTTTGAACTGTGGTGTTGGAGAAGACTCTTGAGAATCCCTTGGACTGCAAGGAGATCCAACCAGTCCATCCTAAAGGAGATCAGTCCTGGGTGTTCATTGGAAGGACTGATGTTGAAGCTGAAACTCCAATACTTTGGCCACCTCATGTGAAGAGTTGACTCATTGGAAAAGACCCTGATGCTAGGAAGGATTGGGGACGGGAGGAGAAGGGGACGACAGAGGATGAGATGGCTAGATGGCATCACCGACTCAATGGACATGGCTTTGGGTAAACTCCGGGAGTTGGTGATGGACAGGGAGACTTGGCGTGCTGCGATTCATAGGGTCGCAAAGAGTCAGACACGACTGAGCGACTGAACTGAACTGAACTAACTGTAAATATACATATATATTAATATATATTTAATGAATTACCATTGCATACCATAGATGTCATTGGCATTGTGTACAATCTTCTGAGTAACTCAAGGGACAGAATGGTTAAATACACTGATATAAAAGAAAGATTGCCATGATAAATATTAGATATAATTATATTTGTAAGTTTATCTTGTCTCCATGCTTATATCACTATTCCCCACTATCCCCAGGACTTCATAATATACACAATCTAAATCAGCAGAGATGATTTCAGCTCCTCAGCATATACACAGCTCTTACTGTCCCTCCTATTTCGAACATGCATCTTTTTTCTTTATCTTTTTAAAGCCTAGTGATCCTTCAAGCCCAGTAATGCTGCCTCTTCTTTCATAAGCTGCTTGGTGCTGTGTCAGGTAGACTCTGGATTGCAATCTTTGTGGAATTATTTCTGAAGCTTACTTAATATCCTTTAGTGAGTATGTGTGCACTCAGGCACTCAGTCCTGACCAACTCTTTGTGACCTTTTGGACGGTAGCCCGCCAGACTCTTCTATCCATGGGATTTTTCAGGCGAGAAACTGGAGTGGGTTGCCATTTCCTCCTCCAGGGGATCTTCCCCACCCAGGGATCCAACCTACCTCCCTGCATAGCAGGTGGACTCTTTACCACTGAGCCATCAGGGAAACCCAATCAATATCTTTAGTTAGAATTTAATTTTGTAATGATTTTCTCCATTTTATATTTGTATCTCAATCTCCCTTACAAGCTTCTTGAAAACATAACTTTTTCTTGTACTATTTCGGGATACTTTGCAGTGTCACATATTATTACTTCCAGAGATTTGCTCAGTAGCTAATTTCTAATTGAAATACTCTGTTTTTTTTATACTCTGGAGATATTCAGCTTTACTAGGAGCCTTATTTTCTCATCAAAATTACCTCATCTCATTTCTTCACTCTTTGGATCATAATGAACTCATAGTACTCTTTTTGTCTTCTTTTATTACCATATAATATCACATCATCCATAATAGACACGCACACATATATACACATATATATGTGTGTGCTTATTTGTATATGCAAAGTTTTTTGTTTGAATATTGGTTAATAAATTTTGTACTAGAGAATATAGTTACTAATTTGAAGCCTACCAACTAAAGGGTATAGCAATGATACTTAACTCTGGTTGTTCAATAGAATACCTAAGGAATTAAGTATGAATTCTCATTTAATTAGTCTTAGGTTGGGCTTGAAACATGTCCTGTTTGAAAGTTCCTCATTAAAATAATGTAAAATATTCTAAGGGGCTTCCCTGGTGGCTTAGATAGTAAAGAATCTGCCTGCAACGCGGGAGACCTGGGTTCAATCTCTGGGTTAGGAAGATCTCCTAGAACAGGGCATGCAACCCACTCCAGTTATTCTTGCCATGGACAGAGGAGCCTGGTGGACTACAGTTCATGGTGTCACAAAGAGTCAGACACAACTGAGCGACTCAGCACACACACAAATGCTTCACCCTGTGTTGAAAATCCTTGGTCTATCAAGCAGGTAGAATGCCTGGTCCAAATGATGGAAGGAACAGATAGGTAAGAAGGACTTCAAAATATACCTGGGTCATTCTGACTCTAAATGTTTCTAACTGATTTAGTACACTGTCCTCTTTTATTACTGTAGTTAGAGGTTCTATTTCTAATAACACTTGTTGAGTGAGAAAAAATGTATTTGTTATCTGGATCTCACGTAAAGTACACAACTTTGTTTTATAGATTGGATTATAAAGCCTTCTAAAAATTTGGGACAAATAGCCTAATATTAAAAAGTACCAAGGCAGTGTTGTATCATAAATATTTTTGGAAAATTGTATTGCTAATGCCAAGAAATAGAATGGACTGATTACAATATTGTACCAAAGAGAAGTCATGTTGGAGAAGAATATTTCAAAAATTGCTAATGTAATAGGATAGATATTAGTCATATTTCTGATATGACTGAAAATAAATTGTTGGTAAAAAATGTTTTCCTTGACTTTAAAATAAGAGGATGGGTTCAACAGTGGTTGCAGGGTAAGAATAGCAGTAATCAAAGGTAAATCTTAGGAACAAATGCATTCATTACTAAAAAGACAGAAGGCAAGTAAATGGGATAATCATATAACTTTAAATATTGGGGAATAATAAAACAATTTAATGCATCAATAAATATTAAAGCAATAATGTATTATGGAACATCAAGCAGTTGAATAGAAATGATTAAAAAATACCATCTGTTGTTCTTTAAAGGAAAAAGAATAAAATAGACATTTCTACTAGACCAGTATTGCAAAAAGATGAACAACCATACACAAAATTAATTATGAAAAAAGGAACATAACTGTAGATTCAGAAAAGAAATTAATGAAATTATATGTGAATACCATGGATAATTCTATGTTGCTGGGCATCAAATAAGAAAGGAAAGCAGATGACAGTATTTGAATTCTTGAATTTAGTCTTTGGCCTTCTTATGGTCACTTTTTAAGAATTTCAGAGGGACTTACATGCCTGGAAGACAAAAAGTAATCAAAAGAATAATCTGTGAGATTTTCACTAAGAGTCTTTTCCATGAATATAGTCTTTAATAAACTGGATTCTCCAGGCAAGAATACTGAAGTGGTTAGCCATTCCCTTCTCCAGGTGATCTTTGCGACCCAGGGATCGAACCTGGGTCTCCTGCATTGCAGACAGATTCTTTACTGTCTGAGCCACCAGGAAAGCGCATTAATAAACTAGGTAAACTAAAATCCTTATTTGGATTTTGTTTTGTTTTGCTTAGGCAAGAAGCAGGATGATAGAGACAAAGCAAGTCAGTCGGCCACTTTTTAACCTTAACTGCGGAACTCAGATACTGCACATAAGGTCTGATTACAGCAGTGGGAAAAGACCAGTGCAAGGAGAACACATTGGACAATAAGAAGAAGTGAGTGTAGGAGAATAGGTAGCGAAGCAAAAACAATAATTTCAATTTGCAAACACAGGAGAAGGAAGTCTAAACCAAAAACAAATATTTCAATTTTTAGGTTTCCTAGACTTTCCAAGAGTCATAAACCCTAGAAAGTGTTACAGTCCTTGTCCTCGAAGCCTTTCTGGAATTTCTGCATCAATTCTGGCTTTCAACTCCAGTTCCACTCCTTCCCTACCACACACACACATACATATCACACCTGACTTCACACAAACACTTCACACCTGACTCTCACCTACTATAGTTACTCAGATTTTGACTTTCTTCTGGTTTGTTTAAACAGTTACCACTTTTCCATTTCAGCTTCCAATTTTATGTTGACATCTCCCATACAGAGAGAGTACAAGTACACATATAGGTTCAATCTGTTGGGTTTAAACAAAATCTGTTTTTTTCTAATGGTTTGGTAACAGAATGAGAGAGAGAAGAACAGAGTAGACATTGCACAGTAACTGACAACACCGGAGTCACTGAAGTAAATGTATGAGAGTCCTTCTTAGACGTACAGATATAACAGGGAAGTATTTTGCAAAAGGATTTAGACTTAGCCTTCCTGAGACTAGCTTAGCTCACTGCTACTTGGACAATCAAAATTAAGTAGAATGAAATATTAAAACACTCAAGTTCTAGAATCATGTGATTAGCTCAAATTCCAAATGGGATATTTCCCAGGTGAGTTAAGTCTGGCAAGATTTATAGCCACTTGCACTTTGAATTATTCAGCTATAAAGTGTAGACTAGAATAGTCCCCAATTCATAGGACTCTGGTAAAAATTAAACAAAGCGAGTATCAAAATGTTTAGAAGAATTCATGGGCTATCCAAAGGGTGTGATGTTTAATGATTATTGTTATTAATGTGTTTTATATGTTTACTGAATGGTGATGACAATATAAACAGTATATAAAGACAATTCACTAAGATAATATTGAAAAATTTTATTCACTTTATTTAATCAAATTAAAATAATCAAATTCATGTGATTTGATTCCCGCAAAATATATAGGGAATAAGTTAATTTAAACATTGTTTTTGATTATATGTGAAAAAGTTAAACACACTTTAAACAAGACATAAAGATGTGATTAAAATATCTACCTCAAAATAAAAATCTGATCATACTCAACAGTGAAAAATTACTCATCTTGATTAAAGTCAGGAGCTAAAGAAATACGCTTTTGATTATCACATCTATTAAACAATGTTCTGAAGTTTTAATCATTTCAATACTTCAAGGAGAAATAAATAAAGCATAAGAATTGGAAGAAGATTATTATTGTTTGTATATTATGTAATTGCTTGCCCAGGAAACTTAAGGAATTCAATAAGAAAGATATTTGAAATAATAGACTTTAGGAAGGTTTCTAATTGTAACATACATATATTTTCTACATATCAGAAATAGCCAGTTTGGGTAAAATGGAATTATAAAAAGTCAGATGCTTTTTACAATGGCAACAAAAATTGAAACAATCCAGGGAACAAAGTATATAAAAGACAAAATATAGTGGCAAGTGGTTAAGTATGAGACTTTGGTATCATAAAACACTTGAATTTGAATCTGAAATATACCTGTAATAGCTAACATTTGGGCTTCTGTGATAGCTCAATGGGTAAAGAATCCTCCTGCAATGCAGGAGATACAGAACACATGTATTTGATCCTTAGCTCAGGGAGATCCCTTAGAGGAGGAAATGGCAATCCACTCCAGTATTCTTGCCCAAAAAAATCCCACGGACAGAGGAGCCTGGCAGCCCATGGGGAGACAGAGTCAGACATGACTTAGTGACTATACAATAGCAAGTAACATTTATTGATACTTTCTTGAGGTAGATGGTATTGTAAGCACTTATTGTTTAAATTAATCTTCTCAGCAGTTCTATGAGTTGGATAATATCATGTCCTTTTTACAAATGAGGGAACTGAAGTACAAAAAATGAAAAATACTGTACCTAAGATCATAATTAATAACTTGTTGAGGCTGGATGTGAAGAAAAACATAGTTTCAAAGCCAGTGCTTTTAGAAATTTCAGATATCTTCTGATTCCTCATCTGTAAAATACAGCATTGTTATATGGATTGCGTATTTTGCTTTTCGCATACTGCCTGATAGATCAACACCATTAAGTGGAAACTCCAATTTTTACTAAAATATATAAAAACATAGTATTTTCCTGGATAGAAAGATTATTATGCCTTAATTATTTCCTAAAATGAGTAACAATACTTAGAGAAATTTAAGTTTAAACATAGACTTAATGTCCATTTAGAAGTAAAAATGCCTTTTGCTTTTGGGAGAGACAGAGTTATTAGTACTAGACTAGCTGTTTCAATGTCAGTTCAGTTCAGTCGCTCAGTCGTGTCTGACTCTTTGTGACCCCATGAACCGCAGCACGCCAGGTGTCCCTGTCCATCACCAACTCCCTGAGTCCACCCAAACCCATGTCCATTGAGTCGATGATGCCATCCAGCCATCTCATTCTCTGGTGTCCCCTTCTCCTCCTGCCTTCAATCTTTCCCAGCATCAGGATCTTTTCCAATGAGTCAGCTCTTCACATCAGGTGGCCAAAGTATTAGAGTTTCAGCTTCAATATCAGTCCTTCCAATGAACACCCAGGACTGATCTCCTTTAGGATGGACTGGTTGGATCTCCTTGCAGTCCAAGGGACTCTCAAGAGTCTTCTCCAACACCACAGTTCAAAAGCATTAATTCTTCGGCACTCAGCTTTCTTCACCATCCAACTCTCACATTCATACATGACTACTGGAAAAACCATAGCCTTGACTAGACGGACCTCTGTTGGCAAAATAATGTCCCTGTTTTATAATATGCTATCTAGGTTGGTCATAACCTTCCTTCCAAGGAGTAAGCGTCTTTTAATTTCATGGCTGAAATCACCATATTCAGTGATTTTGGAGCCCAGGAAAATAAAGTCAGCCACTGTTTCCACTGTGTCCCCATCTATTTGCCATGAAGTGATGCGACTGGATGCCATGATCTTAGTTTTCTGAATGTTGAGCTTTAAGCCAACTTTTTCACTCTCCACTTTTACCTTCATCAAGAGACTCTTTAGTTCTTCACCTTCTGCCATAAGGGTGGTATTATCTGCATATCTGAGGTTATTGATATTTCTCCCGGCAATCTTGATTCCAGCTTGTGCTTCCTCCAGCCCAGCGTTTCTCATGATGTACTCTGCATAGAAGTTAAATAAGCAGGGTGATAATATACAGCCTTGATGTACTCCTTTTCCTATTTGGAACCAGTCTGTTGTTCCATGTTTTTAACTGTTTCTTCCTGACCTGCATACAGGTTTCTCAAGAGACAGGTCAGGTGGTCTGGTATTCCCATCTCTTTCAGGATTTTCCACAGTTTATTGTGATCCACACAGTCAAAGGCTTTGGCACAGTCAATAAAGCAGAAATAGATGTTTTTCTGGAACTCTCTTGCTTTTTCGATGATCCAGCAGATGTTGGCCATTTGATCTCTGGTTCCTCTGCCTTTTCTAAAACCAGTTCATGGTTCATGTATTGCTAAAGCCTGGCTTGGAGAATTTTGAGCATTACTTTACTAGCGTGTGAGATGAGTGCAATTGTGTGGTAGTTTGAGCATTCTTTGTCATTGCCTTTCTTTGGGATTGGAAAGAAAACTGACCTTTTCCAGTCCTGTGGCCACTGCTGAGTTTTCCAAATTTGCTGGCATATTGAGTGCAGCACTTTCACAGCATCATCTTTCAGGATTTGAAATAGCTCAACTGGAATTCCATCACCTCCACTAGCTTTGTTCGTAGTAATGCTTCCTAAGGCCCACTTGACTTCACATTCCAGGATGTCTGGCTCTAGGTGAGTGATCACACCATCGTGATTATCTGGGTCGTGAAGAACTTTTTTGTACAATTCTTCTGTGTATTCTTGCCACTTCTTCTTAATATCTTCTGCTTCTGTTAGGTTCTTAACATCTCTGTCCTTTATCAAGCCCATCTTTGCATGAAATCTTCCCTTGGTATCTCTAATTTGCTTGAAGAGATCTCTAGTCTTTCCTATTCTATTGTTTTCCTCTGTTTCTTTGCATTGATTGCTGAGGAAGGCTTTTTTATCTCTCCTTGCTATTCTTTGGAACTCTGCATTCAAATGGGTATATCTTTCCTTTTCTCCTTTGCTTTCGCTTCCCTTCTTTTCACAGCTATTTGTAAGACCTCCTCAGACAGCCATTTTTCTTTTTTGCATTTCTTTTTCTTGGGGATGATCTTGATTCCTGTCTCGTGTAGTGTCATGAACCTCCATCCATAGTTCATCAGGTAGTCTGTCTATCAGATCTAGCCCTTTAAATCTGTTTCTCACTTCCACCGTATAGTCATAAAGGATTTAAGTTTTTCAATGTAAAGAACCGTAAAACTGAATAACATAGAGGAGGATCATTTTTTAGCTCATGAATGCAATCTGTAAGGGAAGGGAAACTTAGGTAGTGAGGCCCATAGCAGTGGTATCTCCTTGTCTGAGCATATGTTGACCTTGGACAGCAGGTTAGAACCCAAGCAGACCCCTGCCACCCCACTGAGCCCAGGAGGCAGAAGCAGCTGAAACAGGCTGCAATCTGTGGGTTAGTGCAGGGCAGGAGTATAAGGATTGTTACTGTTTTTGTAACAAATCACTACAAATTTAATGGCTTAAAACAGCACAAATGTTTTTTCCTCTTGGATATGATGATTAGAAATCTACAACCAAGGTGTTGGAAGGGGCATATGCTTTCTTGCGGTTTGGGGGCAAATTTATTTTTTTTGCCTTTCCAGTTTGTAGAGACCATCTGCATTCCTTGACCTGTGGTTCCTTACTTATCTTTAAATCAGTAGCATGATGTCTTTTTTCCCCGACTTCCAGCCTCCCTTTTATAAGAAACCTTGTGATTCCCTTGGGCTCACCATGATAATCCAGGATAATTTCTCCATTTTAAAAGTCATGCTCATCTCTGAAGTCCCTTTTTCCATGTAATAAGATAACACATACATAGGTTCTGAGGGTCAGGGTATAGGGACATTTATTGAGCCTTTACAAAAATGGTTTCTGCTATGTTATTTCTGGAATATTATTTCTCTCAATCTGCATTCATCTCAATGAAAAGACACACCCTCAACATACAGTGGTGATACAGGAACAGGATAAATGCAATAGTCATTCTTATCCAAGAATGGTAGGAATGAGAGCACAGAGCAATAACCTATACATAGCAAGTCTCAAATGCAGCCAGTGCATGCCACCATTTCTTTGGTTAGATCTCAGTGTTGTTCTCTATAAGTTACTCTCCACATCTTCTATATGATTGTTATTTATATCTAGGCTCTTAATTCTGCTCTCTGGACTCTTGACTCACTTTCCCTTCTACTTTTTAATACCTACCCTTTTTACAAGAAATTTGCAGCTCTGTGCCTTCCTTAGCCTGATTCCTACCTGTATATAGGTCAGGACCCAAAGGGTTGAATTCATTTTGAACTTTCCCTATTTTGGTGCAAGCTAACAGTATGTCCTCAAATACCATACTCTTGAGAGCCCTTGTGGTTCTCCTATGAATATCATAGAATTCACTCATTAGACAAAAGCTGTGGCTACCGATTGCTTTAACTCAGGATCTTTCCTTGTCAGGATGTGTTGGAACAATGTTCTTAAAATTCATAAAAGTAATTTTAAATATTAAGAAATTCTATGAGATAATCCTTAAATCTTTCTGAAGTCTTAACAAAGGTTTCCGCAGTCACACTGTTGAGATAGTCTTTATCCCAGGGGCATTTTTTTCCACTCTGAAAGCCTTTTTCCTTTGAGAGAGGCTGAGAATATGATGCATTTTTTTTTTAAACTGAGAAATTCCTGACTTCTTTTCACTTCCTCTAAATTTTACTTGAAAATGAAACAATTTTTAGCTTATTTCTAAATATCCATACCTCATCATAGGCAGCTAAAGAAAACCAGTTAGCACTTGCAACTGAGTGGAACTCTTAGCCAAATATACCAGTTTATTTAATATATTTTCTATTTTATCCCAAGCAACATTTTTCTAAATTCCTCTCTTGTATGGCAGAAGTAACATTTCTTACAGGTTCTAAAACAAAATTTCTTACTGTCCTTGCAGCTTCCATAATTATTATTCCATCGAAAATAATCCTCTCCATGCCCTTCAGGCCTCCATTAGCTATCCAACCCTAAAACTAAAGTCATATAAAGGCTGTTTGTTTTTTTTTTCCCAGATGTATCACCCCACTCTAGGTACTGATTTCTCTTCCAGTCATTTCTGCTCCATAACAAATCATCCGAAACCTTACTAGCTAAAAATAACATTAAGCAAAACATTGTCTCTCATGGTTGGGTGGCTTGACTGGGTTCAGCTAAGCACTGTGTTCTCTTAGGCAGCTGCTGTCAGATAACTGGGACATTTAGGGTTTAATTCAACTGAATGTCCAAGATGTACCCACTCACATTACTGAAAACTAATATTTGTTGTTGGCTCTGATCTCAGCCTGTGCTATCGGCTAAAGTGACTATATGAACTTTAGACTATGAGACCTGTCTGGTCTAGGCTTTTAGCAGAAAATTGTGGATGGGATCTGTGAGGCTACATCACAACAGCAAGTGTTCCAAGAGGCTCAACTCTCATTATGAACCAGCTTCACTGTGATCTATTGGTCAAAAGTAAGCACAGGGCCAGCCCCGATTCTAGTGAAGAATACCACGCAATGATGTGAACACAAAGAGGTATATTCAGTGAGAAGACCGTATTGTGAGACTAGCTACCACATGAAAATTATTAAGTTCTTAAATGTTATTTATTATACATATACTTCATTGAGTGACTTAAAACTCTTCAGATACAGATGCATAAATATTATTAACTTTATTGAGTGGTTTTTAGTTCTTCAGAAATAAGAGCATACTTGTTTTATAATTTTCATTGAATATAATTGATATTTTCTTTAATCAGAAATTCATGTTGACTTTGCCTTTTTATTTTCAACTGTAGCCTTAAAAATGATATGTCATTATTGGTTTGAGTCTCTTTAAATAATGTTATCCATTTTCTTAAGATTCAGATAATATTTATAGTTATATCTTGTTAAAATTTAAAAATATGAAATCAAGTAACATGTATGAAAATTTGTAACATGGTTAGATGCAAAGTAAGAAACAATCATTTTTTAACTTAAGCAAATGATCTTCTTTTTACTTACTAATGTTTTAAACCTGTTTCCTAATTTTCTCCAACATTCACTATTATAAGTATGCTTAGTAAAGATTAATCTCAATTCCCAAGAAGGGTAGTACTAAAGAATGTGCTATCCATCAGACAATTGTGCTCATCTCCCATGCTAATAAGGTTATGTTTAAAATCTTGCATGCTAGGCTTCAGCATTATGTGAACCAAGAACTTCCAGATGTCCAAGCTGTTTAGAAAAGGAAGAGGAACCAGAGATCAAATTGTGAACATTCGCTGGATCATAGAGAAACCTAGGGAATTAAAAAACAAAAAACAAAAAACTACCTCTGTTTCATCAACTACACCAAAGTCTTTGACTGTGTGGATCATAATAAATTGTGGAAAGCTCTTAAAGATATGGAAATATCAGACCATTTTACCTGTTTCCTGAGAAACCTGTATGCTGGTCAAGCAGCGACAGTTAGAATCCTGTATGAAACAACTAAATGGTTCGAGATCGAGAAAGCAGACACACAATTGCTGTCATCTTGTTTGTTTAATATATATGCTGAACACATCATGAGAAATGCCAGGCTTGATGAGTTACAAGCTGGAATCAAGATAGGTGGGGGAAACATCAACAACCTCAGATATGAGGATGATACCATGCTAATGGCAGAAAGTGAGAGGAGCTAAAGAGCCTCTTGATAAGGGTGAAGAAGGAGAGTGAAAGAGCTGGCTTAGAACTAGATATTAAAAAAAACTAAGATCATGGCATCTGACCCCATTCAGTTCAGTTTGGTTCAGTTCAGTCGCTCAGTCGTGTCTGACTCTTTGCGACCCCATGAATCACAGCACACCAGGCCTCCCTGTCCATCACCAGCTCCTGGAGTTCACCCAAACCCATGTCCATCGAGTCGGTGATGCCATCCAGCCATCTCATCCTCTGTCGTCCCCTTCTCCTGCCCCCAATCCTTCCCAGCACTAGGGTCTTTTCCAATGAGTCAACTCTTCGCATGAGGTGGCCAAAGTATTGGAGTTTCAGCTTCAACATCAGTCCTTCCAATGAACACCCAGGACTGATCTCCTCTAGGATGGACTGGTTGGATCTCCTTGCAGTCCAAGAGACTCTCAAGAGTCTTCTCCAACACCACAGTTCAAAAGCATCAATTCTTCGGCATTCAGCTTTCTTCACTGTCCACCTCTCACATCCATACATGACCACTGGAAAAACCATAGCCTTGACTAGATGGACTTTTGTTGGCAAAGTAATGTCTCTGCTTCTAAATAAGCTATCTAGGTTGGTCATAACTTTCCTTCCAAGGAGTAAGTGTCTTTTAATTTCATGGCTGAAATCACCATCTGCAGTGATTTTGGAGCCCCAAAAAATAAAGTCTGACACTGTTTCCACTGTTTGCACATTTATTTCCCATGAAGTGATGGGACCAGATGCCATGATCTTAGTTTTCTGAATGTTGAGCTTTAAGCTAACTTTTTCCGACCCCATTACTTCATGGCAAATAGAGAGAGAAAAGGTGGAAGTACTGACAGATTTCCTTTTCTTGGGCTCTAAAATTTCTGTGGATGGTGACTACAGCCATGAAATCATAAAATGTTTGCTTCTTGGCAAGAAAGCTATGACAAACTTAGATAGTGTGTTGAAAAGCAGCGACATTACTCTGCCAACAAAGGGCTGTATAGTCAAGGCTATGGTCTTCCCAGTGATCATGCACGGCTGTGAGAGCTGAACTGTAAAGAAGGCGGAGTGCCAAAGAATTGATGCCTTCCAACTAAGGTCCTAGAGAAGACTCCTGGGAGTCCTTTGGTCAGCAAGGAGACCAAACCAGTCAATCTTAAGGGAAGTCAACCCTGAATAGTCATTGGAAGGACTGATGCTGAAGTTGAAGCTCCAGTATTTTGGTCATCTGATGCAAACAGCTGACTCATTGGAAAAGTTCCTCATGCTGGGAAATATTGAGGGCTGAAGGAGAAGACAGCATCAGAGGATGAGATGGCTGGATATCATCACTGATGCAATGGACACGAACTTAGGCAAACTTCAGGAAATGGTGAGAGACAGAGAGGTCTGCTGTGCTGCAATCCATGGGGTTGCAAAGAGTGGGACATGACTGGGCAACTGAACAAAAACAAAGATCACTAACAACAAATAGGCATATATAAGGCATTTTTAAATTCTCAAAGAAATGTGAACTAAATGATCAAGATAATGATATAATGTTTATTTTCAATGGGAACTGACTTTTTTTAAGGTAACTGATTAATTGTGCCTAAATTTAGTCAATTATAATTCCTTCTGAAAAGGTAATCCCAATCTTAATTTTATCACCCATGGACGCAAATTCATTCAGTTGTGTCCAACTCTTTGAGACCCCGTGGACTATACAGTCCATGGAATTCTCCAGGCCAGAATACTGGAGTGGGTAGTCGTTCTCTTCTGCAGGGGATCTTCCCAATCCAGGGATCAAACCCTGGTCTCCCTCATTACAGGCAGATTCTTTAACAGCTGAGCCACCAAGGAATTATCTTATTCATACCTCCTTAGAAATTTTTACTTTACTGCTTTTTCTTAAGGAAATCTTGGTAATTTTCAAACCTTTTTTTTTTCCCTAAGGTCCAAACTAACTGAGAAATTAGTTACAGAAGTAATGTAAATGGAACACCACATATCTGATTTATGAATTCACATTTTCTTTTTATTCTTCACATGTAAATTGAAATTACTTATACAAGGCAATGCTTTTTACCTTGCAGATGAAGGGTCTTTCACTGGAAGCTTGACAAATAGGGGAACAAAGATTGCTTGTGTTCTTCACACTGAGTACAGATTATGTAAAAGAAAGAGCAAAGGCTGACCCACAATACTGTTTTTCCTCCTAAAATCAATAGCTAAGTCACTAATTTTCCAGGATCATGAATGAATGAGGAAGTGGAGGGAAGCTAGAAGATATTCTTCTCAGTACATGCAAAAGGGTAAATGTCCAATATATGCCAAATATAATAGGCAAATCAGGAATACTCGGAGAAGAAAATGATTTCTTCTACCAGATGATATAAAAGATTTTATATTTTTTACCTAGATGTCTAGGTATTCAACTGAAATAATTCATGAGTAGTTATTAAAAACCCAAGGGCTTCCCTGATAGCTCTGTTGGTAAAGAATCCACCTGCAATGCAGGAAACCCCTGTTCGATTCCTGGGTTGAGAAGATCCCCTGTAGAAGGAATAGGCTACTCACTCCAGTTTTCTTGGGCTTCCCTTGTGGCTCAACTGGTCAAGAATCTGCCTGCAATGTGGGAGATGGGGGTTCGATCCCTCGGTTGGGGAGATCCCCTGGAGAAGGGAAAGGCTACTCACTCCTGTATTATGGCCTGGAAAATTCCATGTACTGTATAGTACTTGGGGTCACAAAGAGTCAAAGACTGTAAAAATATATAGTTATATACCCAGGTGGCATTAATGGTAAAGAATCCACCTGCCAATGCAGGACATGTAAGAGACAGAGGTTCAGTCCCTGGGTTGGGAAGATACCCTGGAGGAGGGCATGGCAACCCACTCCAGTATTCTTGCCTGGAGAATCCCACGGACAGAGGTGCCAGGAGGGTCCTGGAAAACTACAATCCATACGTTTGCAAAGAGTCGGACATGACTGAAGTGACTTAGCATGCACATATACATATTTTATTAAGCTAAAGATTATTCATGAAAAGAAAAATTGATGTGTGTAATACATAAGTTAAAATTTTTTAATGCTATTCTAAGAACATAAATATTCAGGAAGTCTCTGGTTATAGAAAACAATAAATTTATTAGATGTAGATTGTTTTCATATTTCTGTAATCTATAAAGAATAGATAAAACATCTTTAAATATACTGTCAGTTCATAGTTTGAAAAATCAGAATTAGATAAAAATTTTCCCATTGCATTTAAAGTAGTGACATTTGGGCTTTCTAAACCTTTTTTCTATGTAAGTTTTCATATTACATATCAGTTTAACTTGTTCTTGCTACAAAAATATCAAAGCATGAAGTGAATATATGTAGAATAATTCTACAGGCATTATAATTCATTTTATTTTATGGCAACACAAAATTTTTTCTTTTACATGACTTGTGTTAGCATTAAAGGAAGCAGTTCATCTAAGAGTCAAAAACTAAGAGATCGATGAGAATTATATCCTCCTTGAGTATTTTGCTTATGGATGGATTGTTTTCTTCAATAATATTTTAAAATGAAAATGCTCTGAATAAACAAATGTTTCAGTCTAGGATATTTGTTCCGCTCTGTGCAATGCTCCTTTGACCAAGGTACTCAATGTAAGGACATATCAAGAATTTTAAATGTGTATTGAAACAAAGGAGGTGTGAAGATCATGCTGAAAGGCAAAGTGTAAGTGTAGAGAAGAAAGATTACTCATCCGTGATTTAGGAAATATATGCTCATTCATTTTCTCATGAATCATGGATGTTAAAAGTTTCCAAAAGATGAATGTTGGGTTTTCATTAAGAATCTCAGCACATTCTTGATTATTTATAATTTGAAATTTAATGACACAACTGAGAAAGAAAATCAGCTAAATTTCAGCTTAAATGTCCTTTTTTTGTAAATTTGACCTTCCTCACAAATATATAGAACTAATGACACTCTGAGGATCTGGAAACCTGTACCTGTGAGGGCAGATTTCAATTTAAAAGGATTATGCTCCCAAATGCCAGAGCTGCCAACAGCTATCTATGGGAAGCTGTTTTGGGACATCGTTCCTAAAATTATTGCTTCTAGCAGATGGCTTATTCACAAGTGAGGATGATTCAATACTTAAAATGATGAAAAAGATGGGACTTTTGGAGGTGAAAGACACTTGCAATGTGAAAACCTTATATTTATATAAAATCTCAACAGTTAAGACACTAATAGGAAAATACTTTTCCCACCTATTCTCATAAAATGCATTTCCCCCCAAATATGGTGTGTATTAAAAATTATTGAGGGTATTGTGAACCACGATGGAAATAATTTTCTAATTTTTTTCAGTTCTAGACTTTCTGCTCTCATATGGGCACCAACTTATTCATTTCATGTTGCAATATATTCTATGACAAATGCTTTTGAGATAATGGTTTGTTCTCTTCTGAATTCTGGGTAGCTTATTGAGACAGTATCATGCTAATTAAAATGCACCTAGGCAAGTATCACTGTGGTCAGGACTTCAAAGATGGTTAAGACAAATTAATATTGTTGAACCCAAGAGATATATTATAAATTCTTCTTTATGCTTCCTTTATTTCTTTCAAGGACAGTTTACCCCCTGTAGACATAACTGATCTTTTAAGTTTCTTATTGTCTCCTCCTGAAGAGTACTTTAATTCACTGCTTAGCAACTTCAGACATTTTTTGCTGCATTATAACTTTTTGAATTCAAACAACAGGACACAGCCACAATTTCCAAAAGTATGTTGGGAATCAGAAATTAGGAAGACTTTAAAAGAAGGTAAATTGCATTTTTAAAAAATGTGGTAAGCAAACCTAAAAGTTATGGTTTTTGATTTTGCATTTTCCAAATGAGTTTAAGACATATCACTTAAAAGTAAAATTACTTATGTTAGAAATACTCATTGGAGGAAATGGCTAACTAATGGAAGATGGCAATTCAAGTTTAAATTTCTATTTTTAGAATTTAATTAGAATTCATAAAGTATTTTTTCAATATTTAATATAGGTATGAGGATGATTATAAAGTTGTGAATACTTATACTTTCTTTGGAAACGATGTGACTGATGGCACATAATGTTTCTCAGTATCCTAACTTGTCATGTGGAATAGTTCATATTCCCAGACTCAAGTAAAAATTGAAAAGAGTATGTAAATGGGGAAGATAAAGATATGGACTATAAAAATATGTTTGTGTTATTATTTCAAACAAATGAGGCAGTGTTTTCCAAAGGTTGTATGCTCAAAGTCTGGAATCAAACTGCCTTTTGCATCCTCTGCTCTTTCTAGTTAAGTAACTGTAGGCATATGAGTTAATTTCCTTAAGCCTCAGTTTCCCAGTTATAAAATGGGGAGCATTATAGTAACTGAATTATAGGACTGTATAGGGATTAAATAAAATAAATTGTATCAAGGCCTTAGTTCAGGGCCTGGCACTAAGTAAAGGCTTAGTGAACATTTGCTTTATTATAAATAACCAAGACATTTTTAATTGGGATATAATTGACATAGCATTGTATTGACATAACATTATATATGACATAACATTATATTAGTTTTTCCTGGGTCTATATTATATTAGACCCAGAAGAAAGGGGCAGTGACCCCACAGGAAACTAACCCAGACTTGCCCGTAAGTGTCCAGGAGTCTCTGGTGAAGGTGTGGGTCGGTGGTGGCCTGCTGCAGGGTCGGGGTCACTGAGTGTGGCAGTGCATGCATGGGACTTTTTGAAGGAGGTAGCCATTTTCTTCATTATCTCCACCAAAGTTTGGTCTCAGGTCCAATAACAAGGAGAGAACACAGCCCCACCCATCAAAAGAAAATTGGATTAAAGATTTACTGTGCATGGCCCCACCCATCAGAATAAGACACAGTTTCCCCCTCAGTCAGTCTCTCCCATCAGAAAGCTTCAATAAGCCTCTTATTCTTATCCCTCAGGGGGCAGACAGACTGAAAACCACAATCACAGAAAACTAACCAATCTGATCACAAGGACCATGGCCTTGTCTAACTCAATGAATGAGCCATGCTGTGTAGGGCCACCCAAGACGGAAGGGTCATGGTGGAGAGTTCTGACAAAACGTGGTCCACTGGAGAAGGGAATGGCAAACCACTTCAGTATTCTTGCCTTGAGAACCCCATGAAGAGTATGAAAAGGCAAAAAGATATGGCACTGAAAGATGAACTTCCCAGGTCGGTAGGTGCCCAATATGCTACTGGAGAAGAGTGGAAAAATAACTCCACAAAGAATGAAAAGACAGAGCCAAAGCAAAAACAGTGTCCAGTTGTGGATGTGACTGGCGATGAAAGTAAAGTCCGATTCTGTAAAGAACAATGTTACATAAGAATCTGGAATGTTAGGTTCAAGAATCAAGTCAAATTGGAAGTGGTCAAACAGGAGATGGTAAGAGTGAACATCAACATTTTAGGAATCATGAACTGAAATGAACTGGAATGGGCAAATTTAACTCAGATGACCATTATATCAACTACTGTGGGCAAGAATCCCTTAGAAGAAATGGAGTAGCCCTCATAGTAAACAAAAGTCTGAAATGCAGTTCTTGGGTACAATCTCAAAAACAAGAGAATGATCTCTGTTCATTTCCAAGGCAAACCATTCAATATCACAGTAATCCAATTCTATGTCCCAACCAGTAATGCTGAAGAAGCTGAAGTTGAACTGTTCTGTAAAGACCTACAAGACCTTCTAGAACTAACACCCTAAAAGGATGTCTTTTCATTCATTCCAGTCCCCTACTGGAATGCAAAAGTAGGAAGTTAAAAGATACCTGGAGTAACCAGCCAATTTGGCCTTGGAGTACAAAATGAAGCAGGGCAAAGGCTAACAGAGTATTACCAAGAGAACGTACCAGTCATAGCAAACACCCTCTTCCAACAACACAAGAGAAGACTCTACACATGGACATCACCAGATGGTCAATACAGAAATCAGAGTGATTATGTTCTTTGTAACCAAAGATGGAGAAGCTCTATAGAGTCAGCAAAAAAAAAAGACTGGGAGCTGACTGTGGCTCAGATCATGAACTCCTTATTGCCAAATTCAGACTTAAATTGAAGAAAGTATGGAAAACCAATAGACCATTAAGGTATGACCTATATCAAATCCCTTATGATTATACAGTGGAAGTGAGAAATAGATTCAAGGGATTAGATCTGATAGACAGAGTGCTTGAAGAACTATGGATGGAGGTTCGTGACATTTTACAGGAGGCAGGGATCAAGATCATCCCCAAGAAAGAGAAATGCAAAAAGGCAAAATGATGGTCTGAGGAGGCCTTACAAATAGCTAAGAAAAGAAGAGAAGCTAAAGGCAAGGGAGAAAAGGAAAGATATACCCATTTGAATGCAGAGTTCCAAAGAATAGCAAGGAGAGATAAGAAAGCCTTCCTCAGTGATCAGTGCAAACAAATAGAGGAAAACAATAGAATGGGAAAGACTAGAGATCTCTTCAAGCAAATTAGAGATACCAAGGGAACATTTCATGCAAAGATGGGCTCAATAAAGGACAGAAATGGTATGGACCTAACAGAAGCAGAAGATATTAAGAAGAGGTGGCAAGAATACACAGAACAGCTATACAAAAAGATCTTCATGACCCAGATAACCATGATGGTGTGATCACCCACCTAGTATCAGACATCCTGGAATGTGAAGTCAGGTGGGCCTTAAGAAGCATCACTCCAAACAAAGCTAGTAGAGGTGATAGAATTCCAGTAGAGCTATTTCAAAGATGCTCTTATAGTCCTGCACTCAATATCCCAGCAAATTTGGAAAATTCAATAGTGGCCCCAGGACTAGAAAAGGTCAGTTTTCATTCCAATCCCCAAAAAAGGCAATGCTGAAGAATGTTCAAACTACTACACAGTTGCACTCATCTCACATGCTAGCAAAGTAATGCTCAAAATTCTCCAAGCCAGCCTTAAAAGTACATGAACCGTGAACTTCTAGATGTTCAAGTTGGATTTAGAAAAGGCAGAGGAACCAAA
This sequence comes from Okapia johnstoni, assembly GCA_024291935.2. Lineage (NCBI taxonomy): Eukaryota > Metazoa > Chordata > Mammalia > Artiodactyla > Giraffidae > Okapia > Okapia johnstoni. The sequence goes on from CM044312.1 coordinate 55,465,430, forward strand.
GATCAAATTGCCAACATCTGTTGGATCATCGAAAAAGCAAGAGAGTTTCAGAAAATCATCTACTTCTTCTTTATTGACTATGCCACAGCCTTTGACTGTGTGGATCACAACAAACAGTGGAAAATTCTGAAAGAGATGGAAATACAAGACCACCTGACCTGCCTCCTGACAAATCTATATGAAGGTCAAGAAGCAACAGTTAGAACTGGACATGGAACAACAGACTGGTTCCAAATCAGGAAAAGAGTACAACAAGGCTATGTAGTGTCACCATGCTTATTTAACTTACATGAAGATTATATTATGCAAAATGCCAGTCTGGATAAAGCACAAGCTGGAATCAAGATTGCTGGGAGAAATATCAAAAACCTCACATATGAAGAAGACACCATCTTTATGGCACAAAGTGAAGAAGAGCCACTTAATGAAAGTGAAAGAGGAGAGTGAAAAAGCTGGCTTAAAACTCAACATTCGGAAGACTAAGATCATGGACTCCGGTCTGATCCCTTCATGGCAAATAGGTGGGGAAACAATGGAAACAGTGAGAGACTTTATTTTGGGAGCTCCAAAATCACTGCAGATGGTGACTGCAGCCATGAAATTAAAAGACGCTTGCTCCTTGGAAGAAAGGCTATGACCAGCCTAGACAGTATATTTAAAGCAGAGACATTACTTTGTCAACAAAGGTCTGTCTAGTCAAGGCTATGGTTTTTCCAATAGTCATGTATGGATGTGAGAGTTGGACTATAAAGAAAGCTGAGCGCTGAAGAATTGATGCTTTTGAACTGTGGTGTTGGAGAAGCCTCTTGAGATTCCCTTGGACTGCAAGAAGATCAAACCAGTCAGTCCTGAAGGAAATCTGTCCTGAATATTCATTGGAAGGACTGATGGTGAAGTTGAAACTCCAATAGTCTGGCCACCTGATGCGAAGAACTGACTCATTGGAAATGACCATGATGCTAGCAAAAATTGAAGGAGGGAAGAGAAGGGGACAACAGAGGATGAGATGGTTGGATGGCATCAGCAACTCAATGGACATAAGTTTGAGCAAGCTCTGGGTGTTGGTGAAAGACAGGGAAGCCTGGCGTGCTCCAGTCCATGGGGTCTCAAAGAGTCAGACATGACTGAGCGACTGAACTGTGTTAGTTTCAGGTGTAGACCATAATGATTCATTATATATATATTGAAAAATGATCACCATGATAAATCTAGCTAAATATTTATCACCACTACACATAGTTTTTTTGTTTTTGTTTTTCTTGTAGTGAGAACTTTTCAGATCTATTCTCTTAGCAGCTTTCAATTAATAATACTCTTTTTTTTAGGTATACTTACCTTGTGTGTGCATGCATTTTCAATCATGTCCGACTCTTTGTGACCCCATGAACTGTAGCCTGTCAGGCTTTTCTATCCATAGGCTTCTCCAGGCAAGAATACTGGGGTGATTTGCCATTTCTTACTTTGGGGGATCTTCCTGACCCACGTCCCCTGTGTCTCCTGCATTGGCAGGCGAATTCTTTACCACTGCTCCACCCGGGAATCCTTTATTGTATATTAATTCCCTAGGACTTAGTTTATGATTGTAAATTTGTATCTTTTAACCACCTTCACCCATTTCATCTACCTTGCCACACTTCAGCTCTGGCAACCACTGATCTGTTTTCTGTATCTGAGTTTGTTTTTTTATATTCCATATGTAAGTGCACTCATATGCTATTTACCTTTCTCCATCTGACTTTTTTCACTTAACATGATACACTTAAGGCCCATCCCTGTTGTCACAGATGGCAAGATTTCCTTTTTTTGTGGTTAAATAATTTATATATATATGTATTTAACATTTTCTTTATCCATTCATCCATCTGTTACGCTTAGGTTGTCCCCATATCTTGGCAATTGTAAATGCTGCTGCTGTGAATATTGAAATGCATGTATCTTTTCAAATTACTATTTTCATTTTCTTTGGAAATGTCCAGAAATGCAATTTCTGGATCATATGGTAGTTCTATTTTTAAATGTTTGAGAAACCTCTATAGTGTTTTCCATTGTGGTGTCACCAATTTACATTCCCACTAGCATCCATGCCAGCACTTGTTATTTCTCATCATTTTGACTATAGCCATTCTAACAGTTGTGAGGTAATATCTCATTATGGTTTTGATTTGCACTTTCCTGAATATTTAGGATGTTGAGCACCTTTTTATGTACCTGTTGGCAATCTGTGTGTCTTTGGAAAAATGTCTATTCAGATCTTTTGCCCACTTTTTATTCAGATTGTTTGCTTTTTAGCTGTTGAGTTGTATGATCAAGAGTCATTTTATGTTCCTCCATTTGGCTGTGATACATTTCCCTGAAGGACATATCTGATTTTATTGTTCTCTTCAATACATTAATTTAAAAGGCTTTTACTTAAGTGGAGGTCAACAGCATTTAAATATCAATAATTTGAAGACTACTTTATTATCTTTTTCATATATGGCATACAACAGGTCTGTAGGAGTGTAATATTATAGGTGGGTATTTTTTAAACAACTGGCACATAGTTGACATGCAGGCAAGGGTTAACATGGAAGGGCTGTTTATCAGAAAAACCTGCTTCCAAGGCTGACCCTTGGCTGGCTTTTGAAATGTTCCCTGGGTAATAGATTGCTTTTGTGTCTGAGTCAGTGAATTCTGTTGTCCAACCTCTCTAGATTGTATACAAACAATGCAGTCAATAGTAAGCACCTTCTTTCCTTCTGAGAGTCTGGGATTTCAGTGATTGTGGCTGATCACAAAGGCAGAGTGTCTCTATTGTGTTGTTGTTGAGTCACTAAATCATGTCAGAATCTTTTATGACCCCATGGACTGTAGCCTGCCATGCTTCTCTGTCCATGTGATTTCCCTGGCAAGAATACTGGAGTGGGTTGCCATTTCCTTCTCCAGGAGATCTTCCCAATCCAGGGATTGATCCTATATCTCCAGCATCTCCTGCATTGGAATGCAGTTTCTTTACTACTCAGCCACGTGGGAAGCCCAAATTAGGCTGACACTGTTAAAATTCCCACTTCAAAGTTGATAAAACTGAAATTAATTTTTCTAGTCCATTTGCTGGGACTAGAAAATTAGTTTACACACTCACAGTAAGTACACTGATTCTGCCAGTTAGTTACATGCCTCACTCATGTAGGCATTTGTATTATTGTCCTCCCTCAAAATGTCTTTTGCTTATGACCAAAAAATCCAGGAACAAGGGTTTTCCAGTATTTCATTCCAAAAGCACCAGGATCAAACTTTGGCTAAATCATCTGTGTAGGTCCCATTTGCATGCTAGCTGAGAATATTCTACTTTTGTAAATGTTTCAAACTCAGACTCTCCAGTTTGGACTCTGGAACATTTCCCAGATTTCATGGATTTTTAACAATCTGTTGGTGAATCTATACTAGTTTATATTATTTTAACTGGATGTAGAGTCTTCTGAATTCTTCATATTGTACAGTTTAGATTAGGAGTTCTGATGGGAGAAATCTTAAGTAATTAAAAGTCACAAGGGAATGCTTAACGCTAATCACTTTATTTACATAAATATCAATATAATGGCCTTCCTAGAGTTCCCATGTGCCCGTGCACGTGTGTGTTGCTTTCTAAACCAGATGTCTTTATCCTTTTCTTTCCAATGCTTTCAAACTAAAGTCTGCTTAAATTTTGTATAAGTAAGTATATTTTTCAGAGTTTGTTTTTCATTACTCAACAAGCAAAAATGAGAGAGTAAACGGTAAAATTACTATACGTATTCTCAATTACCCGTTTCAGAGGCATTATTTATCTCCTCAACTCTCATATAATGTGTATGGATTCTCTGGGGCTGTAACTGACATTTATGAGTTCAGTTCAGTTCAGTCACTCAGTCGTGTCCGACTCTTTGCGACCCCATGAATCGCAGCACGCCAAGCCTCCCTGTCCATCACTGACTCCGGAGTCTACCCAAGCCCATGTCCATCAAGTCAGTGATGCCATCCAGCCATCTCACCCCATGTCGTCCCTTTCTCCTCCTGCCCCCAATCCTTCCCAGCATTTAGGGTCTTTACCAATGAGTCAACTCTTCACATGAGGTGGCCAAAGTATTGGAGTTTCAGCTTCAACATCAGTCCTTACAATGAACACCCAGGACTGATCTCCTTTAGGATGGACTGGTTGGATCTTCTTGCAGTCCAAGGGACTCTCAAGAGTCTTCTCCAACACCACAGTTCAAAAGCATGAATTCTTCGGCGCTCAGCTTTCTTCACCGTCCAACTCTTACATCCATACATGAGCACTGGAAAAACCATAGCCTTGACTAGACTGACTTTTTTTGGCAAAGTAATGTCTCTGCTTTTAAATATGCTATCTAGGTTGGTCATAACCTTCCTTCCAAGGAGTAAGTGTCTTTTAATTTCATGGCTGCAATCACCATCAGCAGTGATTTGGGAGCCCCAAAAAATAAAATCTGACACTGTTTCCACTGTTTCCCTATCTATTTCCCATGAAGTGATGGGACCATATGCCATGACCTTATTTTTCTGAATGTTGAGCTTTAAGCCAACTTTTTCACTCTCCTCTTTCACTTTCATCAAGAGGCTCTTTAGTTCTTCGCTTTTTGCCATAAGGGTGGTGTCATTTGTATATCTGAGATTATTGATATTTCTCCCGGCAATCTTGATTCCAGCTTGTGATTCCTCCAGCCCATTGTTTCTCATGATGTACTCTGCATATAAGTTAAATAAGCAGGGTGACAATATACAGCCTTGACGTACTCCTTTTCCTATTTGGAACCAGTCTGTTGTTCCATGTCCAGTTCTAACTGTTGCTTCCTGACCTGCATACAAGTTTCTCAAGAGGCAGGTCAGGTGGTCTGGTATGCCCATCTCTTTCAGAATTTTCCACAGTTTATTGTGATCCACACAGTCAAAGGCTTTGGAATAGTCAATAAAGCAGAAATAGATGTTTTTCTGGAACTCTCTTGCTTTTTCAATGATCCATCAGATGTTGGCCATTTGATCTCTGGTTCCTCTGCATTTTCTAAAACCAGCTTGAACATCTGGAAGTTCATGGTTCATGTCTTGCTGAAGCCTGGCTTGGAGAATTTTGAGCATTACTTTACTAGCGTGTGAGATGAGAGCAATTGTACAGTAGATCGCGCATTCTTTGGCATTGCCTTTCTTTGGGATTGGAATGAAAACTGACCTTTTCCAGTCCTGTGGTCACTGCTGAGTTTTCCAAATGTACTGGCATATTGAGTGCAGCACTTTCACAGCATCATCTTTCAGGATTTGAAATAGCTCAAATGGAATTCCATCACCTCCACTAGCTTTGTTCGTAGTGATGCTTTCTAAGGCCCACTTGACTTCACATTCCAGGATATCTGGCTCTAGCTAAGTGATCACATCATCTTGATTATCTGGGTCATGAAGATATTTTTTATACAGTTCTTCTGTGTATTCTTACCACCTCTTCTTAATATCTTCTGTTTCTGTTAGGTCCATACCATTTCTGTCTTTATCAAGCCCATCTTTGCATGAAAAGTTCCCTTGGTATCTCTAATTTGCTTGAAGAGATCTCTAGTCTTTCCCATTCTACTGTTTTCCTCTATTTCTTTGCATTGGTTGCTGAGGAAGGCTTTCTTATTTCTCCTTGCTATTGTTTGGAACTCTGCATTCAAATGGGTATATCTTTCCTTTTCTCCTTTGCTTTTCACTTCCTGTCTTTTCACAGCTATTTGTAAGGCCTCCTCAGACAGCCATTTTGCTTTTTTGCATTTCTTTTCCATGGGGGATGGTCTTAATCCCTGTCTCCTGTAGAATGTCATGAACCTCCATCCATTGTTCATCAGGCACTCTGTCTATCAGATCTAGTCCCTTAAGTCTATTTGTCACTTCCACTGTATAATCATAAGGGATTTGATTTAGGTCATACCTTAATGGTGTAGTGGTTTTCCCTACTGTCTTCAATTTAAGTCTGAATTTGGCAATAAGCAGTTCATGATCTGAGCCACAGTCTGCTCCCAGTCATGTTTTTGCTGACTGTATAGAGCTTCTCCATCTTCGGCTGCAATGAATATAATCAGTCTGATTTCAGTGTTGACCATCTGGTGATGTCCACATGTAGAGTCTTCTCTTGTGTTGTTGGAAGAGGGTGTTTGCTATGACCAGTGTGTTCTCTTGGCAAAACTCTATTAGCCTTTGCCCTGCTTCATTCTGTACTCCAAGGCCAAATTTGCCTGTTATGCCAGGTGTTTCCTGACTTCCTACTTTTGCATTCCATTCCCCTATAATGAAAAGGGCATCTTTTTTGGATGTTATTTCTAAAAAGTGTTGTAAGTTTTCATAAAACTGTTCAATTTCAGCTTCTTCAGCGTTACTGGTCGGGGCATAGACTTGGATTACCATGATATTGAATGGTTTGCCTTGGAAACGAACAGAGATCATTCTGTCATTTTTGAGATTGCATCCAAGTACTGCATTTCGGACTCTTGTTGCCCATGATGGCTACTCCATTCTTTTAAGGGATTCCTGCCCACAGTAATAGATATAATGGTCATCTGATTTAAATTCACCCATTCCAGTTCATCTTAGTTCACTGATTCCTAGAATGTTGATGTTCACTCTTGCCATGTCCTGTTTGACCACTTCCAATTTGCCTTGATTCATGGACCTAACATTCCAGGTTCCTATGCAATATTGCTCTTTACAGCATTGGACCTTGCTTCTAGTATCAGTCACATCCACAGCTGGGTATTGTTTTTACTTTGGCTCCATCCCATCATTCTTTCTGCAGTTATTTCTCCACTGATCTCCAGTAGCATATTGGGCACCTACCAACCTGGGGAGTTCATCTTTCAGTGTCCTATCTTTTTGCCTTTTCATACTGTTTATGGAGTTCTCAAGGCAAGAATACTGAAGTGGTTTGCCATGCCCTTCTCCAGTGGGCCACATTCTGTCAGACCTCTCCACCATGACCCGTCCATCTTGGGTGGCCCCACAGGTGGCTTAGTTTCATTGAGTTAGACAAGGCTGTGGTCTGTGTGATCAGATTGACTAGTTTTCTGTGATTATAGTTTCAGTGTGTCTGCCCTCTGACGACCTCTTGAAACACCTACCATCTTACTTGGGTTTCTCTTACCTGGGACATGTGGTATCTCTTCACAGCTACTCCAGTAAAGCACAGCCACTGCTCCTTACCTTGGACAAGGGGTATCTCCTCACGGCTGCCCCTCTTGACCTTGAACATGGAGTAGCTCCTCTCGGCCCTCCTGTGCCTGCGCAGCCGCTGTTCCATAGACGTGGGGTAGCCTTGCCCAAAAATCATAGTTTGCAATACAATTTTTAACATTTTATGGTGTCATGGCAACAATAAAAGCAGGAGACAGCTTAGTAATTTTTCTAATAATGTACCTTTATTCTCACTCTCTCATTCATTCTCTTTCTCTCTTTTACCCTTCTTACTTCCTCTCTCTATCCCTTATTCAATCACAAATATATGGGATAGAATTTTTTAATTTCAAGAACAGAAGTACACTGTAGTTCACAATTTTTAAAAAAGGTATGAAAAGAATTCTGTAGATGGTCACAGGAATCTCTCGGGGATCAGAGAACTGGGATTTGAGGCTAATTGGCAGGACACAATTTCCTGTTTGATTATATCCCAGAATTGATCTTGCAGTTGAATTCAGACACCATAGCCTATACTAACAATGCACTGATGACACCAAAGCTGCTTTTCTCTGGTTAGAACTGCTCCACTCTTACACAGAGAAAAGAAGATGCACCTGCCCTGTGCTATCTGTCCTAGAATGGATGCTGCGTGACTCTCACTTCTTCACATCACTGGCTTCAAATTAAAGTTTCAGAGCAGGTGCTTGAATGTGAACTTCCAGTGAGTCGAGACATGTAAGAAACTCAACTATTAGACTCCTCTATGAGAGGAGGTTTTACCTCCTAAATTGAAGGAGCCCCACACACATTGGACTTCTGTGCACATGCAGAATAACCTGAACCAATGGCAAATGTCCATACTACCAACTATAATCATGGATCCATTCAAGACAACTGCAGAAATAGTCATTTAAGAATGACAGTTTAAACTCTAAAAGACTAACAAAATATCTTTAAAGGTTGTTCCTGAAAATAATAACACACTGCTAAAACACCAGTAAAATTTGATCAGTCTCAAAGGCAGTCTTCTGAACTAAGTCCTCTTGGTTCTAAGTTTGGAATCACACAGCTACACTTATTGTCCTCATAGTATTTTAGGGGCTCATCTGCTATTATAGGAGAAATACCAGTTGATGTTTCAGATCTATTCATGATAGAAGGAAAAAAACCAAAGTGAATAAAATGAACCAAATTAAATAACACTTTCCTCCCTCACTTCAGACGTTCTTCAGAAAAACCATGACCATTAATTAATTTTTGTTTACCACACAGTAGTTTAACCAAAAATTATATCTTAGTTATTTTGATTCACATTTAAATGTAGAATACCTAAAAGAATATGAGTCGGTCATATTCCTTGGTATCAAAATGATGAAATGCTTGCACTCTAGAAATGGCATTTCCACACTTTCAAAGCAATGAATAATTATAGATTAAAATATTTATTTTGGAACTCCATAAATAATGGGATCACATTTAAAGAAACTTAACTCCTGGGATCAGTGAGCTCCCTAAATTGGGTGATTCCCTTGGAATTAACCTATAATCTGAGCCACAAAGTGTGACTGAGTATAGCCCTTTTCTAGTATATTAAATGTAAAAATCATCTAAAAAATTCTGTCTTATAGTCAGTAAACAACTTTCAAAATTTGGTTAGAGAATATTATAAACTTGCTTTTACTTTTTTATCCTACCCCATCTGCATATACATGTAAATAAACACACACACACACACACACACACACACACACACACACACACACACACACCCCTCCCTAGGATCCAGAAGAGTAAAACCTATATTTTACTATCAGTTCTCTCCGATTTAGTTCTTTAAAAAACCTAACTTCAAGTAAAAATAAGTCTGAATATAGGATGAATTTACAGCTGAACTCATGTCTTGAGCAGTGGATGGGTGACTTTGTAATTCTTTTAAATCAGTTTGTATAACTAACCAACCCAATTATGAGAAAAACAAAGCGTGGCAAGGAGGTAATGGGTGGGTGGTGGAGGTGGTCAGTGAAAGCAATAAACTTTCAAATAATATCATTTACTTCTTTTATTTGGTTTTAAGAAACCATTTGGGAATCTATTTTGAAAAATAAGTTGTTGGCTATGGCCCCTTTAAAATTTATTTTAGACATTTTAATTTTATTTGTACTGGCATCCCTCTTGCCCTTAAGGCATGGATACTCTGAAACAATACTGGGAGTTGTGCATTTATAGGATCTAGAAATAATTGAATAAAAACTGAATTAATACAAAAGTACCTAGTACAGTATATCCATTAGGGCACAAACAACATTACTCTTCTCTAATATAAAATCTTTCTATGGCTTAGATATTACTGTAGAGAAATAGAACACTGTATAATAACATTTAGAGCTTTTTCAATTTTAAGAAAGAAAACCTAAATTATTAAGTAACCGTTACTAAAGGAGTTAATCTATTCTTTTGTCTCTCTATGCTGAAAATATATATTGTCAACTTGATAGAACCTTCATGATATTTTCAAACTCTTTTGGATCATGCTGATGAGATAAAGTGTGACGCTCTCTTAAGGAAGTGTGTAATGTAGGTTTGTTGGATTGAAACCACACAGTGACAGGAAGATTCAGGTTATTACTGAGGAAAGGGGGCAGGATGGCACTTCCAGATTGTAACATTTTCATAAACTGTATGTTCTCTGAGGAGTTGTTTATTATGATTCCTTCAGTAAAAATCTGAACACTTCTTGTGAAACTTGCCACATTGCAAATCAGTGCTCCATTCCCAAGACAACTCCCTGCTGTGCCATGGATTCTTCAGACAAACTATTTCATCAAGTGATAGGTGTCCTCTATTCCTCTTTCATCTCATCATAGTCTGGTTCACGAATTTTCAGTTCATGTTCTCTCATATTTGTGAGAACTAGAACAGTTAGATCACTGCTAACTGGACAAGTGATTAACCCTGGCCATCCAACAGTCCTGTCAGGATTTTAATGTTTTTCCCCCTGGCCTCATATTCTTATACTTAAATCTATGTTATGATTTCACCAAGTGCTATTAAAATAGTCATATCATGGATGATTCGAGTTCATTATCTTTATGAAAAGAGGTGGCAGATAAATTAACATTGTCTCACCTATACTTGCAAAGATGTGATGTTTCAGGGGCCTAAAATGGGTTGAGAGCAGCTGAGAGACAGTTTACCTATGTGCTGGGTACATGATAGCAAAGGAAGGATAAAGGAGATAGATCAAACCAGTCAATCCTAAAGGAAATCAACCCTGAATATTCTTTGGAAGGTCTGATGCTGAAGCTGAAGCTCCAACACTTTGTCCACTTGATGCAAAGAGCCAACTCATTGGAAAAGACCCTGATGCTGGAAAAGATTGAAGGCAGAGGAGAGGGGGACAACAGAGGATGAGATGGTTGAATGGCATCAGCAACTCAATGGACATGAATTTGAGCAAACTCTGGAAGAAAATGAAGGACAGGAAAGCCTGGTGTGCTGCAGTCCATGGGGTCACAAAAAGTTTAACGTGACTTAGCAACTGAACAACAACAACTACAAAAGGAGATATTATCTTGTTGAGAAACCAAATTTGAATGCCAAGCAGAACAACAACAACAAAGACAGAGGGAAAACACAGACATAAATGGGTAGTTAGGAGGAATTCTCTGTGCCAAAGGAATTTGGTTAGATTCTCTTTACAGGTTTTTATGCTTTCTGCCTTTGGCAAAATCTAAATTCTTAAAGGCAGTGAGCTAACTTGAATCTCACACCTCTCTCAGAAAACCCTAATCCCAAAAGCCTGGGGATGGATTTCTTCAGGTTTCCCAGTGGGTGATTTAGTTATTTATCATGGATAAATAACTTTCCAGCTAACGAGGGATGCAGTTACTAATTCTTTAAAGAGATTCTGTCTCTCCACTCATTTTATTTACAAAATTTTGTTTCCAAGCCTCTCTTGGAACCTCAGAAATGAGGCTTCTAATCAGGGCACTGCTCCTATGAGCCCTCTGCACATTTTCAGAGTCTTACAGAGAGTTTTCTGAACCTTCCATCTCCTGCTAAAATCCCAGAAAATTCTTAATCTTCTCAGCCTGAGTGAAATCTTTTCTTCACTCCTCCTCCCAGTCCCCTTTGGGCACCAGACCCATCCATATAAACAAACAAAAGTTGGTTTTGTGCCTCTCAATTTTCCTAGACAGTCATCTCTCCAATTCTAAACAATGCAGAGAAAGAACTGAGCAGGGAATCTGGAATTATCCCTAGCAGAAAAAGAGGAAAAGTGTGAATTCTCTCTCTTTTTTTTTTTTTTGGTCACACAAGCTAACCCTCTCATTTTTCATTTCTCCTGCAAATGAGTACATTGTAAACCTATAGACTCTGAAGTTGCACCACCGCATTTGTTTTGTGTTTGTCTTCTTAAAATTAATTTTTATTGGAGTATAGTTGATTTACAATGTTGTGTTAGCTTCTGCTGTACAAGAAAGTGAATCAGCTATACATATACACATATCCATGGGCTTCCCAGGTGAAGCTAGTGGTAAAGAACCTGCCTGCCAATGCAGGAGACATAAAAGACACAATTTTGATTCCTGGTTTGGGAAGATCCCTTGGAAAAGGGTATGGCAACCCACTCCAGTATTCTTGCCTGGAGAATCCCATGGACAGAGGAGCCTGGTGGGCTAAAGTCCATGGGGTCACACAGATTCAGACACGACTGAATGACTTAGCACATACGCATGCATTCTTATTTAGATTTTTTTCCTATATTGGTCATTACAGAGACCTGAATAGAGTTCCCTGTGCTATATAGTCAGTTTTTACTAGTTATCTATTTTATATATTGTAATGCATATATATCATTCCCAATCTCCCAGTTTATCCCCCACTCCTTCACAGATGTGGAAAACAAACTTAGGCACTGGCCTCATTTGAATTCAAAGCTACCAATACTGGATATTGTCTTGGATCAAGTCTGGCAATTTTCTCCTCACTCAGTAAACAGCTACCACACAGGGATGTTGAGAAGATTCCATGGATAACATATGAAGTTTCTGTAGTGAATGGCATAGAGTTAGCTTGCAGCAAGAGCTAGTTTCCTTTGCAATAGGGCTCTGCTTGTGACAGCAATTATAACTGGCACTGTAATAATTATGATGATTATTTCAAAATTTTTTGGTTGGGCACATAAAACAGGTCAAAAATTTGTCCAAAGAGATTGGTTGCTTCTACGTTTGACCTTGAATTGTATAATGCATATGCTGCAGTAAATTTTAAAAGGCTTAATATTTGAATACCAGAAAAACAAAGCAAAGAGAATAAATTTTAGCATGGTTGTTGGTAAATTCCTTGCCGCACGTAAAACTGGATATTTTAATGAGTTGTTTTCTCTTATTTCATTACTTATGTTGACAAAACATCCCTTGAACATGACCAATGCTAAAATCTCACTTGGGGTACTATTTAATATCCTCATCTTTGAAAATTAAAAATTATCTCGCTCCCTCCTGACTTTCGCTGGCCATTTGTCTCTTTTTGTAGCTCATTGTAAAAGATCTGTTCAATAAATGTGACATTACCATTAAAATTATTTTAAAATAGTTTAAGTGTTTACTTTTGCTTCAAAGGAAATAGTCAAATAATTTTAGTGCCAGCTTAATCCTCCAGTAGAGCAGTTCTATTGTACTTTGCATTAATGTACTTTGCATTAATATCTAAAAATGAAACAACATGCTGAGTCAGTAAGAAGAGAAGGAATCTTAAGCCTTTAGGCATCTTTTTACTGAGCTGAAGAGTTTACTTTTATGAATCAGTGTTCCACTAGAATGACTAATTGAATATACATCAGAAATTCTTTTAAATCAAGATGTTTGTATTTTTCTTGAAGAATCATAGCTTGTGTCAAGATACTTTAATCAGTTGAGTTCACATGGATGGATTGAATCTGTTTTAGTGTATGCTTTATTCAAGGAGAACTAATAATATCCCTCCACTCAGGGATTTAGGGAATGAAGTTGTTTGTTTATTAAAACGAAAACAGCAAAAATATCTCAGAGTAAATGCAACTCAAGCTGGAAAAAGACTTTTGTGTTTGAAAATAGAAAGTCACTAATCATTTTTTTTAATAATGTGAGGAACCAGCAGGAGTGAATGCCATCTACAGGGATTTGAGGATAAAGAAGTGGAGAGGAAATATATGCAGGCAGTTTACCTTCTCTTTGAAAATTGTTCTCACTGGTAGCTTCAGGAAGGGCAAAGAGAGTTAGAATGTACTTGAATGTGTTTGTAGGCTAAGGGGAAGATAGAAAAATTAATATTGATCCACACAGGTTAAACACCTGCCTGGCATTTGATATTTAGCTGGAGGTGAAACAGGAGTTTAATCCTATTTTCCTTTGATGGCAAGAACTACACGGTAATTCACCTTTGACAGACTCCTGCCATGCCCACAGGTGAAGGAGTGAGGAGAGAGAAAAGAAAACTCCAGTGGCCACTACGGAGAAGTCTGGTGACTGGATCAGGTGCAAGGATAACTCCTAAAGTGATACACTTTCCTCAGTGATAGGAAAAAAAAAAGCGTTGGTAAAGTTATAGATAAGGATGAAGAAGAAAAAAAATGACAGGGGCTAACAGATGTTCTCTTTCAATGTAGGCTTTAGAATTCATTTGTTTATATCTGCAAAATCACTTCCTCAGATTTTTTGAAAACAAATTTATGTCTTTATTGGAATTTTAATGCTTGGGGGACACTGGAAAATAATTCAGAACATTTTTGAGTTGTGAGAATCGAATAGAATACAGAAAGGAGAGTGAACAAAGAAAAAGACACTTATCTCTTTTGGAGCTTCTACACTAATAAATGTTTGTTTACAACTAGCCTCTGAAAAGTTTGGGAGTGATGAGTGATGTTTGTCTCCTATGAGAACTGCCTTCTTCACCAGTCTTCTTTTTGCACTCCATTCCAGTGTTCTGTGGTGGCTCAGTGGTAAAGAACCTGCCTACCAATGCAGGAGATGTGGGTTCAATCCCTGGGTTGGGAAGATCCCCTGAAGAAAGATATTGCAACCCACTCCAGTTTGTTTGCCTGGGAAATCCCATGGACAAATGAGCCTGGAATGTTACTATCCGTGGGGTTGCAAAAGAGTTGAACACTAATTAGCAACTAAACAACAACAGCCAGTGTTTTGTTTGTTGCAACCTAGCCTGCTAAATGTCATCCTAATCCCCAGAATTACCTTGATAACATTCCCTTCCTTTAAATAAAATTTATATTTCCTCTTATCACCTCCATTTCAGTTTAGTTCTCTGTGAATTCCAAGGGTCCAGTATTACTTCCAGCAAACATTTCTATGTAGTAAGAGAGTCCTTTTAGAGACAATGTCTTTGTCCTTGAATCTGATCGAACTGTGATTTTTTTGGCGGGATTTCTAAAATTCCTGCTTTCTCCATGGGTCACAGATGTGGAAGAGATCCCTAGAGTTCACCATTTTCATATTCTCTTCTTTCTATGAACTGAGACAGATTACAGACTCCCTTGCAGTTCACTGGGGCTCCATGACCAAGAGCTGGCCAAGAAATATAGCCAAAAGTGATACATACTTTCAAGAGTGAATCACAATGACTCTTCCCCTTTCCACATAATTTTTTTCTTTTTTAAAATTATTTTCTAATTGAAGTATAGTTGATTTATACTATTGTATTAGTTTCAGGTACATAATATAATGATTCAGTTTTTGTGAAGAAAATACTCCATTATACATTACTACAAGATATTGGGTATAATTCCCTGTGCTATACAGTAAATCCTTATTGATCTATTATAAGTATAGTAGCTTGTGTTTGTTAGTTCCATACCACAAATTTGCCCTTCCCTCCCTCCCTGTCCCCAAATTGTGTTAAATGCATATGGATCAATTTTAGAACTGCTATGTTAAAAATATTACATGTTCAGATTTTCATGATTTAGTATGATGTTAACTGTAGGCTTTATGCAAATATTCTTCATCAAACTGAAGAATTTCCCCTTGGTCCCTAGTTTGATCTGTGTTTTTATCATGAATGGACTTTGGATTTTGCTAAATACTTTTATGACTCAACTGATATGATAATATGATTTTCTATTTCTATTGATTACATTGATTAATTCTCAAATATTTAGCCTGCTTAGCATATCTGGAATAGATTTCACTTGGACACTCTTTATACCTTTTGAGTTCAATTTGTTCGTATTTTTGAGGATACTTTTGTCAATGTTCAGAAAGACACTGGTCTATAGTTTTCATTTCTTATAATACCTTAGTCTGCTTTGGTGTTTGGGGCAATGCTATTCTCAGAGAAAGAGGCAAGTTTTTTCACTGTATCTTTTCCTGGACAAGATTTTAGAGAATTAGTGCCATTTTTTCTTTAAATGTTTGCTAGAATTTACCAGTAAAACCATTTGAGTCTGGTGATTTGTTGGTTTGGGTGGCCAGTTTATGATTTAACTTCTTTACTAGATATAGAATTACTGAAGTGATTTACTTTTTTGTGTGTTTTGGTACTTCATGTATTTCAAATAATTGGTCTGTTTTATCTGAATTATCATATTTGTAGACATGAAGCTGTTTATATATTTTTTATTGTCATCTAAATCCAGGGAATTAGCAGTAATGATCCTCTTTCAGTTATGATATTGATGTTTCATGTCATTTCTCTTTTCATATTCGTTACCCTGGCTAGAGGTCTGTAAAGTTTGTGGTTCTTTTCAAAGAACTATTTTTTAGTTTTGTTGATTTTTCTCTATTGTTTTCTTGTTTTCAGTTTCATGCTTAGCGCTCTAATTTTAATTATTTTTTTCCTCTGGTTGCTTTAGAGTTAAATTGATCCTTGTTTCCTAGTCTTTTAAATTGGAAGCTTGAGTTATTGATTTTAGATCTTTCTTTTTATATTTTATATTACATGCACTGAATGTTATACATTTTCCTTTAGGCATTGAACTATTTTTATAGCATGACAATGATTTTTACAGGTTTTATTTTTATTTTCATCTAGTTCAAAATTTGTTTTAATTCCTCTTGAGTCATCTTATTTGACTCATATGTTATTTGCTATTTAGTAATGTACCATTTAATTTCCAAGTATTTGGTGATTTTTCAGCTAAGTTTTTGCTATTGATTTTGTAATTCCATTGTGGTTTGAGTGCATACTTTGTATCACTTCTATTCCTCCTGTTTGATGAGGTATGCTTTATGGTCTAGAATGTGGTCTTTTGTGGTGAATGTTCCATGTGAACTTGAGCATAATGAGCATTCAGCTGTTATTGAAGAGTGTATTCTAAAATTATCAATTAGACTGAGAGGATTGATAGTGACCTTCAGGTCCACTCTGTCTTTATTGATTTTCTACCTACTTGACCCATCAGTTACTGACAAGGAGAGTGTTTTAATTTACAAATATAATAGTGCATTTACCTGTTACTTGTTTTAGTTCTATCACATATTTGATGCTCTATTGTTAGGTGCATACCCTTTTAGGATTATTGTGCTTTCTTGAAGAATTGGCCCCTTTATCACTTTGTAATAGCCTCTTATTATTAACTCTCAGACTTTCGGCCAGCTTCTGTCTCTGGTCTGTGATCTTCTCACGTCTTTCTTTATATACAATTTTCAGGTAAGAATACCTGGGCTGGCCTGAGAAGTTGCCCATCATCTTTCTCATACAATGCTTATATGGATAGTTATATTGCCCTCTCCCAATATAGTCCATACCATACAAAGCAATAAGTATATTAATAGGTAGCACTTTTATAACTCATACTATGTATCAGGCACTGGTCTCAGCACCTTATATATATTTACTTCTTTGTTTCCTATAAATAACTTATGAGGAGGCACTATCCTTACTGTATTTAGTAGTAGAGGAAACTGAGACACACATTAAACAATTTTCTCACGGTCAGTAGCTAAATGGCAGGTCACGATTTTGTCATTAAGAAGACTACATCTTGAATAATTAGAAATTTGTGTGGGTGGGTGTTGGATAAATGAGCTTTGGTGTCACCAAATAAAAGCATAATTTTAGCTTGTTATCACTTTCTCATGTCACCATGAGACGGCAATAAATAGCACAATGTTTCTACAACCATTTAATGTATTGTTTACCAGCCATTTCTGCGATTGCTACCTGACAGAAAGTCAATACTTGTTACTTCTTAGTGTTTTTGTTTCTTTAGTAATCTCCAAATTTATATTCCTCCAATACCATGAGGTGTAATTCAGTGTTCCCTATTAAATGAATTAGCTAGGTGGATCTGTAAATGTTTCTGACGAAATTAGGTTTCATTTTCTGTGGAGTCTGGTGGACGAAATTATAGCACTTAATTTAGTGAATTATGAGGACACAGGCTGTGCTTCATTGATTTATTCACCTTTTTCCCTTTAGTGTGGACTTTGAAAATGTAGTTATAACTATTTTATTTCTAATAGAAAATAAAACATTGAATTTTCAGGACTGGAATGGTAGCACAAATTTGGGTTATTTTTACATAATTCTTATAAGTCATATTGAAAACTGCTTATACATGGTAGCCTATTTTACATATTTATTGACATGAACAACTATATCTTATATCTTAGGCTAAAAAATTGGGACATCTGGCTGTCAAACAGTCTCCCATCTTGCTCATACTATATTGGTCTATTATATAAATTTTCACATTTTATGGAATTTGGCAAGAAAAAAGAACCAGTGCTCAAGAGGCAGCTTATGTAATTTAAACTATGTATTTACCATGTGTCTGTGTTTTCTATAAACTCCTTGAATAAAAACTAGATATGAGAATTTGATTCTTTAAAAATGTATTTTTATGAAGACAGTAAGCTCAGTGAAACAATTAGATCCACTGGTCAGCTGACATGAAGGAAATAATTATTTTTAGGTAAATATGATGGAATGTATGTCCCAAACACATAGAATATAGCTGAATAAATTAAATGTGTAGCAAAGCTTGAAATAAAGAATGGAAAAATCCACAAGTGTTTGAAATGGAGCAGAAAAGTCAAGAAAAGACACTTATTAGATGTCAAGCCAGGATACCTACAGGGAAATTGGAATGATATGCACTTTAAATAAAGAATATAGGCCTCCATATAACCACATGGATAATAATCCTGACCACTGATTCGAAGTACAGGCAAGATTTGAATTGCTATGAGAAACCCTGGAGCCATCAAGGGATATATTACAAAATGTTGCCTAGAAAAATTCCACCCCAGCTGCCACGGGGAAATAGCAAAGAAATTCTCTATCATCTCTCTGAATTCTCCTCGCTCAGTGTTACTCTTGTAAACCTTCATAACACTTGAGAGTTGAATAAACTTAAGCATTCTCTTGACTATGCATCTGTTGTTTTCTCTGCTTTGAATATTCTTCCTCCAGAGAACCATTCATGTTATCACTTCTTTTTTGTCAGGTCATTGCTCAAGTATCATCTTGTCAGAAAGGCTTTCCTCACTGCTGTATATACAATAGCATCTGTTTTCCGAGCCAAGAACACTGTGTGATCCCTTCACCTTTCTTTAAGTTTCACCATAGTGCTCACCTACCATCATCAAAAACATGAAGAATTCATTAGTTTATTATCAGTCTTCTATCACTAGAATTAAGCTGTATGCAGACAGGGACCTGTTTAAGCACTTAGCCTATAATATATCATGTGGCACATAGAAGATGCTCAGTTGTCCTTATTAATAATAAGAGAAAGGAGAGAAGGAAGAAAGAAAGCAAGCAAAGGAAGACATGCCTCAAATAGGTAATATGTAAAAGTTAGCCTCTCTAGAAGAATTCAAGCTAGATTTAGAAAAGGCAGAGGAACCAGAGATCAAATTGCCAAATCCATTGGATCATAGAAAAAACAAGAGAATTCCAGAAAAAATATCTACTTCTGCTTCATTGACTATGCTAAAGTCTTTGACTGTGTGGATCACAACAAAATGTGGAAAATTCTGAAAGAGATGGGAACACCAGACCACCTTACCTGCCTCTTGAGAAATCTGTATTCAGGTCAAGAAGCAACAGTTAGAACTGGACATGGAACAACAGACTAGTTCCAATTTGGGAAAAGAGTACATCAGGGTTGTATATTGTCACCTTGCTTATTTAACTTATATGCAGAGAACATCATGTGAAATGCTAGACTGGGTGAGACACAACCTGGAATCAAGATTGCCAGGAGAAATATCAAATATCTCAGATAGGCAGATAACACCACCCTTATGACAGAAAGTGAAGAGGAACTAAAAAGCCCCTTGATGAAAGTGAAAGAAGAGAGTGAAAAAGCTGGCTTACAACTCAACATTCAAAACCTGAAGATCATGGCATCGGGTCCCATCACTTTCTGGCAAATAGATGGGGAAACAACGGAAACAGTGAGAGACTTTATTTTCTTGGGCTCCAAAATCACTGCAGATGGTAACTCAGTTCAGTTCAGTTCAGTCGCTCAGTCGTGTCTGACTCTTTGCGACCCCATGAATTGCAGCACGCCAGGCCTCTCTGTCCATCACTAACTCCCGGAGTCTACCCAAACCCACGTCCATCGAGTCGGTGATGCCATTCAACCATCTCATCCTCTGTCGTCCCCTTCTCCTCCCGCCCCCAATCCTACCCAGCATTAGGGTCTTTTCTAATGAGTCAACTCCCCGCATGAGGTGGCCAAAGTATTGGAGTTTCAGCTTCAACATCAGACCTTCCAATGAACACCCAGGATTGATCTCTTTTAGGATGGATTGATTGGATCTCCTTGCAGTCCAAGGGACTCTCAAGAGTCTTCTCCAACACCACAGTTCAAAAGCATCAATTCTGCGGCACTCAGCTTTCTTCACCATCCAACTCTCACATCCATACATGACCACTGGAAAAACCATAGCCTTGACTAGACGGACTTTTTTTGGCAAAGTAATGTCTCTGCTTTTTAAATATGCTAGCTAGGTTGGCCATAACCTTCCTTCCAAGGAGTAAGCGTCTTTTAATTTCATGGCTACAATCACCATCAGCAGTGATTCTGGAGCCCCCAAAAATAAAGTCTGACACTGTTTCCACTGTTTCCCCATCTATTTCCCATGAAGTGATGGGACCATATGCCATGATCTTAGTTTTCTGAACGTTGAGCTTTAAGCCAACTTTTCACTCTCCTCTTTCACCTTCATCAAGAGACTCTTTAGTTCTTCTTCACTTTCTGCCATAAGGGTGGTGTCATCCGCATATCTGAGGTTATTGATATTTCTCCCGGCAATCTTGATTCCAGCTTGTGTTTCTTCCAGCCCAGTGTTTCTCATGATGTACTCTGCATAGAAGTTAAATAAGCAGAGTGACAATATACAGCCTTGACGTACTCCTTTTCCTATTTGGAACCAGTCTGTTGTTCCATGTCCAGTTCTAACTGTTGCTTCCTGACCTGCATACAGGTTTCTCAAGAGGCAGGTCAGGTGGTCTGGTATTCCCATCTCTTTCAGAATTTTCCACAGTTTATTGTGATCCACACAGTCAAAGGCTTTGGCATAGTCAGTAAAGCAGAAATAGATGTTTTTGTGGAACTCTTTTGCTTTTTCAATGATCCATCAAATGTTGGCCATTTGATCTCTGGTTCCTCTGCATTTTCTAAAACCAGCTTGAACATCTGGAAGTTCACAGTTCATGTATTGCTGAAGCCTGGCTTGGAGAATTTTGAGCATTACTTTACTAGCATGTGAGATGAGTCCAACTGTGCGGTAGTTTGAGCATTCTTTAGCATTGCCTTTCTTTGGGATTGAAACGAAAACTGACCTTTTCCAGTCCTGTGGCCACTGCTGAGTTTTCCAAATTTGCTGGCATATCGAGTGCAGCACTTTCACAGCATCACATTTGAGGATTTGAAATAGCTCAACTGGAATTCCATCACCTCCACTAGCTTTGTTCTATCACTAGCTTTGTTCGTAGTGATGCTTTCTAAGGCCCACTTGACTTCACATTCCAGGATGTCTGGCTCTAGGTGAGTGATCACACCATCGTGATTATCTGGGTCGTGAAGATCTTTTTTGTACAGTTCTTCTGTGTATTCTTGCCACCTCTTCTTAATATCTTCTGCTTCTGTTAGGTCCATACCATTTCTGTCCTTTATCGAGCCTATCTTTGCATGAAATGTTCCTTTGGTATCTCTAATTTTCTTGAAGAGATCTCTAGTCTTTCCCAATCTGTTGTTTTCCTCTATTTCTTTGCACTGATTGCTGAGGAAGGCTTTCTTATCTCTCCTTGGTATTCTTTGGAACTCTGCATTCAGATGGGAATATCTTTCCTTTTCTCCTTTGCTTTTTGCTTCTCTTCTCTTCCCAGCTATCTGTAAGGCCTCCTCAGACAGCCATTTTGCTTTTTTGCATTTCTTTTCCATGGGGATTGTCTTGATCCCTGTCTCCTCTGCAATGTCACGAACCTCTGTCCATAATTCATCAGGCACTCTGTCTATCAGGTCTAGTCCCTTAAATCTATTTGTCACTTCCACTGTATACTCATAATGGATTTGATCTAAAGAAATTAAAAGATGCTTGCTCCTTGGAAGAAAAGCTACGACCAACCTAGACAACATATTAAAAAGCAGAGACATTACTTTGCCAATAAAAGTCCATCTAGTCAAAGCTATGGCATTTCCAGTAGTTATGTATGGATGTAAAAGTTGAATGAAAAAGAAAGCTGAGTGCCGAAGAATTGATGCTTTTGAACTGTGGTGTTGGAGAGTCCCTTGGAAAGCAAGGAGATCCAACCAGTCCATCTTAAAGGAAATCAGTCCTAAATATTAATTGGAAGAACTGATGCTGAAGTAGAAGCTCCAATACTTTGGTTACCTGTTGCAAAGAACTGATCATTGAAAAGACCCTGGTGCTGGGAAAGATTGAAAGCAGGAGGAGAAGGGGACGCCAGAGGATGAGATGTTTGGATGGCATTACTGACTGGATGGACATGAGTTTGGACAAGCTCTGAGAGTTGGGGAAGCCTGGCGTGCCGCAGTCCATGGGTTCGCAAAGAGTCGGACATGACCAAGCGACTGAACTGAACTGAACTAAAAGAATAGTAGGCTCAATAACTCTTGTTTCATTGCTCACTGAGTTAACAACCTCGTATCATTAAAAAAAAATCACTGCTATTATGAAGTCATTAGTGGTACTGTGTGGGGGAGCAGAGATAAGCATTGGCATTGCAAAGAACCAAGACTGAATCTGTTGAAAGTGCCAATTTATTAATCATCAGTGCATTGCTTCCTTATAAGCTGGGATTCAGTTTATGGTGGAAGTTGTTTATTGTTCTTGATCCTGCTTGACTATGAGGAAGTTTGTCCTCAAGACTGGGTTACTACAAAGACACCAAAGCACTTGTACTCACATTTATACTCCCATTTCTTTTTTCTAATCTCTATCCTTCTGTGTCTCACTTATCTGTACCAATAGACATGGTGCTTAGAAACTTCTGTTCCTTATAAATGTATCTGATGTCAAATGGATATTGAATAAGATCAGAGCAAGCAAATAAGGCCCAGTCAGCAGAACTCTTCATGTCCTATGGGACAAATATCAAGCATTTACATTTATTAGTTTATTAGTGCCTAGAAATATTTTTCTCATTATTTGGTGTATGCTGCTGTTAAATCGCTCAGTCATGTCCAACTCTGTGCGACTCACGGACTGTAGCCCACAGGCTCCTCTGTCCATGGGATTCTCCAGGAAAGAATACTGTAGTGGGTTGCCATTTCCTTCTCCAACTTTGGTGTATAAGTTTGTGCTATTTAGGTCAGATATGCTCACTTTCTGAGGCTTCCCACGTGGTGCTAGTGGTAAAGAACCTGCCTACCAACGAAGGAGATGTAAGAGACGCAGGTTTAATCCCTGGGTCAGGAAGATGTCCTGGAGGAGGCCATGGCAACCCCCTCCAGTATTCTTATCTGGAGAATCCCACATCAGAGGAGCCTGGAGGGCTTTGGTCCATAGGGTCGCAAAGGGTCAGGCACGACTAAAGCGACTTAGTACAGAACAACACATGCTCACCTTTCTAAAAGCTTTAATTTTCCACAATATACAGTGTAAGCATTCAACTAAGTTTTGAAAGATATATATGTAATAGTCTGCCTTCTTTGGCTCTATCCTGAAGGTACATATAAAAGCCACAACTTTTATCACATGTTACCACTGATTTTTAAGTAATAGGCATCAGAATTTCCCTTAGTTATGAATATTTGAGGTCTTCAGGGCAAAGTTGAATGACAGTAGAGAGAAAACTGTCAGAGTGGGCAAAGATTTGTAGAGTGAATGAAAAGATGCCTTTCAAAAGGTGAAAAAGAAGTTTCTATGAGAGACTGAAAAATTAAATCTAGCATTCTTAAGACATTTTATTAATTCAGTTCAATGTCATGAATATTGGATTTGATTCTTTGAGGCTTCTCTTAACATTCCCCTTTTTAATCTAGCTTAAAGTATAGTCAGATTCCTTAAACGTTGTTATTGGCTTTATATTGTTTCAATCATGCATTCTTTCAGCAAGCATTTATTGTTTGTTACTTCATACATAAGCCTTTAAGTTGTGGCAGAAATCTGTCTCAGTGACTTGACTCAGCCTGCTGTTGTGATCCTCGTGTCTAAGTCTGAGGTCTATATGTCTGGTAGGTTGAGTCACCAGCTATGAATGCTAGTATACCTTTCTTCCTTTGTTCTCTATGATAGTTCACAGGGAAAATAATGCTGTGACTTTAATGTCATTTTTTTGTTTGTGAGGGGAACTGGGGGAATGGTGGGTGACTGTAATCATCCCTATGTGATCTCTTGAAGGTGAAAGTAGCTGGCACAAAACTGAAAGGAAGGCAGAAAGAAACCCTGCTTCCTTAATCTCTAAGATGAGTGTGTTATCAGCTAAAAATTGAATATATTGGCTTTATATAATTGTGATTCAAACCAATCTACAATAACTGCTTACATCATAATGATGATGGAGTGCTAAAGTTATCGTTATTGTTTATAAAAGACATCATAACTATAATTAACTCATATTGAACTGCCTTTTTGTTAACGACACTGCCAAAAGTCACACTTGGATGCATTTGGCTCCTTTTAGTGAGCAACATGTGATTGAATGAGCCCTTCAAAAGATTCTTTCTGAGTATAATTTAATATAGAGTTTGCTATAAATCATTAACAAGGGCAGTATGGTTGTAGCATTTACTTTTATATAGTTTTTATTTAAATTAAGGAGAGAGTCTGTATATACAGAGAAATTAATTCTTGATTAAACTATAGTGGGATCTGAAGAAAGATTGAAGAGGACAAATTTTGCTCTCTTTTCAAAATGAATTGTGTTTTATTTTTTAATTGAAATATAATTGCTTTACAGAATTTTGTAGTTTTCTGTCACACATCAACATGAATCAGCCATAGGTATACATATGTCCCCTATTTTCTGTTGCATGGTACTATAATTTCTACAATAAAGGAATAAAACTTGCAACTTTTCACTATCAATGTGTATATACATGTATGATGTGATGTGTGTCTGTGTGCTCAGTTGTCTCCGATTCTTTGCAACTCCATGGACTGTAGCTCACCAGGCTCCTCTGTTCATAGGATTCTCCAGGCAACAATACAGGAGTGAGTTGTCATTTCCTTCTCCAGGGGATCTTCCTGACCCAGGGACTGAAACCATGTCTCCTGTCTCCTGAGCTGGCAGGCAGATTCTTTACCACTGAGCCACCTGGAAGCCCATATATATGTATACACATGCACATATGTATGTGTACATAGGTACATATACAATATACATACATAGTGATTGGATAAGTTATTGGATAAATTATTGGCTATATGATATGGGGAATCTGTGGATAAGCTGCGACTTCATTTACCAACCATAAAATAGTCTGTGAAAGACCAATTTTAGAAAATGAAACATTTGCTAGAAATTTGAAGAACTTACTCTCTTGAACAAAAGTATTCTTTTATCAAAGAAGATGTGAATGGACACCTGGTGTACATCTAGAGGCTGTGCCACAGAAAGTAAGGTAAGGACAAAGGATAAAATGTGTGCGGGGCTGCAGCTAGCCAAGTATAGTATTGAGAAGTCCAGTAAATAATCAGGGTCAGAAAGATCCTGATTCTTTCATGTCAGACACTGGGATTACTTTATGAGAAAGATAAAACATTAGTAAATACAGAGGCATATCCTCATACTCCAGTGGGGATTAAAATAGACTTTTTTTCTAGACTTGATGATGTCATAGTCCTCATCCTTAAGGAAAATTTAATTCCTACATGGTTAAAAACAAGAATTTTGAAAGACCTGGGTCAGGAAAAAGAATGAGAATAAAAGGAAATTTAGGTACAAAGATTAAAAATTCATTACTTCTGTTTCTTTGAAAAAAGGCTCCATGATTTGGACTGTAAAACCTAGTTATTTAATCATTATGACAACAGGTTTCTTTATATTGCAAGGAACAAAAGTTTATAATATGGCTTATATCACCTGAGGAGTCTAATCCTGGGTTTAGTAATGCTAAATCCTGAGTCCCACCTCTGGGGATTTGGAGGCAGTACAGCTTTGATGTAGTCTAGGTCTCTCTAGTTAGTAAAATGCCAAAGTGGTTTCATTCCCAGTCTAAAGAGTTTTCTTATCTTGGTTATTGGATTTGGGGGAGGAAATAGCCATTGTGTTAGAGTAGGAACACTAGAAGAGTGAAAAGCAGCACTGGAAAATCTATCATCATGGAGATAATTTGTTTTAAAAGTAACATTAACCCAATAACAGCCTGAGCAAGTTTCATACCACATTCTTTACTAACCATCTGTTACTCAATTATAATTTTTACTGCTCGGGCTTTCTTTTTGCCCAACTTTCCTCCTTTATTCAAAAGTTTTTTTAGTTGCATGAGTTACTAGTATTTTATATTAATGAAGTTGTCAAAAATAAAAACTTCCCATTTAAAATATTAGGTAATTTTCTTATCCTATATACTTATCTTATGTTTCTTGTCCTTTATCAACTAATGTTTTCCACTCCTCTACAATTTTCTGTGCCCTGTTGATAGACCTGTTCAAATTATTGGCACATTCCGTCACAGCAAATGATTTTATATTATCATCATCCCTTATCTGGTCTATTCTCCATATTTATTGTTTTCCTCAACTCCCACTATCATTTAACATTTTCTCAGTGTAATATAAGCCACTTGACAGCAACAATTTACATCCATGTAATGCTTCTCTGTTACATATTATAATATTTTGGCATTTTGGGAAATAAAGTGAAAATCTCACACACACACACACATATATGTATATATATATATATATATATGTATGTATGTGTATATATATATATATAGTTGAATTTCATTTTTGAAATAAGCTTAGTAATAATTTTATCTGTTTTTCACAAAGGCCTTAAAGGATTGTCTGGTATTTATTAAAGTTTGTTGTCTGTCCCCAACAGATGATATTTCAAAGTAAAGGGCATGTTCTTAAGTTAAAATTTTATTTCATAATCAAAAGCATAGGGCTAATATGGTTTTTTTAAAAAAATAATTGCTGCTGCTTCTTATTTCATTCCTAGCTTGTCAAATTGAATAAAAACTAAACTTTCTTGTCAATTTATACTTACCATAATTCCAAAAGCTTAAAAGGTAGATAATCATGACCTGTTTTTCTCTGAACCCAATGACCTACATATTTAGAAGAAATCAAATAAACAAATTCAAAATATAAGAATCCTAAAAAATATTGTAAATGAAGTGTTATTGAAAATTCCTTTAACTACAGAACTAAAAGCCAAGTTAGTTTTACATTAGCAATATGGGTTATCTTAAAAAAAAAAAAAACTTCACTTTTCCCTAATCAAAGAAATATGTAACTATAAAATTAACCAATTAACATTTATTTAAAAAACTGCCTCAGCTTATTGAAGCATAATCATTTTAGAAGTATATTCATAAAGAAATAATTTATTTTCTGTCTCCAAAATATATATCCCCTCCTCTCAAAATGATTTATAACTTGTTCTAAATAATGTGATTATAGCTTTAACCATCTTACAAGAAATACTCTGAGATTTTAGTAAATGTTAATTGTGATTTTTTCTTAGAAAAAGTTTAGCCATGCATTTAAGAAAAAGCATTCATTTACGTGAAATTCTGTTACCCAGACATAGAATTATTCCCTTTATTGCCTAATATATGTTCAGTTTCATGTCTAGTTAGAACATAAGGCACAATAAAGACAACTGGCAAAAGAAAGCATATATTTATTTTATGTTGCTGCCTGTTATGCAGGAAGTTCATAAACTCCATATTCTGTTGTTGAGCATAACTATGTAGCCCAGTGGACATCTGGTGCTCCATACAATTGCCAGAGATATTCCAATTCCATTTGTGTTTTAAGCTACCCAAATGTCTTTCAACGGGTCAATAGATAAGCATTGGTACATCCATACAACAAAATGCTTCAGGGAATTTAAAAAAAGAACTGCTGATACACATAACATGAATGAATCTTTAGATGCAATGTTCTAAGTGGAAAAAGTTAAATCTTAGAGGCTGTGTAAAATATGTTTCCATTTATGTTAATATGATGGCCTTGAAATGGTAAAAGTATAGAAACCAAAAACTGATTAGTTAGTGAGCCCGAGAGACTAGACTGGAAGAAGGGTTTGACTTCAAAAGGTCATGAGGGCATTTTTTCAGCTGCCCTATACCTTGATTATTGGAGGTGTTAATGTTATGGTGTGTAAGTCATACCTATTAAAAAAAGCACTAAGTGAGAAAAACAGAACAAATTTGACACTACATTGCTAATGTGCAAGTACAGGTGAGGTAACTGCAAAGCATATGATGTAATAGTATTCGATTATGTAAATGATTACCAATCAATAAGTATAAGCAACAATAACAGCAAAAAATTCTAAATAAAATTTGCACGAATGATGTTAATAGAACATTCACAAAAATGAGTATCCAAATGGCCAATAATAAACAAGTGAAAATTTACTCAACTTCACTTTGAATCTGAGCATGACATAATATAGCAACAATGAATTTCTCCTGCTAGAACAGTCAGATGATAAGGTGTGTTAGTGAGGATGTAGAGGAAAGAGTATGAGAGGAAAATGTATTTTTACACAGCAGGGCAAGTTTCAAAAATGATAGTCCTTTTGAAGAGATATCCTTCCCTGTCCAGTAACACTGAAAATAAGAATACCCAGGCACTCAGAAATTCTGCTAAATTATGAAAATTGAAATAATTATTTGGGTTAGTTGCAGTTGTAGTTGTCTAAGAGTTGTCAGTATTGTATACAAAATATTCATCAGAGCATATTTATAGCAGGAATAATTGGAATCACTAAATCAGATGATATTTAAAATGTTTCTGATTCTAATATCCTTAATATTGATTGAGTTTCCTCATCAGTAATAGGAAAATTGTAATTTAATTATTTCCTGGTGTCATCTGGAGTAAAACATTTAATCTGCACCTAGAACACTGTAGGTATGATCTGATAGTGATTATAATCATTAATACTTATCTTTAAAGGCCAGATAAAAATGGGAAAGGATTTCACATGACCAAAAATGAGAGTAACTACTGTTTACTCCTTTGATTTTATAGGAGTATTTTTTTTAATCTTTCTTAAAGCCCCAGTGGTATCTACTTTAATAGAGTAGCTAGATCTTCAACCTCACCTAACTATGGATTCTTTTCAGTAGGTGTCAGCAGGGGTCCGTATCTGCTTTGATATTCAGCGCCAGTTCTTTCCAGCCTCAATACAGTTTTGAATGGTATTGAAACATTGTATAATTCAGTTACTGTCTTACTGCAAAACCACAGAAGTTTACTCATTTCTAACTTAAACTTTGAATCAGTAAAATATAATCCCTCTTGAGTATCATGTTGTCATCAAGGAGAAGATTGTTAACAATATGCAACTAACTTTCTCAAATATAGTAACTGCTGTGCACTTTTGTGGAAGCTTTATTTTGTTTGGAGTATGAAACCCAAATTTCTTCTGCACTCTAGTGCCATATTCAGAATTTCAAATGCCCCTAGAAGGACACTGGGGGCTTCCCTACCTGCAACGCAGGAGACCTGGGTTCGATCCCTGGATTGGGAAGATCCCCTGGAGGAGAGCATGACAACCCACTCCAGTATTCTTGCTTGGAGAATCCTATGGACAGAGGAGTCTGATAGGCTGCAGTCCATGAGCGTCACAAAGAGTCGGACATGACTGAGCAACTAAGCATGCAGAAGGACATTCCAAATTCCAAATTCCAAATTCTACGTATTTACTCTTATCAGCATTTTTTAGTTTACATTTTTTCTAATGACTCTATAAGATTTAGAAAGTATGCTGATGGCTTATTTGCTTATGTCATGTTCTATTCTTGTGACCCCATGGACTGTAGTCTGCCAGGCTCCTCTGTCCATGAGATTTACCAGGCAAGAATCCTGGAGTGGGTTGCCATTTCCTCCTCCAGGGGATCTTCCCAACCCAGGGATCGAACTCGGGTCTTCTGTAATGCAGGCAGTCTCCTGTTTAAAACTTAAAACATTTTTTTCTGAGCTATTTAGATTGTATACCTATACTTTTCATATACCTATTAGCCTGAATTTGTCCAATTCTACTTCCTGCAAGTTATTTTTGATTAACATAACATTATCCAAGATAGAAGAAAAGAAAGGAAGAATTTAGTTACGGAGTAAGCTGGAGAGTACAGCTAGTGAATATTATGAGTATAAAATTTACTGTTAAAACATGTGCATCTTTGAAAATGATAGGAATTGCTAA
The DNA here is from genome assembly GCA_024291935.2 of Okapia johnstoni. Classification (NCBI taxonomy): domain Eukaryota; kingdom Metazoa; phylum Chordata; class Mammalia; order Artiodactyla; family Giraffidae; genus Okapia; species Okapia johnstoni. The sequence continues at coordinate 55,495,412 of CM044312.1, forward strand.
CCAGGCCAGACACAAGGACAATTGGTGGAAAAAACTGAGATTGTCCTGGGCAAATGGAGACAAATATTTATAATAGTGATAAATAATTCACCACAACCACATACAGATTCTGTAAATTTATTGCAAAGATGCCCTAGCTAAAATGTCCCATATTCTGATGCATATATTTGCACTTTTGGGGGAACACTTTCTCATGTATTTCACTCAATGATATTTATTGAGTTTCAGGATGGGAGCTAGATACTGAGGATTAGCACTGAAGGATACAGACCCCATGTTTGCTCTCAAGGCATCCAGCTCAAGCTTTCCTGTTTAATATTGATATTAACATTTAATGGTATTTCAAATGTCTTAGGATGTAGCACACATAAACTATAACTAAGCTGTCCTATTTAGGTAGAAATGTGTAGTAAAACTGATTTTACAAAAAACAGAATTTAAAGATAAGTCTACACTTTCCAGTGCTTCATGCCTTTAGAACTCATCTTCAGAGAAAAACTAATAAAGTCTAAGACCATCTTTAAAGAAAAAAAAATAGTAATAGATGAATAAGGTCATTAATCTGTGGAACTATCCTTAAAAACAAACTGGAAAATCCTTAAAGAGACCGAGTACAAGACTACCTGAACTGTCTGCTAAGAAACCTGTATGCAGGTCAAAAAGCAACAGAATCTTACCTGGAATAACTGAATGGTTCAAACCTGGCAAGGCTGTCATTGTCACCCAATTTATTTAAATTATATGCAGAGTACTTTATGCAAAATGCTGGGGTGGATGAATCGCAGGCTGGAATCAAGATTGCTAGAAGAAATATCAACAACCTCAGATATTCAGATAACACCACTAATGACAGAAAGTAAAGAAGAACTAAAGAGTCTCTTGATGAAGGTGAAAGAGGGGAGTGAAAAAAGCTGGCTTAAAACTAAACATTCAAAAAACTAAGATCATGGCATTCTTTCCCATCACTTCATGACAAATAGAAGGGGAAAAATGAAAGCAGTGACAGATTTTATTTTCTTGAGCTCCAAAATCACTACAGACAGTGACTGCAGCCATGAAATTAAGAGACAGTTGCTCCTTGGAAGGAAAGGTATGACAAATTTAGACAGCATATTAAAAAACAGAGACATCACTTTGCCAACAAAGGTCTGTAAAGTCAAAGCTATGGTTTTTCCAGTAGAAATGTATGGATGTGAGAGTTGGACTATGAAGAAGGTTGAGTGCCAAAGAACTGATGCTTTCTAATTTTCATGCTGGAGAAGACTCTTGAGAGTCCCCTGGACTGAAAGGAGATGAAGCCAGTCATTCCTAAAGGAAATCAACCCTGAATATTCATTGGAAGGACTGATGCTGAAGCTGAAGCTCCAATATTTTAGCCACCTGATGTGAAGAGCTGACTCATTGGAAAAGACTCTCATGCTGGGAAAGACTGAAGACAAAAGAAGGGGGTAGCAGAGGATGAAATGGTTAGATAGCACCACTGACTCAATGGACATGAATTTGAGCAAACTCTGGGAGATAATGAAGGACAGAGGAGCCAGCATGCTGCAGTCCATGGGGTTGTAAAGAGTCAAACACAATTTAGCAACTGAATAACAACAACAAACTTTCCCTGATGCTGGGAAAGATTGAAGGCAGGAGGAGAAGGGGATGACAGAGAACAAGATGTTTGGATAGGATCACCGACTCAATGGACATGAGTTTGAGCAAACTCTGAGAGATGGTGAAGGACAGGGAAGCCTGGCTACTGCAGTCCATGGGGTGGCAAAGAGTCGGACGTGACTGAATGACTGAACAACAACAACAACAACAATCCTTAAAGAACAAAATGTCACAGCAAGTGATTCAAGGAAATAATAACTGAATGTAAGGGCGGAAACTGGAAAACAAAAGCTATAACATTAATACAGTTAAGTTTCCTTATAATATGTTGAAAAAGATATTTAAAATGTCTACTTCTTTCTTCTCCCCAGAATCATTTCACATATATTACACACAGGTCCCAATTTGTTTTGTAAATTGTCAGAAACAATCATTTTTCATATCTGTGTTCATCAACGATACTGAACATATCTATTCAAATTCTTCCATATTTGATCAGAAATATCCATGTATTGCCTTAGTCAGAACAGTTTCTTAACAACAAAAATAACAACAGCAAACAAAACAAGACAAAATAAAACACACACACAAAACATTTTACTTAGTGTATGAATAGAACACACATCAATACCTTGTTTGTTGTGGATACCTCAACTCGGTCCTCCATAGGTCACTGATCGGCAGTGGTTATTTACTTAACTTTTCCTCATTGGATATTATTTATGTGTGTGAACAGGCGGGAATAAGCCTCTAAGTTTTCTTCCAACTTGGACATTTGCACAGTGTGTAACTGTAACATTGTAATAGAATTTCTCAACTTCTTTCCCATTGTTTTTCTTTGTATGTTTTCCAGCTCTAGTTTTCTAATTTTCTCTTTTCTTTCTTTCATAGAGAAACTTATGTAGAAATAGATTTAATGCATTTTTCCACATCTAAAACTTTCACTAATACCTCAATTCTCTAATGTGTCTCTTCTCTTACTGTTAAACTACATAATTTTTTAGGTCACCAAAGACCTTTGTGTTACTATCCCAAGATAACCATCTGAATGCTTATCGCACTTAAGCTCTCTGCAGGATACGACCTTTTGGGCCATTGTCTCTGTTTTGAAGTTCTCTCCAGACATCATGGTCTTTCAAGATAATACCTTCTTTGTGTTTATTTTTTTAATTTATTTTTTGCTTCTCTGGTCACTCTATTATTCTTTTCTATCATCTTTAACATTGGTGTCTCACATATTCATGTTAAATCTTTAATTCTAAAGCTATAACATTTCATCTATATCCATATGTTCAATTTACACTGATTCTTATGTTCAAAAATTGCTATCACTAGACCACATCTTTTTTTAGATTCTGCTTTACCACATACACAGAAAATATTTACCTAAATATCCAACAGATATCTTAAAAATCAACATATAAAAAATATCAAAATGTAAAATAGACCACTTTATTCCCACAGGTCAAGATATTTTCCTCCTGAGGTGTCCCTTATCATTGTGTATGGTACTTAGTTGCCCGAATCTTTAAATTCTATCAATTTTGTGTCCTTAAAAAATTCTCAAACTATTCTTTTCTTTTTATATTCATTATAATAACTTTGAGACACTCATGATTCTTTGTGTCTGTGTGTGTCTGTATTATTCTTTCTATTTATTTGTTAATAATGTAATTGCCTTCTGACTAGCCTCCTGTTTCTTACCCTAACCACTGTATAAAATGCTGACTTAGGTTAGCTTTCTGAAACAATGAACTTATCTTAGTTCTTATCTTCTTGGAATCCATCAGTATCCTTTTGACTTTTAAGATAAGGTCAGAATTAGTTAACATAGAATAAGGAACCTTCCAGATTTCATCCTGCCCACCTATTTGCATTATCTCACTGCATAGCATACTGTAATTACCTACATATTTATTTCTTCCTTTGAACCATGAGTCCCTTGATGATGGGGTCTATGAAATATCTCCTGAGCCCCAATTCCTAAAAATGTGTCCCACATCTAAAATATGTTAAAAAGGTTAATTATGTAAGTTATTTTTTAATTAAAAGATACATTATCAAGCTTAATCAAAGTACAGTTAGGCTAATATTCTCTGAGTGTTACATAGAATAATATTTCTATCAAAGAATTAGAAAACTAAATTCTAATGTTGAATCCCTTACTAATTAGTTGTGCAGCTTGCACCAAGTCACATAACTTGCCTGGGCCTCAGTTTCTTACTTATGAAATGATTTTGTACTGTTAGATGATTTCTCCAGCCTATTCTAGTTTCAACTTTCTGTGCAACCTGGAACTGTTCCATGGTCATAATTTAATGAGACACATTAAGTTTTCAGGCCTCTAAGGAACAATTTCCTTAGCACTCAAACATAGTGTTTCACTCTAGTGTCTGTCCTATATCTAAGTATGCTTTGCCCCCAGGAACATAGGCTCAGAATGCTGCCATGGCAGAGCATATTTCCTCATTTCCATTGGTCTTATATAAAGGGAGAAAATGGTGTCATAACTCCAGTGGATTTATTTCCTGCTAACTTTAAAAGCTAAGAAATGCTTGAAAATATATCCTCAATGTCACTGATTAGAACATCCTGTGGAGACAAATTAATTTTCTCTAAATGACATTTGAAAACTTGCTGAGGGCAAAGAACAGGAGAATGTGGTTATCCAATGAGTCATTTTATAATTTCAAGATGAAATTGACCACCTTGTATGGCAAGTTTTTGTGGAGCAAACAGGACAAGGTGAGTTTTCCCCAGCTATGAGCAAAATACCTATTACTAATTTAGAAAAGGGAGGGATAACAGTCTGGAAAATTATAGGTCCATTTAAATAACTAAATGTGCTATAAAGATATATGCCAAGATTTTGGCAACAAGACTTGAAAGAGTTATGGATAAATTAATACACAGGGACCAAGTTGGATTTATGAGGCATGAAACAATTATAGACAGTATGAAGAAGAGTTTTATGTTAATGCAAATTGATAGTGATACTCAGACTCTGGTGTTTGCAAATTCTGTTAATATCCAGGAAGTGTGTAATAAAAAGGCACAGAAATATAGCTAAGCAAATATTAAATCATGTAAGTTTATAAAAAAGTCTTGTTTTTTGAAGAAGATACTATTATTGTAGCAAAATAGGTTATATAATATTGATGATGTCAAACACCCAACACAGAAAGGTAATTGCTTTTCTTCTTGTAGATTGGCTATGCGTTGAAAGTCATTATTTTACTTATTTTACTATTTCTTATCTTATTTTTTTGTGATTAAAGAATGACCTAAGTCACCAGTATGACACATTTTAAATAATACATTCTCAGTCACAGGGATTTGAACTAATTTAAGAGTTGCAAATTTAAAATGCTGACGGTAATATATTCCCATCAAGTTTAAAGAAAATTTGAGTGAGAGTCATGTAATCCTTTTGACTTAACAAATTAATGTTTGAAATTTCATAGAATTTAAAAAAAACGATACATGTCTGTTACCAGCAGGGTGATAGATTAGACACTCAGGAGACCCCTCCTCTTACAAAACAATTAAATCTTGCATATAAATACATTGTTGGATTTCAAGGAATAAGGAAGCTATGCAAGAGCTAAAATAAGTACTCAACAAAGCTATAAGCTGAAACCTGACTAGGAAGCTGTGAAGAGTAAATTAACCTGTAAGTTGACTTTATCTAAGGTATGAACACCCATGCCAAACCTGGGATTAAATGCTGCTATATGAGAGTGTATTTCAGTGTGCAGGAGTCTAGGCAGGAGAGTTCATGTAGTATCAAGTAGTCACCAAAACCTCTTGAATCAGAGCAGAAACAAACATGAATCTTCTTTAGTGTAAAGCATCTCATTTTTAGTCCCTAAGGATTTTCACAGAGTAAGATCAAGAAAAGAAAGTCTCATAATGAGAGATCACAAAACACAGAAGGAAACATGGCACAAGGGATGAGTATCAGCATAAAGAAGCATGTCACATGTCTATAAGAAAAGTTGTTGTTTTTTTTAAATACAATTTCTGTTCTACAAAAGGAGAGAAAATGGAATCATATAAAATCTTCAGTTAACCACAAAAGGCAGAAAAAATGTGGAAGACAAAAGTAGGAACAAAGGCAAGAAGTAGAAGACAGTAGCAAATATGGAAAATATGTATCCAACTATATCCATGATCACTAAAATGTCAGTGGTCTAAATACACTAATTAAAATACAGATAAAGCCAATCAAAGAACAAGCCCACACTAATACACTATCTACAAGAATCTTACTTTAAATATTAAGACATCTTAGATTAAAAGTAAAGAGATGCTGAAAATAGGCCAAGCTAACTCTAATCTAGAGTGATCAGTTTTATTGCACGTGCGCCTGCTAAGTCTCTTCAGTTGTGTCTGACTCTTTGGAACTTTATGGACCATAGCCTGCCAGGCTTCTCTGTCCGCGGGATTCTCCAGACTGGAGTGGGTTCCCATGCCCTCCTCTAGGGGGTCTTCCCGACCCAGGGATGGAACCAGGGTCTCATGTCTCCTGTATTGACATGTGGATTCGTTAACCACTAGCGCCACCTGGGAAGCCCAGTCAGTTGTATTAATATCAAACAAAGTAGTCTTCAGAGCACGGAAAGTTATCAGGGATAAAGAGGGGGTTACATAGGTGGCTCAGACGGTAAGGCGTCTGCCTACAATGCAGGGGACCCGGGTTGGATCCCTGGGTCGGGAAGATCCTCTGTAGAAGGCAATGGCAACCCACTCCAGTACTCTTGCCTGGAAAATCCCATGGACGGAGGAGCGTGGTCGGCTACAGTCCACGGGGTCGCAAAGAGTCGGACATGATGGAGAGACTTCACTTTCACATAATGACAAAGATGTTAATACAGGAAGACAATAATAATCCTTAATAAATATGTATGTAATAATAGAACATCGAAATTAATGAAGCAAAAACTATTAGAACTACTTGGATAAACAGATGAATCCATTGTTATAGTTGAAGACTTCAATACTCCTCTGTTGGGAATGAACAGATTCAGCAGGCATAAAATCAATATGGACATAGATAAACTCAACACCATCAATTAACTGGATGTAATTGACATCTCTCAGTGATTTCATCAGGGCTTCCCCAGTTGCTCAGATGGTAAAGAATCTTCCTGCAATTTGGGAGACCTGGGTTTGATCCCTGGGTCAGGAAGATTCCCTGGAGAAAGGAATGGAGACCCACTCCAATATTCTTACCTGGAGAATTCCATGGACAGAGTTGCCTGGCAGGCAGGCAGGCACAGTCCATGGGATCGCAAAGAGTCGGACACAACTGAGTGATAACACACACTAATGACTTCATCAAACAACAGCAGAACACACATTCTGTTCAATATCTGAATAGAACATTCACCATGATAGACCATGCTCTGGGTCATAAATTACACCTTAAAAATTGAAAAAAGTAGAGATTACTTAAGGTTTGTTCTCATACCATGATGGAATTAAAAAACCTATAACAGAAAAACAGCTGGAAATTACCAAAATGTGTGGATATTAAACAACACATTTTTAGATAACACATGGGATAAATATGGATAGAAACCGTTTTAATAATTGAGTTGAATAAAAGTTCACATGCAATATTAAAGCATCAAATTATCAGTTATCAATTTCAACTTATCAAAATGTATGGGATGCAGCAAAAGCAGTTTCTTACAGGGAAATTTATAGCATTGAGTACATATGCTGTTCATCACATTATTTGCTTAATAGATTATAAATCAATTTAAAAAAATTTCAAAGAACAAATCTGTTAAGAAAATCTATGCTCCTCCTTTCTCCTTTACTATTCACACAGAACGCTTCTCTGATACATCACCAAATGTATGTGGATTTTTTTTCCTATACTAATCAATTATCTGCCATACCAGCTGGGTGTCCTACAATTTTACTCAATTCTGATACTGTCTACCTGGAGATAGCATCAGATCCCATAACTTAAAGTCTTAGCCCTACAACATCACACCCCCAACTTCAGCTCCCAATTGCAAGTACCTGTTACCTGTGCTTCTGATCCACTGGATATAAATCAGAGGTTCCTACTACTGATTATAATGCAGCTCCCTCCTTGGGTCAATTGATTTTGCTGGAGCAGCTCACAAAACTCAGGAAAACAGTTTACATACTAGATTGCTGCTGCTGCTGCTAAGTGGCTTCAGTCGTGTCTGACTCTGTGCAGCCCCATAGACGGCAGCCCACCAGGCTCCGCTGTCCCTGGGATTCTCCAGGCAAGAACACTGGAGTGGGTTGCCATTTCCTTCTCCAATGCAGGAAAGTGAAAAGTGAAAGTGAAGTCGCTCAGTCATGTCTGACTCTTAGCGACCCCACGGACTGCAACCTACCAGGCTCCTCCGTCCATGGGATTTTCCAGGCAAGAGTACTGGAGTGGGGTGCCATTGCCTTCTCCGTACAAACTAGATTACCAGTTTGTTAAAAACAAAAACAGATGTTACTCAGGAATAGCCAGGTGAATGAGATACAGAGGGCAAAGTATGTGGGAAGGGGCGTCAAACTTCCATGCTGTATTTGAACAGGCACCTGCATGGGCTCACCAACCCAGAAGTTCCCTGAACCTGGTACCTTTGGGATTTTTATGGAGATTCCATCATATTGGCATGATCCATCATTAACTCAATTTCTAGCCCTTATCCTCTTCCTGGAAGTTAGGGGATGAAGCTGAAAGTTCCAAGCTTCTAATCATAGCCTAATCTTTCTGATGACCAGCCCCCATCCAGGAGTCTACCAAGCATTGCCTTATTTGAATAAAAAAAAAAATGCTCCTAGCACTCAGAAAATTCGAAGGGGATTGTTATTCAGTTTCACTTCTACATTTATACACAGTTTCCAAATGTGTAGATTGTTATTGAGATTTCTATTCAGTTCCATTATTGAATTTGTTTGACCTTGTGTTATTAGTATACTAAAGTATCAAAGCTATTTAATTAAAAATTTATAAAGTAAGTTCTTGTCAACCCCTTACCTGTGTTTCTTCTTAGGGGGTGTCCTCTATTTTCTGTAGTTTTTTTTGTTTTAAGCCTCATTATTCTAAATCAATAATCCACTCTCAATCACATTGTCATCATTATTTGATATTACATTTGACAACTAACTCAACAAAAACACAGTTGGCGTCTACCATAGACATGTACTTGAGGTATGTTTGGGGCTCCGTCACTATGTTGTTATGGCTCCTGACCTAAGAGAACTTATAGAAGTACTCTGCATATATTTTATCATTCTCAAAGATACCAAGCATTTTCTCTTTCAAAGGGATAGGGGAATCAAAGTTGAAGAAGAAATATGATCATTCTCCTCCTGATTTAAAAAAATGCAAAATAATACTGAACCTTAGTATTTGTGTCTAAGAGTAACTCTGACTTCCAGACAATTCCTGATAATGTATTTAGTGTCTGAGAGGTTCGTACATCAGTATACCTTTCTCCACACTGAGAAAAGTCTGTTAAAGCAAAATTAGGAAGTATAAACCTCTGGATAATTAGAGAATGTGGTTCCATGATGTGACATATATGTTTCTAAGAAGATCCTGGTCTTCTAAATAGTCATTATCCTGAGTTGATGGTTAAATTTTCAATAGTTAAATCTTCATGTAGCAGGATGATCAACTGCTATAATTTAGCTAACATTGTTGGTGATGGTAGGAAGAATTTTAATTAAGCAAAGCCAGACTTTTGAGAATTAATTATTTGTCAGTTATCTTTTAAAATGATAACTAATCAAGTGAGGATGAGCTTTCATAAAGATGAAGGACAAAGAATATGTCTAGAAAACCCTTCCCTCTGAGGCCAGATAGCAAGTGAAAACTGGGGGCAGCAGAGGATCAATAGAAATGACAAGCCAGCACTCTCACATTTCCACTTAGCTTATCCTGTTCCTGCTGCTTGAACTTGAGCTGTGAATTTATGGAGTATTCTGTTCTCAAAGAACTTTGCCAATTTGAACAACACTGGACCTGAGAAGAGTGATGAAACCAGAGAGCACATAAAACTAGAAGAGTGCAGATGAGATAGCAAAGGCTTGTCAAGAGATAGAAGCCCTTTAAAAATGTTTTTAGAAGTGATAGCATATTACCATGGAGCAATAAAAGACACCAAGTTCCAATTGAGAAAAATATTAAAGGCCGTCAAGTGTGATATAATTCTGTCTGTATTCAAATTCAATGAAAATGAAGAGTTTGGGAGGTTAAGGTTAAGGTTGAGCTGAAATAGAGCAAAGCAACAATTTATTAGCTGGTAGTTGCTGGTACCTAAGATGGAGCAACTTTTTGAAAGCTCATGTGTCTTCTGCATTTGCACGTAGGAAAAAGGCCCACCAGCAGACACGGGTCCCAAAGCCCACTGCCTAATCAGATTCTCCATATGTGATAAAAGGAGCCATGAAAGTCTGCCTAGTAGGCGAGAACAAATGAACAGAGAGAAGCCCTTTCAGTACTCTTTATGTTTGAGAACAAACTCTGTTTTAATTTTAAGACTCATTAACTGTCTATAGTTAAAATCCATTAAATTTCTTTATAAGGCCCCTTCTCTAAGTTTGTTAAGCTATACAAAAGGTCCCAGATGCCACCGACATTTGTGTTTGTCCAGTAGTTAAAAATGTACATTTTCACGCTTTTGTTCTCTTTTCTTTTTGCTTCTTTTAATCTCTCCCTCTCCCCTTCCATCCTTTTTTCTTTCCTTCTTTCTTCTTTTTTGTCCTCTTAATTTTTCTTTGCTTCTTTGATCTATCAGACAGATTTGGAACACATGTGGATTTCAAAAAGAAGCAAATAACTGAAATGGGAGAATGATGCCTAGGATTAAGCCATGTGTTTGAGTTTGTAATATTGTTTCAATCTTTCTTCTCAATTTTGAATACAATCACAATTTGGAAAAAAAAATTGTTTCAAAGCTTACATACCTGACTACTCATTCTCTCTTGTTTTTATTATCTCCTAAATGGGCTCATTTTTGAGGTTATTTTAAGTGGCTAATTTTACAGAGCTTATGTTTCCCTATTTATAGAGGAATTAATCAAGAACATTTCACATCTTAATTGTTCAGAAGGCCAGTTTTAGCCACTTTGATTAAATTGTTAAGGCAATGTGGAATTTCTTATTCAAATACACATTATTATTTTCCACATTATTTTATAAGGTAAAAGTAAATTGCTACTGCATTTCAATTAGATTTATTGCCAAGAAAGTAAAATGCCTGAATTTTTAAGTCATGTGCTCTGTGTTTTGAACTATGTATGGAAGAGAATGGTAGTTAAAACAATTCTATATGCCACAGAAGAATCAAAATATCTAGAACACAACCTCACTTTTACTAATCTGGTTTTCTCTAAGAAATTTTGCATAGCAATTTGTTTAAACTAATGAGAGTATTATTTTGCTGGGGAAAAACAATTTAGTACTGTATGTTTATTTATACAATGGACACAAAAGATTTGAAATGCTTCTCTTCATTGTTAAATATTTTTGAAGTTTCCATATATTTCAAATACTCCAATATTTTTTTAAAAAACTGAATTGATATCTCAGTATATAGTTCAATATAAATAGCTGCCTTCATTCAGCCTGGAAAATAATATGATTTTTTTAAATGACTCACTTAATCTCATAGAAATTTACATTGGGTATATGACCCTCATAAACTGAGAAAATATGAAATTGCCACCAAGTGGCAAATGAATTACAGCATAAAGGTCATTTTTTAAATTTCTGACACTTTAGAACATTAGAAGGTCAAAAATCAATGGCACATTGTCCTATGCTGAAAAATATCTTGATTTAATCAAGGCACTGTGTAGGCTTGTATAATTCAAAATAATTGTAATGTCTGTGAAATCAGACATTCAGATATGAGACTGTTCTAATAAGAAATGAATCAAGGATTAGAGAAATGTTGCATTTACTTCCCTGTTTTCTTACAAGTAAATGTAACTTTCCAGCACAAAGACATTTATTCTATTTACTCTTTAAAGTTAAATTTGTACTATTGATGTATGTTTTCAACATTAATGAAATGTCTGCCAAAATGTATAACAACACAGAAGTATAAGGATTGTAAATACAAGGATGCCTTATCCTTGAAATTCAGGCTTTTACTATTTTTTATTGAATGGAAATTTGAAATCATCTATGTGGAAAGCTATAATATTTTGAGTAGTATAGCCAGTAATTCCTCTGAAATTCTCTTTTATATGTTAGTGATTGCCTTATTTCAAATTAGAAAAATACATGTTTTTCTATTTGCTTTTCTTTTCATCCACAGAGCAAAAGAATTTTAGAGTTCAAAAACATCATTGGCTAGCCAATTTAACAATATTACTTATATCCTAGTAAGTGAAACTCAAGAGTAAATTTTTCAAAAAGTTTTATATATTATACTGAAAGACCATGGAAATTGGAGCCAATAAACATGAGTTTGATTTCTAATTTTGCCACTTCCAGAACTTAGGAAATAGCAAATCATTCTCTGAATCTCCCCACTCTGCCTTTTTTTCAATCTATAAGAGGAAGACAAAAACTTCACTAAAAACTCTCATTTTTTTTCTTTTAGGAATAAGTAAATGTGTGTACATGGACATCTTAATGAACCATAAAGTACTATGACATCTATGCTAATACATAGAACGAAAGATAAAGAAGGCCTTGGGAATGTAAAATGGTGCAGCCACTATGGAAAACAGGATGGAGGTTTCTCAAAGTATTGACAATAGAGCTACCATATGAACCAGCTATTTCACCCTTAGCCATGTATCTGAAGGGAGTGAAATCACTGTCTTGAGGAGATATTTGCACTCCCACATTCATTGTAGCATTATTTACAATAAACAAGATATGGAGATAACCCAAGTGTATACCCATGGATGACTGGATAAAGAAAGTGTGGGTGGTGTTTGTGTGTGTGTGTGTGTGTGTGTGTGTGTATACAAAGGAATATTATTCAACCATAAAAAAAGAAGGAAATCTTGCCATTTGCAACACCATAGATGGATTTCAGGGTTTCCCAGGTAGCTCAGTGGTAAAGAATACGCCTGCCAATGCAGGAGTTGAAGGAGACATGGGTTCAGTTCCCAGGACAGGAAGATCCCCTGGAGGAGGAAATGGCATCTGACTCAAATATTCTTCCCCAGAAAATCCCATGGACAGAAGAGTCTGGGAGCTAGAGTCCATGGGGTAACAAAGAGTAGCACACGACTTAGCAACTGAGCACAGATGGGCTTCAAGGGCATTACCCTATGTGAAATAAATCAGATAGAGAAAGAACAATACTGTCTGATCTCACTTATATGTTGAATCTGAAAACAAAACAAAAACACCAAACTCATAGAAACATAGAATAGATTGGTTGTTGCTAGAGACAGGTGTGGGTAGAGCAAATGGATGAGAAAAAAGGTAAGATAAAGGAAGGTTGTTTATTTATAAATTGGGAAAATTAGATGATATGTCACTTTGAAGGCTAGATATAAAATCAACATAGTATAACTGAGCAAAATTATCAAAAAGACAGAATGACCCCTATTAGACATGATAGGAACTAAATAGTATAATAAAATTGAAAAAATAAAACATAGTTAAAAACTTTTTTTTTTTCTGGAAGGGGATTGATAGCAAAAGACACTTAAGAAATCCAATTAGTATTTAATTCAATTTCATCCTACCATCATTTAATATGCTATGGAAAGCCAGTTTTCTTCCTCAAACCTCCAGGGATTTTTTTAGGGAAAAAGGCTATTTCATATATTTGTCTGAGCATGTGTGCTTAGTTGCTCAGTCATGTCTGACTCTTTGAGAGCCCATTGGACTGTGGCCTGCTAGACTCCCCTGTCAGTGGGATTTTGCAGGCAAGCATACTGGAGTGGGTTTGCTGTTTCCTTCTCCAGGGCATCTTCCTGACCCAGGGATTGAACTCATGACTCCTGCGTCTCCTGCAGGTTCTGTATCTGCTGAGCCATTGGGGAAGCCCCGTATTCATGTGTAACTCAGCTCTCACTGCTAATCAGTCTCCATCTTGTCTCCTGCTGAACAGATTCCTATTATTTTTTTATCCCTACCAGGCCCTTATTAATGTCCTTTACCTTCCCTTAGAATCACCCAGGTGAGAATGAGTGCATTACAAGATACAATTTGTGACCAAAACCCCAAGGGTCATGAATGAGGGTAGCAATTAGCATAGCACAGAACAGCATAGAACTTCAAAGTTACTCAGAAACCATATCTAATCACTGGATAACTTCACAGTTTCTCTCTTTCTGAAGAGCCTCAGCTTTCTAAGCTTCTGATTTCTGTTTCTTTTGATTGTGTCTCCTTAAAACTGAAACCTCCCCACTGTCTATAAGGGAGAACAATTCAGTACCTACAAATTAGCTGCATATACCTACAAATTAACTGCATATATTCCCTGTTTAGGCAAAATTTACTAGAGTGAACTATTAAACAGAGGGCCAATGAACATTTCCAGAATTCTACATCTGCTAATTGTTACTTCCTTGGGGCCATCTTAACAAGATACCAAAAGCCATGGAGCTTAAAACAAGAGATTCATTCTCTCACAGTCCTGGATGCTAAGAGTCCAAAATTCAGATGTCAGCAGTGTTGATTCCTCACAGAATTTCTGAGGGAGAATCTATTCCAAGCCTCTCTCCCAGCTTCGTGTGGTTGCCAGCAATCCTTGGTGTTTCTTGGCTTATAGGCTTATCCTTCCAGTCTTTGCCCTTCTCTTCAGCATGGCCTTTTCCCAGTTGAGTCAGTCATTGGATTTAAGCCCACCTTAATCCAATATTACCTCCCCTCATTTTAACTTATTATATCTTTTGGACCCTATTTCAAAAGAAGATAACATTTACAGATTTAGGAGTCTGGAATTCAATATGTGTTATTAAGGGATACAATTAAATCCATAAAATAAGGCAAATGGCTTAAGAAGAAACCTTAAAACTAGATTTTTCTCTATTGTTGGCCAGCCCCAATTTTTGGCAGAGCTGCTCTCCTCTGAGATGAAACATCTCACGTTATTCAGTGCAGAATATTTTTGTGTTATGTAGGGGGATGGAATATGCCACTCCAAATATTTCATTTTGGTACAAGTATTATTTTAAGCTGAAGGCAATTGAGAAGAAATAGATGTAAGAAATCTCTATGTATTCCCCTATTTACATGATAGCAGCATGTACATTTATAAAGATATCCTTTTCTCTCTATCAGGAAGGACAAAAGTTAATCATTAGATATAAGGTCACACCTTTATAAGCCTAGTGACAGCAACAGAAGAACTTGTATAATAAATTTTACTAAGTAGACTTAACCTGATATTAATTTCCTAGATATTTGCCTTTCCACAATTTGCCAACACTAGAGACAGAAGGGCTTTTTCCTTTATGTTACTTCTCTAAAAATTGCATTTTTCTACTGCTAAGATGCTATATAAGCCCAAGTTCTAACCAAATCTTTGAGTTACTCATCTTGTGTATTCCCATATGTTACATGCACCTTATGCATATTAATAAACATGTTTATTTTTCTTTTCCTAATCTGTCTTGGGCAGTCTAATTTATAAGGCTCCAGCTGAAGAACCTAAGTGAGTAGAGGAAGACATTTTTCTTTTCCTACAACTCCCATGAATATTCTTGAGCTTTGTTCTGGTATGCAGATAAATTACTTGGGAATAGACAAATCTTTTTGGGTCTTCCTTTTAAGACTTGTTAGGTGAAAAGAGAGCACAGCTCAATTTGTCACTAATTATTCCCCACAGCTGAGGCAAGATTGCTGTATACTCTACCTAGGGCTCCATGAATCATGAGGTTTTCCAGTTAGGTCACTATTTTCAGCCCCATGTGAGTGCTAACACAGCTTACCTCTAGTCTACTGGGTGATTCTTTCTCTGGCTTTGGGTAGTCTCTTCTCACACACCTGTTGATAAGCATTATGGGGGCCTATCTATGGACCTCTCAATTTCTCTCTATGGGCAACCCTTTTTCACTAGCATTCTGTCAATCCTCCCTCTTAATACTCTGGTCTTTCCAGACTCTCACCTTTATATCCTCAAATCAAGGAGTCTACTGATCACTGGTTGGGTCTCCCCCCATGTGATGCAGCCTGTGTGGCTTTACTATAGGTTAAAGTTTTTATATTTTTCTCTTATAAATAGTTCTACATGAATAACCTTGTACTTAAGTATTTTTATATTGTTAGAATTGTAATTGTTATTTTGATGTTTAGTTGCTAATTTGTGTTCAACTCTTTTGTGACGCCATGGACTGTAGCCTGCCAGGCTCCTCTGTCCATGGGAATACCCAGGCAAGAATCCTGGAGTGGGTTTCCATTTCCTTCTCCAAGAGATCTTCCCGACCCCAGATTCTTTACCACTGAGTCACCAGGGAAGCCAAGAATTGTAATTGCTGGATCAAAAAGAAAGCATGTGTGAACTTTTGTTGTGTATTGCCAAAATTTTTCTCAGAAGATTGTATTGATTTTCATTACAATGAATGGATATGCCTGTTTCTCCTCGGCCTCATGGAGAGAAAGGATTGTCACATTTTTAAATTATTGTCAGTTTATTGGTTGAAAAAGAGTATTTCGATGTTGTTTTCATTTGAATCCTCTAAGAGTGAGCTTGAACATATTCTTATCAGTTTAGTTCAGTTGCTCAGTCATGTCTGACTCTTTGCTACCCCATGGACTGCAGCTCCCCCTCAGGCCTCCCTGTCCATCACCAACTCCCAGAGCTTGCTCTAACTCATGTCCATTGAGTCCGTGATCCCATCTAACCGTCACATCCTCTGTCATCCCCTTCTCCTCCCGCCTTCAATCTTTCCCAGCATCAGGGTCTTTTCAAATGAGTCAGCTCTTCACATCGGGTGGCCAAAGTATTGGAGTCTCAGCTTCAGCATAAGTCTTTCCAATGAATATTCAGTACTGATTTCCTTTAGGAGGGACTGGTTGGATCTCCTTGCTGTCCAAGGGACTCTCAAGAGTCTTCTCCAACACCACAGATCAAAAGCATCAATTCTTAAGCACTCAGCATTCTTTACAGTCTAACTTTCACATCCATACATGACTACTGAAAAAACCATAGCTTTGACTAGATGGACTTTTATTGGGAAAGTAATGTCTCTGCTTTTTAATATGTTGTCTAGGTTTGTCATAGCTTTTCCTCCAAGGAGCAAGCATCTTTTAATTTCATGGCTACAGTCACCATCTTATAAATTCTTATAAATTCTCTCTTTTTTTTGGTTGTTTTATATTTTTATTTGAATGTCAGCTTGATATACTGAGAATAAGATATCTATTAATTATTAAAGTGGGAATATTATTTAGAAAGAGATCTATAGGAATTAGGTGGGGCTTTCCTTATGGCTCTGAAGGTAAAGAATTTGCCTATAATACAGGAGACCCAGGTTCAATTCCTGGGTTGGGAAGATCCCCTGGAGAAGGGAATGACTACCCACTCTTATATTCTTGCCTAGAGAATTTCATGGACAGAGGAGCCTGGGGGGCTACAGGCCATGGGGTCACTAAGAGTCAGACATGACTGGAAATGGAAAAGGAAATGGCAACCCACTCCAGTATTCTTGCCTAGAAAATCCCATGGGCAGAGAAGCCTGGTGGGCTACAGTCCATGGGGTCGCAAAGAGTTGGACACGACTGAGCGACTTCACTCACTCTACAGGAATTAAATTCAAAGGGAAATACTAAATTAAAATATAAAATTAAACATGATTAGTCTATACATAACAAAACTCAATGAGATCATATATAGCTTACAGGAGGTCTCTAGTCAATATTTGTAAATAAATTTATTAATTTATAGGAAGAGTGTTTCAGATTAAAAAAGAGAAAAGGACTTAAAACCAAGCACTGAAACTCTGCAAAATTCAGAAGTCAGGTGAGAAGGAATATGTCAAATAGAAAATGAAGGAATGATGGGCCAGAAATGTCAATACCACAAGAGGAGAGAATAGTCAGTGAATCATGAGGGGAAGTTGTTTCTAGAAGAACTGACTATAAATTATAGACTTTTTCTAAGATGGCAAGTAAACAAAGATACATTGACATATTTCTTATTAAGGTACACTTAATGAAAGTTAATGTGTTCATTTTTCTGCTCTAGATACCAAAACTCTACCTACAGCAGTGCATGAGCATGCGTGCTAAGCTGCTTCAGTCATGTCCAACTCTTTGTGACGCTATGAGCCCCAGCCAGGCTCCTCTGTCCATGGGATTCTCCAGGCAAGAATACTGTAGCAGGTTACAATGCCCCCCAGGGAGTCTTCCCAATCCAGGATCAAACCTGAGTCTCTTAAGTCCCCTGCATCGGCAGGCGGACGTTTAACCATCAGTGCCACCTGAGAAGTCCACCTGCAATAGTGAGTTGGATCTAAATAGTCTACATATGAATCTATAATTGGAAGAGCTTTTTCTAACCATCACACGATCTCAAAATACTATTGTAATGTGAAGAGGTCACTAAACAAAATTTAGAGCAGTAACTTCAGTAGAAGAATTTAATCTTTCATGAAATAAAATGCTAAAGAAACTTCATAGTTACCATTTGCAAATAAGGACATCCATCAGGTGTACAGGGCTTCCCATGTAGCGCTAGCAGTAAAGAATGTGCCTGCCAATGCAGGAGACGTAAGAGATGTGGGTTCAATCACTGGGTTGGGAATATCTCTTGGAGAAGGAAATGGCAACACACTCCAGTATTCTTGCCTGGTGAATCCCACAGAATGTGAGGATCCTGGCAGGCTACAGTCCATAGGGTCGCACAGAGTTGGACACGGCTGAAGAGATCTAGCACGGATACATCATTGATGAACAGTCAGGAAGTTGGGCACCTGTTTGGTACATATGCATTGTATATTTAAAAAAAATTAACTGCTGCTGGAAATGTCATATTTGAGAAATGTTTTAAAAATTTTACAAAGGCAAATTTACAGCAAAAAAACACACCCCAAATTATTTAAAATATTTCTAAAATGGATTAAATGCTAAGCTCTTTGAGAACTGTGTGTATGTATGTGAGTGTATTCATAGTCATATTTTTATGCCTAAGTATTTAATTTCTTCAGACTTATAAATATTAGGGAATTGAAGTAAACTTAATGTTTCCAACAGCAATAGAAATTTGAAAAGGATGCTGAAACTGTACAGAAATTACTTTGCTTGGACAGGTTCTTGATCAGTTGGGAAGAACTATGGACTCAGCATTTCAGTAGCACAGGTTTTTCCATTGAGTTATTTTCTTTTTTTTTGTTCAGTGTTCAAAGAAACTACGTTTGGGAGTAAGTTTAAGAACTTCCATAATCTTTTGTTAATGAGCCTGCTGTCTCTGCATAGATTTGCAAATATTTTTACCAGATTGAATTACTGATGAAAAAGTACTTTCTTTGTAAGAGGACTTCAATGGACCAAATTTCTATAGTAGATGTTAACACTCTTTTTTTTTTCACTATGGAAAGGATATATACAATAATTCAATTTCATGTTTAATTATTATATTAATAATTCAGTCTTTGAACAAATGAGACCAAGTCTTTTAATAATTTGATAAAATATGATATAGGTAGTTGGTAGTATGGTTCAGGTTTTATGGACAGTAGAACTCAAATGTTATGTTTGAACTCTTAATCAAGCCATGCATGCAATTCTCTCTTTTGTTAGCATCATTTTCTTTAGTGACTTTTGCTCTTGGTTTATGTTTAATCTACTTATAGCCTTACAGAATTTAATTGTGAATATGAAAAAAAAATGCTTCTTCATGACAATTCTATTGAATTTATAACTTTTTTTATAAGTAGGCAATCCTTTTCAGTCTATTTGCATGTTATTATATATATGTTATTTTGCAATGTCATGTGTATGTGTGTGTGTCTATGTAAAGATACTGTATTATCAACAGTTAATGAGAGTTATCTTGACTCCAATCCTTAACAAAAATTAGCATTATTAAAGTTTTTTCGTGTATTATTCTTTTAGTTTTCTAGGAAACACCTATTAATATATATGCATGTGTATATATATGTGTGTGTGTGTATATATATATACACACACACACACACATTTGTTGATTGCATATTTAAAAATCATTTATGACAGTTATTTATGTAATTTAGGTAAAATTGAAAAGATTTCATTATTTTTATTTTCTCAATATTTTCTTCTTTACTTTTACTTTATTGTGTTTTGATAAACAGAAGTTGTTAATAGAATCAGATTTTTCAATGTTTCAAAATTATTTACACATTTTGGGACTATTTGAAGAAATATTTAGCTATTTCTAACAAGTAAAATGTGTCTGATATATTTCCAAGAATATAACTTGAAGTTTGCATTCTTCACATCTGCAATTTTAATGAATTTGAAATAGATTTTTAGATGGGTTATTTATCTTTTAGTAATTGATCTTTAAGTTAGAGGTATTTATAAAATACCAATTTTTGAAATTTGGTGAAATTAATTTTTAATAAATTTTGTTTGCAAAAAATTTTCTGTAGCTCTTGATAGCACAGTTCCGTGTATGTTCATTAAATTTTGCTTCTTAACTGTATCACTGATCTCTCTATTCTTACTAATTTTTAAGCGGTGTATTGAAATACCCATTGTGGTGATGGATTCATCAGTCTCTGTTAATCTCTAATAAGGTCAGGTGTTTAATTAGATTTATCTAAATTTAGAATTTTAATATCTTCCAAGTCAATTGAAACCATTATCTTTATGTTGTCATTTTTATCTCTAATAATTTTTCTCACCTTAAAATATTCTTTGTTTTACATTGATAATACTACCTTAGGATTCCTTAACTTGCTATTTTTCTATATATGTTTCCAAGCCATCATTTTCAGCCTTTCTGTATTAAACTTGGAATAACACTTTAATACAGTGAACAGAGTTGGAGTGGATCTTTAATCCAGTCAAGACTTTCAATCTACTTTTCAACTGAATTAATTTACTAGGCCTTACTAAGATAATTTTTACTATATTTAAATTTATTTTTACAATCTTTTACTTTCTTCCCTTTCTTTTTCTATTTTTGTTTCCTGTTTCTAATTTTCTTTATTAATAATCAACTTGTCCATTTAGTTTTTCTCTCCTATAATAGAGTTGAAATTTTTCATTCCATTTCATCCCATTTATATCTGTACTATGTTTATTTTGAACTCAAAAATATGTCTAATTTAATATATTTACTTAAGATTCATATAGCCAGTAAGTAATATACATTTAAACCAATATTTGTTTTCCTCTTTTTTCTACACACAGTTGTTCCAGAAATAATCAAGTTGCAAGTTTCATTGTTAGCTTTACTTTACATGGGAAGAAACCTATTTTGTAACCCCATCTTTTACTAATATTGAAGGTCCTTAGCTATACTGTCTAATAACTTAGGTGCTAGCTGTGGGTGACTTTGTAAATGTAAATTAACTAAATATAAATAAAATTACACATTATATCCGTGATTGCATGAGGCATATTTCAAGTACAGCCTACGGTGGCTAGTGGTTACTGCATCGGCAAGCACTGCTATAGAAGAACACTTCCATGTAGAAAGTCCTGTTGGACAGCCGTGCTAGAGGGCCTGGGCTCACTCTGAAATCTCCTTGTCCAACATTAGCTTCTGTTTTTCCATACATGTACAGAATAGAGCTTTGAGAATTAAGCATCCTAATATTTAGTGCTCTAGTTCCCTGATTTAGATATTTGTACTTTGCTTAGCATTTGCTTATTTCTTCAATTTAATATCTCTGTTCATCAAAATAGATTCTTTGAGATTTTCCTCAATTTACTATGAACTTAGAAATGCATCTTAAAACATACTTAAGGTAAGTTATTCAGTATATATGAGTTTTCAGAGAGCAGTAGGCCGCTATGATGTTGGGATACAAGGCAAGATTAAGTTTTTTATTATTCCTATATATTTTCCTTTTTTATGTGAACTGCTACGATATTGCCCTTTGGACGTGCGTGTGAAGTCACTTCAGTCATGTCTGACTCTCTGCGTCCCTATGGACTGTAGCCCGCTAGACTTCTGTGTCCATGAGATTCTCCAGGCAAGAATAATGGAGTGGGTCACCATGCCCTCCTTCAGGGGATCTTCCCAACCCAGGGATAGAACCCTTTTGTTTGGCATCTACCTGCACTGGAGGGGGGTTCTTTACCGCTAGTGGAAAGTGAAAGTGAAAGTCGCTCAGTCCTGTTGGACTCTTTTCAACCCCATGGACTATACAGTCCATGATATTCCCCAGGCCAGAATATTGGAGTGGGTAGCCGTTCCCTTCTCTAAGGAATCTTCCTAACCCAGGGACTGAAACCAGGGGTGAACCCAGGTCTCCTGCATTGCAGGCAGATTCTTTATACTAGCGCCAGTACAATTTCTGGCATTTTATTTTCTTTTTCTAATGAGCTTGAAGGAAGTCGGAAGGAGACCTTCCCTTTGTTACCAGGCGTTGTCAGGTGATGTTGCCTTTTTGCTGTTTTTTGCTTTGTTTCTTTTTGATGTTTGCTTTTGATTCTGTAATGATATATACTGCCAAAGATACTGCTTTATTGTAATTTGCATACCTTTTTTTATGGCTTCCATTTTTTCATATACAATTTAGGAAGGTCTTCTTCATGCCGAAATTGCACCTTCTTCTTACACTGCTGCATTTTTTTTTTAATATTTAAATATTGAACCCATCAGGAATTAATTCTAGTGTAAATTATAGATAGTAGCTTTCTATATTCTCAAGATGTATGGATTTTTCCAATGCCTTTCATTGAACAATTCATTATTTCACCCATAATAAAAATTCACTAGTGTTTTATGCTGAAGTCCTACATATATGTATGAGGTCTAATTTAAGATCTATTTTCTCCTCTTTTATGGTTTCTCTGTCTAATCTTGCACCAGGCCAATAGGATTTCCTGAAGTTTACTGGTCTTTTTCTTCTTTTTCTTTTTTGTGTTATATTTAAAGTGTATGTGTAGGAAAGTTAGAACTCACTTGTTCAAAAAAAATTACTTTGCCGTTTTTATTGGTGACAGATTATATCTTAAATATTAATTTCGGAATTTTAACATTTTATCTTCTTGAGCCTTTCTAGCCAGAAACAGCATATTGCCTTTTAATTGATTCAAATTTTATTTTTATGTCCCACAAGAGAGTTTTAAAATTTATTCCATGTGAATCTTGAACATCACTTTAAAAATATATCTCTCTATGCTTAATCCCTCCAGTGAAAATGAATATTTTTAAAGTTTTTCAGTCGATTTACTTTAGTTTTGCAGACACACGATATTGTTTTTGATATATAATGACACTTTCACCTGTTTCTTATCTCATTTCTCTCTTTCATTCAATCACATAAGCTGTTATGTCCAAAACAATGTTAAACAAGATTGGTAACAGTGAATATACATGCAGTTTCAAAATTTGATAAAAACACTGTTTACGCATTAAAATCTATATCCACATTAATACTGTAAATTTTAGATTTATATCTGTGTTTAGTCGCTCAGTCATGTCCGACTCTTTGCGACACTATGGACTGTAGCCCACCAGTTTCTTTGGTCCGTGGAGATTCTCCAGGCAATAATACTGGAGTGGGTTGCCATGCCCTCCTTCAGGGGATCTTCCCAACCCAGGCCTCCCACACTGCGGGTGGATACTTTACCATCTGAGCCACCAGGGAAGCACAAGAATACTGAAGTAGGTTGCCTAACCCTTCTCCAGGGGTTCTTCCTGACCCAGGAATAGAGCTGGGGTCTCCTGCACTGCAGGCAGATTCTTTACCAGTTAAGCTACCAGGGAAGCCCAGATTTATATCTAATATGTTTAAATTTATATATATATATATTTTTAATGTCAAATAAATATATATAATTTTAAACTTACTGTGTACTATTTAAGACAAATGTGCTAAATTTTTATCAAATATCTTTTAACATTTGAGAAGTGATTATAATTATTTTATATCTGAATCTATATTACTATGCAGATTATATTATTATATTCTTTCATTATTAAATTATATCTGAATCTAGTAAGACTAATTAATAATTGATTATTATTATTTTTTTATGCCCTTCTATTCTGTTTACTAATATTTAGTTTAGGATTTATGACCAGTAAGGGAAACTGATGGATGGCATCACCAACTCGATGGACATGGGTTTGGGTAGACTCAGGGAATTGGTGATGGACAGGGAGGCCTGGCGTGCTGCGGTTCATGGGGTTGCAAAGAGTTGGACGTGACTGAGCAACTGAACTGAACTGAACTGAAGGGAAACTGATTTTTTTGCTAATCTTTTACTTATGTTTGCAATTGTTAAATATGCTCTTGAGCAATGGAGATATCATGTGTGTGTGTGTTCTGTGACTCAGTCATATCTGACTCTTTGCAAACCTGTGGACTGTAGCCTGCCAAGCTCCTCTGTGCATGGGATTTTCCTGGCAAGAATACTGGAGTGACTTGCCATTTTCTCCTCCAGGGGATCTTCCTGACCCAGGAATCAAACCTGCATCTCCTGGATTGCACAGTTTTGTATTACTTAAATAATTTATGGAATTCCATGAATTTCTTTATGAATCTATTTATGATTAATGCAGTAACTTGAATGTGTTTGTATTATGGAGATGGGAGGTGAGAAATTATTTGACAAGTTTCTCTAGTTCTTCTATGGTAATCTGTAGGTTTCAATTTTTTATGCTATCTTGATTGGGTTATCTTATATTATTTATCTACATTTGTAAATTAATTTTTACAGAGATGAGCAAAGTAATTTGTAATTTTTTAATGTCATCTGTGAAAATTTGCATCTTTATGCTTGGTATGTTTGTCTTTTTCCTTTTTTTATGTTAAATAATGATTTATCTGTTTTATTCTTTATTTTCCTATAGAGTTATCTCTTAGATAACTACGTTCTATTTTTCAGTTCAGTGTTTGCCATCGATCACTTTTTCCAATATACTTTTTCTCTTTGTCTTACTGCTCTTTAACTGATTAGGTTGGATACTCATTATATATATGTTTTTTTAGTAACATAAACGGTTAGGCTATTAAATATCTCTCGAAGCACTGCTTTAGGTGTGTCATATAAGCTATTAAATATATTTTCATTATTACTGATTCCTAGGCAATTTATGTGAGTTTTCAACCAAAAACTATTTGAGATAATTTTCATATTTTAAAGTTTAGCTAAATATAGGAGAATCTTTCTCTCTTTTTTGATATTTATAACATTTTCGATACTTTATAATATATTCTGTTACCTCATTTCATTCTTGTACTAAAGCTGAGAAGCTGACATTTTTATTCACATTTTGTGTGGCACAGAGGGAGCCTACTATATTTAAGTAGCAAGGTATGTAATGGAGAAATAAAAGTGAAAGCTAAAATTGTCTTCCTCTTTTAATATTAGAATTTTTTTCAGGAACATATAAAATAACTAATATGCTTTATGAAGGACTATGGTTAAAGGAAACACAAGGGCCTGTGATATCAACAAAAATAGCATCAGTTGCACTTCTGGTGTGATGCACAATATGAGAGGAACAAGAGATGGCAGTGCAAATTGTGGAATGAGGAGACAGGGTTTCCAGGAATCCCCACTACATTGGAAGCATCAATGCTTTTTCAGATTTTCTTGCTCTAGGTCACAAGAAAAACTGTAGTGAAAATTGCAGGAAAAAATTGTATTAAAAAAATTGTGGTAAAACTGAGACTCTGGCGGATTAATACCTTTTCATTTTTATTTCTCCAGTTAAATGGCTTTTGATTATAGTGGGACAAAATAGTTGATCCAATATTTGATAGCTGGATCCAAAATAATATTGTCACAATATATTGCCCTAGTGATCTATTAAATGGAGGACATCATTTTGGGCTTCTAACATATTTGAAATTAATTTCATTTGTAAATAAGGAATCTCCTCTCCCACTTAAGCTTTGGTTCTTTACAGGAGTGCACAAAATTGCATACACTACAAGGATACTTATCTTGCAATTCAGAACCTGAATCTCTAGCAAGCATTCTGCAATACCATAGCTTAAATGTGATAGAGGGTTCTGTGGGATCTAATTCTCACCTCCCTTTCTTAAAGAGAATGTAGAGACTTGAAAGTGAAGCTGTCCTTTTTAGTCTAGCATTTAAAGAGAAAATGTGGACGTAAACTTTCTCAAAGGGAAAAAATCATGTTCATACAAAACACTATTGTAATGCCCTTGAAAAGGTGCGAAAGAACCCACGTGGGATGATAGGAGTAAATTTCTTCTTTCAGAGACATCTCAAAGCTTGGTCATAAACTGCAATACAAAATAAGTCTGCTTCATTAGAACAACCTGAGGATAACACCACAGATTATGCCAGCAAAAGACCTGCTTTAACTATTTTATTTCATTTAAGTCACTAAAGGGCTTGTCTCTTAAGTTACTATTAGCCAAGAACTAATATATCCTACTTATAAAAAATTTGATAGACAAAGCATCTCAGTGTCTACAATTCCTTGTATTTTATGTATGTAAGAGAAAATAAGTAAAAACCCCTCGCATTTGGAAACCAAAACTAGTCTCCTTTGAAAGCAGAGAACATCCAGTTTTTCTAGTGGGTTT
Organism: Okapia johnstoni; assembly: GCA_024291935.2. Classification (NCBI taxonomy): domain Eukaryota; kingdom Metazoa; phylum Chordata; class Mammalia; order Artiodactyla; family Giraffidae; genus Okapia; species Okapia johnstoni. The sequence continues at coordinate 55,521,650 of CM044312.1, forward strand.
GTCTTTTTTAGGGAAGCAAAATTACCCAATTTGTTTTTATCATAACCTATAAATGTCAAATGTCCTCAGTGAAAATGGTAAACATGTAATTTAACTGTCATATATATGCTTGTAAAGCAAGAACGTATGCTTGGTGAAACTTGGAGATGGGGTTTAACATGGATTACACATTTGTAAAGTTATGACTTTGTATGGAATACATATTTATTGATCTTCAAAACAGAGTTACTCCCTATTTAATTATTAACATATTTTGGGAGGAATCACCCTCACCATTTTCTAGTCAGAGACATCCTTACTACTTTGAAATAAGATGCAGATTTGTGATATTGGATGTGGGGCCACTATCAAACTTTATTCTGGGCATGCCATGGCATTGAATACAAGCAACAACTTTAAATTAGATGTGCTCCTTTACAGGCTGTGAGATTGAATTAGAATAAAGCACTAATAGAAATCCAGTTTATAAAAATACCATAGAGGCTAGGAGATAATGATGAATTTCTACTATTACCACATTTCAGTACATCTGCATCTTCTAAAGTAATGGTAGAAGATACATTTTTCTTTTTATGATAACCAAAAGAAAAAAACATCTGATATATATTAAGAAGTTACCAATATGTCTGTAATTATTTCACTTTTTTCTCTTTCAAAATGTCATAAGAAGTCTCATAAGATCCTTTAAGCTGCTAACATTCTGTTAAATTAATTTGACTACTCCTGTATGACAAAATAATCATAGGGGGTGTAGAAAGGCAGCTAAATCAAGCTAAGTTTTGTACTTTTTCTAGTTGAGAAATAATTACAAATATGTAGAGAATTATGGGCAACCTGCCATCGGAGTAGTAGCTATTTTACGCAAATGAGTAAAACAAGCCAAAAATGGAAAGGTACTGCCTACATCATTCTCTCCTTAAAAAACACTTCTTCCCAAACTACTCTCTGCAACTCAGATCCCAGTATATACATCTGTTCATCATTCTTAATGCCTCCCCCTCATGCACTCTCTTGTATGAACTCTATTAGCACTGATCTTGACTTCACTTCCTAAATATTCCTAGACTCCGCCATTTTTCCTGCTACTATTCTGTTCTCTTGTCAGCTGACATCTCAGCTCTTTGTATCTCTTCAGTGCAGGTGAAAAGTGTCATTTCCCAGGTCAGTCACACTTGTTCTAGCCCCGTTTTGTTTTCCATTACTCTCATGTCATCCTGTGTTGTCAGCCTTCAGTTGTACTGTGAAACTCCAGCTCAAGTCCAGATAAAGTCCATCTCAAGAGCCTGGATGCTGTCATTCACATCTAACTCCCCATCCTCATCTTGCCCTGGGCTCCCTTCTTGTCCTCTCTGTCCTACGGTCTTACAAGCTGTAAATTCTTGGCACTTTTTTCCCACTCCAGGGTCTTTGTCTATGTCATTCTCACTGCCTAGAGCATTATTTCCTCCCTTGTTATTAATATCTAGTTGATATCTGAAGGAGTGTGAGACATTTTGAGGGGGTCTCAGATCAAACAATGCAGCCTTCCTTGACTTCTCTAAAAAATAATCTCTTATAATTTTCCTTCCCAGCTCATATTATAATAGCAGTTTCACACTTGGGTGATTATTAGATTAATACCTCTATCTGCCACTGGACTATACTCTTACGGAGGTAAGGTTGTGTTAATTATCATTAGCAAAATAATATTTTATTCTTTGTATTTTTTTGTATAGATTTGCCACCACACTGAATATTTGTTGAATGAATGACTATATGAATAAATGAGTAAAGAAATTAAAGTTGAATTTAAGAGATTGGAAACAATGAGAAGATGGTAATTTTGGAGCTTGGGTACCTTAGGAATTAGGTCAACCTACGTGGGATTTGAAGTTGGGTGACATTACCCTGATAGCAGATCCTACTCAAAATAATTGTAAACCTAGACTTATAATAATAAAACAAGAATACACATTATTAATTGAATATTTGCTATGTCTCAGGAATTGCACAATGTATTTTATATAGTGCTTTTAAAGATTTGAGCCGTGATTTTAAAAAGGACCTACTATATAAGGAGATACCAGTTTTTCCCAATCTCTTTAACATTTTTGTCTCCAGCAGACAAAGATATCTGCTGAAAAGATCAATCTGAATAAATATGTGGGGATAATGCTTTGAGATGTAAACAGATGGAAGATTCTTTTCTTGATAGTTTCAACTATTCCATGTGGCAAAGGGATTAGATTTTTTTCAACAAAGTCAGCTTTTTCTACCCCTAAGGTTAAAATTTCTTCCCTGTCTGGAATGAAAGAAAAATGTGAATGAAAGAGAAGTCTAAAGATGAAAAGCTAGTATGTCTTAGACAGTAGTTCAAGATGGCAGCATGGGGAGATTGTGAATTCACCTCCTACCACGGACACAACAAATCTACAACCACAAATAGTTGTAGTTTCCTCTGAAACTACTGAATAGTTTCCTATTCAGGAACTGAAGAATTTGGTGAACAGAGCCTCCACAAGAAAGGATAAAAGAGCAGCATTGAGATTGTAGTGAAGGCAAAGACATAGTCTCACCAAAGAAACACCCTACTGCTGGTGAGCCATCCACAATTGGGAGGGAGCTCAAAACTACAGTCATGAACTTGTGCCTCATATCAGGCATCCCAGCCCTCAGATTCCATGCAGGAGAGATAAGCCTCCGAAGTATTTGGCTTTGAAAATCAAGGATACATCCAGGAAGACCATAGTACTATAGGACATGAAGAATCTAATATTAGAGGGTTCATTTGCAGACCCACTTTGCAGCACAAAACAACAACAACAACAACAACCGTCAGTTTGAAAAGCATCTGTTTGAAAAAGTGAAGGGGATCCACTTACCAATCTTCCAGACAGGCGGAAGCCTATTGGGATCCTCCCTAGAATAGGAGATGCTGGCCGACACCATTTTTGAGATCTCATTCTACCTTGATAATACTGACACTGACGGGTGCTACTTTGGAATTCTCTAACCTGCGGGCACCAGTAGGCACACCCCACTGGGAGGCCATCTAACCCCGAAGAGCCGCAGCTATGCAACTCAACAAGGAGGCCATTCGAGAGCCCCGCCCACTCCCTTGCCACAGCAGGCAGGCACACACAGCCCAAACCCGGATGTCCCTTGAGCACTTAGCTCTGGCGGCCAGAGTGATTGTGCTTCTGGACTCTATGAGACATATCTTAGACAAGGCCACCCTTCAAAACTAGGAAGGTAGCTGGTTTTGCTGATACATAGAAGCAAACACAGAGTCTGGAAAAATGAGGAGGCAGAGGAATATGTTCCAAATAAAACAAGATAAAAACCTCAGGAAAATACCTTTATCAAATGGAAATTATCTACCTGATAAAGAGTTCAAGGTAACTGTTATAAAGATGCAATGTTATATACTACTTTACTTCAGTTTTTTTTAAAGCTAGTGTGTCTTAGAGCTCTCAAGAGAGAGATGATAGAAACCCTGTGGTGATTAGATCAGAAGACTTATGCCACTATTGTCTGTTGGGACCAATAATACATTATGATCTCAGAATTTCCCTTTTTCTTTATGATGTGGAAGCAGAAGAAACACCTGTGATGGCCATCTAGTCATCTCATGTTATAGAATAAATAGACTCTATCCTCTGTAACTTTTAATAGTTGAGGTTTTGCTAGAATATCTTATTCACTTGATCCCTTAACTTTTGCAAATGAGACCATATTTGCATTTAAGTTCCTTTTTGGAAATGAATAAATTATTTTTACCACTTTGTGATTTTTTAAATAGAAATTATATTTTCTAGGGGAGAAAGGGAGGAAAAGAGATTTAGAGTATGGAATATGTTTATTGGTATTAGCCAGAAGGATCTTACAGAGGTGATAGCTGGGAAGTCTAGAGTGACTAATACTGCTTTCTAGTATCATAGGAGTAAAGTGCCTTATATAGATGTAAGTAGTAGCTGAAATTACATTACTCATAAGGCAAAACACATTTTCAAGAGAATTCCACAGGCTGAGAAGGCAAGTTTTCATAAAAAGGACTAGATTCGCTGTAGCCTCTGGGGAAAAATAGAAATCTTTATTGCCTGTGTAAGAGCAAGCACTTCCTGTAGTCTTTTGAATTTTATAAATAGTCTCTCAGGTTTCAGAGAAAGTTTTAAAAGTATATTTTTATGTAGAGCTGAAGTACTTTGCTGAACAGCAGAAATTAACACAATGTTGTAAATCAACTATACTCCAATTTAAAAAATAAAATAAAATCTAAAAAGATTTTTAAAAATAGAAATAAAAGACAACTCATTCAGCAGTGCTTCTTTCTTTTTAGATAAGAGATGTACCAAGCAAGCCATCTTTTGGGGATGGGGGTTTGTTTGAAAGCCTTAATGCTCAAAAAACACATTATTGCCATTACGTATGTTTCTGTATTTTTTCCCCCAAGATAGCTCAATTATAGGTTCAGAGACACTTTTAAAAATATATATCACTAAAAGAAGAACATGATATGCTTCAGACATATAATTTGCTCTGTTATTATTTATTTCATTTTATCACTACAATCTCCACTCTGGCCATGGAATAAAAACTTTAGTGGCAATGTAGAAAATTCAGAAGTTTTTCCTTAATAAGTAAAGACATAGTTTTTTCATTTATATAATAATTTTAGTACTGTTTTGCTGAATTCTAGCGTGAAGGATTTTGTAATTTTTAAAATATCCTGATCTAAGATGAAAGGTCTAAATTTTTCTTGGAGTCAGTGGATGCTATATGTGGTTTCCAAAGAGATATTTATTAACACTTAATTTGTTCCATAGAACACAAAATGCTATTGGGAGCTAATAAACTGTATCTATTGTTTGATTTTATTGTCTATATTTTATGATTTGAACTATTAATATTTTTTCTCCTAGTTATAAAATGAATGCTTGCTATTCAGCAGGAAATCCAGCAGACAGAGGGACAATATGGCACCATTCAAGAAGCACCAGCCAGGGAGACAGAGGACAAGGGACAAGGTACTCCCTGACTTTATTCCTAATAACCTTGTTTATGATGACTGCACCTGACTTCTTAAGAGTTCTGAGTCATATAAGATAATTATTAATTTCATAACCTTTTCTTGTTGTTCAGTCGTTATGTCATGTCCAACTCTTTGTGAAATCATGGACTGTAGCATGCCAGACTTCCCTGTTCTTCACTATCTCTCGGAGTTTGCTCAAACTCATGTTCATTGAGTCAGTGATGCCATTCAACCATCTCATCCTCTGTTGCCCCCTTTTCCTTCTGGTCTCAATCTTTCCCAGCATCAGGGTCTTTTCCAGTGAGTTGACTCTTTGCATCAGGTGGCCAAAGTATTGGAGCTTCAGCTTCAGCATCAATCCTTCCAATGAATATTCGGGATGGATTTCCTTTAGGATTGACTGGTTTGATCTGCTTGAAGTCCAAGGGACTCTCAAGTCTTCTCCATCACCATAGTTCGTATCCCTGAATATGTAGTTTTGTTCTCTCCTCCCCCAAATAGGAGAATATATTCCATATTAATATACTCCAAGTTAATAAGAGTGAGAGAATGTTGCCTATGAATAATCAACATGAAATTCAACTCATAGCAATTAATTGATTTTATAATTCCTGTGAAAATCAGTGTGGTACTATTGAGGAATAAATTAGATTCAGTATCAGCCAAATCTCAGTTGATATTCTAGTTCTAATACTTACCAGTTGTGTGAACTTGATCAAGTTCCTTAAATTTGAGGGTCTCATCTGTAATGTCAATAATATATACCTTCCTATGTTGCTATAATTGTTAAATAAAAATTAATATATATAATGCACATCTCACATCACTAGTGCTCCATATATTATGATTTTTGTACTGGGAAAACGCTGAAGTTTCATCTTCACTGAGAGTTGTATTGCCTTTCTTCTGATAGACCTCAGATTCCTGCTACTTATTTTGTCCCTTTGGACGTTTGCTAAGGATTTGCGGTTATCCAGCTCTCTGGTAAGATAATCTTTATATTGCCATACCTTGCACCATGTAACCCTGCCATTACGGCCAACATTTATTGTTCTATAACCAGTTGGATGATTAAACAGCTAATGTAGGTGTATACCAAGAGCATAAAAGACATGCTTATTTTTCTTTGGGGGAATTATTTTATTAAAGTTTTTTTTTTTTTTTGATGTGGGCCATTTTTAAAATCTATTGAATTTGTTACAGTATTGTTCCTGTTTTATGTTTTGGCTTTTTGGCTACAAGGCATGTGAGAGCAACCAGGGATTAAACAAACAACCCTCCCCCCCTCGCCCCTGCACTTAAAGATAGCCCTAACCACTGGACCACCAGGGAAGTCCCTCTTCGAGGGATATATATTTTTTAATTTTAAATTTATTTATTTTTTAAATGTATTTATTTTTTATTGAAGGATAATTGCCTTACATAATTTTGTTGTTTTCTGTCAAACCTCAACATGAATGAGGTTTGACATACATATATCCCCTCCTTTTTGAACCTCTCTCTCATATCCCTCCCCATTCACCCCTCTAGGTTGATACAGAGCCCCTGTTTGAGTTTCCTGAGCCATAGAGCAAATTCCCATTGGTTATCTACTTTACATATGGTAATGTAAGTTTCCATGTTACTCTTTCCATACATCTCACCTTCTCCCCATGTCCAGAAGTCTATTCTCTATGTCTATTTCTCCACTGTTGCCCTGTAAATAAATTCTTCAGTACCATTCTCCTAGATTCCATATATAAGAGTTAGAATACGATATTTATTTTTCTCTTTCTGACTTACTTCACTCTGTATAATAGGTTCTAATTTCTTCCACCTCATTAGAACTGACTCAAATGTGTTCTTTTTAATGGCTGAGTAATATTCCATTGTGTATATCTACCACATCTGGTCCTGGGCTTTTGTTTTTTTGGAGGTTTTTTTTTTATCACTGCTTCAATTTCAATGCTTGTAATTGGGTTGTTCATAATTTCTATTTCTTCCTGGTTCAGTTTGGAAGATTGAACTTTTCTAAGAATCTGTCCATTTCTTCCAGGTTATCTATTTTATTGTCATATAATTGTTCATAATAGTCTCTTATAATCCTTTGTATTTCTGCATTGTCTGTTGTAACCTCTCCTTTTTCCTTTCTAATTTTGTTGATTTGATTCTTCTCATTTTTTTTCTTGATGAGTTTGGCTAAAAGTTTGTCAATTTTGTTTATTTTCTCAAAAAACCAGCTTTTAGTTTTATTAATCTTTACTATTGTTTCTTTCATTTCTTTTTCATTTATTTCTGCTCAGATCTTTTTTGTTTCTTTCCTTCTATTAATTATGGGGTTTATTTGGTTCTTCTTTTTCCAGTTGTTTCAGGTGTAAAGTTAGGTTTTCTATTTGATGTTTTTCTTGTTCCTTGAGGTAGTATTGTATTGCTATAAACTTTCCTCTAAGAACTGCTTTTGCTATATCCCATAGGTTTTGAGTTGTTGTGTTTTCATTGTCATTTGTTGCTAGAAATTTTTTGATTTTCCTTTTAATTTCTTCAGTAACCTGTTGGTTATTTAGAAATGTGTTGTTTAATCTCCATGTGTTTGTGTTTTTTACAGTTTTTCTTTTTTTTCATGTAATTGATATCTAGCCTCATAGCATTGTGGTTGGAGAAGATGGTTGATATGATTTCAATTTTCTTAAATTTACTGAGGTTTGATTTGTGACCCAAGATGTGGTCTATCCTGGAGAATGTTCCATGTGAACGTAAGAAGAACGTGTATTCATCTGCATTTGGATGGAATGTCCTGAAGATATCAATGAGATCCATCTCATCTATTGTATCATTTAAATTGTGTTTCCTTATTAATTTTCTGTTTTGATGATCTCTCCATTGGTGTGAGTGGGGTGTTAAAGTTTCCTACTATTATTGTGTTACTGTCAATTTGTCCTTTTATGTCTGTTACTGTTTGTCTTATGTATTGACGAGCTCCTATGTTGGGTGCATGGATAGTTACAATTGTTATGTCTTCCTCTTGGATTGACCCCTTAATCATTATGGAGTGTCCTTCCTTGTCTCTTGTAATCTTTATTTTAAGGTCTAATTTGTCTGGTATGAGGATTGCTACTACAACTTTCTTTTGCTTCCCATTTGCATGGAATATATTTTTCCATCCTTTCACTTTCAGTCTATAGGTGTCTTTAGGTCTGAAGTGGGTTTCTTGTAGACAGCATATATATGGGTCTTGTTTTTGTACCTATTTAGCCAGTCTGTGTCTTTTGGTTGGAACATTTATTCCAATTGCATTTAAAATAATTATTGATATATATGTTCCTATTGCAATTTTCTTAATTGTTTGGGGTTGATTTTGTAGATCTTTTTTCTTCTGTTGTATTTCTTGACTATATAAGTCCTTTTAACATTTGTTGTAAAGCTGGTTTGGTGGTACTGAATTCTCTTAACTTTTGCTTGTCTGAAAAGCTTTTTATTTCTCCATCAATTTTGAATGAGACCCTTGCCGGGTACAGTAATCTTGTTTTAGTACTTTAAATATATCCTGCCATTCCCTTCTGGCATGCAGGATTTCTGCTGAAAGATGAGATGTTAAGCATAGCTGTTAAGCATGTAAAAGGTCTCCCTTTTATATTACTTGTTGCTTCTCCCTTGCTGCTTTTAATATTCTTTGTGTTTAGTCTTTGTTAGCTTGATTACTATGTGTCTTGGCATGTTTCTCCTTGGGTTTATCCTGTGTGGGACTCTATGCCCCTTGGACTTGATTGAATATTTCCTTTTCTGTGTTGGGGAAATCTTCAACTATAATCTCTTGAAAAATTTTCTCATACTCTTTGTTTTTCTCTTCTTCTTCTTGGATTCCTATAATTCAAATGCTGGTGCATTTGATATTGTCCGAGAGGTCTCTGAGACTATCCTCAATTCTTTTCATTCTTTTTACTTTATTTTGCTCTTCAGAAGTTATTTTCACTATTTTATTTTCCAGCTCACTGATTCGTTCTTCTGCTTCAGATATTCCGCTATTGATTCCTTCTAGAGTATTTTTAATTTCAGTAATTGTGTTGTTTGTATGCTTATTCTTTAATTCTTTTAGGTCTTTGTTAATTGATTCTTGCATTTTCTCCATTCTGTTTTCAAGATTTTTGATCATCTTTACTATCATTATTCTGAATTCTTTTTCAGGTAGTTTGACTATTTTCTCTTATTTATTTGGACTTCTGTTTGTTCCTTCACTTGTGTAGTATTTCTCTGCCTTTTCATTATTTTTTTTTTAACTTATTGTGTTTGAGGTTTCCTTTTTCCAGCCTTCAAATAAAGTTGAATTCTTTCCTTGAAGGTCGAATTCTTTCTTCCTTTTGGTTTCTGCCCTCCTAAGCTTGGTCCAGTGGTTTGTGTGAGCTTCATGTAGGGTGAGATTTATACTGAGTTTTTGTTTGTTTGTTTCCTCTGCTGGGCAGGGCTGAGGAAGGTGGTGATCCTGTCTACTGATGATTGGGGTTGTATTTTTGTTTTGTTGTTTAAAATGAGTGCTACTGGTGGTTGGGTCATGCTGGGTCTTATATTCAAGTGGTTTCCTTTGTGTGAGTTCTCACCATTTGATAATCCTTAGGGCCCTAGGGTTAGTTTTCTGGTAATACCACACCCATTAGGGCATTGGACTGAGTGCTCCCAATCCAAAGCCTCAGAGCTTGATCTCTGGTCAGGAATGGAGATTCCAAAAGTGGTCTGTTATGGCACTAAGTGAGATTAAATCAAATATCCAAAAACGAGAAACCAAAGATAAACCACAGACAAATGGCAGTTACAAAATCAGGCAAATAATAATTAAAACAATGTAGTATACACATATACATATACACCCATGAACAAAGTCAAAACAGTCCAACAAAATAAAGTACAGTAGATTGACCTGGCGAACAAAGGAAAAAAAAATTATATTTATCAGTTAAGAACAAGACTAACTAAAGCACAAACTGGAAAACAATACTAAAGCAAGGTGCCAAATGGGGGATAAATCAATGAAAACATAACTAACAAATATGTTGAGAGGAAAGAAAAGAAAGAAAGAATAGATAGGGAAAGTTAAATAGAGGTAGATGAAGAAGATTTAAATATATTAAGGATTAACTGCAAGGGGAAAATAACAGTAGGAAACAAAGGAATAAATGTAGAAAAAATATAATAGGTTTTAAAATTTTAAAAATTAAAATTATAAAAAAGAGAAAATTAAAAGAATGGAAGAAGAAAGAAAAAGGATAACTCCATAGAATTGCAAAAGCCCAACCCAGAAGCAAATGTTTATAACAACTAAAAAGTGTGACTGAATATGCACACATACACATACACCCATAAGCAAAATCAAAACAGTCCAAAAAAATAAAATAGATTGACCCAGCAAACAAAGGAAACCAAAAAGTTTATCTACCAGCACAAAACTAACTAAAGCACAAACTGGAGAACAAAACTAAAGCAAGGTGCCAATTGGGGAATAAAGCAATTAAAATAAGACTAAACAAATATGTTGAGAGGAGAGAAAGAAAAGAAAGAAAGAATAGATATGCAAAGTTAAATAGAGGAATATAAAGAAGATTTATATATGTTAAATATTTATTGCAAGGGGAAAAGAACAGTAGGAAAAGCAAACAAAGGGAATAAATGTAGAAAAATAATATGTTAAAAAATTAAAAATTAAAATTAAAAAAGAGAAAAGAGAAAAATATAGAAAAATTACACAGACCTGCAAAAGCCCAACATAGAGGCAGATGTTTATAACAACAATAAAAAATGTGACTGAGAAAAAAAATCTCAAAAGCTTAACTGGATTTCATAGTGCTAATAAAATCTACAACTACAACAGAGGGGGAAAAAAGAAACAAAAATCCGAAATTTTCTACAGAACAAGTCACAAAATAAGAATAATGTTTTTCTTAAATCACTGCTGTCAGAGTCCTTTCCCTCGCTGGGAGTCACAGTCCCCCTTACCTCCCTAGGATGCCCTCCAACACTGTGCTGATTTCTGGACCTGCAGTGGGAGCAATTCAGATTCTATTCTGGTTCTACTCCTGTGTGTTCTTGCTTTCAATGTCCACAGCTATCAGAACTAGTGTGTTTTCTTTTGTGGGAGCTCACAATGATCTTTTACATATTCCATAGACACAGTCTGCCTAGTTCATCATGTGGATTTAATCTGCAGCTTGTACAGCTGGGGGAAAGGTTTTGGGTCTTCTTCCTTAGCCATACTGCCCCTGGGTTTCAATTGTGGTTTTACTTCCACCTCTGCATGAGGGTCGTCCACTGAGGTTTGCTCCTGAGGCTTCCCTGAAGGACTTGAGTTTGCCCTTGTGAGGGCCATGGGTGGAGGTGGTGCAGCTGCTTGGGTCGCAGGTATTCTGGCAACACCAGGTACTCAGGGGAGTGGGTGGCCAGGGCAGCAAGAAATATAGTGCTCTAGAAGGGTATGGCAATGAGCATTGGCCAATACACTCCAGCATTCTTGCCTGGAGAACCCCCTTCCCTGACAGAGAAGCCTGGCAGGCCACAGTTTACAGGGTCACAAAGAGGTGGACATGACCGAAGCGACCCTGCGTGCATAGACGCAAGACTTTTTTGCCTATGGCAGCTCTGCCTCAGTGAGAGCTGAATGTGAAGGTGGTGCAGCTGCTTAGCTTATGGGGACCCTGGCAACGCCAAGAATGCAGGGACACCCTCCGATGCAGGAGTTATGGCCCTATCAGTCTTTTTTGAGCCTCTTGCAGCTGGCGATCAGAACGCCTCTTTGGCCAGTCTTTCTCTGTAGCTCTGCCCATTCAGGCAATTAGAGGGTTCCCTTGCCTAGGGTCCTTCTGTTCGGCACATCAGGCACATAGAGGGGTCCCCCTGGCTGCTGTCTTACTCTGTAGATTGGCGTGTCAGGCACTTAAAGGGGCACCCTGGATGGGGTCCTACTCTGTAGATCAGTGCATCAGGAGTTTGATGGGCCAGCCTCTCTATTGTTCAGCTGCAGATGTCAGAAGAGAGAGGCTATGGTGATGGCTCCACCCACTATGCATGACTTAGCAGTATCGCCTTGCTTCCATGGCTGCCCAGCTTTCCTCCACAGGAATTTCCCCCCTCAATCTCCTCTCTCACATCCCCTCCGTCTGTCTCTCTGCAGTCAAGAGCAGCCCTTGCCCTAGGATTGCTTCACAATCCCTAAAAACTCCAGCTCCCAGCCACTGTGCCTTCCAGGGGACCAGCGTTACTGTCTGGGGTATGTATGTCTGCAGCAAGGACTGTCTGATTCTCATTCTATTTAGGCTGCCACAGATCAGCTGTTTCACTCACAGCCTTAAATGTTTCTCCTCTGACTCAGACAATTGCCCTGATGTGGGGATCATACCCCTACTTCAGTTCTCCCTCCCCCAACCAAGGGCAGGTCCAGTCCTAACACTCCTGTTTTCCCTCCTTGTTCCTTCGTCCTACCGAGTTTTGCCTCATTCTGTACATTCTTTTCCACTGATCATGTACTCCTGTCCGCTTTCATCTGGTGTTCTGCATGAACTTCTGTGTCTGAAGGTGTATTCCTGATGTATCCATGCAGAGAGAGGTACTCTATGTCCACCTACTCCTCCACCATCTTGTTCTCTCCTTTAGGAATTTTTAAAGTGATGCTCACAAACATGTTTTTTCTTATTATGCATATTCCAGTACTTGTTGTTTTTCAGTCACTCAGTTGTGTCCAACTCTGCGACCCCATGGACTGCAGTATTCCAGGCTTCCATGTCCTTCACCATTTCCTGGAGCTTGATCCAACTCATGCCCATTTAGTCAGTGATGCCATCCAACCATCTTGTCCTCTGTTGTACCCTTCTGTTCTTGTCTTCAATCTTTCCCAGCATCAGGACCTTTTCTAATAAGTTGGTTCTTCACATCAGGTAGCCGAAGTATTGGGGCTTTAGCATCAGTCTTTCCAATGAATATTCAGGACTGATTTCCTTTAGGACTGCCTGGTTTGATCTACTTGCAGTCCAAGGGACTCTCAAGAGTATTCTCCAACACCACAGTTCAAAAGCACCAGTTCTTCAGCGCTCAGCTTTCTTTATGGTCCAACTCTCACATCCATACATGACTCATTGGAAAAATCATAGCTATACAGACCTTTGTTGGCATAGTGTCTCTGGTTTCTAATATGGTGTCTAGGTTTGTCATAGCTTTTCTTCCAAGTAGCAAGCGTCTTTTAATTTAATGGCTGCGGGTATAACCTCCAGTGATTTTGGAGCCCAAGAAAATAAAGTCTGTCACTGTTTCCATTGTTTCCTTATCTATTTGTCATGAAATCATGGGACCAGATCTTAGTTTTCTTAGTGTTGAGTTTTAAGCCAGCTTTTTCACTCTCCTATTTCACCTTCACAAGGCTCTTTAGTTCCTCTTTGCTTTCTACCATAAGGGTGGTGTCATCTACATATCTGAGGTTATTGATATTTCTGCCAGTAATCTTGATTCCAGCTTGTGATTCATCCAGACCAGCATTTTGCATAATGTACTCTGCATATAAGTTAAATAAGCTGGGTGACCATATATAGCCTTGATGTACTCCTTTCCCAGTTTGGAAACAGTCCGTTTTTCTATGTCTGGTTCTAACTGTTGCTTCTTGACCTGCATACAGGTTTCTCAGGAGGCAGGTAAAGTGGTCTAGTATTCTTGTCTCTTGAAGAATTTTCAAGTTTGGTGTGATCCACACAGTCAAAGCCTTTAGTGTAGTCAATGAAGCAGAAGTAGATATTTTTCTGGAATTCTCCTGCTTTTTCTATGATGGCAACCCACTCCAGTATTCTTGCCTGGAAAATTCCATGGATGGAGGAGCCTGTTAGACTACAGTCCATGGGGTCGCAAAGAGTCAGACACGACTGAGCGACTTCACTTCGCTTCACTTCTATGATCCATCGGATGTTAGCAATTTGGTCTCTGGTTCCTCTGCCTTTTCTAAATCCAGCTTGAACATCAGGAAGTTCTTGGTTCATGTACTGTTGAAGCCTAGCTTGGAAAATTTTGAGCATTTCTTTGCTAGCGTCTGATATGAGTGCAATTGTGTGGTAGTTTGAACATTCTCTGGCATTGCGTTTCTTTGGGAATGGAATGAAAATTGACCTTTTGTAGTCCTGTGGCCACTGCTGAATTTTCTAATTTTCTGGCATATTGAGTGCAGTACTTTCACAGCATCAGCTTTTAGGATTTGAAATAGCTCAGCTGGAATTCCATCACCTCCACTAGCTTTATTCATAGTGATGCTTTCTAAGGCCCATTTGACTTTGCACTCCAGGATGTCTGACTATAGGTGAGTGATCACATCATCGTGGTTATCTGTCATTGAGATCTTTTTTGTATAGTTTCAGTGTACCCTCACAATAAATCCCCATTATTCACATTGTGCCAGAATGTGTCTCTCTTCATTCAAAGCAATTGGAAAGACAATACATAATGTAGTATTTTTGTAGTATTACTTTCATTACCCTAATAACATGGTATTCATGTGATATATTTAATGGTGAACATTTTTTCCTACTGAAGCATGCTGTTAAAGACTGTTGTCCACTTTATTTCCAAGAAATAGAACTACATCATTGAGAATTTCCCCCAGAAGCACAAGAACAAGATATGAAGGATAAAACTGTCCACTGGTTGAGGTCCCTGATAAAATTACTATGTAAGTATCCAATGCTTATCTCATTTAGTATCAGAGTAAATAGCAATTGGAAAGAAAGTGATGGATTAGTTTAGTTGTGGAGTGTAATGTTTGCAAAATTAAATACAATGCCACTAAATAGAAATTTTAAGCATAATCACTTTCAAGGGAGATAAAATGTTCAAATAGCCACTTTGCAAAATTACTTACTTCATATTTATAAATTGTGTTAAAGATGAAAAGCAGTATTTAAATGTTAGAGTATCATCTAATATGCTTCAAAGAACTTAATTTATGTGCAAAATGACAATTACCAGTTTCTGATTAAATAGTAAGAGAGAATAATGGTTTAATGCTTTGATGATAGGCACCATCCTTGATTACTAGAATCCAGATCTAAGTTTATTGGTCTTAGGCAATCTCTACTTTTTATGATTAGACTAAATAAAACTTTCTTTTCATGAGATTTAGAAAAAAATTAAATCAGAGTGTTTGAATTTACTTTGACATTCTAAAATAAATATCATTGTTAATTGATTTTGACATTGCTACTCAATTGTCTTTTCTAAAGCTTAAAGAAGCTACTTTAATCCTGTCTTCTTTAGCTCTTAAAGCATTTGGTGATGTAGACATGCATAAATGAATAATTATTATTTTATTCTCCTAGTAAAATTACTATAATCATGCATATTTGTCCCATTTATGGGCAGATAATATATCAAAAATGGCTAAATTTGTGTGAAAATAAAGCAATAAGCTTCATTTCATGATCCTTTAATTTCTGTTAAATTAAAATAATCTTCAAGGAATAAATTCACTTCCAATATCTACAAAATTGAGAGTATGTGTCACAGTTAATTTTGATGGCACGGTAGTAATTCATTGAGATGTAAAACTGTGGATGTGTGGGAGGATATACTATCTTTTCTAGTGTTCTGGAAGAATCCCATTATTTTTGAAATCCAAAAAAAAGCATTTCTTCTTACTTTTAAGAGTGCTTTCAAGCCCTAAGCATAGACCGCTAGCTGTTGTCAAGACGACCACACATCTCAGTTTTCCTGGGATAACACAAGGGCAGCAGATGCTGTCAGTGCTCTGCCCATACACCCTCAGATCTCTTTGCCATCTTTGTGCATGGGGGCTCCTAGTGTGGCTCTATGCCAACAGCTACCACTTGTGTCTCTTTTTGGGAAGGCTACCCTCAGGCTCCTATAATCCGTTTCATCTGAGTACACAGAGAGGTGGAATTGTCTGGGAATTTCTATTCATCCAAGCAGTGCTCAACCAGTGGTGGATGGATACAGAGGTTTAAATGCACTAGCTTTCCTGTCTCCTGGCACTCTTAGGTGGAATCTACACTCTTTCAATCTCCAAATACCTCTTAGGTAGGTTTGCCAAATTTAGCTAATAAAAAACAGGACAGCCAGAAAGAAAAAAAATATTTGATATAAGTATGGCCCATGCAATATTTGGAACATACTTATACTACAAAATAATTAATTATTATTTAATTTAAAATCCATTGTAACTGGATGTCCTATACTTTATCTGGTAAAGTGCACTCCCATGGGACATCATTGATGCAGCCTTCTTCCTTGGCCACTTTTCCATCACAACTCTATTTCCCTATTCCTTTATCAGCTTTTTGTGGGATTACATCATAAGAAATCACTTTAATATAAATCAGGGTCTGTTTCTGAGGAGCCTAATCTAAGACAGCTAGCTATATCTGTTGCCTTTTCATGATTATGAATACCTCCTAACCCTAAAAATGCTCTGGTTTGGATGACAAATTATGTGGTCACTCAAGCTAAGATGAAACTGATTAAGGACATTATGCTGTAGTCTCAAGGAATATATGGAATGTGATGAACTAGTGACTTTGGGGTGGGAATTTGAAACATTATGATAAGGAAGAAGTTTCACAATAAGCAGACTTGGTCTAAGGTCCGGGGTCTTCAGAACAAGTAAGGATAATAGCTCAGGCCCTTGCGATATCCTGGAGAGGTTGGAGGATATTACCTATTAACTGTGACTGAGAAGTTTGATGCTACACATCAGGGTTTCTCTCCTCATCAAATATATGCCCTGAGGCCAAATATATCATAGAAATAGCAGAACAATCAGCCTGAAGAAGCTGTGCTGTTTTGGACAGTGTTCCATTTTTGCAAACAGAGAGTATTAAAACCTGAAAATTTGAAAGATACTCTGGGCCCAAGGCCCTGAGCTGCGTATGGATCAGCCCTTTAATGATCTAAATTAAATTTCCCATTTATCACAAGGGATACAAATAAGTCATATTTAATTTGGTTCAAAATAGCCTTTTTTGTACACCCCAGTTTGTAATTACAAATTTATAACACACATTACAGAATTATATGGTGAAGCTAATAATTTCTACTTTTTTAAGTTTTAGTTGTAACTTTGTGAGTATTCAAATTGGCCACCCAAGAAGTTTTGTATTTATTTGAAACTTGTGATATCAATCTAATTTTTAGATTTATAATCTAGAAAATATACAGGATCATTTTGATATTAATTTTCAGTGATCTCCAATAGTAGCCATGAAAGTGAGACAAATATTTCAGGAGGAGAAATGCACAGACTTATCATGTGATTACCCTTATAGGATTTAAAACTAAATGTGACAATTAAATTGCAGTCACCATGCTATTATACATTCATAAATTGAAAAATCACATATAAAACCAAAGTCAAATATTAGATTCACCTCTCCTTAATGGAAATACAAATTGGTAGGAACAGGATGGTATTAAACATATATGACCAAAGAGTGTATTTTCTAATGCTTTAAAAAATGATTTGTGTTAATCAATTTCCTTGGCTGAATTAGTAGAACATGACCCCAACTTTTAAATGCACTTAGTTTTCTATCATAAGTACTTTTGCAATGAAAAAATATAATTTAGAAATTAGAAGACATGATGAACAGCCTTTATTCTAAGGTCAGATGTAAGATACTCAAAGCTAATGGAAAACATCATTCTAAGCCATTGCAAATGAGCCCTACCAACATAACAAACTGCTGATATCAGCCTGGAAACCATCTTGAATGTCAAGGGATATGCTTTTCATTTGCAGTGTTTGATTGTTCATATAAATATTTAATGAAAATATTATTAGACTATTCAGCTGAGTGAAATAAACTGATGGCAAAAGTAGCTAAAGAAGCTTAGTTAAAATTCACTAAATGAAGTGGCATAATAATTTATTTTGCATATTATGTAAGTCTTTTGAGAGGTTTTGTACTTTTAAACTTTTTAGCACTGTTTAAAAGGCATCATTACTACCATAATTATGAGTTTTTAATGTATTTTTATGGTTAATGAAAATGTAGCACACATTTTACAGGGAGAAAGGAGACCGTCATCCACATAATGCTTGATGGAAATGAGGCACCTCTGATTCTGAAGGTTGACTTACCTTTAATATATTTTCACTGAATCTCACTGTAAATGTTAACTTTATACTACATAAAATTACACAGTGGATTTCTCAAGAGTATAACTTAAAGGATTAAATGGATAAGGTAGAAAGCATTTTAACTATCATGTGAGCTTTGAATTTTCAGGAAAATTATGAGTCATCTGTTCTGAATCATGTATACATACATTTAAATACTCCTAATGAGATGATATGAAGAAAAAATTGGAAAGACAGTCTGACAAATGTGGGCCGAAATATAGAAACACATTTAGAACAGCCTACTAACCACAAGTAATCAGTATACTATGGGTATCAGTCAGAATATCTTCCAGAAGGAACATAGAAGAGTCAGTGAATCTTTTAAATTCATTAAATAAAAGTGGATTGAGAGAAGTCCTCTATGAACTCCTCCTCTCCCACAAAAAATTTACTGAAAAATACAAGCTGGAAAACAGTTTTAAAAGATAGCTTCAGTTAGCATTTTTAAGGTTAATATTGATGTACAGGAACACTACCAGTGCAAGAAGGTAATTTTTTAAAAGGTGAAAAAATGGAAATGGAAAGGAGAATAAACATATACATTATTATAAATAATGTGCAAATTTGACAAAATTATTGGATACTGTATCAAAATGTAGCAATAAAATTATATGCATATATATATAGCCTTTGCAATAGAATCAATGTATTTTAAATACATTGGAATAAATCCTGTGAAAAATTGTCACAGATAGCACTAGCAATATCATCAAGATACATTATAGAAGACCTAAATAAATGGAAACATATACTGGGTCCAATAATGAAGGGATTTAATAATTTAAAGAAGTTACATTCCCTCAAATCGATTTGCATATTCAGTGTAATCCCAGTAAGAATGCCAGGTGGTTCTTACATGAACATTGTAAACTGTTACTGGTTTGGAAATGCAAAGGTAATTTCCAAACCAAGACATGCTTGGAAACATACAAGGTGATAGGATTTCTCTTATCAGATTATCAGGGGTGTGTGTGTGTGTGTGTGTGTGTGTGTGTACGCATGCGTGCGCCCGCACATGTGTGCACGCACACACTCAGTCGTGTCTGACTCTTTGCAACTCCACAGGTTGTACCCTGCTAGGCTCCTCTGTCCATGGAATTTTCCAAGCAAGAATGCTGGAATTGGTTGCCATTGCCTACTCCAGGGGATCTTCTGACCCAGGGATCAAACCTGCATCTCTTGCGTTTCCTGCATTGACAGGAGGGTTATTTACTATTGCACCACCTGGGAAGCCCCTATCGGGTGTATATGCTTAAACGTAAAGCAACAATAAGTATGAAAGTATTGATTAAGACAAACAAATATAAGTCAGTAAAACAGAACAGATATATCAGCGCAACCTCATGAGCATAGATGAATTTATATGGTACAAGGGTGGCACTATAGGTTAATGGGGAAAGATTTTCCTTTCAACAAATGGGAAAATGCCAAGTAGATGTCCATATGGGAAAAACAAATAACTTGACCTTTTTTCCTCCCATATATAAAGTAACAATTGCTGGTTCCCTGTATGCTTCGGGAGGCAAAACGAAAGGTTTTAGAAAACATAAAAGAGCGTTTTTATTATCTTAGGTAGAGAAATATTTTTAAACGGGACTCCTAAAAGCATTAATAATAAAAAAAGACTGATAAATCAGACATTAAAATTATGCATCAAAAGTTACCATTAAGAGAGAAAGGAAAATGAATGAAAATATTTGCAATTCATGTGATCTAGAAAAGACTATATTCTGTATTCTGGATAGAATATAGGAAAACTACGTATCACTGGAGAAACACAGAGTCCAAAAGAAAATGGGCTTGAACAGGCACTTCATAAAATAAGATATATCAAACTGGCCAGTGAAAATTCAAAAGAAGTGAACAATCTCATTAATCATTGGAGAATGAAAATAAAAATTACTTCAATATACCACTAACACCCTTCTGAAAGGGCTATAAAAATTGGCAATACCAAATCTTTATAAGATTTTAAAGCAGCAGAATATCTCATACACCACTGGTGGAAGAAAATTTTTGTATAAGCACTTTGGAAAACCATTTGATATAACCTACTAACTTTTTAAATAGATGTTTTCTATGACTTTGAAATTCCACTTTACTTCCAACATATGTGGGTACACATATGCAGTAGCTTGTCACAAAATACCCATAGCAGTGTTATTTATAATAGCTAAAACCTGGAAGTAACATAAATGTCTATCAAGAATGAAGTGGATAAATTATTGTGATATAATTATCTTATGAAATCATCTATCACACTGAAAATCAGCAAACCTAAGTTACACATACAACATAGATGGAGTATATAAACAAAAACCTGATTAAAATATGCTAGACAACAAAATAAGGTAGTTTGTGTTTTAAGAAGACATTACCTCAAAGGACCAAGTATATGTGTATGTTTCAGGCAAGACCATCCTCTGCAATATATACTTCTCTTAATGGAACATGTTTAACTGTGAACTTGTAATCCCTACCAAAATTTACTGCATATGCGATAGAAAAGCCTGCTGATTGGATCTATCTTCAGTTGGGTAAATGTTTTAGTGAGTCAGCTAGTATTCTAATTGGATGATCTGCTATATAATCCAAATGTGTTTTTTCTAAGCACTTTTGAATTTTGGAGTAGATACAGTTAAACCAAAGGGAGCACAAAGGGAGAGACTAAAACAACAAAAAGGAACTTGCTACATACTGCATGGTATTCGTCTCTTTAAAGTGATCATCATTTGGAATGAGTTTCTATATACCAGGCCGAGTTGATTTGGTTTTGGAAGGCAACTTATTTTTCTTAGATGGAAATCATTGTCAGAAATGAAGACTACAAAAATAATGATGTAGGCACAAGTAACAGTGATAGATTTGATTGGACATCTCTAGAAGATGCTGTCAGAAATCTGATGATGATTCAGTTCTGTTGAACTATGTCATTCAGCTTTAAGTTCTGTCCTACAATAGAGGTATTTCAGCTGTGTACTCAGACTTCTAGGCAGTATCAGTGTTCTAGACGGTCAGTGGGAAATATTTAAAAAGATGCTCTCATATCATTGCTTTTCTTCATAACTTTAGAAAAGGCAAATGGAGTCTTCAGAAGAGCATCACAGCCTTTCTCTCTCCAAGTTGAACTTTTTGGCTAGATATTGCACACCTTAGCATTTCTCTGTAACACTAACCAACAGAGGACCAAGGGTAAATCTCTGGGGAAAAAGAGTCTTTGTTGTCTCACTATAGAAATCATTGAATCCAAAAGACTAAAGAAAAGCAGTAACTGAAATCCGGGTAAGGAACCCATGATTTGTTCCTCCGAATGTTGAAGCTAAAATATGATGCTGAAACTCTTCCCATAAGCTTAAAAATGATAATCCTGTAATATAGAATGCGAAACTATGTGGATAAGTAACCGGGTTTACTCCTTAACGGAGAAAGCTGAGACTGGCATATAGTATAAATCGAATATGTGAACATTAACTTTGACATGAAAGAGATTTTTAGTGAGGGTTCTTGTGATTAGGTATCATTCCGTGGACCTCAGTGGTAAGTATCCTAAATATACAATGTCATGTCGCTCTCTATTTCCACTGAGGAAATAAATTTAACCCTGTCAGCATAAACCCAGTCACGTATATTAAGGACTGTTTTGATAACAAAGGTCATTGAATTCAAGAATGTACTTATTTGGAAGAGAATCTGTGAATTTTGCTACTGTGTAGTTATTGAATAGTAAGATTCACCTGTCTTACATGACTTTCATGCATTTTCAGCTGAAGCCAACAAGATGAATCAGATACACTTTCAAGGATCTTTGCTGTCATATAATTCTTCAATATTGATACAATATATTTTAAGAAGCATAACTCAAAGATCAGAAGACAGAGACATATGTAACATTGTTGTGGATACAAATCACTTCCGTAATATTTACTGTTATGGATAGATGGTCGATATTGAGCTATTTACCTTTCTTAACAATGTCAATCCCCAATGAAGAAGAATACAAAATCCCCAATATATTAACTTTTATGATAGTGGTACTTTATTATATAAAACAAAGTCTAATATAATACTGGAATAATTTTTGATGCATTTTATGTGAAATCAGCACATTTTTATAATACTAAGAAATCATACTTCTTTTGTAGAAAAATGTATATCATATATTGTTGGTACCAAAAAAAAACTTGTTAATTTGATTTGTTTAAATAATTTCTAGAGCCTCAAGATTTTATTTTAAAAAAATTGTGAAAATTGAACATTGTAAAAAGTCTTTCTGTGGTTAAGATTAAATTAAATCCTATTCTTTCCCAGGTTTGATATTCTCATCCTAAATGTTACCATCAGATATTTGTGATTTTAATCACTGTAACTTTCTGGGCCCACTTTATTAGCAGTACACCAAAATGAATTTTAGAGTCTACATTTTAGGCATAATATTACATTTTAGATGGTTTTAAAAAATCTGGTATAATTTATACTTTTTATGAAGCATAACATTTCCTTTCTATTCCTTTCGAGTATAAACATTATGAATAATGAGAAGACAAAACATCAGAATATCAGTGTTTATGATAAAAGATAAATTTAAGAAGTATTCATAACTTTCTTTATAGAATAAATTAAATTTTTTTATTAATAAAACCTTGAAACATTTCTGTGTGTCAAAAACAGAATATTTAGAACAATCTGGTGATTAGGTGTTGATTGTACAAAATCATGTCAGACACATTGAAGGAAGAAACTCAGACAGGATGTTTGTATTCATTAATAACTGAAAGCAGAGTTATCGCACAGTGCTTTTATATTTAACATGTCGTCTACCAGAAATTGCACCACTATGTCACCGTATGTAGAACTGAACTCATAGTAAGCACTCTCTGGTCTGGTGTTTCCGTATGTAATTTGCAGTAGTTTCCAGTAGATGGCAATCTAGGTACCATATCCAGGTGGTCAGTCACGTCATAGCAGATATGACTGCTATGATAATAAATATTATGGAAGCTCATGGAAAGTAGTATAGGGCATATTAAACTACACTATTTATTTTTAAGTAATAATTTAACTCAATTAAAATGAGGTCAATATATACCGAAGAGAGTTTGACAAGTAAGAATTTTAACAATGACAAAATGCTCTGAAATGTATTGTGTGTTCCATACCACAATACATTTGAATTTTTCTCATTAGGATACATGTATCATAGTTGAAGCTTTTACTGCATTGTATAATTTCGTAGATTTCCAACTTGCCTGTTAGTTTTCCATCCTGACTTCACACCTTTGAGACAGCCTGACCCTTTGAAACTTGATGCCTGTCTCAACAGCTTAGAAAAGTAAGCAGGTCACTCTGGTCACACTTGCTGTAGCTTTTTGTGGGTCAGCCTTGCCTCCCATTCATCCCACTACCCTTCTACTATTTCAGAGATCTGGGTTCAGGCTATATCTGCATTTTTCTTACCATTTCCCATCCTTTGAATTTGTACACTGATTTTGGTTTTCTAGCTAGTACTATTGACTAATATTCTCTAATAAGGATGGTGACTGAGCATTGTCCCTGTTTTCTCTTTCCCAGATCCTTTCATGGGATACTCTGTTCCAGTTCAGTCTCTCGACTTGTCACTGGCCCCCTGACCCTGACAAGAGTTGACTGCAAATCATCAGGTGAGGACAAAGTTCTCAGTTGTCAGCTGCCTAAAACATAATGCAGATAACGCGTGGTGACATTTTTTATTTCTGACAGAATTCTTAGAAAGACACTCCAGCTTCTTAGAAGGTGGATGGAGCACTAAAGATATGAGAACATATCAAACGTAAATGATCCCCGTATTTCAGAAGGCTGGTGGAGACTGCCAGTGCACTGCAGTCAACACTTAAACCTTTCTGATTTTCAATTCAGGAAAGTACCTTCAGACTAGAAAGCTGAGAAAAGAGTTTTGTTTTTCCAATGAAGCTTTTTTCCAGCTTTAATTAAAACAGATGTCTTATGGGAAGATTCTTTTATTTATTCAGAATACACTCCTTAATGTAGGTTTTTACTGTCTGAAAAGACTTTACTGGCCAGGAAAATGATGTCAGGCTAACTCAACCTCATTTAAGTCCTTTGAAATTTCAAACGTTTCAATTTCAAGCCCTCTCCCAGTGTCTTTCACGCTATGTTCCGTGGATAAGTCTGCACAATGCCAAATGAATTGCCAGGGAAGGAGTAAGAATGACAATTGACCAGTCCTTGATTTTTATTCTTGAATCTGTCAAGACTACTCATTGGGAAGTGGATTAATGTTCATAGAAGCCTTTCAATATAAGTCTCAGGGGCTACAGGGCTATCGTTATGAATCCTCTTAGAAGGTTTGCAAGATTCTGCTCTGAAAACTCCTGAAGTTATATTTTCAAGGTTGTAGGTGTGTGAAGATTTACTTATTTTGTGAAATTTATTTTACAGCTTTATTCTTTCATCATTGAATAGATTGATGATTTTTTTCTTCTATGAAGCATTCCTCTACCTATATGCTAAGTAGACTATAAGGAAAAGTATCCCCACTTCCTCTTTAGGCGTTCTTTCTTTTAATCAAATTCTCACTAGTTTCACTGCCTGACAGTTCAAATTTTTTTCCACTCAGGTATCCAAGAGAAGCATTTCTTTTTCTTCTTTTTGACTCCTATCATGTGAGGATGCCCCCAATTATAATGAAAAAGCTTTGAGAAGTAGATTTCCTTATTATATTTCACTTTAAACATGTAGTGAAGTATTTCACATAAAATGAGTGCCAGGAACTTTTTCAGAGATTGATTGATTGACCTACCTTTTCAATATGAAGTGATGGAGTGGCCTCGTGAAACATTAGTGTTCATTTCCCATGTTGCTTTTCTGACAGAACATGCATTATACAGGGTATTTCCTTCACTTTAATTGAAAACAGGTGTTATAGATCATCCTCAGAAGATTGTACATGTGTATAAATTCATACATCTTTGGTGAGGATTCTTTTCTGGCTAAAGTTCACTTCCTTCTCTTTAAGGGAAGTGAAAAAATTACAGAAAAGGCATTGCATGCAACCTGGTGAATGTTCAACATAGTTCATTCATAGTCAACATCAACTAGAATAAACACTTTGAATAAATATTGTCAATAATTGTGATGTTAAGTATGAAAATTTGATTTAGGGATTTTTCAAAATATTCTTTAATAAGTTGTATTTAAAAAGAAGACTTTCACTCATAAGCATTCTAAATACATGAGGGAAAATTAAGGAGATGATTGTAAATATCGCCAATAATGATGCTAACCATAATGGCTAACCTAATAGGAAGAATGAAGTAGGAAATGGCAAACCACTGCAGTATTCTTGCCAGGAAAATTTCATGGACAGAGGAGGCTGGCAGGCTACAGTCCAGGAGGTCACAAAGAGTCAGACACAACTGAGTGACTGAGCACGTATGCAAAAGGAAGGAAATTATATATCCCTTGTAGGAAGGCAAACAGTGACTTAAGGAATTCTCTGGAGATCATATCTTTTTTTTTTTACGTGTTTACATATGAAGAACATTGATTATTTTGCTATCCTTATAAAAATCTGAATTGTTAATTTTAAGGCATCAATATTATCAGGTTTTTTTGAAAAAAAATTGACTTCAAAATTGGAAATTATTCAAAATCAAAACTTAATTCAATTTAAGTAGAAATATAAAACTTTCTCTAATATTTAACAAAATTGACATTAAATAGTAGATATTTTGGACATTCAAATAAAGCATTCAGGTTTAACTTGAATAATTTAGAAGTTTTCAGACTAGAGAAGAGAATTTCCCTCAGCTAAGTAGGAGCAAACCTGCCTGGGAAGCTATACATTCCTACCCCAAACCGCCCACTCCGCTCCCCAGGAGAGCCATCAGTCAACAACTGACTGAAATGAGGCTACATAAACCTGACCCCCTTGCCTCACAGTGGAGAATGGCTCTGGTTTAGTTCATGTTACAGAGCTCCCTGTGGGCCAGGCTGAAGCCAGCACTCTGGGCAAAATCCCATCTTTACCTGACTTGTTCTCCTTGTCTATCCAGCTTCCCTCAAGCCCCTTCTCCTGAGAGCCCTCCCTTGATACATCACTTTCACCAAGTTTCTAGTTCAGGCTCTTCTTAGGGAGTCTAGCCTACCAAAAAAGCTCCAAAATGTTTAGAATTCACAAATTAGAAAATTATGGATTGCTAAATATAGTCAAAATGAAGGACGGTCATGAAAGATGATAGCTTGAAAAAAATTTCATTTCAAAACAGGACTTAGAACTTCTCTTTCAGCCTTCATGAGTTAACTGGCATTTGACTATACTCCCATACCAGGCATTTGACAACAGACAGCAAAGAATGATGAATCCTCAAGAGAAGTGAAACATACAGGTTAAGTCTCATGCTTGTGTTGGCTTTCTCTCTGGGGTAACTCTGACAGCACAGCATGGAGACAGAGCCTAAGAGGAGAGCAATCTTGCTAAGCAGAGGTGGTACAGATCAAAGCTCGAAGCTTCTGAGGTGACTGCGGAGCAGAACACATGAGGAAGGACCTCTGAGCAGAGGAAGGCATCAAAGTCTAAGAGGGATTTAACCTCGGG
Source organism: Okapia johnstoni (assembly GCA_024291935.2). Lineage (NCBI taxonomy): Eukaryota > Metazoa > Chordata > Mammalia > Artiodactyla > Giraffidae > Okapia > Okapia johnstoni. The sequence goes on from CM044312.1 coordinate 55,548,380, forward strand.
CATTTGGTCCAAGGCTGGCCCGTGCAAGATAGCAAAACTCAGCAAACCTAACAAAGATTGGGGATATATGTATAATTATGGCTGATTCACGTTGTATGGCAGAAACAAACACAATGCTGTAAAAGAAAAAAATAATAAATATTGGCTGCTGTTGGACTAGAAATAGATCAGAGAGACATCAGAGCCAGAAGACAATTGATGTTCCAATCCAGACAGAGTGAAGAGAATGGCTGATGACCTCAGGCACTCAGTGAGACACCATAAAAATTATTACTAGGTGCTTATGGCTACAGACATGGAAAACTAGGAAAGTGATACGAAGAGACCTAGAGCAGTCAGCAAGTCTCACCTGGGAGTAGGATGAACCCCGCCGGTGGAAAGCACAGAAAAAGTTTCAGGTAGATTTGAATCCAGGCCAGGTATATAGGCATCCAGCAATGAATTAAAGTGAATTGTGTGAAGGAAGAAGAAGAAGATGGAGAAGAACAAACAGGCTCAAGAGGGCTATTGAAGATTGTAGCTGGGGATGAGGCAAGTTCAGGACAACATGACCAAAACTCTACTCTGAATGTACAGGCATCTCCTTCCCACCCCACCTCCATTCCCAGACCTACGCTTCCCTAATATAGTTGCCCCTCAAGAGCTTTGAGGGCAAGCATGTCAGGTAAGAATAAATATTTCTTCAAATGATGAAAAATAAAAAAGTTCAAGCTCATTTAATGTCCCATATTTCTAGAGACGCATTAAAATCAAGGTCATGATATTTAACGGTCCAATCACATAGAAATATATTTTGAGTTCATGCATGCTACAGTTTTTTCTCTGTTGCTGCAGATTCTTTTCACTGGTTGTTAACTTTTGCATGTATCAGAATCAATGGAGAAGCTGCTAGAATTTCTGATTCAGGACCCAAGAATCTGCATTTTTATCATGGTCACAGGTGGCGCTGACACTAGGCCAGGAACCACATTTTTAGCATTACTAGGCTCTTTGATAATGGCAGAAGAGAACTGATAAATCCTAATTCACCGAAATTCCTTTCAGGAGAGTATGTTATATGTTAGGAAGAAATACTTGTGTTTGGGGAGAGGTATCTGACTCCAAACAAAATTAGTGCTTAATAAAATGTCATAAAATTCAGAAGAGTCCTGTTCAATGGAAAATCTTTTGCTTTGCTGAGTTTTGGCATCAGTTGCAACATGAATGTCTGTGGAGAAAAACAAGGACTAAATTTAATCTCTCAGCATTAAAAGGAGAAAAGGAATTGAAAGATCTCAGGAATAAATGAAGAAGAGAGGAGCCAGGAAGACCTCCTACAGAGAGGGGAAGAGAAGCAAAAACAATTCTTTAGTAATGCAAAGTTTAAGGTGGAACTTAGCAAGTGGAAAATGTATGAGGGATTTTAAAGGAATTAGTTCTTGGTTATGAATTATCAGAAATGCTATGGGGTAAGATAATCCTTCAGTTATAAAGGAAATCAACCCTGAATATTCACTGGAAGGAGTGATGCTGAAGCTGAAGCTCCGATACTTCGGCCACCTGATTCAAAGAGCTGACTCATTGGAAAAGACCCTCATGCTGGGAAAGACTGATGGCAGGAGGAGAAGGGGATGAGAGAGGATGATATATTTAGATAGCATCACTGACACAATGGACATGAATTTGAGCAAACTCCCGGAGATAGTGGAGGACAGAGGAGCCTGGCATGCTGCAGTCCATGGGGCAAAGAGTCAGACTGAAAAAACAAGGAGGACAATGAGAGAGCCCTAATGCTTAACCCAGGTAGCACAGTGGTCAAGAATCCACTTGCAATGCAGGAGATGTGGGTTCGATCCCTGGGTTGGAAAGATCCCCTGGAAAAGAAAATGGCAACCCACTCTATTATTCTCGCCTGGGGAATCCCATGGACAAAGGAACCTGGCGGTCTACAGTCCACAGGGATGCAGAGTGAGATGCGATTGAGCATGCATGCAAGAGAACCCTTTGCAAAAATGGAAAATATTGCTATCTGAACACAAGAATCAGAGGATAGAGGGAGAGTTGATGACTGGTTAAGGTAACCTCATGAAAGATGATTAAAATAACCATTTTAAAATTTAAATTGTATCTCAAATCGGAATCATAATGATGTTTTTTTTTCTCTGTTGTATTTAAACATTTGAAATGTATGCACTACTTTTCAAATGAAATAGACACTTCAAAGCTGTCATTTGCTAGGAAAGTAGAACAAAAGAAATCTCAAGAGCTTTGGGGGCAAGTGTATCAGGTAAGAATAAATATTTCTTCAAATGATGAAAAATAAACAAGTTCCAGTTCATTTAATGTCCTACATTTCTAGAGACATGTTAAAATCAAGGTCATGATATCTAAGAATATTCCCTGGGCATAGCCATTAATCCCAGATTTATTCATCTTTGCTAAAATAACAAAACACTGACTTGACTGGTTAATTAAGCAAGACAAATGAGAAATATTCTCCTCACACAAAGTAAGAAATAAGTCAGAGATATTTGTTTGTTTGCTTTTTCATAGACATTTTGACTCTATTTTTAAAAATCTTAACGTATATAGTTTTTAAGAAAGAAAAATGTAAATATAGAAATTACAAATTTTAAAATCACCCTCAAGTACCAATAAGTATAGAAATTTAGGGATATAATTTAGTTCTATCCATTCTCATAGGCAAAATAACAAAAACACTTAAAATTTTCTATACTCAAAACTATTTCACATTTTTAACTAGCTTTTTTTTTTTTTTTTACTGTTTTGCCTTAGTTATTCTCAAATACAGAATATTCTTGTAACTTATTGCTTTTTAGCCAAATAAAATACATATTTTCTCTTAATGGGTATTTTTCATATGTTAATATATAGTTTGTCTTTCTATGTATTATTTTTCATGATATTTGAAATTATTTTAATTACAGTATTGCTTACATAGGTAAATCTTTGCTTTTACACTTGTCTTAAATGATTTAAATTTTATACAATAGTATTAAAATAATACATGCAATTAAATTTATGATTTTCAAAATTTCCATATTCAAGAACAATTTCATTACTTCTGACTCCTTAATCAAAAATGAAGAATTTACCTTAATACTCTCTTGCTCCATAATTTCTTTGTTTGCAATAAGACATGTGTTTATAGACTTGTATCATTCATTTTATGTAATCATCCTGTAAAAATCAATATTGGTCTTTTCCTTTTCCATTTTTGTTACTATATTGTTCATTATTTTTTGTCAGTATTCTGCTGCCTAGCATAGTCCTTGGCATATTGGTGCTCAAATATATATATACAGTGAATGAATGAGTGATCTAAACTTAATTTTAAATACATAGAATAGCCATCACAAAGATGATGATATGAGTTAGAATAAGGATTACGCCATCTTATAAATCCAGCCTTCTGTTTTAGAGTTTGTGTTTTCAATTAGCACTTTGGGGGTAGGTAACAGAGATCATTTTTTTTCTTTATTTTTGTATTTTATTTATTCTAGTTTATTTTTCAGAAATATACTTTACCCATGATATGAAACTATATTCTCCATATATTTCTATTGATATATATTCTCAGCTTTTGATATCTACCATGTCTTTCACAGGTATCATATTTTAAAGATACTTTTAGTGTATTTCCCAAATTGCATGTTTGACTTGGTGTTGGTTCATTCCATTTACTCATAAATCATGAAAAAATTTTTTATGTTTTTATCTTTAATTTATTTGCAGTATTTCATATATATCTCAGTACTCTTTTCATCTAATTTTTTATACTTGAATTCATGAAGATTATGTTTTTTAATATTTCTGAAAACTCAAAGCTAGTAGTTTTACATGTCTTATTGTTTCCTCTAGAAAAATTGTTACTAGGTTTGCCCACCTTCTGCTTGTTGTACGAAAATGGCTCTATGCTTTAATGTTGTGGAAAGGAATGCATCAAGGCTGTGTATTGTCACCCTGCTCATTTGACTTACATGCAGAGTACACCATGAGAAATGCTGGACTGGATGAAGCACAAGCTGGAATCAAGATTGCCAGGAGAAATATCAATAACCTCAGATACGCAGATGACACCACCCTTATGGCAAAAATCAAAGAAGAACTAAAGGGCCTCTTGATGATACTGAGAGAGGAGAGTGAAAAAGTTGGCTTATAACTCAACATTCAGAAAACTAAGATCATGGCATCTGGTCCCATCACTTCATGGCAAATAGATAGAGAAACAATGGAAACAGTGAGAGGCTATTTTCTTGGGCTCCAAAATCTCTGCAGATGGTGATTGCAGCCATGAAATTAAAAGACACTTGCTCCTTGGAAGCAAAGCTATGACCAACGTAGACAGCATATTAAAAAGTAGAGACATTACTTTGCCAACAAATGTCTGTCTAGTCAAGGCTATGGTTTTTCTAGTGGTCATGTATGGATGTGAGAGTTGAACTATAAAGAAAGCTGAGTGCTGAAGAATTGATTCTTTTGAGCTGTGGTGTTGGGGAAGACTCTTGAGAGTCTCTTGGACTGCAAGGAGATCCAACCAGCCCATCCTAAAGGAAATAAGTCCTGAATATTCATTGGAAGGACTGATGTTGAAATTGAAACTCCAATATTTTGGCCACCTGATGTGAAGAGCTGACTCATTTAAAAAGACCCTGATGCGGGAAAGATTGAAGGCAGGAGGAGAAGGGGATGACAGAGGATGAGATGGTTGGATGGCATCACTAACTCAATGGACATGAGTTTGAGTAAGCTCCAGGAGTTGGTGACGGACGGGGAAGCCTGTCATGCTGCAGTCCGTGGGGTCGCAAACAGTCAGACACAACTGAGTGACTGAACTGAACTGAATATTTTATAGACCTCCCAGCCTTTTATTTACCCTTGCCTCCCAGGTTTGTGCAGTTTTGAAGCAATAGAGATCTGTTCTGACCAAGAGGCTGCCGACTGGATGTCTGTGTTCTGTATTCCACATATCTTTACTTTTCTTCCCAAACTATGCAAGATAACTCTGTGTAAACCCTACTTTATATTAGACATTTATATAATGCAGCTCTGTCTTCCTGGGGTGAGAATTTTACATTTTTCATTCCTGATTCCCGTTTTAATTTAAAGCAATCTGTAGGCCTTCTTTTGCATGTAAAGAGTTCTCTCTGGAGTTTACAGCTCTGTATGCTCATCTGTTTTCACTTTACATGACTTAACTGAGAATAAAATGCACCATCACAGATCCCCGTCTGTCTCAGGCTGTGTTGACTTTCAGAGAATTTTCTGATCAATGAATACATAATAAATATTGAGATAAGAGGGGGAATGGAGAAGGAAATGCTAACCCACTCCAGTATTCTTGCCTGGAAATTCCCATGGACAGAGGAGTTGGCAGGAAACAGTCCATGGGGTCACAAAAAGTTGGACATGACCGAGCGACTAAGCACCAAAAGGTGGAAAGAGGAGGAAGGCTGACCTAGAAACGTTGGTGGCACAGGCAACTAAGTCTTTAATATTGAAGTGAGATGTGAGGTTTGGAGAAAGTCTCTTGTTTTCTCCCTTTCCAGTTGTTTTATTATTTCACAAGTCTGGGTGTGAGTTGGTTGCTTACAATGTCTAAAAATGATACATTCATTTATTTATAAATTCACTTATCTCAGCTGAAAGAAGCAGCATGGTCAAATCATGAAAATTGAATGGCCTGAAAAATATCCAGTTATGCTGTAGAAGCAAAGGCAAGGAGGAGTATGATGCAAAAGGAGCCTAAAGTATGGAACAATACATTCTAATAGACATAAACTATCGAATATTTTAAAGAAATTTTGCCCTTCTGCTAAGAACAGTGATGATCCATTAATTTCAAATGGATTTCCAATTGCTTACTTAAGAATAAAATGCAAATTATTATTATTTTTGATAGATCATTTTATGTGACAATAACATTTGCCTACCTGCCTCGTGCCATGCATGCCATTTCTTCTCTTACCTGCTTTAACAACATAGCTGCTATTTTTATTTCTCAAAGATGTACAGTTAATTCTTATCTTAGGGTATTTGTACCAACTATTCATCCATTAGGAATTACTTTTATGATGATTTTCATATCATTAATTATTCTTGTAATTCATTTAAAGAAATATTCCCTGTCTGCCTCCATTTAAATTATCCTTTTGCCTTAACTAACTGAACTTTTCTGCAGAGTCCTTATCAGTTGCTATTTGTTCTTGTGTTTTTTTCCCCAGGTTTATTATCCATCATTCCTATTAACATAAGTTCTATTAGAAGAGACATCTTGTTAAATTTACATCTCAAAGAACTAGCAAAAGAAGAATAAATTAAGCCCAAGGTTAGCAGAAGGAAGGAAATAACAAAAAGCAGAGCAGTAAAATATGAACTTAAGGACAATAGAAAAGATCAGTGAAACTAAGAGGTAGTTTATTTAAAGATAAACAAAATAGACAAACTTTTAGCCAGACTCAACAAGGAAAAAAGAAAGGAATCAAATATACAACATTGGAAATGAAAGAAGCAGCATTATAACTGTTACTATACAAATACGAAGGAGCATGAGAGACTACTAAAAATAAGCATACTCGAAAACTGGACAGCCCAGAAGAAATGGATACATTCCTGATAACACACAACCAACTAAGAGTGAATCATGAAAAAAATAGAAAATCTTAACAAATAAATTACTGCTGAGCAGGTTGAATCAGTAATCAAAAATCTCCCAATGAAAATTCAGGACCAGAAGACTTCACTAGTGAAATTTACCAAACATTTAAAGAATAACTAATACCAACCCTTCTCAAACTCTTTCAAAAATATTAATAGAAGAGGAGGAAACTCAAACTCATTTACAGGGCTAAATAAGACAAAGATACTAAAAGAAAAGAAAATTAAAGGCCAATATCCCTCATGAACATAAATGCAAAAATCCTCAACAAAATATTAGCAAACCCATTTCAAAATACATTAAGAGAATTACATTAAGAGGATCATACACTATGATCTAATGGGATTTATTCCAGAGATGCAAATATCATTCAATATCCGTAAATCAATCAATGTGATGCACCACATTAACAAAATGAAAGGGTAAAACCCTTGGTCATTTCAAGAGATGAAGAAAAAACATTTGACAAAATTCAACATCCATTTATGGTAAAAAAAAAAAAATCTCTCACCAAAGGGGATATTACCACTAAAAGGGAACATGCGTGCATGCTTGCTAAGTCACTTCACTTGTATCTGACTCTTTGTGACCCATATGGACTCTAGCTACCCAGACTTGTCCTTCTCTGCCCATGGGGATTCTCCAGGCAAGAATGCTGGAGTGGATTGCTATGCCCTCCTCCAGGGGATCTTCCCAACCCAGGGTTCAAACCAAAACTCCTATGTCTCCTGTATTGGCAGGCAGGTTCTTTAATCCTAGCACCACCTGGGAATCCCAAAAGGGAACATACCTCAGCATAACAAAGGCTATATATGACAAGCTCACAGCTAATATTATATCAATGGTGAAAAGTGAAAAACTTTCCTCTAGAATCAGGAAGGAGGTGAGAGTGCACACTATTCCAACTGCTATTCATTATAGTATTGGAAGATCTAGTCACAGCAATCAGACCCCCAAAAAGGAAATAAAAGAGACCCAAATTGGAAAGGAAGAAGTAAAACTGCCACTATTTGCAAATGACATAATACTTTACCTAGAAAACTCTAAAGACTCCACTAATAAACTATTAAAACTAATAAATGAATTCAGTGAAGTTTCAGGATACAAAATCAATATACAGAAATCTGTTGCATTTCTTTACATTAAGAAAGAACTATCAGAAAGTGAAATTAAGAAAACAATCTCACAATTGCATCAAAAAAAAAAAAAAAGGTAAGGTATAAATTTAATCAAGATGTGAAACTCCTGTACTCAGAATACTATAAGACATTGATGAAAGAAACTGAAGGCTGCACAAGTAAATGGGATGATAGCCCATCTTCATAAATTGGAATGACTAACTGTGAACTTCCAGATGTTCAAGCTGGTTTTAGAAAAGGCAGAGGAACCAGAGATCAAATTGCCAACATCTGCTGGATCATCGAAAAAGCAAGAGAGTTTCAGAAAAACATCTATTTCTGTTTTATTGACTATGCCAAAGCCTTTGCCTGTGTGGATCACAATGAACTGTGGAAAATTCTGAAAGAGATGGGCATATCAGACCACCTGACCTGCCTCTTGAGAAACCTGTATGCAGGTCAGGAAGCAACAGTTAGAACTGGACATGGAACAACAGACTGGTTTCAAATAGGAAAAGGAGTACCTCAAGGCTGTATATTGTCACCATGCTTATTTAACTTATATGCAGAGTACATCATGAGAAACGCTGGGCTGGAAGAAGCACAAACTGGAATCAAGATTGCCGGGAGAAATATCAATAACCTCAGATATGCAGATGACACCACCCTTATGGCAGAAAGTGAAGAAGAACTTAAGAGCCTCTTGATGAAAGTGAAAGAGAAGAGTGAAAAAGTTGGCCTAAAACTCAACATTCAGAAAACTAAGATTATGGCATCCGGTCCCATCACTTCATGGCAGATAGGTGGGGAAACAGTGGAAACAGTGTCAGACTTTATTTTTCTGGGCTCCAAAATCACTGCTGATGGTGATTGTAGCCATGAAATTAAAAGACGCTTACTCCTTGGAAGGAACGTTATGACCAACCTAGACAGCATATTAAAAAGCAGAGACATTACTTTGCCAACAAAGGTCCTTCTAATCAAGGCTATGGTTTTTCCAGTGGTCACGTATGGATGTGAGAGTTGAACTATAAAGAAAGCTGAGCACCGAAGAACGGATGCTTTTGAACTGTGGTGTTGGAGAAGACTCTTGAGAGTCCCTTGGATTGCAAGGAGATACAACCAGTCCATCTTAAAGGGGATCAGTCCTGGGTGTTCATTGGAAGGACTGATGTTGAAGATGAAACACCAATACTTTGGCCACCTGATGCGAAGAGTTGACTCATTGGAAAAGACTCTAATGCTGGGAAAGATTGAAGGCAGGTGGAGAAGGGGATAGCAGAGGATGAGATGGTTGGATGGCATCATCGACTCGATGGACATTGATTTGGGTGGACTCCGGGAGTTGGTGATGGCCAGGGAGGCCTGGCGTGCTGAGGTCCTTGGGGTCGCAAAGAGTCGGACACAACTGAGTGACTGAACTGAACTGAACTGAATAGTTGAATCTCATTAAAAATTATTACTCATGTTGTTTATAATAAGGATAGCTTTTAAGGAGTTTTTATATTTGCAATTTGTGTTTTCTTCTGTAGATTTTTTTTTTGTAATTAAAACATTTTCCGTTGGTAGCTTGAATTTTTCTGATTGATTTATTGGAATTTCTTACCTATGAAGGATGTTGGTCCTTTGTTACATATTGTAAATATTTATTCTAATTGTGCCCTTTATGACCTTTATTGATGGTTCTTTTGGTTATATAGAACATTTAATTTTTTTTTCTGGAAACATTTTATTTTATTTTTATTTATTTTTTTATTTTTTTTGCCGTACATTGACATGAATCCACCATGGGTGCACATGTTTTCCCCTTCCAAAACCAAATGTTATGTAGTTACAGCCATCATTTGATTATAGTTTTCATAGAAACATTGTATAAAGTTAAAATATATTAAATTGGATAACTGTATTCATATTAGCATTTTGTTTAAAGTGAGGCTATTGCCAGCCAGGTCTAGCAGAATTTTTGTAGGGATGCAATACTACTTGAAATTTATAAGATTAGAGTTTTATAAAACAAGACTCCTTTTATCAGGATTTCACTGCAGTGTTGTACTCTGATATGTATAGGTGAAGAAGCTCTCTTAGTATTCTAGTAGCAAGCAACTAAGAAGAACTCTGCAAAATTAAGATTATTGTCAGTCGCCAAGTTTTGTTTGACTCTTTGCAACCCCAAGGACTGCAGCACGCCAGGTTTTCCTGTCCACTAAATTCCTGGAGTTTCCTCAAGTTCATGCCCATTGAATTGGTGATGCCGTCCAACCATCTCCTCCTCTGTCGCTCTCTTTTCCTTCTACCTTCAGTCTTTCCCAGCATCAGGGTCTTTTCTAATAAGCTGGCTGTTTGTATTAGGTAGCCAAAGTATTGGAGCTTCAGCTTCAGTACCAGTCCTTCTGATGAATATTCAGGATTGATTTCCTTTAGTATTGACTGGTTTGATCTCCTGCGGTCCAAGGGACTCTCAAAAGTCTTCTCCAGTACCACAGTTTGAAAGCATCGGTTCTTTGGTGCTCAACCTTCTTTATGGTCCAACTCTCACATCCATACATAACTACAGGAATGGGTTCTTAATGGAGAACTTTCGGATGGAAAAGTTAATGAATGAGGGAGTGGAGCAGATAAGCAGTGCAAGAAAATAATGTCTGTGCTTTGGGTGATATTAGACAAGCGTTTTTAAATTTGAGGCTGATCAAAGTATCTGCTTGGACTTGTTGGTAAGGCATCTGTGTCTTTAGGGCATAAGTGTGAAAACTAATGCTTTAAAACATTGTGCATGTGCTGAGTGCACGAAGATAAAGATCACCAATGTCTTAGATATCACCTTGTGTTAGATACTAAATGTTTGTTTGGTATCTGGTAGGAGAAGTTACTGCAGTAGGCTATTGCAGTATATTTTCACTTCCACATACAGTAGATTTTAAGATGGTTTGACAAGTTTCATAAAAGTCCAGTAGGGATTTATGGAGTAATTGAAGGAGAAATGACATTTTTACAATGGTGAGTTCTCCCTTACAGGAATATGTTCTCTTTCAGTTCGTTGAGGTCTTCCTTTATGACTTTCAGGAAAGCTTTACAGTTTTTTCATTTCATTTAGACATGACCATTTTTTGGTTATTTGTGAGTTCTAAAGTGGTTCTTGTGTGTGTGCTACACTCTTTTTATACTTCATTTATTTTCTATTTGATAAAAATGTTACGTAAGTATAAATTTATTTATGTGTGTTTTTAATTTGGCCACTTATTAATTTCTTTTATAAATCTAAAATGGAAATTAATTATGTTTTTTTCATTGTGAATAATCAATGTGTTTGGAAAAAATTACAATTTTGAATTCTGCATCCAATATTCATATCTTAGCTAATGTAGTTCCATTTTAATCCTAGTTTACTGATTTTTAAATTATATAGGTGTTAAATTATAATTGTTAATGTATTGCATTATGTTAAATTGTTAATGTATTACATATCGTCTTTCACTTTGTATTTTCTCTTTTGAGTGTTAGACTTTTTTTTTTCCTCCTGCCCATTTATCCTAATGGTTTGTTACTATTTTATTTACCTGAGGAAATCACTTATCGTTTATTTTACAAACACTTTTCCCTGCAGAAACAAAACTGATACTTTTAGTTCTGACTTTATGAGTAAATAGATTTTATAGTCAAACGAGAAACAACCAATCAAACAAGCAAGCAATATTTTTCCCTCAAGATTAAAAAACAAAACAACAAACAGTTATTCTGTTTGTTTTGTCCCCAAATAAATGAAACCTGTAACATTTCCCTTAATTTACTGACTCCCTAGTAAAAACAAATTTATTTCTCAATTTTCAATATTGCCATTTGAAGCTATGTCACAATCTTTGTGGTTAGGGTGATCACGAAAAAAAAAATTTTTTTTTTCTAATTGGCCTTGCGTACATACATCACTGCTGAATACACTTATAGTTAAATAGATTGTTGTTGTTGTCATGTTCAGTTGCTAAGTCGTGTCTGACTCTGTGATCCTCTGGACTACAGCATGCCAAGTTCTTCCAACCTCTACTGTCTCCCAAAGTTTACTCAAACTGATATCCATTGAGTCAGTGATGCTACCCATCTCATCCTCTGCTGTCCCCTTCTCATTTTGCCTTTAATCTTTCCCAGCATCAAGTTCTTTTCCAATGAGTAATAATTAAATAGGTTACCTATATATATTTTTAGATTCTCTATACAGTCATATCATCTAGGAACATTCTCTATATATTTTCTCTCATTTTATTTTTCATGACTTACATTACAATGCTGAATTATGATGAAAGTGGACATTGCTCTCTCATTTTCAATTATAGGAGGAAGGCTTTCAACATCCAACTGTTAAGCTTGTTTTCTCTGCTTTATTTTTCTGTATATACACTTTAATAACTTAGGGGATTGTTTTTGTAGTTTTAGATGGTTGAGAAATTTTCAATCATTAGTGATGCTTTTTTGCATTCATATATGATCATATTATTTTTCTCATTTATTGTATTAACATAAGCTACATTGATTTATTTGATTGTTTTAAATTTTTTCTTATATATAGAACTTGTATCTATTTTTATTTATGAGTTTTATTATATTTTTTAGATTTATACATAAGTGTTTAATTCTGTTTGAGTACTAATATAAATGATATTTTGGCCATTCTAATTTTTAGTATGCTATTAAAATTTTTTGAAACAGCTTAAAATGTACAAAAAATGTGGAGATACTACAGAGAATGCCCATATTCCCTACACACAGTCTCCTGCATTGTTACTATTCTGTATTAGAGGGTAACTATGAAACAATCAATGAAGTAATACTGATATATTCTAATTAACTAAATCCATACTTAATTTGAATTTCCTTAATTTTTATCTATTTGTTTCTGTAACAAGATGTCATATTACATTTAGATTCCTCTTGGTTGTGACAATTTCTCTGAATTTTCTTGTTTTTGACGACCTTTGTTATTTTAAGTCCTGGTCAGTTATTCTGTAGTGTCCCTCGAGTGGGATTTGTCAGTTTCTTGTCACATGATTAGACTCTGTGCATTTTGGGGAGAAAGACCAGAAAAGAAAAGTGCCATTCTCATTACATCATATCAAGAATACATTATCAACATGGCTTAAAAAAGATGATGTTAATCTTGAGGTTGTTTGGCAGGTGTTTCTATGGTAAAGTTACCTCACTCCACCCATTTCCCATCGTGTTCTCCTTGGAAGGGAGTCACTAATGTACAGCCCATCTATAATGAATGGGAAGTGATACTTCAACTCCTTGAGAGAAGAGTACTAAAAAATTATTTAGAGTTATTTTGCATAAGAAATTTGTCTATTTCTCCTCATTTATTTAATTCAATCACTTGTTTGTATCAGTATGAGACAGATGTTTATTTATATTGTGATGTACTATTAAAAAATGCTTTATTTTTTGTTGTTCACTGTGTTCCAGCTTTGGCTATTGGGAAATCTTTCAATTAGCTCTTACATTCCTTTGACATAACCCCATCATTTGTGGGCTTCCCAAGTGGCACTAGTGATAAAGAACCCACCTGCCAAAGCTGGAGACATAAGAAATGCTAGTTTAATCCCTGGGGTCAGGAAGAACCCCTGGAGGAGGGCATGACAAACCACTCCAGTATTCTTCCCTGGAGAATCCCATGGACAGAGAAGACTGATGGGTTACCATCCATGGGGTTGCAAAGAGTCGGACATGACTGAAGCAACTTAGCATGCACATCATTGTGTATATACCATTTTTGGGAAGAGGAGGCATATCTATATTTTCTGGCATTATAAGGTAAGAAAGTTATGATAAATCAAGACAGTGTATTATAAAGCAGAGGAATCACTTTGCCAACAAAGATCTGTATAGTCAAGGCTATGGTTTTTCCATTAGTCATGTATGGATATGAGAGTTGGACCATAAAGAAGGCTGAACGCCAAAGAATTGATGCTTTCCAACTGTGGTGTGGGAGAAAACTCTTGAGAGTCCCTTGGACAGCAAGGAGATCAAACTAGTCAATCCTAAAGAAATCAATCCTGAATATTCATCAGAAGGACTGGTGCTGAAGCTCCAATGCTTTGGCCGTCTGATGTGGAGAACCAACTCATGGGAAAAGACCTTGATTCTGGGAAAGACAGAAGGCAAGAGGAGAAGGGGGCGACAGAGGATGAGATGGTTGGATGGTATCACTGACTCAATGGACATGAGTTTGAGCAGTCTGTGGAAGATAGTGAAGGACAGGGAAACCTGGCATGCTGCAGTTCATGGGCTTGGAAAGAGTCAGACATGACTTAGTGACTGAACACATCTTGTGTATTTCCTGCCCCAGCCCTAGAATCAGCCATTTTCCCCAGGAACACTGGTTATTTTGTTGTTGTTGCTCATGGCGTTAGAAAACATGAGCTGGGCAGTAGATGTGCTCTTTGCTTCTAGGCCCTCTCAGCTGACAGAACAAGGGACTATATGCATGGACATTAACCCATGTTTATACAAACATGTAACAATTTCTATGTGTAACCATCTGTATCTATATCAAGGTAATTCATGAGTTCATACTGATGTCACCACATCTTGTCCATTACTACACAGAACATTTCTTTGCTTATTTGTAACTGCTCACTTCAAGGCTGAGAAACCTGGCTCTCATTATCTACTGTCCATTAACTTGATTGCTCAATTCTAATATAATTATTAGTCATTTTAGCCTCCTTAGCCCATATCCCTGGACACAAATTTATCAATGAGAGTACAGTGCTACAAAAGGTTACTTCGCCTTTTGTTTATAGACTAAACAAATTTACAGAGTTTCTTAGGTAAGCACCCTTTTCTCCCACTGGTAGTGATATTGATGACTTTATAATACATTTATATGATTTTTATGTACATATTTCCATTTCTGTACCAAAATTCTATATCGTGTATTTGCATATGAAATAGTCTTGTGTTTTGTAAGATAATTTCCTTTAGCGTTTTCCTGTAGTCCTTTCATTTTGTTTGTTACTGTTGTGTTTGCTCAAAGTTTGTACCATTATATACTGGGTGTTTATAAGTTAAACATTGCATCTGAAATGTTTTAGAGATCATTTGAGCTTCTGGATAATATCTTTCTCCAAAGAGGATTTACTTTTTCTCTGGCAGACAGATGACAAATCTAATTAATACAATCAGCCCTTGAAATTATCACAGCTGGTCTTTACTCTCTGGTTTATTTTCAGTTCAACTTTAATTATATTTTGTAGCCCTTTAGGTTCCCAGTGAGCACTTTTCCTCACTGGCTAGTCCTGATTTCCATCCCAATTTCCGTGACCCCCTTAACTCCATGAGATGATGAAAATTTCTGCTCAAGTTTTCAGATACTTCTTGGTCACAGTTTTTGATATCACCGATCAACATGATAGAGAAGCAGCAACCAATGTCATTTTTACCTCTTTTGAATTCCAATTTCTCCTAAATAATGCCTCAAAAATTCGTGTTGCTTAAGTAACTTTTGGATGGTTTCAATGAGATGGTGTTTAAATTTTTTTGAAAATTATCGCATATGATCATCCCATCATTTCTGGAAAAAGCAAGTACTCCCTCCAAATCCTTCTTGTATCTCTATTCTTATATCTGGGATGAATTTTCTTCGTCCAGAATCTTTTAAAAACAAGAAAAACAGACTCAGAATGGAGCTGCTTAGGCTAATCCCTATGTTACCAAATTGAGACTTAATTACAATTTGAACTCTCTAAGAAATGGAATCTTAAACTAGTCAGTCAGGAATCGTCTGATCAGCGCTAGTGAGGTAATCTGCTTGATAGATCCCTGTGTGTGTGTGTGTGTGTGTGTGTGTGTGTGTGCGCGCGTGCGCGCGCGCATGCGCACGCACTTAATTGCTCAGTTGTGTCTTGACTCTTTGCTACCCCTTGCACTGTAGCCCGCCAGGCTCTTCTGTCCATGGGATTTTTCAGGCAAGAATACTGGAGTGGGTTGCCATTTCTTTCTTCAGGGGATATTCCTAATCTAAGGATCGAATCCACATCTCCTATGTCTCCTGCATTGCAGGAGGAGTCTTTGCCCACTAAGCCATCTGAGAAGCCCCTGATAAATCCCTACCATCCCCTCAAAGAAAGTCTTGCAGTAACCAATCCACTTTTTTTGTCCAGTATTAACTACTTTGTTCCTATATTCTTGTGCCTATAAAAGTCTTTCATTTTTATAGAGCTACTCAGAATTCCTTTCTATCTGCTAGATAGGATGCTGGGTAATTCACGAATCATTGAGTAAAACCTATAAGATCTTTAAAATTTACTCAGTTGAATTTTCTTTCTTTCTTTTTTTTTTTTTTTAAAGTCATACTTCTAAACTGCCTGTGTAGATCTTTGGGTACCAGGATTTATAGGTGGATGCATATACTATTGGATTCTCTGCCTTAGGTCTCTACCTAGATTTGTTTTCAAACTTCTTGCTCAGTAAAGATGAGAAAATCTGAAATCCAGTCCATTTGGGTTAAAAAAATGTCATTGGGGGGAAAAAAACTGATTAATACTTCTCTTTACCTTTCTAACTCCAGTCTTTATCAGATTAAGTAACTTGCCATTTTTTTCAATGCTTTGAAGATTTTGTTTTCTTGCTCCTGTACCAGTAGCCATATTATATTAATGAAAACAAAAATACTTCTTAAATCTTACCTCTTCTCATTTTATATTTTTTCTTTTCTTTTCATTATGGAAACTGTCTTAAGTTTGACTGCTATTTCATTGAATCATGTTTTAAAATTTCAACTCTGTATTTTCTGCTTTCATTTTGGTATTAACTTCTTTTTTAAGTTCCATTCAAATTTTTCTTATTTAAATGGTTCCTAATTGAGACTTTTGAAAATTTTATAGATGAGTTGCTTCTTCAATGTCATTGAAAACAGATTTACAAATTTTCTAAAATTCATTTTGTCCTTCTTGTTCTATTTCATAAGATAATTTTAGAGAGTTTACAAAAAGGTTTATTTCTATTTAATTAAAATTGCATTCTTATGTTTAGTGAAGCTTTTAAAATGATGTTTTAAAGAGAGTTTTCTTCTTTTTCAGTAGAAAATGTAGATGATGTCTGTCCAATTGCTTCTATTCCTGTTTTGATATGATCAAACAGTTCAGTCCTAACAAAACGAAGTAGAAATGCTTAGCTTGTTCATAACTTTACATTGCTAGTTTAGAAACACAGAAGCTTATTGGGACTAGAGTGGAGGCCAATTATTAGGTTGGCTTCTGCGTCAATTAATTCTGCATTTTTTGTGGTAGCAAGGAATTAGTGTTTCCATCCACGCCAAAATGAGCTTGTTAAAGCACTGCTATAGAATCTAAATTCAGTGTGACTGCCTTTGTCTGGTGTGCTTCCCAGAAGTGACAGAGAGAAATATTTATATTGTACATGCCCAATAACTTATCTCTGATTCCAACATTTATTAGTTGATAAGGTTTCTAAGTAAATAAAGCTCTTCCAGGTTTCCCCCCATTTACTTTCATGTGGTATATTCTTTTGTATTATCAAGGAGCCAAGTAGAGTGTCTCCTTTCTCCTGTCTGGTTATGACCCTACTATTTGTAGGAGAAATTAATCAGAATTTCTATTCTGTGGATTTTGTTTTGATATTTTTCTGAATTTATTAAAATCTAATTTTAATGAGTTTTTTTTTTGAAGTAGAAGCAGTGAAATTAGATAAATGTGCTCAGATGTTATCTAAGAGTAAACAAAATATTATTTTCTTTTAAGCATTGTTTTCTCCTAAACTGATGATCTAACATATCATAACATACGAAATTGCTTTTAGAAGGAAATTTGATGTCATAAATTCCATATTTATGAATGAAGATTTAAAAATTCTTATTGAAAGAACTCTTTTATATATATATGTGCTTGCATGCTAAGTTGTTTCAGTCGTGTCCGACTCTGCGACTCTATGGACTGTAGCCCTTTAGGCTCCTCTGTCAATGGGATTCTCCAGGTAAGAATATTAGACTGGTTTGCAATGCCCTCCTCCAGGTGATCTTCCTGACCCAAGGATTGAACCCTCATCTCTTAAGTCTCCTGCATTGGGAGGCGGGTTATTTACAACTAGTGCCACCTGAGAAGCCCTTAAACATGTATATATATAATCATATAGCATTATTTATATACATTAAAACATACATAAGCAAAACAATTTGATAAGTTATTTATAACATTTTTACACATTCTGAGACTTACTATTCTTAATACGTTTGCAACTCATATGCAGGGTGACTTGGTTAAATACTTGATACTCTCCAAATATATCTACAGAAATGGTTATTAGACTGGCTAGCTTCTTCTGAATTGGTCTAATCTTCACCACTGATGCATTCAAGTTGTTCAGTTCAGTTCAGTTCAGTTCAGTCGCTCAGTCATGTCCAATTCTTTGCGACCCCATGGACTGCAGCACACCAGGCTTCTCTGTCCATCATCAACTCCCGGAGCTTATACAAACTCATGTCCATTGAGTCAGTGATGCCATCCAACCATCTCATTCTCTGTCATCCCCTTCTCCTCCCGCCTTCAATCTTTCCCAGAATCAGGGTCTTTTCCAATGAGTCAGTTCTTCGCATGAGATAGCCAAAGCATTGGAGTTTCAGCTTCGGCATCAGTCCTTCCAGTGAATATTCAGGACTGATTTCCTTTAGGATGGACTAGTTGGACCTCTTTGCTGTCCAAGGGACTTGAAAGAGTCTTCTCCAACACCACAGTTCAAAAGCATCAATTCTTTGGCACTCAACTTTCTAGTCCAACTCTCACATTCATACATGACTACTGGAAAAACCATAACTTTGACTAGATGGACCTTTGTTGGCAAAGTAATGTCTCTACTTTTTAATATGCTGGCTAGGCTGGTCATAACTTTCCTTCCAAAGAGTAAGCATCTTTTAATTTCATGGCTGCAGTCACCATTTGCAGTATGTTTCAAGCTGTACTTGTTCTTTAACTATTTTTCCAGCAGACTCTGTGGTCTATCTTGTATAACTGCTAAGGGAACATGGAGAACTAATTTTCAATCTGCCTTCCTGCTGTTTACTATTGATTTGTGCACCAAATAGGCTGACCATGTTCCTTTTTACACTTACCATCATCTAATAGAGAAGAACATTAAGTGATATATGCAAACCTTCTGCTAAAAAATCAATTTAGATGTTTGTTAACAATGCGTATTCTGGAGTCTATACTATACTTATTGAAGCAGAATATCTCAGAAAATAGTGCAGAAAACAATATTTACCAAGCTCACTGGGTGATGATTGTGCACACCGAAGTCAAAATCCACTGCTGCCTTGATTCAGAACAAGTCTTGTAATTAGACAGATGTGGAGTCTAATGGAATTGCTACTTACTATATGTAGGATATATACATATGTAGACCTTTTAGAATTAACACCCCAAAAAGATGTCCTTTTCATTATAGGAGACTGGAATGTAAAAGTAGGAAGTCAAGAAACACCTGGAGTAACAGGCAAATTTGGCCTTGGAATACAGAATGAAGCAGGGCAAAGGCTAATAGAGTTTTGCCAAGAGAATGCACTGGTCATAGCAAACACCCTCTTCCAACAACACAAGAGAAGACTCTAAATATGTACGTCACCAGATGGTCAACACCAAAATCAGATTGATTATATTCTTTGCAGCAAAATATGGAGAAGCTCTATACAGTCAGCAAAAACAAGACCGGGAGCAGACCGTGGCTCAGATCATGAACTGCTTATTGCCAAATTCAGACTTAAATTGAAGAAAGTAGGGAAAACCACTAGACCATTCAGGTATGACCTAAATGAAATCCCTTATGATTATACAGTGGAAGTGACAAAAAGATTTAAGGGACTAGATTTGATAGACAGAGTGCCTGATGAATTATGGACAGAAGTTCATGACATTGTTCAGGAGACAGGGATCAAGACCATCCCCATGGAAAAGAAATGCAAAAAAGCAAAATGGCTGTCTGAGGAGGCCTTACAAATAGCTGGGAAAAGAAGAGAAGTGAAAAGCAAAGGGGGAAAGGAAAGATATTCCCATATGTAGAGTTCCAAAGAATAGCAAGGAGAGATAAGAAAGCCTCCCTCAGTGATCAATGCAAAGAAATAGAGGAAAACAACAGAATGGGAAAGACTAGAGATCTCTTCAAGAAAATCAGAGATACCAAGGGAACATTTCTTGCAAAGATGGGCACAATAAAGGATAGAAATTGTATGGACCTAAAGAATACACAGATGAACTGTGTGAAAGTATGAAGTTAAAAGACGCTTACTCCTTGGAAGGAAAGTTATGACCAACCTAATCAGCATATTAAAAAAAGCAGAGACATTTCTTTGCCAACAAAGGTCTGTCTAGTCAAGGCTATGGTTTTTCCAGTGGTCAGGTATGGATGTGAGAGTTGGACTGTGAAGAAAGCTGTTCGCCAGAGGAATG
This sequence comes from Okapia johnstoni, assembly GCA_024291935.2. Classification (NCBI taxonomy): domain Eukaryota; kingdom Metazoa; phylum Chordata; class Mammalia; order Artiodactyla; family Giraffidae; genus Okapia; species Okapia johnstoni. The sequence goes on from CM044312.1 coordinate 55,568,599, forward strand.
ATTCTTTTGAACTGTGGTGTTGGAGAAGACTCTTGAGAGTCCCTTGGACTTCAAGGAGATCCAACCAGTCCATCCTAAAGGAGATCAGTCCTGGGTGTTCATTGGAAGGACTGATGTTGAAGCTGAAACTCCAATACTTTGGCCACCTCATGCAAAGATTTGACTCATTGGAAAAGACCCTGATACTGGGAAGGATTAGGGGCAGGAGGAGAAGGGGACAAGAGAGGATGAGATGGCTGGATGGCATCACTGACTTGATGGTCGTGAGTTTGAATAAACTCCAGGAGTTGGTGATGGACAGGGAGGCCTGGCATGCTGTGATTCTTGGGGTCGCAAAGTGTTGGACACGACTGTGTAACTGAACTGAACTGAAGTGACTGATATGTGGGATTGTAAAAATGTACTTAACATTTATGGTTCATTTTACATATCTGAAGTACAGGACAGTGTAGACTATATGTAGACAAGACATGAGGACACAGTAAAGCACTACTTATAAATCTTTTAGTACAATTTTTGGAACCAACTATGTATTTCATCAAATATAAGATGTCATTGATTTAAAGATGTTTGGTTATTTATGTATAGTAAGAAGAGGAATTACACTGTGACACAGTACTCAGTAATCACTTTTTATTTTATTTTATACTTTTATTTAAAAGACATTTTATTTTATACTTATTGAAAGGGTCCTTTTAAAATATATGTACATAAACCTAATCATATACATTTGTGTAACTTAAAAGAAAACATAAGTAAAATGAATTTATGGAGGCATTTCTAAAACTTCTAAACATTCTGAGATTGATTTTTCTTAATATCTTTGCAATTCATAACTCCATCCTTTCTTATACCAGCATCATTATACAAACATTATTGAAGAGAATAGTCAACTATTGGCTCAGGACATTTATTTTTTTCAACCAGTGATTGATTTTTCCTTTTTGGTGCTATAAATAAAATAATTTTATCAGAAGGTGTCAACAGAAGAACTTTCACATTATACTATGACCGACATTCTTTCTTCAAACTGGCCCCAAAAGATTTTGATTCAACTATTAAAGTGATTGCAATTGTCTAGTCAAAATTCCATGAGTAACAACCATATTCACTCCAGTACTATTGACAAACTATCACAACTGCCACAAGGCTGAGAGTGATTGAAAGATTTAGTAGCCAACCCAAATGTAGAAGTTTCTGAGTCTCCATTACTCTACCAGATCCGCTTGTAGCATAGTTCCTCTTGGCTAGAGTTCATCAAATACCTGTTAACTGAGGTTGTGTATCTAGAGTCCAGGATTTTACACATAGCAGTCCTTCAATAGGACTCCAGGCAAGAATACTGGAGAAATGGCAACCCACTCCAGTATTCTCACCTGGAGAATTTTGGACAGAGGAGCCTGGCGGGCTACAGTCCATGGGAATGCAGAATCGGACATGACTGAGCGACTAACACTAATAAATGTCAGGTTTTGTCCTTTGCCCCAATGCTGCTGAGACTCTCCCTAATGCCTTGTCTCTAGATCAAAACCATCCCTGGTCTGTCCCAGTTTCCTTAATCCACTGTTAATGCATATAGACCTTTCTGAACTCCACCCAGAGATTTGTTCCATGTCCATAAGGATTTTGTGAATCATGGAATAGTGTACAAAAATATCGATGATGCATTTCTTCTCTTTTCTTTTTTGCAGACATTTGCCTTTACTGCTGCAAGATATTGGAAATTTATTCAAGGTTTTAACCTTTTATGAATCTGGATTTTGGGGTTCAAAGTTAGCCAGAGTAGTTAATATAAGATGAAGATTATGTACAAAAATCATTTTCCTCCTTCTGCTTCATGAGCAGTATTTATTATAGTTAGTAATCATTTTTTAACAAAACTTAGAGATAAGTGTCTGTTGGTCCCTATGTCATTTTTACTCTTAATTCTACAGAACAAAATCAATTATTTAAATTGACTTTCAACCCCCCTGGTAATCTGGCTCCATATTAATTTTTCAACCCTATCTCTTTATGCTCTTTTCTAAAAACCTCTGTTCAAGTCAGGTTGATTTCATCACGGTCTTCTGAATACACCGTGAGCATTCCCACCTTTACTCTTCAAACATCCTTCCAGCTAAAATATATTTTTCCTGCTATTCTAGAACACACTCATGTTTTCCTTTTTTTAATCAATATTCCTTGAATACATAATATTATCAAGCAAGTAAAGAGATAAACAAAAGCCCTGTCATCTTGGAACAATAAAGGGTGTGGGAAATAATCAAATAATAGACCTAATTATAAAATATATTTTTATATGTTATGATTATGCTAGGGAAAATCTGATTGGATAGATTAATATACTTTATCAACAACTGTCAATTTCAATCTATAGCATGTTTAAATATTGTGCACCAGATTGTTATTTTACTCATATGTGTTATATATAGCTTGCTCCCATAATTAAAAGATAGAATCAAAGACAATGAATTAATTCATATCTTCAGTAGAATTAGCAGTGCATTAAGAGACAAGAAGGCAATTCAAGTTTTACTCATTTCCCCCATAAAATGGCTTACAATCACCAGGTATATAAACACATTAAAGCCTCACAATAACAAAAATATCTCTAACTGACCCTGACTCTTGTGTTTTCCCTATCCTGGGCAGGGGAGGTGGACATTCTCATGTTCTCCTTGAGGATAAGTAAGAGTAGAAATGACTTAGAGGAGACAATAATACTTATCTCTTGCCAGATTATTGACCAACAACTCAGACACAGGGAATAAGGAGCAGAGAGGAGATTCCTATGTTCCCAGTGTTTTCCGGGGCCACTAATTGGAGAATTTTTAGTATTACGATCATAGTCCAGAAAGGTCTTGCTAGCCACAGAATCTGCCCAGAATAAAGCTGGAGTGAACAAATTCCATAAAGTAGTGGCAATCTAAGTGCATAGACTCAATGAACAATGGAATAAGAAAAATAGACCCTTACATCTATGTTAATAAGCAATAATACGTTATTGTAGAATTGCACTGAATATTTAGAGGGTAGTTTGTTTCACCTATTATGGTTAAAACAAATATGTTGATAATATTTTCCATAGAGTTAGTAAGTATCTAATGTCCTTGCCACATGCTTAGTATTAACTGACCATTCTGTAGATACCAAACTTTTAGCACACTACTTATATAATTTTATAAAACTTCTCTTTCATGCTTATAGAAATAAAAACTTGACAGTAAATTCAGCACATGAGATACGAAAATTTACCTTTCACTCCTGCATTTTAAATGACATATGTAACTAACTTAAAAATGTATAGGGAAAGAAAGAGAAAGAAATCTATAAGAATCTTTCTAGGTCTTTTCCCTTTGTCTGCTGGTACCTTCAGAGTTCCCATCTGAATTTGGGAATCTGTAATAGTTTTATGACTCCATGGATATTATATTGGACTCCTTATAATTGGAGATAAATCATCTCTATGTTTCCTTCTTCTAGTTGAAGAACTCACATGTGAAAATATAAACAAGTGAAAATCTCAGTTCTTCTCCCACTCTTTGAGGCCTACTCAGATGTTTCTTCTGACAAATTATTTTTCCTTTCTTATTCATGAAGTTACCATTCCTTCCTTTTTATTTTTCAAGAGGCATTACAGTTCAATTGCAACAGATGTACTGCTTTAAAATGCCTTATCATGAATTGTTTTCATCTCTAAAAACAGATGGATGGACAAAATAACTCAAAGAAAAGTGTATACCAAAACTCATGATGTGAGTCTTGAATGATCCCAGTCACCTGGGGAGACAATGCTAGATTTAGTAATCACTCAGAATTGCTAGTCAAATATTGTCTATTTGTTTCCCACCCGCCCCCCTGTTCTGTTTTCTGCTATTTCTATCATCTTAGGCTCAGGGATTTTGGCTTTGGATTCCAGCCCATTTTTCCCTTTGGAAGTTTGTCAGAAATCCAGGGGGTAAGAGCATTTGGTTTATGATATTTATAAGTGTCTGAGCTGCCTAATATGCCTAGTTACTAAAAACAAACATGGACCTGCACTGAAAGAAAAAAAAAAACTGACAAATGCAGGCTTAAGCTTGGAAATTGTGTGGCATTTTTCCACAGTCCTTTCTAACTGAAGTTCAGAAGGTCATGTTCAATGTCCTCTCTTTGCAAAGATGTCAACTTAAAAAATGATCTTATTTGCCAATACTGAAAATAGACTTCAGATAACCTATACAGCTTAGCACACTGCACAACACAAGCTCTCTGATATTTGAACTGATTCATTCTGAATGAGAGATTATACAACTCTCTATTGCTGTTTGCTAATTACTATTTTAAAATGTTACTTTTTTCTTCTGGATAAATACTGCATATATCTACCTCAGTTTGGGGCTTCCCAGATGGCTTAGTGGCAAAGAATCCACCTGCCAATGCAGGAGATGCAGGTTTGACCCCGGGATTGGGAAGATTCCCTGGAGGAGGAAATGGCAACCCACTGCAGTATTCTTGCCTAGAGAATCCCATGGATAGAGGAGCCTGGCAGGCTACAGCCCCTGGGACTGCAAAGAGTCAGACACGACAGCAACTAAACCATAGCAACAACCTCAGTTTACTCATTATTATGACAAAATTAGAACTCATACATTTAAACCACATTATTTCTAAGTTAAGTTCACTTTTCAGAAACAAGTTTTCCTTATCTGAAAAATGAAGGCAAAAAATGATGCTACTCTTGTCTGCCACTTTACTTCCTTCTGCACCTTTGTCTTCCTGGCTTTATCAGTGCTTACTCTTCCCCTTTTGATTTTATTATTTAAAAGACATGCTGTACTTTCCTCTAATACTTGATGTCTATGGATCCTCCAGCTTTAATAGTACACAGAAATTTTTCTGTGCACCATTTCTTCAAAAGGGTGCTACTATTTGATGCAAATGAATTTTAACATGGTATTTCAGTTAAAAATAATGTTAAACATTCTTTTATACATAAAAATACATCTCTGATACAAACATAGTTCTTCACACATATGCTTTTTATCCTAATTACAAACTCATCCTTATTTAGAAATGGTGAAAAAGGATTTGGGTTGGATAAGAGATGATGGTGCTGAAGACAAGTACTAAAATACTGGAATTGGAAAGACTTGACCTATGAGCTTTTTCAGAACTAAATTTCTCCTTTTGTAACATTTTTTCTTTCGGTATGTTCTTTGAAGCAGCTGCAATACACTGGGAAAGAAGATGAAACAGACATTCAAAAGACTTGGATGCTAATCCTGGCTCCACCATTTATTAACTGGATGTCCTTTCAGTTAATTACCACCCTTACCAAGGTCTTTGTAAGGATCAAATATGTATGATAGTACTTTATAAATTATGAAGTTCTATCTAAGTCTAATCTATTAATATTTATTGCCATATCCCTAATTTGCAAAGTGGGCTTATTTATAGAAGCTTCATAATTAATTGTTTTCAATTAAATGTTTTTAAATTGCAAAAGATGGATGCTCCTTGGAAGAAGAAAATCAATGAAGGAATATGTAAAGACACAATTGAAAACTCTCCTGTAAAATCCTTTCTTAACTCTCAGACACGGGTAATATTAAAAGCACAGTATATAACATTCCACAACTTTGTTATGTTCATGTAAATTGTATAGTGATGTAGTTAACTTTTGGTTTTGTATTTGCTAATTATATTTATCTTCCTTCATTATCATTTGCTTTTGTATGTTCTTGTGGTTTTGTATTTCTTTCTTGCATCCACTTTTTAGCTTAAAATATGCCATATTTGTGTACTTCTGGATGTCTATACATGAAAGGTGGAAAATCTAACATATTCTTTAAAATAATTTTATAATTTTATATTTTGAATGTACCATAAGTTATTCAACTATTCCTTTATTGATGTACATTCATGTTTCCAAGTTTTTGCCACTAGAAATTATTCTAAATAAGCTTCCTTCTATAATAAAGCCTTACTTTCTATTGGATAGATTCATATAGTTGGGTCAAAAATATATGCTTTTTAACTACAGAAGATATCTGATCACATGCTGAATTCACATTCACACAAGTCATGAATGAAGAGGGCCAATTTTTAAAGTTTGGTTAATCTTACAGATTTTTTTAAGTTATGAATACATTCATTTTATTTGACTATTAGTTATGTTGTGCTTATTTTCATATGATAGTCTACTAGTTAACATTATGGAGAAGGCAATGGCATCCCACTCCAGTACTCTTGCCTGGAGAATCCCAGGGACAGAGAAGCCTGGTAGGCTACAGTCCATGGGGTCGCTAAGAGTTGGACACGACTGAGGGACTTCACTTCCACTTTTCCCTTTCATGCACTGGAGAAGGAAATGGCAACCCACTCCAGTCCTCTTGCCTGGAGAATCCCAGGGAGAGCCTGGTGGGCTGCTGTCTCTGGGGTCGCAGAGTCGGACATGACTGAAGCGACTTAGCAGCAGCAGCAGAGAGTTAAAACTATGGTAGTCAATAACCTTTTGTTCAATATTATTATATCTTTGAAGACCCCTACAAGACTTAATAACTGGACGGTCTCTAAGACACAAAAGATTAATTTCAGCCAATGAAATTCTCTAGATCCATGTCACCCAATAGAATTTTCTGCTCTGATGGAAAAGTTCTGTACCTATGCTCTCCGGTATGGAAGCCCTAAGTCACATGTGACTGCTGAGCACTTGAAATGAAGATAATATGGCTGAGGAACTACAAACATAATTTTACTTAATTTTAATTCATTTAAGTTTAAATATAAATAGCCACATGTGGCTAGCAGCTCCTTTAATGGAGAAGGAAGTCTAAAGTTCTTTTATGTGTATAGAGTTGATTCTCTTAGGGGTGGGGGGAGGTGTGATTTTTAAACTTGACAGTTAACATACATGGACATGGTCATTTTGGCACAAATAACCATTTGTATATGTTACTGAAGAACTGGTGAGAGTGACTCAATCCTTCAAGTTGATCCATTTGGGTCTGTCTAGTGAATCAGTTCTCTTGCAATCAAACTTATCATTTGGATGCTCATCAGTCAAAAATAATAAATGATTCTGTTAACTGAAATTGAATTGGTCAGCTATGAGGAAATGCCTCCATAACATTGCTATTGTATTTTGCCACCACTTTGTTAAGATATTTTTACAAGGTATGCATCCTTAAATTAATAGTATGCATTTTTATGTAATGTCTTGTAACATCTTTTTTTTCTATTTTATAGAAGGAAACATTTTCTTTTACCTAAGGGCTGACTCATGTGACTTTAGTCAACACTGGCATTTTTTTAAAAGCTAACTTTAATAAAAATAAAGTATTCTACTACTCACCCTGAATTTTGAATTTCCTATAATTATCACTTGAAATGACTTTTTTTCTCTCCCTCTTTCCCTCTCTCTCTTATGATATCAGTTTCATCTAATGATTGAGTCTCATCTAATCATGAGATTTCAAAGCAAATACTTTGAAGGAGTGTTTTTTTCTCCTATTTTTTCTTTGCAGAAAGGAAAATTCTAGCTGTTATTGGCACAAATCTGGGCTTAGTAGTGCTTTGACAGTTTCTAAAACTTACCAGTTTCATATGCAAATATTGATGGCTTGAGTAGCAGAGAGTGTAATCCTATTATAGTCTCAAATTTATCTGAGTTTTTAGAAATGCTGATTAGCCTTGGTAATTACCTGGCTTCTTTCTCAGATACTATTAGCTATCTGTGGTGGTTTCACATCCTTTCATGTGAGACAACATGATTTTGGCTACAGCTGCTTCCAATGTTCTCTTCTGTCAGAAAAGTATCACAGCATAATCTCTTTTACTTCTGAGTTTTAGTTTTAATAATAAAATCTCTACATAGATTTTTTTGTTTTACATCCCTTAAATTAAAAAATTATCTATTTGAAAAGTGAACCATATTGAAACTTAATTGTTTGCAATTCATTTACCATTTAAACAACATTAATGGATTTCAGTCTTAACTCTAGTTTTACATATAGGTAATGGGGTCATGTGATGTTTTCAAGTGCTCATATCCACTTAATATTATATGAACTGGAGATGGGAACACATGTAAATGCCCAATCAAGATTATTCCACACTTCCATAAAACATAAAAGTATGGGCTTAGCTATCATTTTCCCAAGTAAGCTACATTTTTTTTAATCTGTAAAAACCCAACAAATAAACTATAATGATATATTAGTATTATAATTGTTCCTGTTGCAACAATTAAATAAGGTATGTTATCCGTTAGTGGTTGCTATATGTCAGTCAATATACCCAGCATTGTAATGCCACTGATACATGGTACTTTCTTTTGTTTCCCTTTCCTATCAATTTCATTCTGATAAGATGTAGTCATACTATCTACACTTTATTCACAAAACACTTTAACAATATGCAGTAAGCCCAAGCAGCGGAAAAGGCTTTTCAGATCAAATTTACATGAATTTGAATCTCAGTGATATCAAAACCTTACAACATAACTATCAGTTCAATTCAGTTCAGTCACTCAGTCATGTCTGACTCTTTGCAACCCCATTGACTGCAACACGCCAGGCCTCCCTGTCCATCACCAACTCCCAGAGTTTACCCAAAACCATGTCCATCGAGTCGGTGATGCCATCCAGCCGTCTCATCCTCTGTCGTCCCTTCTCCTCCTGCCTTCAATCTTCCCCAGCATCAGGGTCTTTTCAAATGATTCAGCTCTTCGCATCAGGTGGCCAAAGTATTGGAGTTTCAGCTTCAACATCAGTCCTTCTAATGAAAACTCAGGACTTATCTCCTTTAGGATGGACTGGTTGTATCTCCTTGCAGTCCAAGGGACTCTCAAGAGTCTTCTCCAACACCACAGTTCAAAAGCATCAATTCTTTGGAGCTCAGCTTTCTTTGTAGTCCAACTCTCACATCCATACATGACTACTGGAAAAACCATAGCCTTGACTAGATGGACCTTTGTTGGCAACAACATAACAATAGTAAAACCAAAAATGTGTGAATCATGTTAAGTAGAAAGTTTAAATAAAACTAAAGTGTTATCTGACAGTTTACATATATAAAATAAAGAAGGACCCCTTTAGTTATTTCAGTGTAACTTAGAATGTCTTGAGATTACTATAGATTCCAATTAAACATTGATTAAGAAAGCTTAGATATTCTAAGTCAGAAGGATAAAGGAAATAATATAATTATTAAAGCTTTGAATACAGCCTTTGTGCTGATAATGGGTCATGTAGAATTAAGGGTGACTGCAAATGATTGACACTCCTCCTAGCACTGAAGTAGTGAAGGGTTACTTCACTACTTCCTTAACAAATAGAGCATGGTAGTGTTGACACCATGACAGCTCTGGCTTAGCTTTTAGAAGGACAGACATGTTCCCTCTTGTGTCTTGGAGCCCCAGGGTACCATGTAGGAAGTCCAATGACCCTGCTAAAGAGTCCACATGGAGAGGCTCTGAGGTTTACTACGAGAAAGAAAGTGACCCAGTTGATACCAACCTTCTAGCCATCTACACCAATAAAACAAAAATCTAGGTAAAGTTATCTTGGATCCTCTAGATTTACCCATCCATCAGCTGAATGCCATAGAATTGCCCCCAGGAATGTAATGCAGAGCAGAAAAATCACTAATCTGAGCCCTGCTCAAATTCCGAATCCTCAAAATCATGAAATATACTAACTTTTTTTAGATCACTAATCATAGGGTAGCTAGTTACACTATAATAGACAACAAAAGAAAAAAAGGGAAGGAAAAAAATTCTTATCAATTGCAATAATATAGACAGCTATTTGATTAGTTTTATATGTATTAACTGTTAAAATAGTAATCCTAAACTAATGTATGCAAACTTTTTTTGTTTCCATATATTAATAGACCAACAGTTTGATTAATATGTGTACAAAATCTTTGTAATAATTATTGGTCTTTACTATTTTATTGTATAGAAGTAACCTGTTATAAAAAATCAAGAAAGGACACAGGAAAATCGGTTATTTATATAGGCAGTTTATTGTATTTATAGAAAAGAACTAGATTCCTATCAAAAGATCGGAGATAAAAAATGTACTCTGCCACTCACTAGCTGGAGACTTTGATCAAGTCACTATTTTTGTGGGTTTTAAATTCTCCATTGGTAACATTAACTCATTAGACTGCCTCTCCAGAGGTTGCTTCCATTGCCTTGAAAAATCTTTAAGCCCCTGCTGCACCAGTGTCCTATATTCTTTCATGAGATGGTCAGTCAGGTGTGGCCACAAGAGAGGACACAGGACAGATGCAAGAAAACAACTTTTCTTATACTCACAGGTCCCAGAGCGACAGGGTCATGAAGGGGCCTCACGAGGGGAGTGCCATGGGAACTGGCTCAGCCAGGTAGGTGGGGAGCTGAGAGAGAGTGAGGACCTGTGGGCTGGCGAGGATCAGGGTGGAGTACTCAGCAAAAAGTGCCAGAGGATTGCATCAGTGTGTTTGGATGTCACTAGGTACAGCCAGGGGAGGGCAGGAAGGGGAACTTCTTATCATGGCAGGTTTCAGCCTTATCATGCTAGTGTACTGGGTTACCTGCGAGGGGTGCTCATCGCCTATGTAGGGGGATGTTGAAGCAGTAAGAAAATAGAGTTTTAAACTTTACCATCTAGTCACTAGGTTGTACTATGGTTCGTATTGTTTGGGTCCCCCTGAGATCCATATGTTGAAATCCTAACGCCCAATGTGATGGTATTAGGAGGCAGGGGCTTTGGGAGGTACATAGATTATGAGGGTGAAGCCTCTTGTGCTCTTATAAAAGGGGGCCACAAAGCTCCCTAACCTCTTCTGCCACATGAGGATCCAAGGAGAAGTCTGCCCTGAGAATAGGGCAACCCAACATGCCAACCCAACCATGCTGATACCTATCTCAGCCTTCCCACCTCTAGAATTGAGAGCAATATGTTTATAATATTGTTTATAGGCTACTTGGTCTATGGTGTTTTATTATATCAGGCCAAACAGACTAAGATAGGTTGCAAATATTTTAACATATCACAACTAAATTTACACAACTAGGAGGTTTGAGAGCAGAGAACTTCCTTCCCTACCACTAAGTTGTATAGTATTGTAAACATTCATGGCTGTCCTAAATATTTCATTCTCATAAACTAACCCATGATAGTTTCCCAGTAAGAACTACCTTTTGAAGGAGTTGATACATAGAGCTTGATTATCAGGTGCTGGATTGTCAAGTAACAGGTGTACTTGGGAGAATGCTTACCTATACATTACTTATCACAGAGGCTATACTTTCTTACGCCTCATGGTGAGCAATCAAATATATAAATAATAGGTATTTTTCCATTAATTTGATTCCTTCTCTAGAGTTTCCATACTTTAAGTTTAATTGAGACAGATTCAAATTATAAAATAATATTAAAGATAATTCACAATATAGCGTTAGCTATAGAAATTTTCTAACTTAACTGAGTTCCCTAAGCATGTGAGTTTTAGGGGGCACATTATTACTGCTTGTGGGTTTTACCTTTAGATTCAAGTAAATTGCTTACATTGTGTGGTTCACTGTAGCATTTTCTGTCTCCTTCCTTTCATTTAAGGTGACACTTTGATCAAAGGTGACAAAGCATGAAATTATGGCCGGCTGTAAAACTGTCACATGCTATTTCAAAGTCCTCCTGTGGTTGGAAAATTTCCTGATTATCAGGCTACACCACGGGAATTAAAATTCAGTGTGCTTGACATTACAGCATGTTTTAACAAGAGCACAATTATATTCCTACCCTGTTCCAATATAGAGTTGCCTAGTCAGAATTGTCAGACAACTCCATGGGGAATAGGAACTGTCACCAAGCATCAGCTCACATGGGAGGGTAAAATGAAGTCAATGGTTTCTTCCTTTACGAAAAGCACTAATTGTATTTTCTTTGAAAATATGTGCTCCTATGCCTGGAGCAAGCCCTGAGAATGTAAGAAAATCAGTCTATTTTCAAGTTTTATGGCAAAATCCTTTATGTAATAAGAACTGTTAGCTATTTTATCCTCTGTAAAATGAAAAAAAAAATTCTAGGACATATGCAGCAACTGTCACAATTGTGAAAAATAAGACATTTTGAAAATATGTCTGCAAAATTACCAGATTTATTTTTATGGAGAAAGAAAAAATGTCCTTTGTGGGCCTCAATTTTACTGAAAAATATTGATTGAGCACCTACTTAATACCAGGCTATTTGCTAGGCTCCGGGGGAACAAGAAATGCATAAATATATTTTCTGCCTTCATAGAGCTCACAGGCTAGCAGAAGAGACAGAAATGCAAATGAAATTAATTTCCTAGTCGGAAGGAAAACAAAGATGAGGAATAAATAATTATAACTCAAAGATGATAAGGCTGTCTTATAACACGAGTTCAAAGTGCTTAGCCTAATGCCAACTGAAGAAAACTGAAGTCTGCCAAAATAGCAATCATTCCTTGAGCTGTCATTGTTATAAGAAGGTGAAAGGTATACTAATTCACCAATTTATAATAGTTTTCTGATTAATGAATATCTTCCTTCTGAATTCAGGAGCCAGTAAATACTTTAAACGTGTTTAACATTGTCAAAACCTTTTTAACTTTAGTTTAAAAGAGGGCTTTTATAAAAGACTAGTTTTTATGGATGTCTGTTGTTTGCACCTAGAAAATAATAAGAATTCTAACATAACCAGAAGACACAAAGTAATGGTACAGTTAAGGAAAAGGAAAAAGGAGTTTTGTGGAGCTGTCTCAGTAGCTCCATGGTAGGAAGATGCAGGTGTGCTGAAGAGGTGCCTGAGCTTCTATTCTATGTCTGTGAGAATAGCTTTAAATTCATCTACATCAGATATTGAGCATCAGCAAATGGCTTACTTGAAGAAAAGGTCATCCTGCTGAAAATATTTTGTGTGCTTCATTTTTTTCCTCATTGCTTTAATGCCATAAGAAGGCGTTCCCATTTCTATGTCAGGCAAGAGCAGCTAATCCCATTGCAGATCTGACCCACATCTACAGCTTTTTGATTCCTCTGCGACTCATGGCCCCACTCATTTTTGTAATTAGAACACCAAGCATTCTAACGTACTGCCTTTTCTCTCTTTGGTGTTTCTCTTCCCACCATCTGGCTGACCTAAAAAATATCTCAATATGTGAACTTAACTAATGACTGCTAATCACAGGTGATAGACCTCTCTTGTCCTCTATGTGCCCTCGATCCATCTTTTGTGAATTCTTCTTTTTCAACACCACTGGGTCCGTGGGGTACTTGAGATACCCCTTCCAAAGTGAAGAATAAATTGTTATATATGGCCCCTCCTACAACCAATTAAAAAAAAAAGGCACAATGTCTAGTGTCCTCTTAAGATTCTGAAGGCAATGTTTCGCTTATTTGGCTGTGCTATTCTGGCTCATTTACTGAGTGACCAGAAAAGCTAGTAGTTTTAAGTGGGGCCGGAACAGAAGGCTTTACAACAGGTCCAGGCTGTGGTGCAAGCTGTTCTACCACTCAGGCCATAAGATCTAGCAGATCCAGTGGCACTTGAAGCATCAGTGGCGGAGGCAGATGCTGTTTGGAGCCTTTGACAGACAGGCTCAGAGGAGCCTGCCTAAAGTCTGGTCAAGAAGAGAGTTAGGGGGTGGGGTCAGTGTAGCTACAATTTTTCAAGTTTGTTCATCATACAAAGAATCCGTTTTTGGTTTTATTTGATTTTTCTATTGTTTCCCTGTTTCCATTTAATTGGCCTCTGATTTTTACTTTGACCTTCTGCCTAGATTTGGTTTAATTATTTTTCCTAGTTTTTTAAGGTAAATGTTAGATTATTTGTTCAAGACCATTTTAATTTCTCAAAATAGGCATTTAAAACCATATATTTCCCTCCAAGAATTGATTTATCTGTCCCCATAAATTTTCATGTGTTGCTATTTTCATTCAGTTAAAATGTGTTTAAAGTTCCCTTGCGTGCATGCCTGCTAAGTCTTTCAGTCTTGTCCACCTCTTTGTGACCCCACGGACTGTAGCCCACTGGGCTCCTTCGTCAATAAGATTCTCCAGGCAAGAGTGGGTTTGCCATGCCCTCCTCCAGGGGATCTTCTCAACCCAGGGTTTGAAACCGAGTCTCTTAGGTCTCTTGCATTTCAAGGTGAATTCTTAACCACTGGACCACCAGGGAAAACCCCTCTATGCTTTTAATTTTCTTAGATTTTACTCCATGTTCTTTATTAGGTTCATATATATTAATAGCATTATATTTTCCTGATATATTGATCCATTTATTATTATGAAATATTTCTCTTTGTCTCTAATAATATCTTTTGTCTTATAGTCTGTTCTGATATTAACCTATCCATTTGATCTCTTTAATGTTTGGTTACTGATTGCATGATGCAATTTCTTCCATCCTTTTACTTTTAATCTACCTATCTTCATGAAGCAATAGTCTTATAGACAGGCTATAGTTGGATATTGTCCTTTAACCTAATCTAACAATATGTTTGGACTAGAATTTTAATCTATCCATACTCAGTGTTATTGCTGATTGGATTAACCTTTGTCATTTTGCTATATTGCTTTTAATGTGTCGTCTTTTTTTTTCCTCTGTTTTTTTCCTTCTACTGTTTTTGTGATTATTAAATTTTTTTTATTGTATAATTTTCTCTGTTTTTCTTAGCACTTTTTAAAAGTTATTTTCTTAATGGTTGCTGTAGAGATTAGAATACAAATTTTAATTTATGATAGTCAACTTCAGGTTAATACTTTGTTAATTCTGGATATAGATAACAACACTTCTCAAGTATGGCTTTACTCTTTTCCTTCTTTTATACTACCATTTTCATATATATTTCATTTATGTATGCAATAAATCCAATGATATAGTGTTATAGTCATTGGCCTTTGCAACAATATTTTCTTTAGCTATTTAAGAAGAAATGGAAAAATACATTTGCAGTTTATATTTATCCATGTTTTTGCATCTACAATGCTCTTTATTTTTTCTTGTAGATCTGAGTTATCATCTGATGTCACATATCTTAAGACTGAAAGACTTTCTTTAATATATTTTAAGGCATTGCTGGTAGGAATGAATTCACTTAATCTTTGTTTATCTCTGAATGTCTTTATTTTCCTTTATTTTTGATGGTAGTTTTATTACACATACATTCTTGGTTGACAGGTTTTCATTTTTTTCTCTCAGCACTTTGGAAAACACATTTTGTTGCCTTCTGGATTCCATTGTTTCTGATGAGAAGCAAGCCATTAATCATATTGTTGTTTCCTTGCATAAAATTAGTCATTTTTCTCTTGCTGCTTTCAATTTTTTTTTTATATTTGTCGTTTAGCAGTCTGACTACTATGTGCTCAGATGTAAATCTCTCTTTGTCCCACGTGAAGTATTTTCAGCTTCTTGGCTCTGTTTAGTTTTCTCTCCTTTACTTCTGGGACTCCTGTTACCTACGTGTTGGTATGTTTCATGTCATTCCATAGGTTTTTAAAACTCTATTATCCTTTTAGAAATATTTTTATTTCTGTCTTCAGACTGGATAAATTAAACAGATTCATCTTCAAGTTTGATGATTCTCTCTTCCGCTATTTAAAATATGATATTGGGCTAATCTATTTGCATATTGGTTATAGTATTTTTCAATTTTAGATTATCCATTTGGTTCCTTTTAAACAATTTCTATTTCCTTATGAGATTCCTTTAAGTGTTGATTCATTGAACACATAAAACCTTTAAGTATGTCTTCTGTTAATTATTGAACATATAATGTGTTCCTTGAAGTTTTGGTTATATCAATATCTGCACCCATTCAGAAACAGTTTCTACTGACTGCTTTATTTCTTGAGTAGGTCATATATTCTGTTTATTTGCATGCCTCATGGTCTTTTGTTGAAAACTGGACATGTTAGGTCTTGTACCTACCGTGGATTCTGCAGTAGTTTATATCTTTGCTCAGTTATTTTATTTTCTTATTTTTTTCAACCCCCTTGACTTCCTGGGGCTGCTCCTTTGTCCACATACTCCATTGGTCAGCCAATGATTGATTAGTGTTTGTGCTTGATAACTGTGATCCCATACGATTTCTACCATCTACAGATTGATGTGTTCAGTTAGGGAGCATATGTAAAGTTCAGATAGCCTTCAAGTCTTTTGGCATCTGCTTTTAACCATGACCCCTTGGGGCTCCCCTGCCTGTGCACTTCGTGTGCTAGTAAGCCAGGTATGAATTGAGTTTAATTTTTTTTAACTCTTAATTTTTAATTTAACAATTAAGATTTTATAAAAGTTTCACTCTTATAATGCTCTTTCATTCCTATGATTCCCCTGTAAATTAAGTGGCAGGTCCATTGATAACCTCAATTGGGACTAAATTCAAAGGCAGCCAAGCTGAAGGCTTTTCTTGTGTATTTCCTATTGAATGTTCTACTATACTGACATCGCCCTTCATCTTGTGCTTTGCACCTCTGCCACAGGTCATGGCAGCACTTCCTATGCAGCAAAGTTCCTACTCTACATGGTCAGCACCAACCTGGAGTTGGTATGAGACCAGGTGTTTGGAAAAAAATGGATTTTATTCAGTGTTTTGGAAGCTTCTCATAAATAGTCTTTTCCATTTATTGCTAGTAGTTCTCAGAGTGATTTTTGCAGAGTTTTAGTTTTTCTAGGGGGCTAAAATAATTTACCAATTTTGTATTCTTTCATACTCATATTTTTTAATGAATATTGAGTGGGGATTACTATGCCAGTGTATTTATAACTTACTATAAGTAAACCATAATTAACACAGTATGAACCTGGACTAGAAATAATTTACAGTTCTATAAATAAAAGTTCATAAAAGACTCTAAATGAAATATGAAAAAGCTATGTGACAGTGTGCTGCTTTAAATGAATGGGAAAAGGGTAGTTTATTTAATAAATCATGGTGGTATAGTTGGCTATCTACCTAGAAGAAACAAAATATTGTCTCGTCTACCAAGTATGAATTACATCATAAAATACTAAATTTCAATGAATCAAAGAGTTAAAAGTCAGTAATTTGAAAATAATAATAATAGCAGAAAGCTATAGAAGAAGGGGGTGAGTAAGACTTTTCTTAAGCAAGAAAAGTCTAGAAACACAAAAGCTTCAGTGAAAACAAAATACCTGGGTGGTGGGGATTCGGGGGATGAGGGGAGAAGCCAAATGACACTCTTAGGAAAAAAAAATTGGTAATAAATAAAAAGACCCAATTTGGCATTATTCAAAATGTATCAATTTTCTCTAAACAAATATCCAGCTGATTCACCTCTCAAACACAGATCCTTAGTGTGTTAGTCAAGATAATTGCTTTTAATGACAAAATTCCATAATCATAGAAAAATATTGGTGACTTCTAAAACTAAAAATTATAAGATGGGAGCTGGTTTGAAGCAACACAGGTGCCTGGTATGGATACAATTCCCTCAGAACTATGTCTCTCTTTTTCCATTTTTGTCTGTACTTTTTGCCTTTTCATTTTTTCTCTCAGGCAATCTCTCCTATGTGGCAGGAATTGACTAGCATGTTTTTTCAGTATCCAGGAGCGAAATGCTCTCTGAGCATCCATAGCAGTTCCAAAATTGATGTTGACTCCCCTTCTTGAGCTATATGCCCACCCCTGGACCAAGTGCTGAATCCAAGGATACAGCTTATTGCTGTTGGCCCTCCCAGCTAGGTGAGTTGGAAGCCTTTTAATTGACAACTCCTGCATATGGGGCCAGTATAGTTATGAGAGCAAACTAGTGGTCTATTCAAAGAAAGGAGAAAGAACAACTAACTCACTCTGCTGTACACTTGAAACTAACACAACCTTGCAAATCAACCATACTCCAATGAAAATTTGAAAGAAAGGAGAGAGAGGACAGACAAGCAAGGATAACAAGTCCATAGGGGACATGTTTGCATGTTGGGACAAGTTTTATGGTATCCCCATTTTTTTTTGTCTGGTATGATAAGGGGAGCAAAACCCTAATTCACCTTGAAATAGCAGTATCTGTAAATAAACAGACACACTATATTTTTTTCTTGAAAGGTAAAATGTGCTTTATAAGCAGTGTTTGGCACCAAGATTTCAAAGAATTAGTTCTGGAGAAACTCAGATTCTATTCAGCAGAAAATTTTGTTCACAGTTGAATTCATTTTGTGTTTTTCCGTATTGAAGGCAATGGCAGAAAACCAATGAGACAACAAAGTAATCTTACACCTTAATAATATCAAAACCATATACCGCACCTGAATGTCCTCCTTTATCCTTCTCAAAAAGAAGTTGTTAAGTGGCACTTTGCTGAATCTGAAGTCATCACATGACAGTTTAATCAACTCTTCCCTTTCCTTTGCCAAGAAGCCACCTGGCAGTGTGTCTTTTTCATTGAAAATGTGTCCCTGATCCAATTTTCATTTGTTACTCTGTCGAGAAAGCATTCATTCCAATGGGGGACCAAATCTGAGCACTGTTTTTCCTGCCAGGACTAAGGGTGAATTTTCCTTTTATTTTCAATGAGTAAATTTTCTTAAGGCTATGGAATGATTGGCAATTCTTTTCTTGCTACTTTTGTATGTTCTGCTGATGTTGCTTTCTTGTGGCTTTTGTTTTGTCATGAAAATTCAAAGGCAAGCTTTTTAGTTCTAATGTACTGGCATCCTTTGCTTGCATTGTGGTATGTGAACAAGTCAGTTAAGCAGACTCAGCTTCACGGACATGGCACATCCATAAAGAAATGACTGTATTAAAAATAAAAGAAATATGTACCTCCACAGAAACTTTCAAGAGGAGAATAAGTCCTTTGGAAATATTTATTTTTTAAAAATAGGTAATACATTTTTTGAAATGTCTTTCCCTTCTTCCTTGTCCCCTCCAGCTTTACTGATGTATAATTTACAATTAAAGTGTATACTTTTAAGATGTACAACATGGTATTTTGATATATGTATACACTGTGAAATGATTGTAACAATCAAGCTGATTAACATATCAGTCACCTCATATAGTTACCATTTTGTGTGTGGGGGCAAGAACACTAAAGTCTTACTCTCTTTGCAAATTCAAGTATACTATTGTTAACTCTTGTTGACATGCTGTACATTAGATCTCTATAATTTATTTATTTGCTATAGCTGAAACTCTGTATCTTCTAATTAACATCTTCCCATATTCCCAACACCTCAGCTGCTGGCAACTACCAATTCTATGCTCTCTTCACACTGAACTGTGCCACCTAATAGAGGAGGGATAACTTGAGTAAAGTGAAACTGTTCTTTTTACCTTACTCGAAACATCTATCATCAGGTACTTTTTGCTCAACAGAGTCCTATGGCCTCTCTGCTGGAGTCCCTGGTTCCCAAAATGGTACTGTCATCCGTGGGTGGTTGTCAAAATCAATGTATCTGCAAGGCATGAACACTGAAAACTCCTATTCCACCATCTTGTTGATGTCACTCACCTAATTTCTTTCCTTCTTTCCATTATGCTGTCCAAAAATATGAACTAACTAAAGTTGATTCCTTTCTTCAAAACAAGCTGAACATCTTTCATGAGTATCTTCATTATGATAGTGTCTACCACAAATTGGCAGTTACCAAGAGCATTGCTAATGACTGGATGACAAGGGCATTTGCCATCGACCTCCGTGGAGATTGAAACTTGTCAGCTGCAGCTGCTGACCTTCAACACCCTCTGAGGGAGCTCAGGGTGGAGTGAGGCATGCTGTGCTCCAGGGAATCTGGTGGGACAGGTCTTTGACAAGTCTTTCGATAGTTGGATATTTTCAGGAATAGATTTTATGATCCCAAACCTTGCCTCTCCTCATATCTAGAACAGCACTAAATCTCTTCATGATGACATCAGATCCTCATGACTAGCAGAAAACCTCTTAGAAAGTAAGGATTTGATTGCACTGAACTCCCCCTTCACGGGAATCTTACATATTGACCTTCCCTGACTGCCTCTTTGGAACAGTCCCTCAGAGCTATCTGAGGTGCTGCCTCCCAGGTTGCAGTCCTCATTTTGCCCCAAATAAAACTTAATTCACAACTCTCAAGTTGTGCATCTTTTTTAGTTGACAATAGGCATTTTTCATGATATTTGGAATTAGGTGAAATAAAATAAAGTGAATGCATTCAGCAAAATACATAAAATTCCTGATTTATTGTTTAACTGTAAGAAATAGACAACCAGGGAAATGGGCTAGAGACATTATGACAAAATAAAAACAAGCAATTTGAATATTGTTTTAGAAGTTTGTAGAGTGCTGCATGGAAAAGGTAACACTTAGGCAGATTAGCTTGCCTGAAAAATTCTATCTTCCAGTGACTGACAAGAGTCCTTGTTTTTCACAAGCAAGGGCCTCCTCTGCTGAGAAGTCTTTGTTGACCCCTTTGTTCTCTCCCTGTGTGTCTCTTTGTAACATTTACCACATGACCTTGCTATTATATGTTTAACTTCTTGTGTCTTGTTAAGATATGAACTCCTATAAAGTCTGTACCTCACTATCTTTTTTGCCAATGCCTAGCATTTTGTGCTAAGTACATAATTTGCATGTATGAATGACAAGGTGTTTAAATTAGCAAAAGACAGCTCTCTCGGAAACTTCCAAAGGACAAACAAAAACTCTAAAGTCATTTAGAGGAGGAAGAGGAAAAAAATACATCTATCTAAAATCTAAGAAAATATGCTCATATGGGCAGCCTGTGGGATCTGTGTTTGTTAATAAATAAGCACAGTGTTATAAATCCAAGCCATCACCTGCCTAAAGAAAGATGTGAATCTGAGAAATGGCAATCTACACCTGGCTTACTAGAAAGGATGAAAATTTAATAAATAAGATGAACAAAGCAATAAAATCTGGAATTAAAAATGTTTTGAGCAGCTTTTACAGAATCAAAGATACCAGTTAGGCCAATAGAATATCACAAGGGAGGATGAGGAAATAAACCAACATTAAAATGAAAACAAACATGAGGTTTCATCTATAGAACATTAAACTAAACCTTCAAAAGAGATTATAGGTAACTCATTTCAAACCAAGATAAAGGGAATATTCACTGACACTAATTTTTTTTTAATCTCCTATGAGTTTCTGGAAAAAAGACTTGTAATATGTGAAAAATTGTATAAGAATTATAGTTAACTTAAACCTAAGACCAGCAGTTTAATTTAGAGGGGGGAAGCCTCAGCTAGTTCTAAATTAATGTATTTGGTTTCAGCATTTTAGTTTCAGAAGTCTAATTAAAAAAAAAAGTGAAATATTTACAGAAGAAGATCTAGGCTGGTAGTAGGAGTTCTAGAAATTTTGTCATATGATGAATAGAATGAATTGGGAGAATGGGATTGACATAGAAATACTATGTTGTATAAAATATATGACTAATGAGAACCGACTATGTAGCACAGGAATTCTACTTGGTGCTCTGTGGTGACATAAATGGGAAGGAAATCCAAAAAGAAGGGGATATACCCATACGTATGTCTGATTCACTTTGCTGTACAGCAAAAACTGACACAGCAATGGAAAGCAACTATACTCCAGTAAAATTTTTAAAAAGTATAGAGAAGTTCATATGATTGTAATATTTAAGCATCTAAAATTTAAACCCATTTGTTAACAGGAAGCAATAAGTGGAAGTAATTTTCCCATCAACTAAAAGACAACTGAGCAGAGAAAGAAAAATTATCTTTATGATGCTATGGAAGGAATTTCTGCATTAGTGACCTATTCAGTTGGTGACCCCTAATAGTCTCTGCCATCCTTAAGACGGAGCTTCCCAGGTGGCTCAGTGTTAAAGAATTTGCTTGCCAATGCAGGAGATGCAGGAGACATGGGCTTGATCCCTGGGTCTGGAAGATCCCCTGGAGGAGGAAATGGCAACCCACCGTAGTATTCTTGTCTAGAAAATCCCATGGACAGAGGGGCCTGGCAGGCTACAGTCCATGGGGTCTCAAAGAGTTGGACACAACTGAGGGACTGTGCAAATCCTTAAGATATTATCATTTTGGGTAGCAAGTAGTAACAGATCTTTGCAAGGTAATTTATTGCTACCAAATATAAAAAATTAACAACCTTTCTCCTAGCCACCCACATTAAAAATTTGAAAGCCTTGAAAGAAAGAGAAGTTGCTCAGTCGTGTCCAACTCTTTGCTACACCATGGACTGTAGTGTACCTGGTCCCTCTGTCCATGGAATTTTCCAGGAAAGAGTACTGCAGTGGGTTGCCATTTCTTTCTTCAGGGGATCTTCCCAACCCAGGTATCCCGCATTGCAGGCAGATGCTTTACTGTCTGAGCCACCAGGGAAGCCTCCTAAAGAGAAAGTGGCTCAGTCGTGTCCGACTCTTTGCGACCCCGTGGACTATACAGTCCATGGAATTCTCCAGGCCAGAATACTTTAGTGGATAACCTTTCCCTTCTCCAGGGGATCTTCCCAACCCAGGGATCAAACCCAGGTCTCCTGCATTTGGTATTGCATTAAACCAGCTTCTTTCTTAATGTGATTAGTTTCTTCATTTTTTAAATGCTATTTTCTTTCTATCCACAATTCTTACTATTTTAGTAAAACTTCTTTTTCCCTCCTAAGGATTCTCTTGCCTCCAGGGTCTGTTCTCTACACTACTCAATAATCATTTTTGTACATAATATAAAAGAGAAATGAACTCATGTCTCTCATCTATTTAAAAAATGTTCAAGGAAAGAAGTTTTGTTTATATATTAAGATGATCATAAAGCCACAACACCTGGACACAACTAAATCTTATTTTGTCGTAATCACCTTCTTTCTCATAAGTTGCTTGAAGGAGATGCACTCAAGAGCAAAAATAACAAATGTCAAATAGTAACTGCTTTACAGCTGGGCTTTGGCCTGAGACCCTAGCACTAGAATCTTTTGATCCAAACTTGTGGTTTGACAAAGATGTCCTTAGCGTTCCCCTCAGTTTGACTACATTTTAGATTTTTTCCTGACTATAGGTCCTTGACCTTTCTTTCCTTAGAGCATTTACTTTAGAAAACTTATAATTCCAAATTTTGCTCTGCTACTTTGAAATGAATATGAATCTCTTTAAAAGCCTTTCTAGTAGTTTTAAGACTCAAGAAATTCCAGGGAATATCTTTTTTAAGGACTTGGGAGCCCTCTCAGGGAAATGTAATTATCAAGGAATGTGTGCCCCTCTCTCCCAGTCTCTGTGGGATGGGATCTACTTAACTTCAGTGGGTCCCTGATCAAGGTTGTAAAACTACCTCCTGTCATAAAGATAAAAGAAAGTTTAATTTTTCTTTGAGTAAACTCAATTAGTAAACAAAGATGCCCTAAGATCTTAGGTCCTAAAATCTCTCTAACCATTTCTTTTTTTTAAGTGAAATTGAGGTCAATCTCTCTCCTTGTTGCAATAGCCTTGAGTAAAATTGTCCTTGTTTGTTTAACTTAGGTGCTTTGTTTTAAACTTGCATAGGCATTTGCCAGTGGAGAAGGTGAAAGTTCTTTCTTCTCCAACATCAAGTTCAAAGCTCTTAACATCAGCCATCTGTTGAGCCTTAACCATGGTCATATTCAGTGAATGATGAGACGATAAATAAGGTGACCCATTTTATTATTAACTACCTCATTCTGAACCATTTTTCTAAGGGCAAAGAAATGCCAGAGTAAAAGAGGCAACATGTAGCTGGTCTGGACAAGGTAAAGAATCAGTGAGTGAGAGCCACATCAAGTGTCTACCAAAATGCACACCAAAAAATGGAGCTTAATCAGTGTCCTAGAGTGAACCCTCATCAGATTATTATTAATTCTTGTCATTTAAAGCAGAAGTCAGGGCAGGAGAGATAGTTTGGGAGAAAGAAAGACAAGTGCATTCAAAAGTTACCCTTGACTATACAGTAAAGCCCAGCCTCAGACTGTCAGCTAACTTGAGTTTCATTTCCAAATAGTGCTGTGATGAACTGGGCTATTGTTTGGCAGGTATGTACTCAAATCGTTCTCATATTTGAGGTTTGTATGCATTCACTGCTGCATGAGCTTAACCATATGACTAGCTCTGGACAGTGATATACGGTGTACAACAGATTTGAAGTAAACCAAGGTTTTTAACATGCCAGTCTAGGCTGGCTTGTTCTGCTACACTAGTATCATTCCCCATGAAAAGAATTTGCCCAAGCAGCCGCTAGCAAAAGGACAATGGGAGAAATATAAAATAGATTACATTCCAGTCCACAGTTTGGAGACAGGCCCAGATGCTCCAAAGCCTGAAGCAGTGATGCTAAGCCCATCCAAGGCTAGATCAGCTGAACCTGTGTGCAAGAAATAGTTTCTCATTTGTTAAGCCATTGAGATTCTGAATTGTTTCTTATGTGGTTAACACTAATACATGTGCTAATAAACTGAATTACAATTATTATATCTGTCTCTCTTCTGAACTATACCATGGAAATTAGAGGGCAAAGACACTATCTTATTCATTGTTATAGCTAAGAACACAGTAGAAGTTGTTACTGTGTCTAATATACAAGTTTGATTGAACTAGTCACTCTGGTGATGCTAACCAAATTATTCCCATTCAGTACATAATTTATTATTTTTGAAAACTCATGATAGATGTTATTGTTTCTTCTACCTCAAATGTTTTTGGAAGTAAATAGAATATAAAATTAAAATTCTAAATATTTGAATGATTTCAAACGCTTGGGAATTAGGTGAATATTTTAGCTATAAACACCTGCTGCTATTGAAATCTAAGAAATGAAACAAAACTATATATATCATGTAGTTTTATTTTATTTATTCATCCAGTCATCCATCAAAATAACACCTTTTCACTTTCTACCTTTGTGACACTATTAAAATAAGTAGAACTTGGAATATGTTGTGAATATTGATAAAGGAAAGCAAGAGCCTAAGGACAGAGAGGATAAAAAATTAAAAACCTGAATGAATGTCTGCATAGAGTATTATTACAAGTTCTTTTTGATACTCAATCACAAAACCCAATGTTTTCAGCATCACCAAACACTGGAAAAATTTTACTCTATTGCCAAAAATTCATTGGGAAATATTAGCTAGGTGAATCTAAACTATCAAGTATCTTCCAATTTCCTCAAATATTAAAGAAGGAAAATATCTATCATGCAGAAAGCCCTAATTAATTATTTAGCAGCCTTTATGTCTGACCTTTTAATCAGTTATCAATCTATCATCTGAATTTTTGTCCGGTTCTGATTTATTCCTCAAAAGGATATGAAGTGAGGATGTCAGTGCCTATTAAAGGACAACCTATTTAGGAAGCTGCTGTAACAGTGAGAGAAAATGAATGCTAGAAATTAAACAGGAGCTGTAGAACCTGAAATGAAAGAGTAAATATAATTCACATTAATTCTTACAAGCTTGCATGTGATTGAGTGTGCTAAAGTAAAGGGATATATATATATATATATCCTGAAGCTTTAATCCTGAGTGATAGAAAGGTTTTTTATGTTATCACCAGGAAGTAGGCTGTCAGAAAGAGGATCTAATTTGAGAAGAAAGATATTTTCATACATACAGGTCAATGATGCAATACACTTTTCATTATTCTTTTTTTTAAAAAATTATTTCTCTAAAAAGGACTACTCAGTTTAATTAGCACCACCATATTCTATTGAGCTGGCCCATGTATAGAGATGTATGGCATGTATTAAAGTTTAACCAATTTCTTCCTCCCACCAAAACGCCCAGTTTGATATATTAGACATTAAGAATACTATGGAGGATGCACAGAAAAGAATGAGGAGGGGGAGCAATAGAGGAGAAAATGGAAGAAGAGAAAGGATTAACCTCCTATTTTGGTTGCCTGTTTGCCAAGCATCACTTCACATACATTATTAATATTTTTACAATTGAAAAATTATCACATTTCTGTGTGTACTCGTTAATTCTTCTATACTTTATAATGCATATGCTGAGGTCAAAAGATGTTAACGACTAATCTTTGCTATAATAAAACTGGAAAATACTTGCTTTACAATCTGAACTCCACACCACCTCATATGTGATTCTCTCTTCCTTGTTTGAAATCAGTCATCAAGTGTCACAAAGGAAAGCTTTTCTAATTCTTTCTGACCAGAGACATAAGTAAATGCCTATTTATTTCCCAAGCAATTGTTTCTGTATATAAATTCAGTCATTTTACATAAAAATGGGAACACCTTAAGGAAAATATTAATCTTTTCAATTTAATCCAAATTAATTTGATTTCAAATCATTACACATGGATTGTATCATACTATGGACACAACTGAGCGACTAAGCACACACTACATATTTTAACCCATGAGTTATAAAATGATGTTGTATCAAACAATCATTTCTGTATTCAGAAATATTTAGGCAGAAGTGTAATATAGGGGTAAAAATGGAGAGACCAATGCTTCCCACTAGTTGCTATCTCATATTAATTCCTGATATTCACGTGTATATATTTTTCTTTAGCTCTCAGATATAAAAAAATCATGAATTCTGTGACTTAAGAAATTTCTAGAAACTTCTAGCATTTGAAAAAAGTCTGAAATCTTTTCTAGCCTCTTTCAATTAGGGGTTGATCAAAAATATATGTGTTTCCTCTTTACATTGAAAACCTAGCAGGAATTTTTCTCTTCCCCATGGTTTGTGTCCTACCTAATCACTACCTTTTCCAGAACCTCCACTTTACAGGAGTGGTCAAAACATAGAAAGACTCTGAGCTCACTTCCTCCCAGGGCTATGCCAACATCGCTACATTTACAGAGCAACTATTGATGAGATTGACCTGAAGACTGGCAGAAAAGATCTTCTACAATTAAATAAGCAAAAGGAACCACAATGAGGTGGCAGGAGGGACAGAGATGCACTGTAGTCAAAACACATACTCTTGGGTGAAGACCCACAAAGGGAAGGACAATTAAAATTGCAGAGGCTGGCAGCCTGTGCATAAGGCAGGGCTTGGTAACCAACCAGACTGGGGTCGATTTATGCTTACAAGAGTGTCCTCAGAAGTCAGCCAGCCACAACAGAATGACCTAGGAGCACATAGAGGGTGCTCCTAGAGCACAAATTAACCTACACTTAAATGGGCAATTAAACCCACTACAAAAGAGGTATCATGGAAGAGACAGCCTCTTCAGTAAATGGTGCTGGGAAAACTGAACAGCTGCATGCAAAAGAATCAAAACTGGACTCCTTTCTCACACTATATATAAAAATAAACTCAAAATCTATGAAAGACATAAAATATAAGAGTTGACACTGTAAAATTTCTAGAAGTAAACAGATAGTATGCATTTTAATGTGTGTCAATCTTAGAATATTGTTTTTTTGGATACATCTACTCACACAAGGGAAATAAAAGCAAAAATAAACAAATGGAACTACATCAAATTAAAAAGCTCTTTCACAGAGAAGGAAACTATCAACAAAATGAAAAGCCATCTACTGAATGGGAGAAGATATTTGCAAATGATATATCTAGAAGGGGTAACCCCTTACCAGATTATATCTATAATATACAAAGAACTCGTACAACTCAATATCAAAAAACAAGCAACCTGATTTTTAAAAATAGACTTTTTTCTAAATAAGACATACAGATGGCACATAATGTTAGGCTCAACATCACTAATCATCAGGAAAATGCAAATCAAAACCTCAATGACATATCACCTCATTCTTGTCAGAATGACAGCAAACAAGTTTTGGTGAGGATGTGAAGAAAAGAGTACCTCTGTGCACTGTTGGTGAGAATGTGAATTTGTGCAGCCACTATGGAAAACAGTTTGGAGATTCTTCAAAAAATAAAAATAGAGCTACCATGCACTCCATTCTTAGGGCCTCCCTGTTAGAGCACTGATAAAGAATCCACCTGCCAATGCAGGAGACCCGAGACACAGCTTCCATCCCTGGGTTGGAAAGATCCCCGTAGTATGAAATGGCAGCCCGCTCCAGTATTCTTGCCTGGGAAATCCCAGAAGCCTGTCAGGCTACAGTCCAGAGGTTGCAAAGAGTCAGACATGACTGAGCAACTGAGCACACGGACCCTAACAATTCTACTCCTGGGTATTTATCAGGAGTTAAAGAAAACTAAAGCGCTAATTAGAATAGATACACACACCCTATGTTCAGTGAAGTATTATAAACAACAGCAAGGAGGTAAAAGCAACATAAGTGCCCATCAATAAGTGAATGTATAAAGAAGCTTTTACATATATATGTGCTGCTGCTGCTGCTAAGTCGCTTCAGTCGTGTCCGACTCTGGGGGACCCCATAGACGGCAGCCAACCAGGCTCCCCCGTCCCTGGGATTCTTCAGGCAAGAACACTGGAGTGGGTTGCCACTGCCTTCTCTAATGCATGAAAGGGAAAGTGAAAGTGAAGTCGCTTAGTCGTGTCTGACTCGTAGCGACCCCACGGACTGCAGCCTACCAGGCTCCTCCGTCCATGAGATTTTCCAGGCAAGAGGACTGGAGTGGGCTGCCATTGCCTTCTCCGACATATGTATGTAGATATAAAATATATATGATACATATAATCCGCTATTATTTACGTAATGGATTATTACTCGGATGTCAAAAAGCAAGACAAATGGCTGTCTTGCTATTTGTAACAATACAGATGGACCTAGAGGACATAATGCTAAGTGAAACAAGAGAAGGACAAATATTGAATGATTTTACTTATATGCAGAATATTAAAAAAAAAAAAGGAACAAACATAAAACAGAAACAAACTCAGAACAAACAAATGGTTGCTACAGGGGACAGGGTTGGAGGAGGAAAGAAATAATTGAGGGAAATAAAATGATACAAATTTTCAGCTACAAAATAAATGAGTCACAGGGATGAAAAATACAGCATGGGGAATATAGTCGATAATTATATAGCATCTTTGTATGTTGACAAGGGTACTGGTCTTAGCATGGTGATGATTTTGAAATGTATAGAAATATTGAATCACTATGTTGTATACCAGGAACTAGCATAGTATTGAAGGTCATTTACAACTGCAGAACAAACAAACCCATAAAAGAAGATAGCAGATTTGTGTTTACCAGAGGCAGGGGCCTGGGGGAGAAGGCGTTGGATGAAGATGGTCAAAAGGTAGAAACATCCATTTGTATGATAAACAAGTACTATAATATAATGTGTGTGTTAGTCGCTTAGTCGTATCTGACTCTTTGCGACCCCATGGACTGTAGCCCATCAGGTTCCTTTGTCCATGGGATTCTCCCGGCAAGAATACTGGAGGAGATTGCCATTTCCTTCTCCAGGGGTGATGTATGTAAGTCAAATCATTATGCTATACACCTTAAACACATGCAGGGCCACGTGTCAATTATATCTCAGTAAAACTGGAAGGGGAGAAAAAAGCGAATGAAAACAAAACAAACAAAAGGAATCATTGCTTTGACTAGCCATAAATACTCATAGGATTATATCAATGCCACAATGCCACAAGCATAGGCATTAAGAACTTCTGATGTGCAACCCCATTTACAAATGAGATAAAATAATGTGCCCAACATGCATAAGTAATTATTGACAGTGATAAGAGAGACCTCCTTCTAGATAATCTAACTCCTAACCTAATATGATGTCAACTATATTGATGATACTTAAGCCAAGGAGAATAGTAGACATATTGATCAACCTGTTAGAGAGTCATCAAAATTCCTCCTACTTCTTCCCTGTATGTCAGTGGCTGGGCAGAGAGAGAGCTTTCTTTTCACTGTGTCATGAAGTACTGGGATTCCAAAGAGGTCTACAGGATGCAAGAATTTTTGATGTCAGCGAATCCTAAAACGTGTGTATTCTTTTCCCTCCTGTAATACTTAGGTCCTTACAAGTAAAAGCAGAAACCTGTAGCTAGGCAAATACAGCAAGTGATTTCACATGGCACAATAGCAGAAATACATTCATTTTTAGACAGATGTGGTAATCTGAGAAGGGTTAGAAGAGTTTCCTTAAGATGTGTTTTAGTCAGTAGAGGTATATTTTTTAAGTTCAAGTTGTAGGTGATAGATAGGAAAGATAGGAACAAACTACTTTTTGGGTGAGGAGACAAACAGCCCTCGTGTTACTCATTAAATTTAATGAATAAAGTGTTATTCAGAAAGAGAATGGTGATTTGAATTAAAAAGAAAAAACAACTCTGTGGTAGCAAACTCTGGAGGTAATATCCAAGAGACGATGTTTCAGTTGATGTAGTTCTCAACTGTCAGTCCCCTAAGCAAAAATAATCCTCCTTGGAAAATGGACATATCAGGCTGTCATAGATCTAAACCTTTAAAGGCTGCTTCTTCCAGCTCTCTTTATTATATTTCAAGGACCACTCATCAACCTTCAGTTTATATTTAGTTTCGAATATACCTCTACCTATAGGGAAAGTATGCAAAGATCATGTGATGAAATGTGCCATTTAAAATGAATCCCTTGGAGTAGGAAATGGCAACCTACTCCAGTATTCTTGCCTGAAAAATTCCATGGATAGAGGAGCCTGGCAGGCTACATATAGTCCATGGGGTCTCAAGAGTCGGACATCACTGAGTGACTTTCACTTTAAAAAGAAAGAATGAGGGGGGAAAAAATCAGCTAACAGTTGAATATTTGGTTCTGAAAGACAACTATTATTTGATACTCTTGATTTCTGGAGATCAGATTTTTTAGTATTCATGTATGTGTTTTCTCCTCTCCTATAGTATTAAAGGACAAAGTTGAAAGAGTATTCTATATATCTATTAAAATTAACTTGCATACCAAATGCATATTCGATCCCACAAGGATTGATTTATTAGTACTTGCACAGCCTTGTGAAAAGTGTATCATGCGCCAGGTCCCTTGGGGGCACATTCATTCTTACAGAAAAGAGTAGCATTTCAGGGTCAGGAACTGCGGTTTCATGGGGAGAAGTTCTGTAACTGACATCAAAAATATTTTGGAAAACAAACATGTTCAAAATTTAAAAATAAATGGGAAGCATATGCCTTAAAAAGACACACACACAAAAATAAAATAATAAAATAAAACGAATCCCTCAGTATTCTGGTGTTTACAAGTAATCCCATTATCTTGATTAGTGAGAGTTGGTCTCTGAGAGACTGATGCACTCAGTGTCTTGAGACATTAGGTTGAAGTCTTCAAAACTGACCATTAGATCCTGTCTCAAGAAATTCACTAATGTAATGAAGGGTCCCTTTGAGGTTTCTGGGGAGTTGATCTGTAGCCCTCACACCTGGAGTTTACAGTTACCGAGAGAAAAATAATTATATGTGTTTCCACCTTTCCTGTTTATTCATTTAACAAATATTTGTGTGTCTGCCATGTGCCAAGTATATAATTTTGCTATATATTAGTATTTGAATTTGCCCAGAAGCTTTATAATTTGGCCATGTTTTTCCTACTTTCATTATTTCTTAGCATGTGATACAGCAATTGTTTTTATCTGATTCGGTCAAGTTGTCTATACATCAGAGTAGTTTCCAGCATAAGGCCTAAAACTTTCCCGCATTTTCTAATTTTGTTATTATGCTTTAATTTTCTGAGAACTCTACATTTGTAGTTGAAGTTAGTCTTCAATACATTTTTTACTGCCCTGCTTATGATCTGTAGTGCCAAAATTTGCGTTGTTTTGGTGTTGATGTTGGCTAAGTCGTGTTCAACTCTTTGTGACCCCCATGGACTGTAGCCCAAAAGTCTCCTCTGTTTCAGGGATTTCCTAGGCAAGAATGATGCAATGGGTTGTCATTTCCTTCTCCAGGGGAATCTTCCTGACCCAGTGGTCGAATCCATGTCTCCTGAATTGCAGGCTAATTCTTTACCACTGAGCCACCTGGGAAGCCTGCTATAATTTGTATTTCTTTAAAATAAGAAATAATGTTCATTAAAATATTTTATTTCATGTGGAACAATGGGAATATTAAAATTGATTGATTTTCATAGTGAGATTTGAAAACTCAAAATTATAATAATAAAATAAAAAAAATGTTATGCCACATAATTTTATATTATAATAATAATTATATTATCCCTCAATATATCACTTGGTCTTTTGCTTAGAAGTAAACAACATGGTTAGATATGGAGGGGATCAATCTGACTAAATGGTATCTACAATGCAGGCTTCTGGTTCTTTGTTTTGCTTTATTATTTCTGATATAAGAACTATAGTCTTATGGCATGAGGTTTAATAGTAAAGTAGTTCTTCATACTCATTCTTCAAAACCACTGCACAACTGGTGTTTAAATATAATAGAATTAAAGTTGTACACCAGAGAGTAAATGGACTCAAATATAAGAGTTTGTTCTTAATAACACCCAGCTGTGTGATAAGAAGTACTTCAATTGAAACCAAGTTAAACATTAAACATGTAATTATCTCTGTTTTTTATTTTTCAATGATATTAATTTTGTGAGGATGTTCTTTCTTGTTTTCTACAGAATACTTCTAAAGAGATTTTTCAAAACCAAGAAATGTGTTAAACCTTAATCATGGATGGATTTATAAAAGAAGCACTAGTAAGTGCTAAGAAAGTATAGTCCTCACTCAATAGCCCAAATATTCATCATTTAGGTAACAAACCACCTAAACAGTAAAAAAAAAAAAAAAAAAACAACCTAATCTTTCATTAATCTTACCAATTGTAACAATCATTTAATCTTCATTTCTTAATCTCCATGTATAGGAATAGGATCCCTGATATCCTTGACCCAAATGAAATATGTGCAATTTTCTATGACAGCACATTTTTATTTTTATAATCTGCTAATTTAATATAATTATATTGTAATGAGCTTAGGACTTAGCTAATTCATCATCAAAACAGTTAGTTCATTACTCACATAAACTGTATGCACCTATGGAGAATAACCTCTGCACTGGCGTGATGGACTCAACCACCCACCAGCTTTGTGGCACTCAGTCTCTCTATGTTGCTTACCTGATAGGTGGCTTAGAAGGGCAATTAGAAGCTTTGACTCTGGAGCTCAGAATACCTGGGTTTATATCCTGGTGCCATTCACTCACTGATATTTCTGACATTGGCAAGTTATTTGTCCTCTTCACTTCAGTTTTCTTCTTTTTTGAATGGAGAGAAGGATAATACAACTCACATTATAGTTATGAGGATTTAGCAGGAATCCTGGGCAATATATTTCAGACAGTGCATTAGCACACATTAGGTTTCTTAATAAGTGTTGACTATTATTACCTGTTTGCAGTTATCTTCTAAAAGAAACAAAACAGATAAAAGCAACAAACTGGAATAAAAAATGGAATATAGAAAGTAAGAAAATTCCTACCGTAAGCCATCTGAGACAAAAACTAATTATCATAGGCAATTAATTTGACTTTGTTTCTCTATTACTAAACAATGTTCTGATTAAAAAAATATATGAATAAATGGTAGGTAGCGATTTCAGTCTTGAATAGCCTTTTACAAAGTATATTCTCAAATTTTATTGGAATTATATGATATCTGAGCTAACTGCCATGTTGTGCCTTCTGCCAGCAGATCTTCCTGACCCAGGGATCAGTTTTGCATCTCTTGTGTCTCCTGCATTGGCAGGCGCGTTCTTTACCACTAGTGCCACCTGGGAAGCTGAGCTAACTGCTAAGATATAATCACATAGCAGTAACAGGTAGTACAAACAGCAAAGTGGTTCATGAATCCTTCAAGTGTGTCCTCAATATGCTATTTTGGGGTCCATGTTTCTATTAGAAGTTGGGTAATCAATGTGTTTCACTCCAGATTTTCAAAGTGTAGAACAGAAAGCCAACTTTTCTAACAGTTGGATTTGCTATGAAAACAGCACTTACATCTTGTTTTCTAGAAACACAATATAATGTTGATGTTAATTGTTCTCTCATGTTTTTTATTGAGTGGGCTCAGTTCAGTGATGGTAGCTTTGGGGGCAATATATTTGCTATTTATCATTCACGTTCTGGTATTCAACATCTCCTTACTTTCCATTAATTTTATATCAAATTTACATTTTAATAGTTTCAAAGTGCATTTGTTTTCTAATATTTATTGTTAAGAAATTTGGCAATTTTTGAAACATTTACTCAGCACAATAAGTTGCCATTTCTTAACTGATGGGGAATCACACTTACACACACCTCATTGCATCTGATTATTCTCTCTAAACTTCATGCTTATACTGATGTTTAATAAATTAGTAACTCTTTACAAAAATTCTCATTATAACTTGTGCATTTAATATCAGTAATGCTGGTATTAGAAAGTGGGAATTACTATCATACTTTTATTATTATTGAGGTATAAATGTGAAAGGAAGGGAAAAAACCTCATAGCTTTAGGAAAGGTTAAAACATGTTCAGATTTCAGAAGACTGCTCCTAAATAAGTTTCTACTTGTTTTCATTAAGTGTATAAATAAATATATATAGGTCCATTCTCACTATAAATTAGTTTATCCTCAAATTCAATCACATATCAACTTTTAATCCCCCAAAGTCATGTTTATTTAAATTCTTATCCCCTGACCATATTTTTCTTTTCTTTACAAGATTATGTTTTACTCCTAGAGCCAATTTCTAAATAGTTACAAATATTACACAAATTCTATTTAAATTCCCCATGTTACTGTAAGATTAAGCAGTGCCTGTTTTGACCACGTGTCTATGCATCTGAATATACATAACATAAAAGTTAACAAAAAGTTGATGAGTAAATGTTTTTAGCATCTAAAATATACTTAAATAGGATGGATGCCTGTAAACCTGCCTATGAATCCAGCATAATCTTAATATTGGCAAAAGTGAAAGCAAAGTTATGGGTTTATGCTAATGTTATATATTTGATGGTTGCGCAAGGAAATAACTATTGTAAGATTAACCTGAGGAGAGCAGAAGCCAGTCCCTTTCAGTGAATCATTTTGAGTATAAACATCCTTCCTTTTTATTGGTAGAGGAAATAGCAGAATCTTTCCAAACTGCGAAAAGCAAATTTTTTTCTTTCAATGTTTTAAGTGAAACAAAATAATGAGTAGTAGCATATAAAGATGGAAATTCATCTCTTAAAAGATGAATTGTTTTAATTGTTAACAAACAATTTTTATTTTTATTTTTGTAACATATAAGGTAAATATAAATTGTTTATAGTGGGCAACAATGTAGGTCATTTAATTTGATATGTTAACTTCTCTCAAATTAAAGATGTTAGAACACATATTTTAGTCTTGGGGCTATCTTGATGCGGCAAAGTAGGAGATGGCACCTGTTAATTATGCTTATGCATCCAATGATTTAAACTTTTTCTGGGAGAGATAAGAAATAGGACAAAAATCTTAATTGAAAGAGTAAGTCTTAAATGGTCTCACTGACAGAGAAGAGATACCATAATATCTAGAAATGGCCCAGAGAATATGTAAAAAAGTGGTATACATTCTTATTGGGTATTGTTTAATTGAACATGGAACATTAATCAAAAGTTCTAGCACTGGCACTTTTATGTTGTATGATATCAGACACTGAGATTTAGATCTCTGATATTTAACTTCCTACTTTCTCCTCAGAAAACTTTATAGAGTATCAATTAGGCTTAGTCTTCTAAGAAAAAAAACAAACTAAAGAGTAAATTTGTAATCTAGGCCATGTATTTTCATTTCAGGTCCTTTTCCACACTCTTCGGTCTTTCTCCCCTGCACTGTAGATCATCAGAGTCTCCCTGAGTTCTGCTTCCTGTCAGAGAATTAATTGAGTGATATTTGTTTAGAGGTTGATGATCATAGGTTATATAATCAGATACATTTTAAAATAATTTGTTAGATAATCTAATAACACAGTGGTCTTTAAACTGTATCACTGGAGTTATGATAAGTCACACCACAGTTGTGAATAGATGGTTAATATCAACGTTCATATATATTCTTTCCTAAAACTGCTCTACCTAAGGAATACCTCTGCTGGAGATGTCTTGACCATTCCTTTTTCTTATCATGTCTTTTATAATTTCTTTTCTCTCAGGACATCAAAAAAAGGGCATTTTTTTTCTGTCTTTAAAATTGCTATGGTGCATTTCCCAAAGTTGTATAAAATTCCGTAGTGCAACAACAGAAAGATAACTTGAAATAGGTATGTTGGCTGTTCAGTTCAGTTCAGTCGCTCAGTCGTGTCCGACTCTTTGCGACCCCACGAACTGCAGCACGCCAGGCCTCTCTGTCCATCACCAACTCCCGGAGGCTACCCAAACCCATGTCCATTGAGTCGGTGATGCCATCCAACCATCTCATCCTCTGTCGTCCCCTTCTCCTCCCGCCCCCAATCCTACCCAGCATTAGGGTCTTTTCCAACGAGTCAACCATTCGCATGAGGTGAGCCTCTTATAAATAAGATACCAAAAAGCCAGGTTACTTTCCCCATCTTACTACGCATTGCCTAAGGGCACCATTGTACTTCATGGAGCACACAAAAATTCAGAAGTTATATGACAGACGGGTGGCAAATTTGGAGGTACATAAAATATAGGTCTTTTAGTTTGATCAGTTCATGAGTATTTCCTCTCCCAGTCCAGTTAGTCATTTTTATACATTATTTCAGCAAAGGGAACATCAAATCTAATCATTATTTGCTTTCAGAGACCTCTGAAGAATATTGATTCTTCGGTAATTGGTGAGGGGATTTATAAAATTTCCATATTTTATTTTTAAATATGAGGATGCTTGGATGACTAGGCTCTAAAGTAGTTTTATTAAGTTATTCATATTTTAAATTATAATATGGGAAATGTTTGGTTGCAAAAGTATTGAACTGAGATTAACATGACATTTGGATATTTCCTTGAAACAGTTCAGTTCAGTTCAGTTCAGTCACTCAGTCGTGTCCGACTCTTTGCGACCCCATGAATTGCAGCACGCCAGGCCTCTCTGTCCATCACCAACTCCTGGAGTCTACCCAAGCCCATGTCCATCGAGTCAGTGATGCCATCCAACCATCTCATCCTCTGTTGTCCCCTTCTCCTCCTGCCCCCAATCCTACCCAGCATTAGGGTCTTTTCCAATGAGTCAACTCTTCGCATGAGGTGGCCAAAGTATTGGAGTTTCAGCTTCAACATCAGTCCTTCCAATGAACACCCAGGATTGATCTCCTTTAGGATGGATTGATTGGATCTCCTTGCAGAAACAATAAAAATGGCTAAATATAAAACTTTAAATTTCCATCTTTATAATGTGCATTTAGAAATGAGAAGGCAGAAAAGTGAATGCTATTAATGTTTCTTTAATTGAAATTTTTTTCTGACAGGGAGTATAAATTAATTCTTTTGAGAAGAAAAACTGGCCTTTCCCATTTTGTGATGGCAGACTTTTTTTTTTTTCACTTTTTCACCTTTTCACCTTTTCACCAAAGTCTGCAGTCCATTCACTTCCTTTGTAGTGTAGGGGTGGTTGGGTCTTGAGTAGCTAAGTCATGTCCAACTCGCTGCAACCCCATGGGCTGTAGCACGCCAGGTTCCTCTGTCCATGGGATTCTCCAGGCAAGAATACTGGAGTGGATTGCCATGCCTTCTTCCAGGGATCTTCCCGACCCAGGGATCAAACTTGGATCTCCTGTGTCTCCTGTATTGGCAGGAAGATTCTTTACCACTGAGCCACCTGGGAAAGCAAGTAACCCAGTCTGCTTTCTTTGTGAATAACAGATCTCGGGGCATACAAATTAAACATGTGTTATTAGTAGGATAACTCTAAACAATGGATTTTAGCAGAATGTTCTAGTTGTCTAAAACTGGTTATGACAAACCAGCAATCCATGGAGGGGACAGAGGCTCTCTAGAAAATGTCATATTAACTATACATATTATCTTAGTGTAAAATGGAAATGTTGCATGAATCCACTGGTTATTTGTATGTAAACAGAATGATTATAAACCATCTTTATAAACTTCATACATTAATCTGTGCCAGAAAATATCAGATCCAAATGGAACCTGGGAAGGTACTCCAAGGGTTCAGGACATTCCCCAAGCTTTGTGCATGGTAAGTATTCTTGAAATTATTAGGAAAACTTGATACTAGATAAGACCTGTGATTTAGATAAGTTTGATTTGACAATCCAGTTTTTTGGATTATCTCAGTTGGTTTCTAATTCTTTAACAACTTGGAGGAAAGAGTTAATTAAATTATCATCTGATTGATCAATAAACATAATTTTTTCATGAACATGCAACTCAGAAGTTGTTCATATGATTGAGTGACAATGTTATAAGAACATATCTGCTTTCAACTGCTTGAGCTATGATCCTTAACACTTACATGTACAGAAATAAAAAAGTATATCAACTTTAGAAATGGAAATGTAACAGACCATGAGACCCCATCCTTATGGCTAAGAGACACCTTAAAGACACAAATACTGGAACATATTCCAGTAGGTAGTTATTGATTTTGTTTATCTTTGGGAAAAATGCAAATTACTACTATTGAAGTCCAACCTTCAATTCTCAAAAGATTTTGAAATCATCTCTTAAAACACCAGATGTAAACCTCTCCTGGAAATTATATAACTTTCCTTGGTACACAATAGACTTTCATTTAAATATATTAATTTTCTTATCAAACATTTACTAACTTTTGAAAATTTACTAAATTTAGAAAATG
Organism: Okapia johnstoni; assembly: GCA_024291935.2. Taxonomy (NCBI): domain Eukaryota; kingdom Metazoa; phylum Chordata; class Mammalia; order Artiodactyla; family Giraffidae; genus Okapia; species Okapia johnstoni. Next base: position 55,607,216 of record CM044312.1, read on the forward strand.
TACTAAATTTACTAAATTTTAGAAAATCAAAAAAAAAGTACAAGAACCCAAAACCACCTCTTATTTCATTAACCAAAAAGTATAAACTTTGCTAGCATTTAGATGTATTTTTATCTCTTTTGTTTTCATGGTTCATAAAATATTAGTGAATTTCCTTTTGAAAATTTGGAATCATAGGCCTTACTTAGGTTTTTCACTTGAATTTAGATCATTAACATGTTCATGTATTACTAAATATACTTTGAAAGTATGACTTCAATGGCAGAGTAATATGCTAGTAAAAAATAAACCAAAATGTATTTCAGTATTTTGTGACTAATAATGTGACCTCAATCATCTTTTTATAGAAATTATTGCCTAGATGTATCTATTTGAAAGAGTGTTTCTGGGTCAGGAAGGTAGAATAGATTACTACACTTTGGGGAACAAAAATGCCTATCTCTCCACATTGTCCACATCATTTAATATGATTTTAAAAGTGTTTTCCACTTTGATAAGTGGTAACTTCTAATTCCCTGATTATTTAGAGGTTGAATGTTTTTTTCTATTTTTTTTTTTTTTGGCATATGAAATTTTTTCTTCCATGAATTGTTGAGAAACCTAATCTTGATAATTAAATATGCTGTTCATTTTATTCATTCTCCATATCCCCAATAATAAAATACATACATATATATATATATATATATATATTTATATATATATAAATGAAACTATCTCTTTATGTTCATCTTAACAGAATTTAAGGTCAATCATTTCAGAATATGCACAGAGAACATGCTTTCTATAAATGATCTCATTTCAAGAAAACTTCATTTCCCATTACATAAGAGGAAACTAGTAAATAGTTCTTACTTGAGTACATGGAGATTTAAGGGTCTAGTGTAGCAGACAAATGAATTTTCATTTGCCCTGACATATATGAATCTTTCACATGACTCTGACAAATGCTTTTCATATATTTCTAACTGTTCTATTTCAAAAAAAGCGTAACAAATCACTTATATACAACTAGGAGGAAATGTGGTTTTTATTTTAAAACAGTGGGAAAATAAAAAATAAAAGCTTATCATTTTCCAGTGCAAAGGACCTTATTCTTCCTGAAACTGAATCATGGAATCTCATGAATTACATATGAAAAGTTTCAAGCTGCATTTGTAGTGGAAGCCTAAAATCTCCACACCTACATGCTGCTGATGTAGTATTTTTTGTTGTTAGATTATTTTAAATTCTAGCTGAGACCAAGCATTTTTATATTATTTGCATTTGCATACCTTTTTTTTATAACAATTCACAATTCTGTTTCACAGTCAGCAGTACAACCAATTTACTGACATCAACATTAATTTTCAACAAAGTTTAGATTACTATTCAGAGTGAAACATTATGTGTTAACTACAATTAGCAACAGGGATCTTTTAAAAGTCATTGTAGCAAAATTTTGACTACAAATATTTGATGTTTTATATTTGTAATTTGACTCATGTCATCAGTTGAAAATTTATTTAAGTTTATTAAAGTGATATAGAAACTTTTGTAGATATATTAAGCTCTGCTTAACTGATAAAAAGTAACTGAATGTTAAAGCAATATTTCTGTGCAAGAAGATGAAAAAATAGCAAAAGAAAGCCTTTGGTATTGAGATTTTTCTAAGCCATCCTGGTAAACAGGATGGTAGACAAAGTTAAAATAGTAGACAAAGTTAAATTACTTTTAGAAAACTCTTTGCATCAAGCTGACTGTCTAATTTAAAAGAAAGCATCCTTTGGGAATAAGATAAGCCTACACCTGATAAAAGTTAAGCCTGAATACCTCAAAAGTAAAAATAAGTGACTAGAAATAAACGATTGCAAACATCTATGAAAGAAAAATTTGAAGAGTTTTGACAACTATAAACTCACCTCTACAAACATATACATATATACTCAGAAAAATTCTTAAGTGTGAAACTATTTCTGACTCTGTGGCCCCAACAATAGAATCAAACTCATACTATCCTGCTGAATATATTCAGTTGGCCCAGTAATGGGATTTCATGAGCACAGTGATGGGTACATGGAATAACTGTGGGATCAAGTTTTCTTGACTGTGCCAGCTTGTAATTAAACTTCAGTTGTGTAGTTGTTTCATTATACATTTACGTGTGCCATGGGTCTGTACATTACTTACAAAAACAGATCATTTGGAGGAATATTAAGCTTTGTGGGGTACAGAATGTTCAATATGGGAGAGATTTTGGCTCGGTGACCCAATACTTATAAATTCCCTATTAATTCTCCCAACAGTGGAGTTTTTCCAATGTAGTCCAGAGAGGGAAACTATTGAAGCTAAACTGAATTGTGTATGCAAATTCCAGCATTCCCTATAAGGAAAAACACTGATACTAACAGGAAAAAGAGACAGCATGCTTGGCACTGGACACCTGAAGAAGTAATTTAAGAAACTGAGGTTTCAAGAGATAGATATATCCAAAGTAATATATATATTCATATTAATTCAGATTACATCTTCTGAACACCTATTATGAGCCAGATATTAAAGACTCTTATATGCATTTTCTTATTTCCATATCAAGTGAATTCTGAGAGGAGAATCCTAAGTAGTAGATTTGAGCAAAATCATAACATCGTATTAGGACTGCTCTTTCATATTTTCAGTTCTAGACAAAACTATTTGATGTGAATAATACTTTTAGGAAAAAGAAAGTTTACTTCTATTGTCGAGACAGCACTCAGCCAATTCTCTTTCTCAACTCCAGTTGAGAGAGAGATAATGCACTATTTGAACAGCCAACTCATTGGAAAAGACCCTAATGCTGGAAAGATTGAAGGCAGGAGGAGAAGGGGACAACAGAGGATGAGATGGTGGGATGGCAACGCTGACTCAATGGACGTGAGTTTGAGCAAGCTCTGGGAGATGGTGAAGGGCAGGGAAGCCTGGGGTGCTGCAGTCCATGGGGTCACAAAGAGTTGGACATGACTGAGGGACTGAGAAACAACAACAATGCACTATTTAAAATCAGAGCTATTTCAGAGAACTAAAGAGAGGGAAATTGGTAAAATAGTTAGTAACTAACAGTTAGTCTTTGGATTCCAATAGTGTGCATTTGTGAAACTGGTATCCTTAGACTACTATATAAATGAGTGAATTCTAAATCTAACAGTAAAACGACTGATGTTGTTATTGCTGTTGTTTAGCCATTAAGTTGTGTCTGATTCTTTTGCAACTTGAACTCCATGTTGCAAAATTCAGACTTAAATTGAAGAAAGTAGGGAAAACCGCTAGACCATTCAGGTATGACATAAATCAAATCCCTTATGATTATACAGTGAAAGTGACAAATAGATTCAAGGGATTAGCTCTGATAGAGTGCCTGAAAAACTATAGTTGAAGGTGTGTGACATTGTACAGGAGGTGGTGATCAAGACCATCCCCAAGAAAAAGACATGCAAAGTGGTTGTCTGAGGAGGTCTTGCAAATAGCTGAGAAGAGAAGAGAAGCTAAAGGCAAAGGAGAAAAGGAAAGATATATCCATCTGAATGCAGAGTTCAAACAAAAACAAGGAGAGGTAAGAAATCCTTCCTAGGGGTTCAGTGCAAAGAGAGAGAGGGAAAAATAGAATGGGAAAGACTGGAGATCTCTTTGAGAAAATTAGAGATAACAAGGGAACATTTCATGCAAAGATGGGCACAGTAAAAGACAGAAATGGTATGGACCTAACTGGAGCAGAAGATATTAAGGAGAGGTGGCAAGAATACACAGAACTATGCAAAAAAAGATCTTCATGACCCAGACAACCACAATGGTATGATCACTTACCTAAAACCAGACATTCTAGAATGCTAAGTCAAGTGGGCCTTAGAGAGCATCACTACCAACAAAGCTAGTGGAGGTGATGGAATTCTAGTTGATCTATTTCAAATCCTAAAAGATGATGTTGTGAAAGTGCTACATTCAAAATGTCAGCAAATTTGGAAAAGTCAGCAGTGGCCACAAGACTGGAAAAGGTCAGTTTTTATTCCAATCCCAAGGAAAGGTAATGCCAAAGAATGCTCAAACTACCACACAATTGCACTCATCTCACACGCTAGCAAGTGATGCTAAAAATTCTCCAAGCTAGGTTTCAAAATTACATGAACTAAGAACTTCCAGATGTTCAAGATGGATTTAGAAAAAGCAAAGGAACCAGAAATCAAATTGGCAACATACATTGGATCATAGAAAAAGCAAGAGAATTCCAGGAAAAACATCTACTTCTGCTTCATTGACTATGAATATTGACTTTGACTATGTGGATCACAACAAACTGTGGAAAATTCTGAAAGAGATGGGAGTACCAGATCACCTGATCTGCCTCCTGAGAAATCTGTATGCAGGTCAGGAAGCAACAGTTAGAACTGGCCATGGAACAACGGAATGGCTCCAAATCAGGAAAGGAGTACATCAAGGCTGTATATTGTCACTTTGATTATTTAACTTATATGCAGAATACATCATGTGAAATGCTGGAATGGATGGATCACAAGCTGGAATCAAGATTTCAGGGAGAAATATCATACCTCAAATATGCAGATGACTTCATCCTTATGGAAGAAAGCAAGGAGGAACCAAAGAGCCTCTTGATGAAAGTGAAAGAGGAGAATGAAAAGCTGGCATGAAACTCAACATTCAAAAAAATGAACATCATGGCATCCAGTCACATCACTTCATGGCAAATAGATGGGGAAACTGTGGAAATGGTGAGAGACTTTATATTTGGGGGCTCCAAAATCACTCCACATGGTGAATGCAGCCATGAAGTTAAAAGGCGCTTGCTCCTTGGAAGAAAAGTTATGACCAACCTGGACAGCTTATTAAAAAGCAGAGACATTACTTTGTTAACAAAGGTCCGTCTAGTCAAGGCTATTGTTTTTCCAGTATTCATGTATATGTGAGAGTTGGACCATATAGTAAGCTGAGTGCTTTAGAATTGATGCTTTTGAACTGTGGTGTTGGAGAAGACTCTTGAGAGTCCCTTGGACTGCAAGATCAAACTGGTCAATCTTAAAGAAAATCAGTCCTGAGTATTCATTAGGACTGATGCGGAAGCTGAAAGTCCAATACTTAGGCTACCTGATGTGAAGAATTGACTCGTTGGAAAAGACCCGGATGCAGGGAAAGATTGAGAAGGCAATGAGAGAGGATGAGATGGTTGGATTGTATCACCAACTCGATGGACATGAGTTTGAGCAAGCTCTGGGTGTTGGTGAGGGACAGAGAAGCCTGGCTTGCTGCAGTTAATGCGGTTGCAAATAGTTGGACAGGACTGAGCGACTGAACTGAACTGAACTGATAACTGACAGACACTACTATGTCTGTTCAAAATCAAACCAACTAAAATATGTTTCCGAGGAGGTAAAACATAAGTATCACAAAACTCTGTGTCTCCTTGTTGATAGCAGATTAAATCAGATGGGCTGGAGTGAACCTAGCAGATATTAATAACTTACAAGAGAGGTGAATGACCAACATATAAACTCTCAGCAGAGGCACAGTAGCTTAATTTTAGCCCCAGTAGGCATAGTAGTCTATGGACCAAGGAAAAACAAAACAGATGAGCAAAGAGAATGGCATAGGTATAAAATAAAATTAGAAACTATATTGATTGTATAGTTCTTTGGTCAGGCCAGACTTGCTGTCTTTCTATAACAGTTCACTTAAAGCCTGAACATACTTTCTCTCCTTGGGTTCCATGAGATTCTCTTTACATTTAAAAACACACACAGTCTTCTTCATGGAACTTCTTTTTATTTCAACCTTAAAGGACCCTAGCTACAACATACTTGTTCATTAAAACAATCTCATATTTATATAGTAACATACCAAATTACCAAGTGTCTTAACATTAGGAAGCTTCAATGACAATTGGAAAATTGTCCCTCTCTTCATTTTTATCTCTAAAAATAGATATCTGGGTTTCAATTGGACTGATCTTTGTAGTTCTTTGGTAAAAATCCTTTTCTTAGTAAACTTCTGAGCTTTTGATTGCTAAATCTCTGTTATTAGGCAAACCACATTTAACCTACAACAGATCAACATTGATTTTTATTTTGACCTATGGATATATGATTAGTCTTATATTTTTTCTGAACTTCAAGTTAAGAAGGCTAGTTGAGTTCTATACCATTATAATCAGTGTAGTTCACCTAGAATTTGTAACTGTTTTGAGGATACTTTGCTCAATTTAGATACTCAAGCTTTATACTTAATTTTCCTATGAAATTTTCATTGAATGTTTGAATTATCAGAAACCATATATCTGCATCTATTTCTCCCAATGTCTGAATAGTTTTGTTGCTCTTGAAAGCTCCTCTTTTCATGAAAAATATACAGTTTTCATCTTTGAATGAGAGGTTAATATAACTCTGGACAACCTGTGAAGTAGTTAACATATCTGAACTAATATTTAGGTTGTCTTACACAAGCCACTTAACTCTTCTGCCAAGTATCTTTATGCTGTTACATAGCAAGTTTCTCTTGCTATTTGAGATATTAACAATACACACTCACTTGGGAAGGAATTTTTCTGAGACAGTAAAATGTCAGTGTAAGAAGATGTCAAAATTGAAATTTCAATTCAGGTACCTAGAAGCAATAATTGTCACAGAAGGTGCCAGGTCAATATTACAAAAAGAAAAAAAAAAAAAAAGAAGACTTGGAGCAAAGATTCTTAGGAAACTCTCAAGCAAGAGCATAAAAAGGTATCAGGTTTAGAGAGGCAAAAGCTTTTTTAAGAGCTTTTGTGTGTATGTAAATTTTTTTTTCCTGTGTGTATAAAAGTGCTGTTGTAATACTTTGAATGAAGATTGAAATATTGATTAATATCTTACACTAAATGCTTCTAATCTCTAAACTGATATTATGTTTTATAACTTGAGATAAATCTAGAACCATCTGTTACACTAGATTCAGCACACATTTTCATCCAGAGGGAGAAAAAATAAGCTTCCTCATTGAATAAAATTAAAAAATAAAACTGTGTTTTATTTATATCCACAGGGTGTACAGTCCAACATATTGGCTACACCAATTTTTATTTAGCCAAAATATGCTGTTGAAAAGTTATTTCTTTTGTGTTTCACACATAAGGTAGTCAGGAGAGGTCATTAGAAGTAAAACAATTGTTAGGGTTTTGTTTTCATTGCTTATTGACCACTTGGCACCTTGCTTAGTTTTGTTTTCCAGTTTGTGCTTTAGTTAGTTTTGTTCTTAACTGGTACACATAATCATTAGTTTCCTTTGTTTGCTGGGTCAATCTACTGTACTTTATTTTTGTTGTACTGTTTTGATTTTGCTTATGGGTGTATATATATATGTGTGTATATTCCATTATTTTGATCATTATTTGCCTGATTTTGTAACTGCCATTTGTCTTGGGTTCATCTTTGGTTTCTTGTTTTTGGATATTTGTTTTAATCTACCTTAATGCCATAACAAACCACTTGTGGAATCTTCGTTCCTGACCAGAGATCAAGCCCTGAGCCTTTGCAGTGGGAGCACTGACTCCAAGACCCTAGGCTACCAGAGAACTAACCCTAGGGAGTATCAAATAGTGAGAACTCACACAAAAGAAACCACTTGAATACAAGACCTGGCATCACCCAATCACCAGTAGCACCCTGTGCAGGACGCCTCATCTAAACAACAAACAGAACAAAAATACAAACCCAGTCATCAGCAGACAGACTTACCACCTCACTCAGCCTTGCCCAACAGAGGAAAAACAAACAAACAAAAGAAAAAAGAATAGCACAAATCTCACAATCTTACACAGAACACTGGACCAACCTTAGGAGTGAAGAAACCAAGAAGAGGAAAGAATTCAACCTCGAAACCTGGGAACAGGAGACCTCAAACACAGTAAGTTAAAAAAAAATAATAAAAAGGCAAAGAAATACTACACAAATGAAGGAACAAACTAGAAACATAGAAGTCCAAACAAAAGAAGAAAAAATAGGCAAACTACCTGAAAAAGAATTCAGACTAATGATACTAAAGATGATCAAAAACCTTGAAAACAGAATGGAGAAAATGCAGGAATCAATTAACAAAGACCTAGAAGAATTAAAGAATAAAACATACGGAGACAAACAGCACAATTACTGAAATTAAAAATACTCTAGAAGGAATCAATAGTAGAATATCTGAAGCAGAAGAACGAATCAGTGAGCTGGAAGATAAAACGGTGGAAATAACTTCTGAAGAGCAGAACAAAGTAAAAAGAATGAAAAGAACTGAGGATAGTCTCAGAGACCTCTGGGACAATATCAAACACACCAACATTTGAATTATAGGGGTCCCAGAAAAATAAGAGAAAAAGAAAGGATATGAGAAAATTTTTGAAGAGATTATAGTTGAAAATTCCCCCAACATGGAAAGGAAAATAGTTAATCAAGTCCAAGAGGTGCAAAGAGTCCCATACACAATTAACCCAAGAAGAAACGTGCCAAGACACTTGTTAATCTAACTAACAAAGACTAAACACAAAGAAAGAACATTAAAAGAAACAAGGAAAAAGCAACCAGTAACATACAAGGGAAACCCCATGCACTTAACAGCTGATCTTTCAGCAGAAACTCTGCAGGCCAGGAGGGAATAGCAGGATATATTTAAAGTACTGAAAGGGAAAACTCTACTGCCAAGATTCCTGTAAAAGACAAGGATCTCATTCAAAATTGATGGAGAAATAAAAAGCTTATCAGACAAGAAAAAATTAAAAGAATTCAGTACCACCAAACCAGCTTTACAACAAATGTTAAAGGGACTAATATTGTCAAGAAATACAAAAGAAGAAAAGGATCTGTAAAATCAACCCCAAACAATTAAGAAAATGGCAATAGGAACATATATATCAATAATTACTTTAAATGTAAATGGATTAAATGCTCCAACCAAAATACACCGACTGACTGAGTGGATGTAAAAACAAGATCCATATATATGCTATCTATGAGAAACCCACTTTAGACCTAAAGACACATATAGATTGAACGTAAGAGGATGGAAAAATATATTCTATGCAAATGGGAAGCAAAAAAAGCTGGAGTAGCAATTCTCATATCAGACAAATTAGACCTTAAAATAAAGAAGATTACAAGAGATAAGGAAAGACACTCCATAATGATCAAGGGATCAATTCAAGAGGAAGACAACAATTTTAAATATCTATGCACCCAACATAGGAGCACCTCAATACATAAGACAAACATTAACAGACATAAAAGGAGAAATTCACAGTAGCACAATAATAGTAGGAGACTTTAACACCCCACTCACACCAATGGACTGATCATCAAAACAGAAAATTAATAAAGAAACACAAATCTTAAATGATACATTAGATGAGATGGATCTCATTGATATCTTCAGGGCATTTCATCCAAATGTAGAAGAATACACCTTCTTCTCAATTGCACATGGGTCACAAATCAAAGCTCAGTAAATTAGGAAGATTGAAATCATATTAAGCATCTTCTCCGACCACAGTGCTATGAGGCTAGATATCAATTACAAGAAAAAAACTGTAAAAAACACAAACACATGGAGATTAAACAATACGTTTCTAAATAACCAACAGGTTATTGAGAAATCAAAAGGGAAATTAAAAAAAAAATTCCAGAAACAGATGACAATGAAAACATGACAACTCAAAACCTATGGGATGCACCAAAGCAGTTCTTAAAGGGAAGTTTATAGCAATACAATCCTACCTCAAGAAACAAGAAGAACATCAAATAGACAGCCTAACTTTACACCTAAAACAATTGGAGTAAGAAGAACAAAAACAAAAACAATAAAAACCCAGAATTAGTAGAAGGAAAAAAAAATCATAGAGATCAAAGCCCAAATAATTGAAAAAGAAATGAAAGAAACAATAGTAAAGATTAATAAAACTAAAAGCTGGTTCTTTGAGAAGATAAACAAAATGAACAGATCTTTAGCCCTACTCACCAAGAACAAAAGAGAGAAGAATTAAATCACAAAATTAGAAACGAAAAAGGAGAGGTTACAACAGAGAATGCAGAAATACAAAGGATTATAAGAGACTATTATGGGTAACTATATGGCAATAAGATGGATAACCTGCAGGAAATGGACAGACTCTTAGAAAAGTTCAATCTTCAAAACTGAACCAGGAAGAAACAGAAATTATGAACAACCCAATTACAAGCACTGAAATTGAAGCTGTGATCAAAAATCACCCAAAAAACAAAAGCACTGGACCAGATGGCTTCACAGAAGAATTCTACTAAAAATTTAAGAGCTAACACCTATCCTTATAAAGCTCTCAAAAAATTGCAGAGGAAGGAACACTTCCAAACTCATTCTACAAAACCACCATCACCCTGATACCAAAACCAGACAAAGACAACACATAAAAAAAGAAAACTACAGGCCAATATCAGTGATGAACATAGATGCAAAAATCCTCAACAAAACTTTAGCAAACAGAATTGAGCAACACATCAAAAAGCTCATACACCATGATAAAGTTGGGTGTATTCCATGAATGCAAGGATTCTTAAATATATGCAAATCAATCAATGTGATACACCATATAAACAAACTGAAAGATAAAAACCATATGATAATCTCAATAGATGTAGAAAAAGCCTTTGAGAAAATTCAGCACCTATTTATGATTAAAACTCTTCAAAAAATGGGCATAGAAGGAACGTACCTCAACATAGTTAAGGCCATATATGATAAGCCTACAGCAAACATTATTCTCAGTGGTGAAAAACAGAAAACATTCCCCCTAAGATCAGGAAAAAGACAAGGGTCAAGTTTCCCACTGTTATTCAGTATAGTTCTGGAAGTCCTAGCTACAGCAATCAGAGAAGAAAAAGAAACAAATGGAAGCCAGATTGGAAAAGAAGTAAAACTCTCACTGTTTGCAGATGACATGATACTTTGTATAGAAAACCCTAAAGATAGTATCAGAAAGTTACTAGAGCTAATCAGTGAATTTAGCAAAGTTGCAGGATCACTTGCATTTCTATATACTAACAATGAAAAATCAGAAAGAGAAATTAAGTAATCAATCCCATTCACCATTGAAACAAAAGAATTAAATATCTAGTAATAAGCTTACCAAAGGAGACAATAAAAACTGTACACAGAAAATTAAAGACACTAATGAAGTAAACTAAAGATGACATAAACAGATGGAAAGATATCCCATGTTCCTGGATAGGAAGAATCAATATTGTGAAAATGACTATACTACCAAAAGCAATCTACAGATTCAATGTGTTCCCTATCAAATTACCAATGGCATTTTTCACAGAACTAGAACAAAAAATTTCACAATTCATATGGAAACACAAAAGATCCTGAATAGCCAAAGCATTCTTAAGAAAGAAGAATGGAGCTAGAGGAATCAACCTTCCTAACTTCAGATTATACTACAAAGCTACAGTCATCAAGACAGTATGGTACTGGCACAAAGACAGAAATATAGACCAATGGAACAAGATAGAAAGCTCAAAAAGAAACCCATCACCTATGGGTAACTTATTTTGACAAAGGATACAAGAATATACAATGGGACAATAAATGGTGCTGGGAAAACTGGACAGCTACATGTAAAAGAACAAAATTAGAACACTTCCTAACACCATACACAAAGATAAATTCAAAATATACTAAAGACCTAAATGTAACACCAGAAATTATAAAACTCTTAGAGGAAAACATAGACAGAACACTTGATGACATATATCAAAGCAAGATCCTCTATGACCCGCCTCTGAGAGTAACGGACGTAAAATCAAAAGTAAACAAGTGGACCTGATTATACTTAAAAGCTTTTGCACAGCAAAGGAAACTATAAGGTGAAAATACAACCCTCAGAATGGGAGAAAATAATAGCAAATGAAACAACTGACAAAGGATTAATTTTCCAAAATATACAAGCAGCTCATACAATTCAATACCAGGAAATCAAACAACCCAATCAAAAAGTGGGAAAAAGATCTAAACAGACATTTCTCCAAAGAAACTTACAGATGGCTAATGAATACATGAAAAGATGCTCAATATTGCTCATTATCAGAGAAATGCAAATCAAAACTACAATGAGATATCATCTCACACCAATCAGACTAGCCATCATCAAAAAGTCTACAAACAATAAATGCAGGGTGTGGAGAAAAGGGAACACTGTTGCACTGTTGGTGGGAATGTAAATTATAGCCACTATGGAAGACAATATGAAGATTCCTTTAAAGAATATGAAGAAAACCACCATATGACCCAGAAATCCCACTCCTAGGCATATACCCAGAGGAAACCTAAATTTAAAAAGACACATGCATCCCATTTTTCATTGCAATAACTAGAACATGGAAGCAACCTAGATATCCATCAACATATGAATGGGTAAAGAAGTTGTGGAGCATATACACAATGGAATATTACTCAGCCATAAAAGGGAACAATTTGAGTCAGTTCTAATGAGGTGGATGAACCTACAGCCTATTATACAGAGGGAAGTAAGTCATAAAGAGAAAGATAAATGCGTGCTCTAATGCATATATATGGAATCTAGAAAAATGGTACTGAAGAATTTTATAGCGCAACAATGGAGGCTTTTTCCAAGAGTCAATTTTTTGCATCTGGTGGCCAAAGTATTACAGTTTCAACTTCAGCACCAGTCCTTCCAATTAATATTCAAGACTGATTTCCTGTAGGATTTAATGGTTGGATCTCCTTGAAGTCCAAGGGACTCTCAAGAGTATTCTCCAACATCACAGTTCAAAAGCATAAATTCTTTGGTGCTCAGCTTTCTTTATAGTCCAACTCTCACATCCATACATGACTACTGGAAAAACCATAGCTTTGACTACATGGACAAACCATAGCTTTGACTACATGGACCTTTGTCGATAAACTAATATCTCTGCTTTTTAATATGCTGTCTAGGTTGGTCATAACTTTTCTTCCAGGGAGAAAGCATCTTTTAATTTCATGGCTGCAGTCACTATCTGCAGTGACTTTGGAGCCCCCAAATATAAAGGCTCTTACTGTTTCCATTGTTTCTCCATCTATTTGCCATGAAGTGATGGGGCCAGATGCCATGATCTCCATTTTCTGAATGATGAGTTTTAAGCCAACTTTTTCACCCTCCTCTTTCACCTTCATCAAGAGGTTCTTCTTCTTTGCTTTCTGTCATAAGGGTGGTGTCATCTGCATATCTGAGGTTATTGATATTTCTCCTGGCAATCTTGATTCCAGCTTGTGCTTCATCCAGCCTGGCATTTTGCATGATGTACTCTGCATATACGTTAAATAAGCATGGTGACAATATACAGCTTTCACGTACTCCTTCCCTGATTTGGAACCAGTCTGTCGCTCAAGGTCCAGTTCTAACTGTTGTTTTCTGACCTGCATACAGATTTCTCAGGAGGCAGGTCAGGTGGTCTGGTATTCCCATCTCTCTAAGAATTTTCCAGTTTGTTGTGATCCACAAAATCAAACACTTTGGTGTAGTCAATAAAGCAGAAGTAGATGTTTTTCTGAAATTTTCTTGCTTTTTCAATGATCCAGCAGATTCTGGTACTTTGATTTCTGGTTCCTCTGCCTTTTCTAAATCCAGCTGGAACATCTGAAAGATCACAGTTGACCTACTGTTGAAGACTGGCTTGGAAAATTTTGCACGTTACTTTGCTAGTGTGTGAGATGAGTGCAATTGTGCGGTAGTTTGAGCATTCTTTGGCATTGCCTTTCTTTGGGATTGGAATGAAGACTGACCTATTCCAGCCCTGTGGCCACTGCTGAGTTTTCCAAAATTACTGGCATATTGAGTGCAGCACTTTCACAGCATCATCTTTTAGAATTTGAAACATCTCAGCTGGAATTCCATCACTTCCACTAGCTTTGTCCGTAGTGATGCTTTCTAAGGCCCACTTGACTTCACGTTCCAGGATGTCTGGCTCTAGGTGAGTGATCACACCATTGTGGTTATCTAGGTCATGAAGATCTTTTTTGTATAGCTCTTCTGTGTATTCTTGCCACCTAGTCTTAATGTCTTCTGCTTCTGTTACGTCTATACAATTTCTGTCCTTTATTGTGCACATCTTTGCATGAAATGTTCTCTTGATACCAATTTTCTTGAAGAGATCTCTAGTTTTTCCCATTCTATTATTTCCCTCTATTTCTTTGCATTGATCACTGAGAAAGACTTTCTTATCTCTTTGCTATTCTTTGGAACTGTGCATTCAAATGGGTATATCTTTTCTTTTCTCCTTTGCTTTTAGCTTCTCTTCTATTCACAGCTATTTGTAAGGCCTCCTCAGACAACCATTTTGCCTTTTTGAATTTCTTTTTCTTGGCGATGGTCTTGATCAGTGCCTCCTGTACAATGTCTGGAACCTCCGACCATAGTTCCTCAGGGACTGTGTCTATTGGATCTAATCCCTTGAATCTATTTATCACTTCCACTGTGTAACTGTAGGAGATTCGATTTAGGTCATACCTGAATAGTCTAGTTGTTTATCCTACTTTCTTCAATTTAAGTCTGAATTTTGCAGTAAGGAATTAATGACCTGAGTCACAATCACTCCAGGTCTTATTTTTGCTGACTGTATATAGCTTCTCCATCTTTGGCTGCAAAAAATATATAATCAATCTGATTTAGTTATTGACCATCTGGTGATGTCCATGTATAGAGTCTTCTCCTGTGTTGTTAGAAGAGGGTGTTTGCTATGATAGCGCATTCTCTTGGCAAAACTCTGTTAGCCTTTGCCCTGCTTCATTTCGTGGTTTAAGGCCAAATTTGCCTGTTACTCCAGATATCTCTTGACTTCCTACTTTTCCATTCCAGTCCCCTATAATGAAAAGGACATCTTTTGGGGGTGTTAGTTCTAAAAGGTCTAGTAGCTCATCATAGACCCCTTCAACTTCAGCTTCCTCAGCATTACTGCTTGGGACATAGACTTGGATTACTGTGATATTGAATGGTTTGCCTTGGAAATGAACAGAGATCATTCTGTTGTTTTTGAGATTGCATCCAAGCAGTGCATTTCGGACTCTTTTGTTGACTATGAGGGCTACTCCATTTCTTCTAAGGGATTCTGGCCCACAGTAGTAGATAATATAGTCATCTGAATTAAATTAGCCCATCCCAGTCCATTTTAGTTCACTGATTCCTAAAATGTCAGTGTTCACTCTTGTCACCTCCTGTTTAACCACTTCCAATTTACCTTGATTCATGGACATAACATTCCAGGTTGTCATGCAATATAGTTCTTTACAGCATTGGACTTTACTTCCATCACCAGTCACATCCACGACTGGGTGTTGTTTTTGCTTTGGCTCTGTCTCTTCATTCTTTTTGGAGTTATTTCTCCACCTTTCTCCGGTAGCATATTGGGCACCTACTGGCCTGGGGAGTTTATCTTTCAGTGTCATATCTTTTTGCCTTTTCAGTGTTCATGGGATTCTCAATGGAAGAATATTTAAGTGATCTGTCATTCCCTTCTCCAGTGGACCACATTTTGTCAGAACTCTCCACTATGAATCGTCTGTCTTGGGTAGCTCTACATGGCATGGCTCATAGTTTCATTGAGTTAGATAAGGCTGTGGTCCATGTGATCATTTTGATTAGTTTTCTGTGATCGTAGTTTTCATTCTGTCTGCCCTCTGATGGATGAGAGTAACATGAAAACTTACATTACCATGTGTAAAATAGATAGCCAATGGGAATTTACTGTATGTCTCAGGAAACTCAAACAGGTGCTCTGTATAAACATAGAGAGGTGGGATGGGGAGGGAGATGGGAAGGAGGTTCAAAAGCAAGGAGATATATGTATACCTATGGCTGATTCAGGTTTGACAGAAAACAACAAAATTCTGTAAATCAATTATCCTCCATTAAAAAACAAATGAATTTAAAAAAGAAGTAAAACAAAATTTTCAGAAGACTATAGTGTCAAGATGATGACTCTTCTTGGAAACCACAATTTATCAGAATGTTTTATTTTGTGATTTATAGAACTAGTGAGAGGTATTCCTTAAATATCACTAATTTTTTTGAATGACTTGCTTTTTTATATGTCCAAGGTAGTTGGGTGCAATATATGGGACGCTTGAACTAAAGCTATACAAACAGAAGCAATGCTATAATTATCATCCATATAGAAGTGATAAGGAATGAATTCAGGTCAAGGTTGAGATTTTGAAAACAGCAAACTAAGTAACAGGAGAGTATTTTAAATTTTAGTTCCATTAATAACTAAAGATAAGATTTGTTGCATTAATCCTGACAAGAATATAAACTGAAAATGACAGCTGGCTGCAGTGAGGGCAACCAACACATTACTGGAGAGTTGAGTAAGAGTTAATTGGCTAGAATTTTGTTTAAAGTAGCCTTTTTATATGCTCCAATGAGAGCCAAATGGAGAAACCTAACTATATTTCTATGGAGAAGTGAAGAAAATGGAAACTACAACAACTCATATTTTTAATACATAATTGAAAGAGAATGAAAAAGAAAGGACGGGCAATAAAAGCTAACACTGAGAGGTTATGAAGAGAGGCCACTGAGGGTAGACGAGTTCATCTTTATCGTTAAGCCTAGTTAGTCAACAGAATAAGAGGCAGAAGGAAAGAGCAGCTCCCACCACTAGAAGAGAATGTCCTAGTGCTAAGAGACAGTTATCGAGACACTGTATCACTTCACTGAATATGTCACTTACTCAAAAAGCAGTTTTAACAATGCATAGTTGATTTTATATGAGTTGGAATTGATATAACCAAATTGATGGAAGAAATAGAGAACAATAAAAGTAGCATCCATTTATCCAGTTTGCCATCATTAAAACATCCCCATGCAGTTTAATGCCATAATTGACAATAGAGATCTGAGAAGCTGTAGTTAATTAGAGAACGGCCTTAGTAATAAATGTAAGTGAGCTGTTGACATCTGCATACTATTATATTTGAGAAATAGAGTCACATAAATGTAGGGTAATTAACATTTTATATTTAACTTTCAGGTATCATAGCCTGACTAAAATGGTACTGGATTCATAGAGTCTTCCCCTTTCCTTTTCCCTTTTTCACCTGTTGATGACCACTTTTCAATTATTTCCCTTCATGTCAACAGGTCCATCAAAGAGTTGGAGGAAAACAACAGAGATGCTGTAAAACCTGAATCAGTATTTGCAATTTGTGAAATTATCCCCTTTCTGCTAAAAAACTTACTTACTTCTTAGAGATAACTAGCCACAGTTAAAAATTTAGTTTGTAACTTGCCAGAATATCATCTATGAACATACAGCCATACATTTATCCTACCTATACATAACCTTCTTATTTAGGAGTCACAATTCATTCATTAATTAACATAATGACTTTCAGTTTTACGTCTTCTATGTTCAGTGGGTTTAACTCTTCTCTTTCAATTGCTACTTCCCTTAAGTTCCCTACTTTTGTATATTAAAATTGAATTCAGTATTCAGTACATTTTAAGATTCCAGTATCTTATTTCATTCAACAACTTTCCTCCCTCTAGCACTGAGCATTTCTCACTTGTATTTTTTTTTTCTTTTCTTTTTAGGGGGAAGGGAGCAGTCATTGGACTTAAAACTGGAAGGCAGAAGAGACAGTGGTCTTCTCTTTCACTCCCTGGCCACAGCTCTTTGGGCATGGGATGGGGAAGGGGAAAAGTGAAGACCAGTGGTTTTCTTATGAATATGGACTAACCTCCAGTGGTGGGGGACGTCTCCAGGCTCATGCTGATTTCTTCAGTTTCTATCAGGTTCTCTACATTGCTAGTGACTTCCACTGATGTGTGATTTCTGAATTTACAATGTGTATGATCTCTTGAGGTAGATTTTAGCTTCACACCCAGTCCCATAGAAACACCCGAGTGAGAACAACTCATCTCACTTTTGACCCTGATCAGCCTCTGTTTCTTCTGCACGGGGTATGGCCTCTCTGGGCACCAACAGCTCTTACGCCTACTCTAGGCTCTATACACCTTTATGAGACCCTTTTTATTCTTCAAAATAGTGCAGAGATTGGACATGGGAATCTGCTGCCCTCATCTCAGGCAGACTATCCCAAAAATCTTTTCCAACCTTTTGCTGGCTACAATCAAAAGCCCCTACTTTCAGAAACCTCACACAAGATATTGTCTTCAGCCTCAAAATTCATACTTCCGCCAAAACTCCAGAAAAACAAGTCCAATTTTTGAGAAACTTTGTCACCATATTGCTCTATTTTGGTTGCAGTAAGAGTCCCGAGTTTCAGCAGTTGAGCAAACCTTCAGTGGGAAAGAAGATGCTTTTTCATAGAATTTGAATGTGATTGCTTTAAAGTTTCCTTTCAGTTGTACTAGGTAAACTGTATTTCCTATTTTTAACTCTTTTAGACATTTTTTTTCTCATGGAAACATAATGTTCTGATATTATTTTGTTTTAGAATTACACTATTTTCATATAATATCTAATATCTATTCTGCCTTCAACTTATATGTACCCATATTATCTCCCTTTCCTTTAACCAAAAGTCAAAAAGCATTATTTGACAACTTCATATTTTACAGAGACCTGGCCCTTGAAATGACTTGGCCATGTTTCTGTTTTACTGCTTTTATAACTCATGATTTTCAGTATTTAATTTGACTGTCCATCTTCATTTGTTTCCCAAAAGCTTTGTTTCACAGTTTCTGATTTTCAGAGTTTACTGAATTTCTCCAAAAGGTCAATCATATATCATTTACTGTAACTGTTTAATGTACACTAATCAAAGCTTTATTCTTTCATTGCAAGGTGAAAATTTGGACATATAATTATCATAAAATCTTTAATAATTACTTAACTCAATTCAGTTATGTCTTTTATTTTTCTACTCAATAGAAAAGGAAGTTATGTTAAAACTGTTAATCTTTTCTAAGAGTTCAATGATTTATTTATATGTGTAATGACATACAAAGCAATGCAATGCATACAATGCAACCCACTCCAGTATTCTTGCATGGAGAATCCCATGGACAGAGGAGCATGGTGGGCTACAGTCCTCGGGGTTGCAAAGAGTCAGACATGACTGAAGAGATTTAGCACAGCACACAGTTTATTATAACTTGTTTCTCAAATAATAAAAACTTCATTTAGTAGATTTAATTCATAGTCTACCTAGCTTCATATTTTTCTTTTTGTTTCCTTTAAAGACCTGTGGCTGGTATATATTTTATCTTATATTTACCTAATTATTTGAGTTTTTGTGGGAACAGTGTTTGCCTAAATTATGGTGTTGTTTTCCTATGTTAATCATGAATTTATATAATTTAATTGACTGTCACAGCTCATTTTAATTATTGGTTTATTTTCTGTTCATTACATTGCCAGTTTCTTGAGGCCTGGTATTGTGTAGTTTGTCTGTACACCCTCAAAGCCTAGTAAAAATTCTTATTCATAGACTACACTAAAAAAATATTTCTTTGATGAACAAATGAATCTCCTCTATCCCTTAATTTTTCATTTGACAATGTATGTACTGCAATCCCAGGTCAAGTGTCAAAACATTTCATTTTAGTCCTCAAAACTCCAAATTTCCTATTGTTTTTAGCAATTAGTCTATAAAATAAATATGAAATTAAGCACATTTCTAGTAGTGTATAAATGGTTAAACTGGTAATACCAGACTCCTCAGAATGTTTTATAAACAATGCAGAAATTGGATTTGCTCTTAGAAGTGTAATCTTTAAATTTTTCTAAAATAATCATCAGAAGCAATTTTTATTTGGAATGACTAATGGGACTGTGCATGCTCAGTCGCTTCAGTCGTGTCTAACTCTTTGAGAACCTATGGATTGTAGTCCATCAATCTCCTTTATCTATGGGATTTTTCAGGCAAGAATACCAGAGTGGGTTGCCGTTCCTTTCTCAGAATAACAGGACTAGTAATCACATTGAACTGTTGAGAAGAATTCTGAGTAGGCAAGTACCCTTTTTGGGTTAAATTACAGAACATAATAAATTCTGTTGGAAATCAATACTCTGGAAGTTCTGGCACATACTTTATAGATGAGCTACTTTGACATTAATTTAAAATTTAATCCTTAAACTAAAATTATTCTTGCAGTTAATTGTAAGGTTACATACAGAGTTATTCTGCATCACATATATTAAAATTTATTTTCCTAGGCATTTTGAGCATAGTAAAAATGTATTTATTTAAATTGCTTAATTAAAAGAGCAGTAGGAGTTAAATCTTAACTGCAGGACATTTTTCAATCACTGTGATGACTAGTAATAGACAAACATATTGCCTTGAAGACGATCAGATCTCACTGTGTTTTATTATTTTGTACAAATGACTTATACCCTGAAATCTAAAGCTTTTAATATGTAAAATTGGAGTCATAGGAGATCAGTCCTGGGTGTTCATTGGAAGGACTGATGTTGAAGCTGAAACTCCAATACTTTGGCCACCTCATGCAAGAGTTGACCCATTGGAAAAGACCCTGATGCTGGGAAGGATTGGGGACAGGAGTAGAAGGGGACGACAGAGGATGAGATGGCTGGGTGGCATCACCGACTCGATGGACATGAGTTTGGGTAAACTCTGGGAGTTGGTGATGGACAAGGAGGCCTGGTGTGCTGCGATTCATGGGGTCGCAAAGAGTCGGACACGACTGAGCGAATGAACTGAACAGAACTGATATTTCAATTAGTTTTGAGGTGAGAAAGAAATTGCGAATTTAAACAAAAGTAAAACTGTGTCTGATCTCTTTAACAAGTGGTGCTGGGAAAACTGGTCAACCACTTGTAAAAGAATGAAATTAGAACACTTTCTAACACCATACACAAAAATAAACTCAAAATGGATTAAAGATCTAAATGTAAGACCAGAAACTATAAAACTCCTAGAGGAAAACATAGGCAAAACACTCTCCGACATAAGTCACAGCAGGATCCTCCATGACTCACCTCCCAGAATATTGGAAATAAAAGCAAAAATAAACAAATGGGACCTAATTAAAATTAAAAGCTTTTGCACAACAAAGGAAACTATAATCAAGGTGAAAAGACAGCCTTCAGAGTGGGAGAAAATAATAGCAAACAAAGCAACAGACAAACAATTAATCTCAAAAATATACAAGCAACTCCTGTAGCTCAATTCCAGAAAAATAAACGACCCAATCAAAAAATGGGCCAAAGAACTAAACAGACATTTCTCCAAAGAAGACATACGGATGGCTAACAAACACATGAAAAGATGCTCAACATCACTCATTATTAGAGAAATGCAAATCAAAACCACAATGAGGTACCATTTCACACCAGTCAGAATGGCTGCTATCCAAAAGTCTACAAGCAATAAATGCTGGAGAGGGTGTGGAGAAAAGGGAACCCTCTTACACTGTTGGTGGGAATGCAAACTAGTACAGCCACTATGGAGAACAATGTGGAGATTCCTTATAAAACTGGAAATAGAACTGCCATATGACCCAGCAATCCCACTGCTAATACACACCGAGGAAACCAGAATTGAAAGAGACACGTGTACCCCAATGTTCATTGCAGCACTGTTTATAATAGCCAGGACATGGAAGCAACCTAGATGTCCATCAGCAGATGAATGGAGAAGGAAGCTGTGGTACATATACACAATGGAATATTACTCAGCCATTAAAGAGAATACATTTGAATCAGTTCTATTGAGATGGATGAAACTGGAGCCCATTATACAGAGTGAAGTAAGCCAGAAAGAAAAACACCAATACAGTATACTAATGCATATATATGGAATTTGAAAGATGGTAAAGATAACCCTATATGCGAGACAGCAAAAGAGACACAGATGCATAGAACAGTCTTATGGACTCTGTGGGAGAAGGTGAGGGTGGGACGATCTGAGAGAATAGCATTGAAACATGTATATTATCATATGTGAAACAGAATGCCATTCCATGTTCGATGCATGAGACAAATGCTCAGGTCTGGGACAATGGGATGACCCAGAGGGATGGGATGGGAAGGGAGGTGGGAGGGGGGTTCAGGATAGGGAACACATGTAAACCCATGGCTGATTCATGTCAATGTATGGCAAAAACCACTACAATATTGTAAAGTAATTAGCCCCCAACTAAAATAAATAAACTAAAAAAAAAAAAAAAACTGTGTCTGGATTTAGTACATATTATGACAAAGATTAGAGTACAGATCAGTCACCAAATCCTCAGGAAGGAGTGGAAGAAATCATGAGCATTCTCACTTACATACCTCACATATTCTTAAGGAACTGGCAAAAGGAATTCATGGGGAAAGAGGTCTCCACCAGCAGGTCTTTAGTATTCTCATGACTGTCTCTGACTTTCAGGGCTAATTCTTCCCTTTACTTTCCAGACCTAGGCATGAATAAAAAGTCTTCCTCCTATTTCTCACTAAGAGCCCCTGGAGAAGGGAATGGCTATCCACTCCAATATTCTTGCCTGGAAGATCCCGTGGACCAGAGGAGCTTGGTGGGCTACAGTCCATAGGGTCGCAACAATTTGGACACGACTGAGTAACTAGCACTTAGAGAAAGCAGGGTGATATTACGAAAAATCATCAAAAAGACTCTACTGAAGATACAAAGCAAAGAAAAGAGTGCAAAAAAAAGATTATGGAACAGAATATAAATCTACAGTACTTTCTGATGATAAATGGGGTAATGGAATTCACAAATCTGAGTTTCATTTATTCTTCTTATACAATCTCATGGTCTTTGCCAATAAAATTTTCTTTTCCTATGTGTAAATAATTATTCCTATTATCTTCCCCTGCACATTCTCTTGGAGTGGACCAACATATAATTTTTTTGGACAGCTATTTTCAAGATGTCATGGACAATAAATAGTATTAATATTATTCCTCAACTCATGTTCAGAGGTTTTAACTATCTTAGAAATCTACAACAGAACCTTTTATAAATTACTGTGTAAACTAATGCATAAATGTATTAGTGCTTATGTGTGAAAATACCACTAGTGAATTATATTTATCTAGAATGAACAATGTTTTATAATCTAAATATGCAAGTTTACTACGATATTATCTTCTCCTTTCTGCTGATTACAATTTGTATCATTTCTAAATCTGTATTAGGGACTTCTCTGGTGGTCCAGTGGTTAAGACTCTGCACTTCTAATGCAGGGGGAATGTGGGTTCGATCCCTGGTGGGTCAATTAAGATCACACATGCTGCATAGTGCAGCCAAAAATAGAATAAAATAAAATCCACTGAAAAAATAATAAAAATAAAATAAATCTGTATCAAAGTCTGCAAATATTATTTTATACCTTTGTCCTTGATGAAAGACAATTCATGATTTACAACACATCCTCTTCCACTGCCTAATTTCAACAAACTAATGGAAACATTATCATTTAATGAGTATATAAGAAGTGTCCCAATAATAAAAATGAAAAATATTTTATATGAAATCCTTGGTAAGATTTCTTATCAGGGGAAAAAATGATAATTTCAAAGCAGAACTAGAGATATAAAATTAACAATTCCAATAAATATAGTGAAGATATGAATCAGAAGCAATAAACATATTTCCTAGGCATAAACAAAGATAGTTAGTAGAATGAATATCACATTATTTATTGTGAATTATAAAGTGGGAGAAACTTTAAAATATTTTTAAATGAATTGGTGGCAGTAATTTGAAGGAGATAAAGGCAGTTTATAAAGAAAGCAAAATATTTCTGGTATCATATTTGCATAAAATTTAAATATTATGAAAATTTTATCATATTAGTATGCAATTACTTCAAAAATGTTCCACACCCGAAAACTTATATTTACAAACTATGCTTTATCATCATCATCTCTGTTCTTAAAGAAATCTCTCTTAAGAACCAATCTTAAATCTCTCTTAAGAACCAAAACCAAGTTTCCCTTTGTCTGTTTACAAAACTTTTCTCCCCTAAACTCCTCTGCAACATTGTGTATTAGAAACGGATAACAGTTTCAAAAGACCTTCTCCTAGTACTCTGTTTATTTCAGCTCCCATGACTCAGTCCACCCTTTTTCCTTATAATATGAATGCAAAATGTTTATTCTGAATCAAGTTTATTTTTGACCTGTAAAGTTTGAGACAAAGTAGATCTTTCAGCTTGTGTTGTAACTAGTGTATGAAAGTAATATAACATAGTAGGATGTTTGTAAGGAGAAGGCAATGGCGTCCCACTCCAGTACTCTTGCCTGGAAAATCCCATGGAGGGAGGATTTTCCGTCCATGGGGTCGCTAAGAGTCGGACACGACTGAGCGACTTCACTTGCCCTTTTCACTTTCATGCACTGGAGAAGGAAATGGCAACCTACTCCAGTGTTCTTGCCTGGAGAATCCCAGGGATGCGGGAGCCTGGTGGGCTTCCGTCTATGGGGTCGCACAGAGTCAGACACGACTGAAGCGACTTAGCAGCAGTAGCAGCAACAGGATATTTGTTGTTAGGCTAAAACCATTCCCAAGGGTTATCTGAGCTGAAGGCACATCTGTTACAGTAAAGAAAATGCAAAAAAAAAAAAGAGAAAAGTTTTATATCAATCTTAAGGGGAGGAAGATGAATGGCCTTCTTCCCATTACTGAAGAAAGACTGCTTCAAATATAAATGGACAATCAACCTCTGTTCAAGAGTAGGTTACTGAGAAACTTTCGTTTATTAACACAGAAGGTAGTCTCAAAAATTACTCAAATTATTTTTCTAAAATGTATTAAAATAGCAATGTTTTAATTTTAGTTTAACAATAATATGAATTTATATTTGATATTGTATTAATTTTTGACATTCATTTTACAGTACTAATAAACCTAATTCATTCTAAGTGGAAAATACTTATGCAAATCTAATAAATTACATGCCTTCCAAAAATAATTGATCTTGATTTAATAAATTTATTTATCCTTATTATTTGCAAACACCAACACTACCTACAGTAAACCACCATACAGTTAACACTTTATTTTTAGAATTATTTTATTCAATTACTATTTAAAGCTTATAAGAGTAAAAGTAAACCAAATTACTAAGTTTTATTCTCTTCTAAATTCAAGATGCTGCTAAAAATAGAATACTTTCTTTTAATATTTTGCTAAAATTATTTCAGATATGTGGTAAAATGGATGTCTGCTCTCCTGTCAGATCTCTCATGTTGGATATTGTGCTCTGATTTAATCTACTCCCTTGTCATTACATGTAAACTCATGCTGGGTATTAGCCGTGTCCAACATTTTGACCTTGTATCAATAAATATTAATGGATACCTAATTATACTTTGGTGTTGTGGTACATGGGCCTAATGATTTTTGCACTAAGCAAATTATTAATAATACTATCCTGAATGTTTTTTGATTCTTAAAAAAATATAGAACCTTGAAATGTTGTGGACTTTGTACAATATACAATTAAATATACATATAATTAACCCCTCTAAATTTGGCATTATATACACACACAGACACACACATATATATTTTTAAATCCATTTTACTTCCTCAGCTTTAGCTTTACCACTTCTAAAAAAACATGATGTTAGATTGTATTCTTAATCCATTCAGACAGTCTTTGAATTTTAATAGGGAAATTTACTACATTTATAACAGTTGTCATAAGTGTCGGTTGGTTGTCTATCATCTACTTTAAGTTTTCTATTTTTTATTCTTTTCACTAACATGAAGCATATTTTATAGAGTTTTTAAAATTTTAAAGGAATAATGTCTCCATTTTTACCAGTAATTAAGAATAACTGTAAGTTCAAAATGCATTGTTTGATTATGAAATATCAAAAAGGTGCTTACTCCATATCTCATGTGTAAGCTGAGGTACAGGTTATAAGTTTAATTTCATGTCTGTGTCATCTTCCCCACAGCACTTCTCTTATTTAGTTTATGTAATTTGGAAATTTAGATACAGATAAGAAATCTTATTTTATTCCTAGGTGGACTGCTTTCTCCACATGATAATCTGATTGATTATGAAATAATTTAATCAGGTCAACTTAAGACCCTGTATTTCATCAAACTCCAAATGTACATAATGGTATAAAAGTCATGATAAGAACAAGAGTTGTCAACTCTTCTCATTATCAACAAATGGCAATAGCAATTCTTATAGTTTAGAATTTTAATAAATATATTTATAAAAACACTTTCAGTTCAGTCGCTCAGTCGTGTCCGACTCTTTGTGACCCCATGAATCACAGCACGCCAGGCCTCCCTGTCCATCAGCTCCCGGAGTCTACCCAAACTCATGTCCTCAAGTCGGTGATGCCATCCAGCCATCTCATACTCTGTCGTCGCCTTTTACTCCTGCCCCCAATCCTTCCCAGCATTAGGGTCTTTTCCAATGAGTCAACTATTCGCATGAGGTGGCCAAAGTATTGGAGAGTCTTTTCCAACACCACAGTTCAAAAGCATCAATTCTTTGGCACTCAACTTTCTTCACCATCCAACTCTCACATCCATACATGACTACTGGAAAAACCATAGCCTTGACTAGACGGACCTTTGTTGGCAAAGTAATGTCTCCACTTTTAAATATGATCTCTATGATTATTAGCAAGGGTATTTAGTAAACAATTTTGGAACTTAACTTGCTTGTAAATAGAGTCTATATATTTTATCATGGCAGAAGGATTAAGTATAGAATACCTAACATTCACTGCTTCTAAGAACTTTTCTCCATTTCCCAGCAATTCATTCCATTTTCAGTGATTCAGTGTGCCAATAACTATCAATCCCAATCAAAGTCACACTATATTTTTGAGAATTACTATGTCCCAAATAACTTAGAGCAGAGATCTTCATGGTGGAAGTGAGATGAAGTGAAACTTCCCTGACCACCTCTGAGGAAGACCTTTCAATGCTTTAGGGATACGGCTTCCCTCCCTTAAACAGTGAATATTCTAGGTCTCTAAGTAAGAAATGCTTACTAGCTAGGCATGAAATTCCATTAGTCCTAACTGGCCTTGGTGTTTTCCTATAGAATTTAATTTGCTGTTTTATTAGTGGAAACTTCTCTTGATGTTTAGTAGATTGTTGATTAATATTTCAATTTCTCTGCACAATTTTATATTTTCCCATTTTCTATAGGTACTTTGATGAGAAACAGGAGATATCAAGTTAACAACACTAGTGAGCTAGCACCTTAACTTTAAAATTTGAAGAAAAAATTTTAAATAGCTTGAAATTTATGGTGTCATTTGTATACACAAAATAGTTATAACACTTGTCAGACATTAGATAAATCATCACAGTAAGGCAACGGCTGTCCAAGGAAAAGGGGTTTCTTTTCTTGACTGTACCTTTGCCCTTCATTTAATATGTTCATCTTTTAAAGATCAAAACTTTCCATTTTTCTGCCAAGTCTCTAGATTTTAGCTGCTTTGAGTATGAAGACAACTCACTGCTTTTTGCCTCAGAGAAATTGCCAACTATGAGTGTATCAATTAGTACACCTTCAGTCCCTCCATTTGATACTCACTACTTGCTTATCAGCTTACACATATATTCACTTTCCATATATTTGTGTATACATTACTCATCACCCTTATTCTCTTTACCTTCTGTACAGTGGAGAGATCTGTATGCATTAGAACAACCAATTATAGTAATTTGGTCTTCTAATAGCCAGGAGTATATATATCACAGGAGGAAACATGGTTTGGCCTTCGAAGTGATGAGATAAAAGTCAGGAAGCCTTAGGTTATGATATCTGTGGGATCAGTCCTAAGAATCAGCAGACCTGGTAAACAAATCAAGTTGCCTTCTTTAACGTTTTACCAGATTGTTCATTTATTTTTTTCCAACCCATATGGTTCTGGGCCTCACCCTGGGTATCCACACTGGCAGCTGGCCCTAGGCTCTGATTGCCTGAATTCTCTTCTATTTTTGCATCTGGAACAAAGTTAAGTTCACTGACAAGGTGAGGTGTTCTGGCTCCTGATCAGCTTTTTGGGGATACCAAAGTCCCTGGGAATCCTTACAAAGATACTTGTGGGAGCTCAAAGGTAGAATAGTGCAGTGCATGCACAATGAAGACAAGAGAGTTTCTTCCTGTGCTTACTAATAATTGGTTAGAATGACTGGTTAAATGGCTGCAATGGTTCACAGACAATAATGGAGAAATTTCTTCAAATGATCATGTCAAGGACTTAATGAGGCTCTCCTCATAAGAATGGCAACTAACAGAAAGTGCCAAAGATTAATAGCGTCAAGAATCCGTTCTCTGTTTGTGAAATACCATGTCTTTGCTGTTGAAGCATATTTCTTAATTCCTAACCTTTAAAACAGACTCTTGATCAAGAGAATAGAGCCTTATTTTTATGAATAATCAGTTGGAAACGTGCTAGTTTGGAGAGATTATCACTTTTTGCCAAAGTCTACACCATCTGCTCCACATGCTAGTTACCAATAAAAGAAAGACCTTATTCACAATTGCATCATAAAAAAGTTAGACGTGATTTAAATGCATTTGTTTGTATTTTATTTAAAGAAGTTTCAATAATACATCTGTTACACATTTTTCAATATTTTGACACAGATCATAAGAAAGTACTCAAAAAATATATGGCAAGTAAATATGCCACATTTCAAAAGGGACAATTTCTATTAGTATATGGACCTCAAAAATCTGTTATTAATCTTTAGATTAATGATTGAGTAAAGGAAATTCATTATATAATTAGTGGGCATTTTAAAACGTTTAAATTCAGATCACCTAATGAAGCCCATAAGTAAATTTACAAATCACCATTATTTCAAGAAAAACAATCAATTTATATTAGGAGGTGAAGCATTTGGGGGGTAATTAGGGTTAGATGAGGGTGTGAGAATGGAGCCCTCATGTATGAGATTACTGCCCTTATGAAAGGAGATTCCTTATACATGAACTGAAAGATAGTATTATGAAGATGTTGGTCTCTATAGATTCAATGCTATAATCTCAATACAGATCTCTCCAAGTTTTATGTGCAGGCATGTGTGTAACATGGAAAGCTAATTTTAAAATACACATAGAAACTCCAGTGGCCAAGCACAGCAAAGATGCTCTTGAAGTATATAAAAAAAATAATGGTATGTTTCAGAAACAGACGAATGTAGAAGAATAGAGAAATGTGATATAGCCCTTTATACGTATGGACAATCGATTTGTGACAAGTATTACTGCATATCATAGGGGAAGAACACTATTTTTGATATAGAGTGCCAGAAAATCAGACCTCTATGGAATAAGAAAACAAAAATAAAATGATCTAAATGCCAAAGCCAAAGCTATTGTGATTCTATAAAATAATATTGGAGATTATTTTCAGGACCTCTGGGTAAGAAAGGCCTCCTTAAAGAGATTACAGGAAACTCTTACCAGAAATGAAAAAATGGATAAATTTGACTACATTGAAATTAAAAACTTAATTAAAAAAATCTCCTGAAGGAATTGAAAAATAAGCCAAGAAATGGAAAAATATATTTATAACTCTGTATCCCGCATATATAAATTTTACTACATTTCCATTAAGAAAAAAATAATAAAACAGAAAAAAAAATGGGTTAGAATCATGATGAGTACTTCACAAAATGGATATCCAAATAGTCACTAAGGATATGAAAATATTCTCAACCTCATTAGTAAGAAGGAAAATAAAAGTTAAAACTACAGTAAGATATACCTACAGTACTCACCAGAATGGAAAAAATTAAAAAGTCTAAAGAAAGCCAGAAGCTGGTAAGGATGTATAGCATTCAGAGCTCACATAAATTGCTAGTGTATAAGAAAAGTTTGGCATGTTTACTATGTTTGAAGCTGCACATGATCCAAGAGCCAAAATTATATACCTAGATATGTAATCCATAGCAATTCATGCACATATGCACTAAGAATTGTCCCATGGCAGCAATATACATAACCTGCATAAACTGAATTTTCCATGAATATTAAAATGGATAAACAGATTTTTAATACAATGGAATAATGTTCAACAATGAAAATGAACAAACATGCAACAATATAGTTAAGTCTCATAAAACCAATGTCAAACAAAAGAAGCCAGACCAAAATATGAATAATATGTGGTTCTAGGTGTATGTTCAGAATGAAGAGATATTCAACTACAGTGTTGTTTAAAAAAAGAGAACAGGTCCAAAGGGAGTCACTTATAATAAGAACATATCACTAAACAAAGACTTAATACTTAACCTAATTGCAATTTCAGCCGAGAAATGTAATCTTAACCTGTCTGTCTGGAATAACCTAGCCAGCACTAGTGAAGTAATCTGCCTTATAGACCCCTGCTGTCCCCCAAAGGAAGGTGACCTTGACTGAAATAATCCACTCATTGATAGAAGTTTCTTTTTCCCACCCACTTCAATCAATAGTTCAGTTCAGTTCAGTCTCTCTGTAATGTTTGACTCAGCAGCCCCATGGACTGCAGCATGTCAGGCTTCCCTGTCCATCACCAACTCCTGGAGCTTACTCAAACTCACATCCATTGAGTCGGTGATGCCATCCAACCAACTCACCCTCTGTCATCCCCTTCTCCCACCTTCAATCTTTCCCAGCATCAGGGTCTTTTCAAATGAGTTGGTTCTTCACATTGGGTGGCCAAAGCATTGGAGTTTCAGCTTCAGCATCAGTCCTTCCAATGAATATTCAAGACTGATTTCCTTTAGGATGGAATGGTTGGATCTTCTTGCAGTCCAAGGGACTCTCCAGAGTCTTCTCCAACACCACAGTTCAAAAGCATCAATTCTTCGGTGCTCAGCTTTCTTTATAGTCCAACTCTCACATCCATACATGACTACTGGAAAAACCATAGCTTTGACTAGACAGACCTTTGTTGGCAAAGTAATGTCTCTGCTTTTTAATAAACTGTCTATGTTGGTCATAACTTTTCTTCCAAGGAGCAAGCATCTTTTAATTTCATGGCTGCAATCACCATCTGCAGTGATTTTTGGAACCCCCCAAAATAAAGTCTTCTGCCACTGTTTCCACTGTTTCCCCATCTATTTGCCATGAAGGGATGGGACCAGATGCCATGATCTTAGTTTTCTGAATGTTGAGCTTTAAGCCAACTTTTTCACTCTCCTCTTTCACTTTCATCAAGAGGCTCTTTAGTTCTTCTTCACTTTGTGCCATAAGGGTGGTGTCATCTGCATATCTGAGGTTATTGATATTTCTCCCGGCAATCTTGATTCCAGCTTGTGCTTCATCCAGTCCAGCATTTCTCATGCTGTACTCTGCATATAAGTTAAATAAGCAGGGTGACAATATACAGCCTTGACGTACTCCTTTTTCTATTTGGCACCAGTCTGTTGTGTCATGTCCAGTTCTAACTGTTGCTTCTTGACCTGCATACAGATTTCTCAGGAGGCAGATCAGGTGGTCTGGTATTCCCATCTCTTCCATCAATAAAAACCCTTCATTTTTTGCAGCTCCTTAGAGCTCCTTTCTATTTGCTAAAATAGGATGCTGCTCAATTCATGAATCATTAAATAAAGCCAACTGTATCTTCAAATTGTGTTTTTAAAGTGGTTAGGCACATAGTTGGTATTTAATGAATCAACCTATTTTATGAAGAAGAAAAGACAGGAAACACGTCTGTAAAAGAATAGTGGTTATCATAGAATAGGAAGAGCGAGTTTAGTGGTTTAGATAGGACAAGATGAAGAATGGGTTTCTGAGGATATCATTCGCTATTTGCTCTCTTGATACTGGAAATAATTACATGGGGTTCACTTTGTGATAAAGAATTGAATAAAGAAAAGCAAAACAAAACAAAATACACATTTGTTTTTCTTTTTGGCTGAGGCATGTAGGGTCTTAGTTCTCCCAAACCAGGGATCAAACACATGCCCTTTGCAGTGGAAGCATGGGGTCAACCTCTGGACTATCAGGGAAGTCCAAAAAATACATAATCGTAAGTCTTATTCCTTAGCAAAATATCCTTCACATTATCTGCACTATCGGGCATCATGCCACTGGGAATGAAATAGGTAATTCAGGTAAGAGTTTTCATATCTAATATAATTTAGAGGTTTTTTTTTAATGTAGATACACACATATGATTGAAGTGATGGTCGAAATGGCCCTCTCATTTACAACTTGTTAATGACCTGCTGAGTAGAAGCCTTGGGCAATCTCTAGATTTTGCTAAATCAGTCATTAAGAGAGGAAACTGTAAATGACCAGCAGGAAGTAAACTGCCCTTAGTTAAAAACGAAAATGTGTTAACTTCATTTGACTAATAGAATTACTTTTGACACTAGGCCACAAAATAGGAAACAGCTACAATTCCTACTAGGAACTTGAAATTTAAAAAAAGTGGCATGATGGTCTTTGATGTCTCTAGACTTGACACATCATACTTATGTCCAAATAATTATATTTCAAAGGGCTAGAAAGTCCTTTATACCTAATTTGTAAATAACAAATAATTTCAAAAAGCACAGGAGCGAGCTATAGCAAAACAATATATAACACTTTAAATTCCTTTTGTTAGGCAATTTTTTAAATGAGAGCACATTTTACTGAGGAAAATTATTGGCATCTCTTAAGGTAAAATATGGACATCAAATTCTGTGTTCTCAGTGTACACAGTACTGTTATATGCACTATAGACTGATACAATTTGCAGGTACTCCTGAGTCTTCCTGCTGGCTCTCTGCTTTTAATCTTATGTTTTCCGTAACTGGAAAGGCATGTCCCTCCTCATTTTCCTGTTTTCTTCATGGCGTGGCCTGGCTCTAATGCCATCTATTCTAGGAACACTCCTCCTTTTTTCTCCATCTGCATGAATAATCTATCCTTTGTTCCTGGATCCCTTTGTTTAACTTCCTACTATATTAAGTATTATAATCAACCAATTCTTGATTTATCCATCAATGTTTCTATAGCACTAGATTGTAAAGTTCCTTAAGGGTAGGGACAGATTTTATCTTGTGTATCTAAAAGACCCCAACTTGGTATCTTGGAAGCCTAGGGAATAGTTGTTGAATTGAACTAAATTTAACTAAGGTAAAGAAGACAGTTGTAAGGTGGATTGCAAATTTCATGTTTTCTCCTCTCAGGATAAAATCATTTCAGCTCATTTGGGAATACATCCCTGCTTAGGGACAAAGTGGGTTTCAGTGGTCTGTGTTCAGAGGTTTGTAATTTGGACAATATTAATTCCAAGTCAGTTCTTGAAGGAGCCACATTACCAAAGATATGTGATTACCTTCATATTTATTAATCAGATGCCTCTGCCATTTTAATAGCTAATGTTTATTAAACACTATGTGCCAGGAAGTCTGACAAGCACTTTAGCTGATTTGTCTTTTTTCAATCTTACCACAGACATGAGGTTGTACTATTTTATCTGTGTATTATTTAGGGAGGAAATGGAAACTTTAGGGCACTGATAACTGGTATAAAACAACTGAGTTACTAGGGGTCACAGTAAAGAAAAATAGATAAAGGTGATACCTAGACTCTGATTTCCTAAGCAGCCAGAAATAAATTCCACTACTAATACTCTGGGTACTATGAATTCAAAGACAATACCTTAGAACATTATGATAAGTACTTCGTACAAACTGCATGTTGAAACACTTCCAAATGACTTTGGCCCAGGCATCAAGATTGCTAAATTATTTTTGTCTTGATAATAGTACTAGTATCAAGAGATTTTTTTAAAAAACAAATTAGTATATTTACAACAGATGATGGTAAAACAAAAAACCTATGAACAGGGTATATATTGATAGTTCAACCATGAATGAAATCATAATTAAGTTTTATAGTATAATGCAGTGAATATGAAGTTAAAAGTGGTTTCAGTTTGGCCCCAGTATAAACTTTTGAACAAATTACTTGGTATATAATGCTGACACTATGATATTTCTAGTCATATTTAGAAGATTTATGAATTAATATTTGAAAAAACACTTTAAAGAATCTATACTTTAAGGAAAGAGTTGAAGTTATTATATCATATGATAGTTCTCTTATCTGAAGAAACTATTATGATGGCAAAATATATCAGATTTGTTTATTTAATGTGTTGTTTACTTGGGAGTGGAGATGTCTCCTTAAAACATCAGTTAAAAAAAGAGCCAGCGCAGTCTTTGCTTGCAAAATGTTTTACTTACTCAAGTTTCTTTAGACAGGCTGATAAGAGATCTATGATCTTGAGAATGCTATTGTAGCAGTACTTCTTTTCATTCCATTCAGATGACATTTATTCAAGTATGAGTCTGAGTCATTTAATAATTAGGCTTACTTGGCTTAACATTAGTTGCTCTTAAGCAAAGGGATTGTATTTTCAAACTAGCTGTTCTTTGCCGAATACACAGTAAAGACTCAGAAAATGTTATAGAATCATCCTTTGGATAGAAATGAATTGGGAAGGTATAATTACTGAAACATGTTAGTGGAACATTTAGAGATACAGTGAAGAATTTGAGAAATCAATTCCTCTCATGTCCCAAGAAATCAAACTAAAGCAAGTGGCAGTGGCAAAGGGTGAACCTGGTAGTCTTTGCGCTTATTCTAGTGTGTTCTGAAGTTAAGTGGTTCAGTGTTTGCATGGCTATAATCATGCCTATTTCTCATAGAGATCCAAAATTCAGGACTAGGCTCTTTACAAGCAAATCTCAGAGCACAATACAATATTTTATGAACTATACCTTCAGTGACTTGCTTTAGTTAGAGCAATTTACAAACCAGTTCAAATCAATAGAATCTAGGAGAAACCTACATTCTTAGAAATTGTTCAGGTAGAAGAATTTTACTTCTAACCTACCCACACCAAAATATATAGTCATGGCTTAAATTAGGTAGCTCTACCTTAGAATTATTGTGGCTGAAATTATGGAATAATCTGTATGATTTCCCAATAGGGTAAGATTGGCACTTCTACCAAGAGGGTGTTATATTTACAAGTGGAAAATATACTTTCATAAATTTTCAAAGAATCATCAGGTGGCCTGCATATTTCCCATCATGTCTTTATCCATGTACTGACATCCACGTGATGAAGGAAGTAAAATCCTATTTCACAGAGTTACCTGGACATGCTATAGTCTCTAATGCTACAAAACACTTTTTTTAAATTAGTTTATTTATCTATTTTTTAACTTTACAATCTTGTATTGGTTTTGCTATACTTTGACAAGAATCCGCCATGGGTGTACATGTTTTCCCCTTCCAGAACCCCGCTCCCACCTCCCTCCCCATCCCACCCCTCCAGGTCATTCCGGTGCACCAGCCCCGAGCACCCTGTATCATGCATTGAATCTGGACTGGTGATTCATTTCACATATGATAATTTACATGCTTCACTGGCATTCTCCCATATCATCCTGCCCTCGCCCTCTCCCATAGAGTCCATAATACTGTTCTATATATCTGTCTCTTTTGCTGTCTTGCATACAGGGTTATCTTTACAGATTTACTAAATTCCATATATATGTGTTAGTATACTGTATTGGTATTTTTCTTTCTGGATTACTTCACTCTGTATAATAGCCTCCAGTTTCATCCACCTCATTAGAACTGATTCAAATGTATTCTTTTAATGGCTGAGTAATATTCCATTGTGTATATGTACTACAGCTTCCTTATCCATTCGTCTGCTGATGGGCATCGAGGCTGCTTCCATGTCCTGGCTATTATAAACAGCGCTTCAATGAACATTGGGGTACACATGTCTCTTTCAAGTCTGGTTTCCTCAGTGTGTATGCCCAGCAGTGCATATGGCAGTTCTATTTCCAGTTTTTTGAGGAATCTCCACACTGTTCTCCCTAGTGGCTATACTAGTTTGCATTCCCACCAACACTGTAAGAGGGTTCTCTTTTCTCCACACCCTCTCCAGTGTTTATTGCTTGTAGACTTTTGGATAGCAGCCATTCTGACGGGTGTGAAAGGGTACCTCATTGTGGTTTTGATTTGCATTTCTCTAATAATGAGTGATGTTGAGCATCTTTTCATGTGTTTGTTACCCATCTGTATGTCTTCTTTGGAGAAATGTCTGTTTAGTTCTTTGGCCCACTTTTTGATTGGGTCGTTTATTTTTCTGGAATTGAGCTGCAGGAGTTGCTTGTATATTTTTGAGATTAATTGTTTGTGTGTTGCTTCGTTTGCTGTTATTTTCTCCCATTCTGAAGGCTGTCTTTTCACCTTGCTTATAGTTTCCTTTGTTGTGCAAAAGCTTTTAATTTTAATTAGGTCCCATTTGTTTATTTTTGCTTTTATTTCCAATATTCTGGGAGGTGGGTCATAGAGGATCCTGTTGTGGTATATGTCAGAGAGTGTTTTGCCTATGTTTTCCTCTAGGAGTTTTATAGTTTCTGGTCTTACATTTAGATCTTTAATCCATTTTGAGTTTATTTTTGTGTATGGTGTTAGAAAGTGTTCTAATTTCATTCTTTTACAAATGGTTGACCAGTTTTCCCAGCACCACTTGTTAAAGAGTTTGTCTTTTCTCCATTGTATATTCTTGCCTCCTTTGTCAAAGATGAGGTGTCCATAGGTGCATGGATTTATCTCTGCGCTTTCTATTTTGTTCCACTGATTTATATTTCTGTCTTTGTGCCAGTACCATACTGTCTTGATGACTGTGGCTTTGTAGTAGAGCCTGAAGTCAGGCAGGTTGATTCCTCCAGTTCCATTCTTCTTTCTCAAGATTGCTTTGGCTATTCGAGGTTTTTTGTATTTCCATACAAATTGTGAAAAACATTTTTACTCTCACCTTTTTTAGAATGTCCTTCACTGCCCATGATGCATTTTTTTTAATAACTCAGAAAAGACTATCAGATCAAAATGGCATCATTCAGAGAATCTGTTCCAGATTTTCATTAAAATAAGATATGGGACAAGATTTTAAAGGGTCACAAATTGAGGCCCAAATTGAGACTCCAAGAGCTAAAAAATGAGTGGAACTTTCTGATTATAAGACAGATGAAAAGAATACCTTTCTGGAGGGAGTGACTGGAGGAAGTGTATGACAGACTCTTGTTACAGACGTGCCTGGCTGGTGAAACAGAGATAAGACAAAGATAGAAAGAGAAGGAAATGGTATAGTAAGCACCCCCTCAACACAGCACTATCACCAGAATCTTGACTTGGAAACCCAGAAAGCAACAAAGCAAGTTAAAATGCCACATGCTTACAACTCATATTGAGATTCAGCTTTTTTCTTGAATGTGTGTGTGTGTGTGTGTGTGTGTGTGTGTGTGTGTGTGCGCGCTAAGTCACTTCAGTTGTATCCCTCTCTTTGTGACCCTATGGACTGTAGTCTCCCAGGCTCCTCTGTCCATGGGATTCTTCAGGCAAGAACACTGGAGTGGGTTGCCATACCCTCCTCCAGGGGGTCTTCCTGACTCAGGGATCGAACTCTTGTCTCCTGCAGTTCCTGCTTTGCAGGCAGATTCTTTACCACTGAGCCACCGAACAAGACTTTTCTTGAATAAACACCCTTCAACTATTATAACTTTTTAATTACTATTCAGTTTTTAAAAATTTATTTTGACAGTTTTTGCCACATATTATTGATTTTATGGAGGAGTGAATTTTCAGAGGTCCTTCCTACACCATTCTGGAAGTCAGATCTCAACTCTTCTTTAACAAAAAATAAACAGGTTTTACTGACTCTAAATCAATTCTCTGAGTACTGTGAAAATTCCCAAGAACATATGTAGTTGGATAATGTAAACACTTCCTTGACATGGAGAATGTCACACAGAAAGAAAATGATTTGTGAACTCTTTTATCCTGACATTGGTTAAAGGGGGGCGGGGGGAATAACAACCTGGGATATTCTCCCAATGAGCAAGAAAATTAAAAATAAAACAGTAACTCAAATGCAAATGTACACGCTGTTTTCAATTAGCTGCATTTAATATTCCCCTCATTTTTAACACATGTAGCAGTTTTGCAGAACACTCAAGCAAAAAGCAAAGAATTATTTCACATTATTTCAGCTAGGGTTTAAATAGGTTTTTATATAATAATAATAAGAAAAGTAAGATGACTGAAGCAACTTATTAAACATGGTAGACAATTCCAGAAAAATAAATTATTCAATTTGAAATCAGAAAATAGCACCACTTGCGAGTTAAATTTTAGAACCCCAGGGCTCTTCATTTCATTACACCTAGACTTGTGTAAAATAATGCACATACTTCTGAAAAACGTTTGAGTTAAATTATTAACAAATGAATGACATTGTATTTACTTTAGTGGTAAAGAAACAAAGATACAGTTTTCCAGTATAATGAGAAAGAATTGAGAATATACTCTGTGAGAAGTATGGGTAAATCAAGTGATGTGGCCTGATGATGTAAAGAAAACTTTCATGGCTGCTTAAGGAAGAGTTTCAGCAAATATTTCAATAAAATTTTTGTTTAGCTCACAAAATTATCAAATTAAAGTTGTCACAAAAAGAGAAATATTCTAATTTTGCTCTCACTACCATATAGATCCACCTGTACATAATTTGTTTAAAGGTATATTCATTTTTTATACTTCACTTTATTCACTTTGCAGATTCTGAATTTTTTATGAATTGAAGGTTTGTGTCAAGCAAGTCTTATCAGTGCTCAGTTTTCCCAATAGCATTATCTCATTTTGTGTCTTAATGTTACATTTGGATAATTGTCAAAATATTTTATTACTATTATATCTGTATGGAGATCTCTGATCAGTGATCTTTTGTGTTACCACTGCTATTCTCTGTAGGTTCAAATGATGGTTAGCATTTTTTTTTATTAATAAAGTATTTTTTAATTAAGGTATGTACATTTTTAAAGACATAATGCTACTGCATACTTAACAGATTTACAGTATAGTGTAGAGACAACTTTTATACGTACTGAGAAATCAAAAAAATTATGTGACTCATGATATTTGCTTTACTGTGGTGATCTGGAACTGAACTCACAGTTATCTCCAAGGTATGCCTATATTTATTCATTTCCTTAATTTTTCACTGATACTCTCTTCCTCTCCAATGGCTCCCAAATAGCCACAGAATAAATTTTAGACCCTGTGTTGGTATAAAGGGCTCTTTAACAGTTGATCTCCACATATCGTTCCAGACTTATCTCTTGTCAATTTTCCCCCATCTGTCTCTAGAAGCCCAAAGACAGGTAAGCAACTAACTATACTGACTACATTTGTAGTCCAATGCATTAGTACATCTGATTCTTTTTGCATGTTCTGTTTTGGGAACTACCTTCTGGTTTTCGGCCTTCAGGATTCCATTTAAATGTTACTTTGTAAAGCCTTTTGTGACTTCTGCTAACTGCTAAGTCACCTCAGTCGTGTCCAACTCTATGTGACCCCATAGACGGCAGCCCACCAGGCTCCGCCGTCCCTGGGATTCTCCAAACAAGAACACTGGAGTGGGTTGCCATTTCCTTCTCCAATGCATGAAAGTGAAAAGTGAAAGTGAAGTCGCTCAGTCGTGTCCGACTCTTAGCTTCAGGGCAATATTAAACTACCCCTCTACCTCTAATCACTCCCACCAGCAACGCTTTTAGAATGTAAGGAACTTAGGAAGAATTGTGGGAGATAAACTGGAATGGAAAAGAGGTGATAATTTTTCAATGGAGTCTGAAGAGAGGTATTAAGAGACAGCAACATGCTAAAATAACCAAGTGTGGACTCCTCAGTTCAGTAATGGCAGGAACA
Source organism: Okapia johnstoni (assembly GCA_024291935.2). NCBI lineage: Eukaryota > Metazoa > Chordata > Mammalia > Artiodactyla > Giraffidae > Okapia > Okapia johnstoni. The sequence goes on from CM044312.1 coordinate 55,646,925, forward strand.
GGACTTGACTAGAATATTCAGAAAGATCATCTTGGGACCTGAATTTCTGCTGCTGCTGCTGGCTCTCTGCATACTGGCCAAAATTTATGATAATGCTGCCTTTAAAGTCTTGTACAGTCTCATATTCCTATTACACCCAATTTAGCTTTATTTGAACAAGAAGCACAGCAGACGTTTCAATCAAGGAGAGCAAAAAATGAGTATGCTGGTAGCATTTTTCACAATATATTCTTCAGAGACTTGGTCCCCTGAGTTGTTCCTTGAGGAAAAGTATTATATGCAAAAGTAAGTATGGGAAATATTGCATATTGTCAAAATATATTCCTCTCTTGGTAATTCACAAGTTACATTCAACCACTGAAGAATTTGCAATACTTTAGTACACTATCTTGCTTAATTCCATTTAACTCAGTTTTTCCAAATTACTGTGCTCATTTGCTCAGTCATGACCCCGTGAACTGTAGCCTGCCAGGCTCTTTGTCCAGAGAATTCTCCAGGCAAGAATACTAGAGTGGATTGTCATGCCCTCCTCTAGGGGAACTTCCTGACCCAGGGATGGAACCCACATTTCTTGCATCTCCTGCATTTGCAGGCAGATTCTTTGCCACTAGCTCAACCTAGGCATTAAAAATCATAGTTGCCCCTTTGTAATTTTTTGACTATTATCTAACACCAGTTTTATGAAAGCAGATTGTAAAACATATACCCTTTAATAAATATTTTATATAGTTTTTCAGTGTAAATTTTTATCTCTATTACTATGAGTTCTGCCTTTTGTGCTGAGTCTTAGCAAATACCATCTTGTAAGACAATTTGATCTCTTTGGTTATTATTATTCTCAAAATTAGTTAAGGCCTGTAGGCCTGAATATATACAAGTAACTACAGCAAGAGTATAATCTCTACATGCAATTAACTATTAATTTTACAATTTGAGGAGTCAGAGACTTCTCTGATAGTCCAGTGGTTAAGAATCGCTTCGCAATGCAGGGATCATGGGTTTGATTCCTGGTCAAGGAATGAAAATCCTACAGGCCGTGGGGAAACCAATGAATATTTTTAAAGAAAAGTTTAAGAAGTCTGGCCATAAATGATATAAATTGAAACACTTCTTTCACATGTACCCCTCAACTTTTAAACTCTGTGGTAAGATCAGGGACTAACCTACTTTGCCACATTAAAATGAGAACTTCATTATTCTATCTCCAGGGCAGCCTAAGGTGATGGAACATATTCTGCAGTCCTTACTGAGCCATTTTACCTACTAGAAATTGTTGGTTTCCTCCTCTAATCAAACAGTGCAGATCTAGCTTCAAGGACACCATCTACCCCTTACTGGTCCCCACTCCTTCCTCCTGTCAGCTCCCACTGCTACCTTTCTTTTATTCTTATAGTTTCCTAGCACATTTTGCGTCAGTCCTCAAGTATATTTTCCACATATGCTGAGTTCTCTATTTAAGGGCTTTATAGAGATACACTTGAAATTAGGAATTTAGTATGCAACTAGTTACACAACATTTTAAACTCTTCTTCATGAAAATTTCATGATTGAGAGTAATGTGACATTCTGCATGTGTACTGTCACCTAAAGGATGAAGGAAAATTTTCTGGAATTGAATGTACAGCATCATACCATGCAAAGAGTAAGTTGTCACTATCAGCGCACAGGTCATCATCTGAAGGATGAAAACAACACCTACAAGGCTCCAGAAAAGAAGGAGAAACATACCTGCTTTAGGGCAGGTGAGTGTGAGCTCATAAATTGTTGCCAGAGATTCAGTCTGGGGAAAACAGAAAGTCTATGGCTTAGAAGTGAAAGGTTTAGGGCTCAATCCTGAATATAACACTTAACAAAAGTCAAGCAGAGATTATATGAGGTTTGTGCCAAATTATACCTTTGTTTTTCACTTTCTTCCTCAGTACCACAGTCATTATGTTTTGCCTGCCTATCTCACAGGGTTGTTGCAAGGGAAAAAAAAAAAAAGAATTTTGGGGGATGTCACAGCAGCAACACAAATAGTTCCACAATCCTCTCTTCTCCCCATTTCTATCAGTTTTCACCTTTAATTCTCTCCTTTAGATCTTCCTAAGATCTGTCTCTTCAATATTTTGAAAGTACCCTTGGTTCCCTTATCTTCCGAATCCACTGCCCACGTTAAACGTTAAATACCCAGCTGTGGATTCATTCTGCTATTACCTTTCTTTCTTCCTTAGCTGGCACTGGAGTCCTAACGGAGAAAAATGATACACATTCACATATTGGTGCTATTGTAAATTCACGTCCTCAAACTTCAAATGGGTTCCAAGACTGTACGGTAAGCCTCTATTTCCTGGATACAGAATTTTTCATAGTGGTATTTCCAAAATATTTCCACTTTTCTCAAATACCCAACTCCTTCATTCCTCATTTTTGTCTCTTCCTTAATACAAAAGTGGAAGTTTCCAAGGTTTTCTTTCTTCTTTTTTTTTTTTTTCCTGCACCTTGTGGTATTCAGGATCTTAGTTCCCCAACCAAGGATTGAACTCTTGTCCCCTGCAGTGGAAACAGACTCCCAACAACCAGACAGCCAGGGAATTCCCAATGTTTTGTCTTTATAAACACTGTGAAACTATAAAATTACTCACATCACACCTCATCTTTTCCCTCATTTTTAACTGACAGAGTAGAAAAGATGACCTTATACTTACCGAAAATTACCTGCACTTTTAGCCTCACTGGCTGATTCTTCAGTGACCTCAGCTTGCAGATTTCCTCTTCTATTTTATAGCTTCATTCTATTCATTTCTAAAAATAGAATTTATGCTTTAAACTAGTTTTAGATTCACAACAAAATTGAGCCAAAAGTACAAAGTGTATAGGTGTTGTTGTTATGTAGTTGCTAAGTTCTGTCCAACTCTTTTGCAATCCCATGGACTGTAGCTTGCCAGGCTCCTCTGACCATGGGATTTCCCAGGCAAGAATACTAGAGTGGGCTGCCATTCCCTTCTCCAGGGGATCTTCCCAACCCAGGGATCAAACCCATGTCTACTGTCTTGGCAGGCAGAGTCTTTACCACTGGGCCACATGGGAAGCCCACAAAGTACAGCTATATTTCCTAAATGCCTTCTGATACTACTTTGGATGGTGGCAACCCACTCCGGTATTCTTGCCTGAAGAATCCTGGCAGGCTATGGCCCATGGGGTCACACAGAGCCCATGGGGTCACACAGAGTTAGACACAACTGAAGCAACCTAGCATACATGCATATGCAATCCTCATTTCTTTTTCTCCAATTGCAGGAATCATCTCTTAGGTTTTGAGATTTGAGATGTGTGGCATTCAGCCCACATCCAGACAGCCTCCCCCACTGTTAACACCCTGCACCACAGTAGTCCATCATCGATGAACGAACACTGACATAATTATCATCCAAAGTTCATAATTTACATTAAAATTTACTCTTGGTATTGCACTTTTATGTGCTTTAATAAATGTATAATGGTATGTGTCCACTATTATTTAGAATAGTTTCACTCCCCTAAAAATTCATCATGTTATGCTTTTCATCTCTCCCTTCCCTCAATCCCTGGCAACCACCAATCTCTTTACTGTCTCTATAATTTTTGCCTTTTCCAGAATACCATACATTTGGAATTTTGTAGTATGTAGCCTTTCTAGATTGGCTTCTTTCATGTAGTAATATGCACTTAAGTTGCTTCTATTTCTTTCAATGGCTTGAATGAACATTTCTTTTTAGGACAATCTTCTTGATTTCACTATTTCCTTTTTTCCTAGGCAAGTAAATACTCATTTAAGTACTTTCAAATCTCATCAATGTTTAACACAAACAACCCAACACACAAAACATTCTTACAAAAACTTTGTCCTTCAGAGATCACCTTCTCTTCTCTTTTTCCTAATAACCCAGCTTCTGTATTTATTTACTCACTCTATATTTGCTCTCCTTCAATTTACTTCCCACTCACACGCTGAAATCTAATTTTCACATATGTATATATATTTCCAGATTCTTTCCAAACTGAGATTACCCAATTAACCTTTTTCCCCCTTTACTGTCATGAAAACAAAATTTCTGATCTCTCTCCTCTTCCTTTTTCTCTTTGATCTACCTCCCCTTCCCCTTTGATCTTCTTATTAAATAAGGTGATCGACAGATAGATAGCTTTAATTTTTTATATCCTCCTCAGACACTCTTATCCACACCCATATCTTTTATTACAAAATAAACTGCAGGTAATTTTTGAATTTTACAGTATAATATTAACTGAAACATGTATGTACTGGAACCATGTCTGTACTTTGCATGGTTACCACGCAAAGTAAGGACATATTTCCTGTATGCATGAGTTTTAGTTACTACAATATCAGACAAAGTAAGGATTGCCTATGTTAATTATATACTCCAACTAGAGCACAGCCCTGGACTTGAATACATCACTTTCTACCAGTTATCTCCACCTGCTTTCCCAAGGGCTTCTAAATCTTTGTAGATCTAAATCTGAATTTTTCAACCTCCATCTATACTCCCCCTCCTTGCCATCTTGTCTATCACAGGTAATCAGTCAGTAAACATATTATTAAGTGCACGCGCACACACACACACACACACACACACAAACATATTAGCACGTGCTATTGCCAGGTGCCATACAGCAGTGATATAGTGATGATAGCATTTTAACAACTTGTGTCCTGCCTTCATGCAATTTACAATCTAGAAGGCATGGTGACTCCCAATGTAATAAACACTCAGTCGCGTCTGACTCTTTGCAACACCATGGACTTGTAGCTTGCCAGGCTTCTCTGTACATGGAATTCTCCAGGCCAGAATACTGGAGTAGGTAGCCGTTTCCATCTCCAGGGGATCTTCCCAACCCAGAGATTGAACCCAGGTCTCCTACATGGCAGGCAGATTCTTTACTGTCTGAACCACCAGGGAAGACCAAGAATACCGGAGTGGGTAGCCTATGCCTTCTCCAGGAGATCTTCCTGACCCAGGGGTTGAGCTGGGGTCTCCTGCATTGCAAGCGGATTCTTTACCAGCTGAGCTACCAGGGAAGCCCATATAAATGATAATAGCAACCCAAAGTCCTGTAAAAGAGACTGTAACTGAAAGATGAATCTGGCACATCTCTTTAAGTAATAAATAGGCTGAGATGTGAAAAGTAAATTGAAATTAGATAATAAATAGAGCAAAAGAGTATATAAGGAACGGAAACCACATATGTAACAGCTTAAGAGAGGGGAGAAAATCTCCAGCTTCTCCAGGAATTTATATCATAGTTTTTCATTTTAGTTGATATGATAAAAGTCAGAGAAAGTCTAGCATACAAAAATCTGAAGAGGTGAACAGGAGATGGTCATGAAGGGCTTCAGGATTACCATTTTCCTTTGCATTGCCCAAAGTCAAAATCTGCAAGTCATTCTCATTTCTCCCTACCCCTCACTTTATGTAAGCATTCTATTAACAAACTTCATCATCTCTATCTCCTGATTGCCTATTAAATGTATTGCTGTCTTTCTATCCCATTTCCTCACTCATAGTTCTAACCAATAATAGCTCTACTAGATCACTCTATTATTTGGCAACTGATTATCTTGTAATTGTCTCTTTTGATATCCTAAAATCCAGGCATACATTGATTGATTGCTTGACTGATTTTAACAAACATTTAAAGGAAGCTCTGGTCCATATATAAACTCTTTTAATCCTCACTTAACAGTGAGGATTAAAACTAAAATTGGAACCAAAGTTAATTAAATCTGATTAAAAATATAATTAGAAAATACTATTATTCTGCCCATTTTATAAATATAGGCACTGAAGTTCAGAAAACCTATTGCCATTCCAAAAGTGGCTTTTCTTGTTAAAACCCCTTCCATATGCCACTTCTTGTTCACTTGTTCACCTCTACTTTCCTATTTCTTTTTCCTAGGCTAACTCCTATTCATCCTTCAGGTGGCTCTTTATTCAGGAGGATTTCTTTTATCCTGAGGCTTGATGTTATCTTCTTGCATATGTCCCAGGCTACATCATGCAGTATTTTAATAATCTGTGTGTCCATCTTCTACTCTGCACTCTAAGCTTGTTTTAACTCTGTACTTGCAATTCTATAATTATTTTTTGAATTAATCAATTGATGGATGCATCCTGAGATAATCTATGCAAAAGTGTTTTGAAAGTAAGTGTGAAGCATTATTTATAAATAATAAGAGTACTGAAAACTACAATTATTCTTAATTTTATTTCTTTCAACTGACAACTACCTACGCTTTTTAAGATACTATATTATGAAGAGGGAATAAGTAAAATGAATAAGAAATAACTATTGCCCACAAGGAAGTTACATTAAAAATAATTATATCTAATCACCTGAAGTAGTTTTCTGAAATTAATGCATTTAGTTATTTGTGCACCTTAAAAATAAAGGCCTAGAAATAATCATTTAATGCCATTCATATTACTTTAATATCTTTCCTTTATGTTTATGAAATGTTGGGACTCATAGGACAAAACACTTTGACATAAATATTACACAGATTCCTCTAATAGTTGAGGCATGTTTTGTATGGTTACTTGATTTTTTTTTTTTAACTTCCTAAGGTGCAGTGGACTAAAATGAACATTACACGGGACTACATATATTTATCCATTCGTTATTCCATTTATGTAAAATATATAAATATAACATAAGTACTATGTAAAAATATTGTGCTAAGACCTGAGCTACAACTTTAATTCAATAGTAAACCAGAAATAGGGATATTTCATGGTCATTTATTGTGAGAATGGCCATCAAAACAGGAAATTGTGCCGAAACTCCTGATGACAATGGTAAAGACACATTATTTTGCCTTATGTCCCACTTGGTTATATGTATTCAAATACTAGCATTCTGTTTTTTAACTCAAATATTTTATTAAGGAATGCAGGGTGGATAACCCAGTAATAATGAATAATTAAATTGGAGATTGTATGTAAAATAACTCCTACAATGCCCCACTATTGGCAATAGTGATGGTATTATTTTCATTTAAGAATATGACATTTATCAGTTTGTAGAAAACAAGAAATGATTTTTGCTATTTTATTGCAGTAAAATTACTTATAGTAAAGTATGGAAATCTCAAATGTAGATTGTTGACAAATGTATATACCTGTGTAACTAGCATCTTAATTAAAATATAGAACATTTTATCACTCTAGAAAGTTCCCTCATGCCCTTTTTTCAGTCTCCATAACCTACCCCATCATAGATTAACTAGGAAGTGCCTTTTCAAAAATTTGTCTCATAGTTGGGCAGAAAGTATAGTGAAGACCATTGTAAAATATCATCCAAACAAATGCCTTCTAAATTAAAAGAGAAATATATCTCAGTTAGGAGAAATACCTAAAGTCAAATTAGAAAATAGAAGAAACATTTTATTTTCCATTTAATTCAATTAGAAACACCTGCCACCTACATATCAAATCAAGACTGCTTCTTTCAAAGTAATATGAAAAATAATTATACAATTAATATAATGACTTTCATCCCATAAAACCTCCTACAAGTAAACTCTTTCCACAGAAAACAAAGGTATATATTGCGTAGAACAATACATTTTTTAACTGAATGTTAAATAGTAGGAATATAAAGTAGTTCTTCTAAATACATTTTGAACTTTAGAACCAGAAATAGTGTCTCATTTATTTTTTTATTGAAGTATAGTTAACATACATTATATTAGTTTTAAGTGCACTACACAGTGGTTCAACATCTATAAAATATCACAAATTGATCAGTATGATAAGTCTAGTAACTATATGTCAGCATATCAAGTTATTGCGATATTATTGACTATGTTCCCTAAACTGAACATTACATCCACATAACTTATGTTATAACTGGAAGTCTGCACCAGTCCCTTTCACCCTCCACCAAATTGTTCTCTGTATCTATGAGTCTGTTTTTGCTTGTGTGGTTTATAAGTTAGATCATTATAGTATTTGTCTTCCTCTGTGTGACTTATTTCACTTAGCATAGTACCTTCTGGATTCATCCATGCTGTTGAAAATGATGAGTTCATTCTTTTTGTTGTTGTTGTTGCTGGGTAATATTCTATTGTATATATCTTTATTACATACAATCTTTATCTATTGATAGGCACTTAGGTTGCTTCCACATCTTGGCAATTATAAACAGTGGTACAATGGACATAGGGGTGCATACATCTTCAAATTAGTTTTTGCTAATACACAGAAGTGAAATTGCTAGGTCTCACTGTAGTTAGACTTTTAATTTTTTGAGGAACCACCATAATTGATTTCCACAGTGGTTGAACCACCAGCAGTTACATTCCTACCAGCAGTGTACAAAGCCTCTCTTTCCTCCACATTCCCTGCAACACTTGTCGTCTTTTGATAATAGTGATTCTGTTAGGTATGAGGTGATATCTCATTGTAGTCTTGATGTGCATCTCCCTGATTATTCCCTGGTGGCTCAGAGGGTAAAGCGTCTGCCTGCAAGGCGGGAGATCTCGGTTTGATCCCTGAGTCAGGAAGATCTCCTGGAGAAGGAAATGGCAACCCACTCCAGTATTCTTGCCTGGAGAATCCCATGGATGGAAGAGCCTGATAGGCTACAGTCCATGGGGTTGCAAAGAGTCGGACATGACTGAGCGACTTCACTTTCTTTCTTTCCCTGATTATTAGTGATATTGAGTATCTTTTCATGTGTCTGTTGCCCATTTGTATGTCTTCCTTAAGAAAATGTATATTTAGGTCCTCTGCCTATTTTTAATTCATATTTTTATGTTGACTTGTGTGAGTTCATTATGTATTTTAGATATTAATCCCATACTGGATATAGCATTTGCAAATATCTCCTCCCACTCAGTAGGTTGTTTGTTTGTTTGTTTGTTTGCTGGTGGTTTCCATCTCTGCACAAGCTTTTTAGCTTAATGAAGTCCCACTTGTTTATTCTTGCTTTTGTGTTCCTTGCCTGATGAGACAGATCTATTACTAATAGATCTGTTATCTATTATCTAATATCTAAAAACATATTCTATATATTTTTCTAAAATATTTTATGGTTTGGGGGTCTTATATTTAAGTCTTTAGTAGATCAAGATTGATTATATGTGCTGGAATTTGAGAGTTTGCATTATGGAAATAAGAGCTGAACACTTAAAACAAGGACCAGACTCATAGTGCATCCAAATAAAACAAGCTTGAGGGGACTATTCAGTGCATGACTATAGAAATGGGAAGTCTCAATCAGTTCTAATCAACAGTAGCCATTAGAAATGGTTACCATGAAGACCCTGGAGGAGGTGTATCCCTATGGGAGTTAACAGTCATTTAGGAATTCAAAAGATACCAAAGGAAGGTGTCAAAGCAAAGAGGAAGTAGAGTATGTACTTTTACTTTTCACAGACTTTAAGCTTTTTATTTTAGATTGGGGTATAGACAGTTAACAATGTCATGCTAGTTTTGGGTGAAGGGACTCAGCCAGAGTGTATGCTCCTCTTAATCTCCCTTTTCTCCTGATGTCCTGCGGTACTGCTTCCCATTGACCAAATCACATTGCAAATCAGTCACTAAGGTGTCCAGTGATGCTGCCAGAGGTCAGTGACCTAGACTCTGAGTAGGGCAGAAAAAGGGAGAGAGCAGATCTCTGTTACCAGATTGAGTATAATCAGCTTAAGGAGTAGCATTTTCTTTGTAAAAGTGACATGAAAAATGTAAATCACTGGTATAGTTATGAATCTTTCTATTTTCTTTTGCAATGCTGCTTTGTGTTATTTTATTTAAAAAGATGTATAATACTCAAAATTATGTTGACATATTGAAGCAGGTATACATGATACTCAAATATGGGATTGCACTGTTTTCAATTCACTAAATATTTACTGTTTGACTACTATGTACAGAGCCTGCTCTGGGATGACTGGATGTTCCTCTCTATAATCCAGGACAGAAGAAGAAATAGGCTTTAACTGCAAGATGCGGAATTTATCATTAGTATTAGTAAGACCATGACATTGTATTAAATATTTACCTGTCTGAGTCAACTTAGATTAGCACAAGCTGCAGAGATAGAGCTGTAAAATCAGTTTTTTAATACTTAGGTGTCATAATGGGTTGTTTTTTTTTTAGCTAATGGAAGAATAATATTCATCTAGAAATAGAAAGGCTAGAATTAATGATTCTTGCTCACAGGTTCAGAGAAATCTAATCTACTCATAATGCCAATTTACGTGAACAAATGTCATGGAAATAAATTGCTTAAGAGTTTTTTGTTTTCTTTTTCCCCCTGTAAACATCAGCAAATAAATGGCAATTGGTATAAGTAACATATGCTTCTACATGCTAATATAGAATCCCTCTGTAGGGCTTGTTTATGAGCTTCAATGTCAAAACTACATTCAACGGTAGAGGCAATTTCCTGAAAAACATTTAAATAGTATGCTCTTGTTTACTATATTTTACCATATGTGACTACACTACAAATCAAATGGATAGACTTTTTTTCACTCAAACCATTTGAAAAAGACCCTAGAAAGAAACCGTTTACACTCACATGAGTGCATTCATTTCCTAGAACTGCCATAACAAAGTACCACAAACCGAGTAGCTGAAAAGAACAGAAATGTCTACCCTTACAGTTCTGGAGGCTAAATGTCCCAAATCAGATAGTCTCCAGGGCTATCCTCCCCCTGAAATATGCAGTAGAATTCTTCCTTGCCTATTCTCAGCTTCTAGTGTTTTCCAAGTCATATTTGGCATTCCTTGGCTTGTAGCTGGATAGTTTCAACTTCTGCCTCTGTCATCACATGTTATTCGCTCGGTGTGTCTCTGTCTTTATAAGATAAATCATTTCTGTTTTTCTTAAACCACCGACTGTGTGGCATGCTGTTACAGCAGCAATGAGACACTCAATTCAGTTCAGTTGATCAGTCGTGTCTGACTCTTTGCAACCCCAGAGACTGCAGCACGCCAGGCCTCCCTGCCCATCACCAAGTCTTGGAGTTTACTCAAACTCCTGTCTATTGAGTCAGTTATGCCATCCAACAATCTCATCCTCTGTCGTCCACTTCTCCTCCCACCTTCGATCTTTCCCAGCATCAGGGTCTTTTCAAATGAGTCAGCTCTTAGCATTAGGTGGCCAAAGCATTGGAGTTTTAGCTTCAGCATCAGTCCTTCCAGTGAATATTCAGGACTGATTTCTTCTAGGATGGACTGGTTGGATCTCCTTGCAGTACAAGGGACTCTCAAGAGTCTTCTCCAAAACCATAGTTCAAGCATCAATTCTTTGGTGCTCTGCTTTCTTTATGGTCACATCCATACATGACTACTGGAAAAGCCATAGCTTTGACTAGATGGACCTTTGTTGGCAAAATAATGTCTCCTCAGCTTTTTAATATGCTGTCTAGGTTGGTCATAGCATTTCTTCCAAGGAGCAAGTGTCTTAATTTCATGGCAGCAGTCACCATCTGCAGTGATTTTGGAGCCCCCCCAAAATAGTCTCTCACTGTTACCATTGTTTCCCCATCTATTTGCCATGAAGTGATGGGACCAAGTGCCATGATCTTCGTTTTCTGAATGTTGAGCTTTAAGCCAACTTTTTCACTCTCCTTTTTCACTTTCATCAAGAGACTCTTTAGTTCCTCGCTTTCTGCCATAAGGGTGGTGTCATCTGCATATCTGAGGTTATTGATATTTCTCCCGGCCATCTTGATTCCAGCTTGTGCTTCTTCCAGTCCAGAATTTCCCATGATGTACTCTGCATATAAGTTAAATAAGTAGGGTGACAATATACAGCCTTGAGGCACTCCTTTTCTGAGTTGGAACCAGTCTGTTGTTCCATGTCCAGTTCTAACTGTTGCTTCCTGACCTGCATACAAGTTTCTAATGAGGCAGGACAGGTCGTATGGTATTCCCATCTCTTTCAGAATTTTCCAGAGTTTGTTGTGATCCACAAACTCAAAGGCTTTGGTGTCAATAAAGCAGAAGTAGATGCTTTTCTGGAACTCTTGCTTTGTGATAATCCAATGGATGTTGGCAATTTGATCTCTGGTTCCTCTGCCTTTCCTAAATCAAGTGTGAACATTTGGAAGTTTACAGTTCACGTACTGTTGTATCCTGGCTTGGAGAATTTTGAGCATCACTTTGCTAGCGTGTGAGATGAGTGCAATTGTGCAGTTGTTTGAGCATTCTTTCATTGCCTTTCTTTGGGATTAGAATGAAAACTGACCTTTTCCAGTCCTGTGGCCACTGCTGAGTTTTCCAAATTTGCTGGCATATTGAGTGCAGCACTTCACAGCATCATCTTTTAGGATTTGAAATAGCTCTACTGGGATTCCATCACCTCCACTAGCTTTGTTTGTAGTGATGCTTCCTAAGCCCACTTGATTTCACATTCCAGGATATCTGGTTCTAGATGAGTGATCACACCATCATGGTTATCTGGGTCATGAAGATCTTTTTTATATAGTTCTTCTGTGTATTCTTGCCACCTCTTCTTCATATCTTCTGCTTCTGTTACATCCATACCATTTCTGTCCTTTATTGTGCCCATCTTTGCATGAAATTTTCCCTTGATATCTCTAATTTTCTTGAAGAGATCTCTAGTCTTTCCTATTCTAATACTTTCCTCTATTTCTTTGCATTGATCACTGAGGAAGGCTTTCTTATCTCTCCTTGCTATTCTTGGAACTCTGCATTCAGATGGGAATATCTTCCCTTTTCTCCTTTGCCTTTCGCTTCTCTTCTTTTCACAGCTATTTATAATGACACACTAATACAAAGTATTCAGGGAGGTGGTCCCATGCCACTCAGTATGTGCCATTACTTTTCTCACTGTTCTTTAGTACTTGTTTCTGATGCTGGGGTCCCCTTTTGTTTGGGTTTTGCCACAATATATTTTAAAAGTTGTACTTAACGTTGATATGCAAGTAAAATTTTTCAAGTAACTTTATGGTTTTATATGCAAAACACTTGCCTACCTGGATTTATTTGATGATGCTACTAAGGTTGTTGTTGCTGTTGTTCAGTTGCTAAGTTGTGTCCAACTCTCTGCGACCCCATGAACTGCAGCACGTACAGCATTATTGTCTTTCCAAATGATGAACTAGTTGTCTATTTGCTCAACCATCTCTGTTTCCTACTGATTTGAGATACATTCAAAATTCTCATGTGTTTTTGTGTTTACATCATAGCTCTGTACCTGCTCCAGCAACAAACTACTTTCTTTAATATAGTTTTTTTAATTTATTTTTAATTAGAGGATAATTGCTTTACAACGTTGTGTTGGTTTCTTCAGTACAGTGTCAATCAGCCGTAAGTATACACATATCCCCTCCCTCTTATTCTATTGTACATTTTAATGGCTTGTAGTTCTATTCTACACCTATTTCATTTCTTTGTCAAAATGTTGCTGATTCTTCTCCCAGAATAAGTTCTGAGGAGTTTAATGCACAGCTTGACAATTATAATTGACAATACTGTATTCTACACTTGAAAATTGATGAGAGAGTAGATATTAAATGTTCCAGCACAAAAAAGAAATAGCAACAACCCAGATAGGAAATGAATTTGAATACATGCATATGTATAACTGAATCACTGTGTTGTATACCTTAAAGTAACACAACATTATAAATCAACTATACTGCAAGATAAAGTAAAAACTTAAAAAAAAAAGAAATGGCAAATACGTGACATAACAGAGGTGTGACCTAATGCTACAGTGGTAATCATATTTCAATATATAAGTGTATCGAGTCAACACATTTTGTACCTTAAACTTATACAATGTTATTTTTTAATTATATTTCAGTACAAAAAGTGAGGGGGAACAATGGGGACCTAAACATTACAATTTATATGAGGGCTTCCCTGGTGGTTCAGATGGTAAAGAAACTGCCTGAAATGCAAGAGACTTAGGTTCGATCCCTGGGTCTGGAAGATCCCCTGGGGAAGGAACCGGCAACCCACTACAGTATTCTTGCCTAGAGAATCCCATGAACAGAAGAGCTTGGTGGACTATAGTTCATAGGATTGCAAAAAGCTGGACACAAGTGAGTGACTAACACACACACAATTCAAAATGGAGCATAGGTCTAAATGTAAAACAAACTATTAAAATTTTAGATGAAATTATAGGCAAGACCTGGGTATAGGCAAAGAATTCTTAGACATAACAGAAAACCATGATCCATAATTATAAATATATATGGTATATATTATTTGGCCATAGAAAAGAATGAAAGATGATTTGGATCAAAAATAAATATATGAAAATATGTTTGTCATCATTAATCATTAAAAAATTCAAATCAGTACCACTGAGAGATATCACTACATACTTATTAGGATCGGAGAATTAAAATTGAAATTATTTCCAGATTTTTTTGAGGAATCTCCACACTGTTCTCCATAGTGGCTGTACTAGTTTGCATTCCCACCAACAGTGTAAGAGGGTTCCCTTTTCTCCACACCCTCTCCAGCGTTTATTGCTTGTAGACTTTTGGATAGCAGCCATTCTGACTGGTGTGAAATGGTACCTCATTGTGATTTTGATTTGCATTTCTCTGATAATGAGTGATGTTGAGCATCTTTTCATGTGTTTGTTAACCATCTGTATGTCTTCTTTGGAGAAATGTCTGTTTAGTTCTTTGGCCCACTTTTTGATTGGGTCGTTTATTTTTCTGGAATTCAGCTGTAGGAGTTGCTTGTATATTTTTGAGATTAATTGTTTGTCCATTACTTTGTTTGCTATTATTTTCTCCCATTCTGAAGGCTGTCTTTTCACCTTGTTTATAGTTTCCTTTGTTGTGCAAAAGCTTTTAATTTTAATTAGGTCCAATTTATTTATTTTTGCTTTTATTTCCAATATTCTGGGAGGTGGGTCATAGAGGATCCTGCTGTGGTTTATGTCAGAGAGTGTTTTGCCAGAATTGAAAGAGACACATGTACACCAATGTTCATTGCAGCATGTTTATAATAGCCAGGACATGGAAGCAGCCTAGATGCCCATCAGCAGACGAATGGATAAGGGAGCTGTGGTATATATACACAATGGAATATTACTCAGCCATTAGAAAGAATACATTCGAATCAGTTCTAATGAGGTGGATGAAACTGGAGCCTATTATACAGAGTGAAGTAAGCCAGAAAAAAAAACACCAATACAGTATACTAACACATATATATGGTATTTAGTCAATCGGTAAAGATAACCCTGTATGCGAGACATCAAAAGAGACACAGATAAATAGAACAGTATTATGAACTCTATGAGAGAGGGCGAGGGTGGAATGGTATGGGAGAATGGCACTGAAGCATGTAAATTATCATATGTGAAACGAATTGCCAGTCCAGGTTCGATGCATGATACAGGGTGCTCGGGGCTGGTGCACTGGGATGACCTGGAGGGATGGGATGGGGAGGGAGGTGGAATGGGGGCTCTGGAAGGGGAAAACATGTGCACCCATGGTGGATTCATGTCAATGTATGGCAAAACTAATACAATATTGTAAAGTTAAAAAATAGATAAATAAACTAATTTAAAAAAATAAAATTGGAATTAAATGGTTAAAACTATTATAAGGCCAGTTCTTGGCCAGAACACAGAACAACTGCAACTCCCAAACACTAGTGGTGGAAATGCAAAATCGTATAGTCACTCTTAAAAAGTTTCCCATTTTGTTATTTGCTATTTACACTTTTAGCCTAACAGGATCTCCCTAAAGAGATTTCAAGTTTCTAAGTGTAGAAGATATATTTTACAATTCTAATTACTCCAGAAGTCTGTTTCTTAAACTCAAAATTTATTCTTAAATTCCAAAAAATTATTCCTTTGAAAGACAGTGTTTTTATGTTATTTAAATTGATGACAGTTACGATCTTGACTAATATTTCCTGAACCTAAGTACACAGCAGCATAAAGGAAATGTAAAAGCATGCACAGAAACTAAGTTAAATCAACCTTCTATCACCCCGCATTTTTTTGGTGTTAAGTAAAAGAGCATAAATTGAAAATCGGAATTTTGTGCCTCAGAGTAGGATAATAGTGACCTTAGTGAAAGGAAGATAAGTGATTGATCTGGCTGTTTAATTCTCTAGATAATGTATCACTTGAGGCTGCTCAGGTGGTTCAGTGGTAAAGAATCCACCTGCCAATGCAGAAGACGCAAGAGATGTGGGTTCGATCCCTGGGTTGGAAAGATCCGCTGGAGTAGGAAATGGCAACCCACTCCAGTACTCTTGCCAGGAAAACTCTAGGAACAGAGCCAAAGAGTCAGACGTGACTGAGTGACTGAGCACGCACACCTGTATCACATGGGGCAACAAATGTTAACACCTGTCTGATTATTGTTGTCACTTTGTTAGATTGATGATATTTTTGTCACTTCTAACTCAGCAGGTTCTTGGGGGAGGCCTCTGGAGAAAAGCTGCCCAGATGACGAATAGGGATTTTGGATCTTGCACATATTTAGTATTCTGGCCATCTCTACTTCTTGCCTATTCTGCACTCATTTACAAGCCTCTTAGAAAGATGTAAAGAGACAGTCTACTTGGTGAAGGTTAAAAAAAAACTCAAGGAAACCAACACAAAGGAGATACCTCTAGCTTTTTATTAACTTGCTCAAAATAAAAGGAACAGGTGAAAGTTTTATACCCTCTTCCTCAAGCTACAAAGAAGTGTATTGAACTCTAGGCATGAGAGTGACTTGGAATGAATGTGTTTAGTAAAATTTCAATAAGAGAAATGCAAAATGTGAAAATGCTAACTTCTGTTTTTCAAAATGTTTCCTCATAGTTTAACGAAAATGGTGAGTAAAGAGTCTTAATCATCAATGTTTAAAAGGGGTTCTGTCTTTTATAATCAGTTCCATTGTGTTTTCAAGTTACTGTGAAATACCCTTTTCCACCAACAGAGACATTCAACAGGAGGCATGTATATTTACGGGAAAAATTCTGGTGAATACTTGGAACATTAGAATTACAGAAAGTCTGGTATCAAAGTAGTTTGTTAATCAAAAACAGCATAAGTTTGTATCATATAGAAGTCAATTGACTCTAAGTAAGATGTATATTTAGCCTGCAACTAGTAGTCACTGGTAACTGAAAGTTAAGATTAAATGCATTGTTTAGATTTGAGTAATCAGCATATGTGATCATCTGTTTTTGGAGCAGGAATTTACAGTGCCAGCTAAGGAACTTCTGCTCCTGAAAGAATGAAAGAAAGAAACCCTTTACAACCTGTCTGTTCCTCTGCTTACAGCTAAAACTCTGAAAAAAATACAAAAGCTACTTTTCAAGGACTCTGAAAAGTTAACAATAGAATGCAGGTTGGTAAGAGGAGCCACAGTTTGAAGAATAATCCATAACTCTAACTCTAGTGAGACTCGATTAGGAAAAAAAATAAAACAAGCAAACATGAGATACGAAGGTTTTTTTTTTTCATCTCAAATTGAGTTCTGGATGGAAAAATATAATGTCTCTTAAAAATCATAACCACACGCTTGCTGTCACAAGCAGTTGCGTGTCTACATTTATACTACTTCTGTTATTATGGAAACTTCGAACAGGTAAATGATAATAAAAACTGAATCTCTTATAGTAAATTCCCTGTGCTATCTGGCAGGAAAAAAAGTTAAACCTGATATTGAGAAACTAACCTTCAATTAATGTATCATGTTACTGTGGCATACGTAGGTCCACTACGCTTTAGTAAGCAACTCAAAATTACAAAGATATACGAGGAAATATTATGGGGATTGTCAGCAGAAATTAAAGAGGGAAACACGGGACAAGACACGTAGACAATAAAATCAATGAAGCATCAGATTTAAAAAACATACAATATCCCGAACTTGATTCTAACAAATGAACCTATACCACACTGCAGTGATGCTGAGGAACACTGAAGGCTAAGTAAAAAGAAAAAAAAATTAGAATGGTATCACAAAGAATGTTTTGAGGGCAGAATTGTAACAAAACAGAAATATTCTAAAAGAGCTGAGAATAATAACTGAAAATGTATGATTTTCTGTCAAGGTAAAATATTCAGGGAAGATGTAGAAATATAGACCAGTTTCAGATAATCAAAATTCAGATAGATTATTGCTAACATTACCAAACTGAAGGATCCTCCATAGATATCTCTGAAGAAGGAGAACATTTTAGGTAACATATCATATTAGTAAGCAGTAATCAGGGTGTAGTACTAGAAGATTGAAGAAATCATCTATCTTTTCAAATCGGAAAGAAAAAAGAAAACAAAACCTCTACCAATCTCAAGCAATATACAAAAAGGTGAAAAAGGACAAATTAAAAAAAATAGAAATCATAAATATAAGTGGTAGAAACAAACCCAACAAACAAATCTAAACAAATCCAAAGGCCAAGATGGACGGCCCCAGAGATTATCATAACAATTAAGTCAGAAAGAGAAAGACAAATAGTATATGATATCATTTATATGTGAAATCTAAAAAGGGAAACAAACGAACTTATTTACAAAATAGAAATAGAGTCACAGATGTAGAAAATAAACTTATGGTTACCAGGGGAGAAAGTAGGGAAGGAAGTGAAGGGATAAACTGGGAGATTGGGATTGACATATACACAGCACTATATATAAAATAGATAACTAATAATTACCTACTCTATAGCACAGGGAACTCTTCTCAATTGTCTGTAATGACCTATATGTGAAAGAAATTTAAGAAAGAATGGATATGTGTAAATACATATAACTGATCCACTTCACTGTATGCTTGAAACTAACACAACATTGTAAATCAACTATACTCCAATCAAAATTAAAAAAAAACAAACACAAATCTTACTCACCTTAATTAATAAACAAAACAGAACAGGCAGGACAGTTCAAGCTTAGAATATCCACAAAATGAGATGCCATATAGCAGTGGAAACTGCTAGGAGATGAATAACAATAGAAGTTGCTAAAGAATATATATGTTATGACATTATTTACTTATATGTGCATGTGTGTAAAACATATCTACAGCAGATTGGAACTAAATAATAACAAAGGGAAAAATCATAGATTCTATATTACTAGGAGTTTCTCAGGCTTGTATGTGTCTTTTTCTGGGAATGGTAGTATTATCTGACTTCCTTTGTATAGTGAAAGAATAAATCATTAGAGTTATTATAAGATTGATTTGGCAACAGCCTTTTTTGTTCTTCAACTCCAACTGGCTGAAACTTGTCTAATTTGTAAATCCCAGGATGTGTTGCTTCCTTTTTGAAGTCACATTATTTATTTTCTACAGACATTAATTTTATGTCATTTTCTTTCTAGCTAATTAGAGTATTTTCAAGTCCAATCTATTGTTCATTTGGGAGTTTATAAATTCTCTGCAGCTTGAACTTTCTTTTTAGATTTGAATATGTTTTCAAGGGTCTTTATTCTCCCTTCCACCACAACTCTTAGAATGTGCAGTTGAAACAGAGCCTAACCTTTTCTCTGTCATGCTGCAAGTTCCAATATTATCTGCACAGCCATACATAAGCAGAATATTTTTGATAATTTAAAGAGTAAAAAACTAGTGCATATATATATATATATAAACACATATAAAAATATTGCTGTATATGTGATATTACAAATATATATGGTTGATTTTAGTATTTATGCATATAAATATATTTATCATAATGCATATGTATATATTTGTATATATGTTATGTATGTATGGGGTGTATATATATATATACATACACATATACATACATGTATGCAAACATGGAGAGAGAACAATCTCGACTACATTTATTTCAGTTTTGCTTCATTTTAGTTTTTATTTAACTCTAGTGAGATAATAATATAGGCTGGGTTTGAAGTCTCCCCCCAAATTAGAATTGGACATGGAACAATAGACTGGTTCAAAATTGGGACAGGAGTATGTCAAAGCTGTATATTGTCACCCTGCTTATTTAACTTATATGCAGAGTACATCATGAGAAATGCCAGGCTGGATGAAGCACAAGCTGGAATCAAGATTCCCAGGAGAAATATCAATAACCTCAGAGATGCAGATGACATCACCCTTGTGGCAGAAAGTGAAGAGGAACTAAAGAACCTCTTAATGAACATGAAAGAGCAGAGTGAAAAAGCTGGCTTAAAACTCAGCATTCAAAAAACAAAGATCATGGCATCCGTTCACATCACTTCATGACAAATAGATGAGGAAAAAGTGGGAACAATGTTGGAATCCATTTTCTTGCATTCCAAAATCACTGCACATGGTGACTGCAGCCACGTAAAAGACACTTGCTCCTTGGAAGAAAGGCTATGAGAAATCTAAACAGTGTACTAAAAAGCAGAGATATCAATTTGCCAACAAAGTTCCATATAATTAAAGCTATGATTTTTCCAGCAGTCATGTATGAATGTGAAAGTTGGACCATAAAGAAAGCTGAGCACTGAAGAATTGATGCTTTCAAGTTGTGGTGCTGGAGAAGACTCTCTTGGACCTTAAGGAGATCAAACCATCAATCCTAAAGGAAATCAGTCCTGAATATTCATTGGAAGGACTGGTTCTTAAGCTGAGGCTCCAACACTTTGGCCACCTCATGAGAAGAACTGACTTATTGGAAAAGATCCTGAGGCTGGGGAAGATTGAAGGCAAAAAGAGAAGAGGGTGTCAGAGGATGAGATGGTTGAATGGCATCACTGACTCAATGGACATGAGTTTGAGCAAATTCAAGAGGGAGATAGTGATGGACAGGGAAGCCTGATGTGCTGCAGTCCATGGGGCTGCAAGGAGTCAGATCCGACTTAGAGACTGAACAACAAACATATCTTTGTTCTCTCTAACGCACCTGCCTTAGCTTACTACTGCTCACAGATTTTTATCTCAATATCACAGTGATTGATGAATATTAGTACACATCTATGTGTGTTCTTGTTCTTCTCTTATACTGATTTGATTCTTTCCTATGGTAAGCCCATTGTGATGTCACTTTGCCAGGCCTGCATCCAGGCCCTTGCCTGCAAATGCAAGCATATGATCACTGATGAATGAATAAAAGAACTTCATCATCCTCACCAATTATTTCAGTGAGGATATATGAACCAAGTTAGTTCAATCAGGGTCTTTGCTGTGACTTCTTAGTTATATATCAGAGTAGACAACCTCTTTAGCCCAAAATATTTAAGTTTATGTGATATAAATATGAGACCACTGACAGCCATCTGGACTGCAAAGAGTAAAAAGACTACTGTCTAAGAGTTGGAGATCAAGAGTGAGAGCAACAGAGAGAGAGAGAAAGAGCAGGAGCCCTGGTGACAACCTTTGAGGCCCTGGACCCAGTAAACAGAGACCAATAAGCTTGGAGATAGAGAGCTTGGACACTTTCATATGATTCAAATTTGTCTAAACCAAGCTGTACCCTAGGTATTCTAAATCACATGAGTAATTTTTTAAGCTATTTAGGATTGGATTTCTGTCACTTGCTATCAATGGGTTCAGAATGATACTAGCTGTGATTATTTTATTTCTAAACTTTTAATTGAAATATTTGGGCTTCTCTGGTGGCTCAGACAGTTAAGAATTCAGCTGCAATACAGGATACCTGGGTTCAATCCCCTGAGTCAGGAAGATTTCTTGGGAAATAGAATACCTACCCGCTCCAGTATTCTTGCCTGGAGAATTCCATGGACAGAAGAGTCTGGTGGGTTACAGCCCATGGGATCACAAAGAGTCAAACACGACTGAGAGACTAACATGTTCACTTTTCATTATAGGATATATACAGAAATAAATATCACTAGTATCCAGTTCTTTAGGTTCTTAAAAGGTACACAGTCCACTAACCAGCACCCAAATCAAGAAACAGAATACACCAAGCCTCTCCCAAACTCCTTTGTGCCTCTTCTAGTTGTTGATCTTTTTAACAGTATCTATATTGTCATTTTTGGCTTCTTCAACGTTATGAAAAATTTAAAACATACAGAAACTTTGAAAAAATTTTATGAGCAAGTACATAGCCACCATACAGATTCTACAATTGACATTTACTGTAGTCACTTTTTCATTTGTCTAGCCATCTAGTAGTCTCTCAGCCCATCTATGAATTCATCTTACTTTTTTGATGCACTCAAGGCAAGTAGGTCATATGACCATATTTTGTTCAAGTTCTTCATCTTGCAGAGCCATAAGTAGAATCCATATCTTTTTTTTAGGAAAAACTTACATAAAGTGAAAAGTACAATCAATCCTGGATTTCTCAGATGGTACATTGGTGAAGAATCCACCTGCCAGTGCAGGAGATGCAAGAGATGTGGGTTTGATCCCTGGATCAGGAAGACCCCTGAAGAAGGAAGTAGAAAACTCACTCCTGTATTCTTGCCTGGGAACTTCCTCAACAGGGGACACTGGAGGGCTACAGTCCATGGGGTCGCAAAGAGTCGGACACAACTGAGCACAGGCACTCGAGCACAGACACACACACAGACACACACACACACACACACACACACACACACACACACACACACACACACCAATCCTTGAACTCTCTCAGAAGTGGAATGAGTTAAAGTTTTGCTTTGTTTTATTTCATGGTATTTAAAGGGGTTGTCTAAAAGTTAAAACAAGAAGTCAGAGAGGTGATGTGTCTGTTATGTTTTTTAGCTAGATCATCTAAGCACCATTTCAAATAATGATCACACTCTCTTTTCTTCCTCTTTGAGTAATCTGGGAAATGTCAAAAACACTAATATTACATATTAATCATATTTAATTGTATTAGGTGACAACTAAGTTGACCTGGACCTCCCAATATTAGACAATAGTTTTCTATAGAAAAGGCTTTTCTAGGTAATTAACATGCATCAGCCTGCATGGTTCTACTTGCTGTTGATATCAATTCACTCCAAAGATGACCAGTGGAGCAATAGGCCTTTTGAGCAATTGACAGCCTGTAATCTTTGGTATAATATCTGGAAAGAAGTAAGAACAATCGATATTTCATACATTAAACAGCTTTGTGTTTACTGGGTTAATGTTGTTGCTATTCAGTCGCCCGGTTGTGTCCTACTCTGTGACCCCATAGACCGCAGCATGCCAGACCTTCCTGTCCCTCCCCATATCCTGAAGTTTGCCTAAGTTCATGTCCATTAGGTCTGTGATGCCATACAGCCATCTCATCCTCTGACAACTTCTCTTTCTGCCCTCAATCTTTTCCAGCATCCAGGACTTTTCCAATGAGTCAGCTGTTTGCATCAGATGATCAAAATACTGGAGCTTCAGCTTCAGCATCAGTTCTTCTGAGTATTCAGGGTTGATTTCTTTTAAGATTGATTGGTTTGATCTCCTTCCTGTCCAAGAAACTTTCAGGAGTCTTCTCCAGCACTACAGTTTGAAGGCATCAATTCTTCAGCGTTCTACCTTCTTTACAGTCCAGCTCTCAAAACTGTACATGACCACGGGAAGACCATAGCCTTGACTATACAGACCTTTGTCGGCAGAGTAATGTCTCTGCTTTTCAACATACAGTCTAGGTTTGTAATAGCTTTTCTGTCAAAAAGCAATCACCTTCTGATTTCATGGCTGGAGTCACCATTTGCAGTGATTTTAGAGCCCAAGAAGAAATCTCTCACTACTTCCACCTTTTCCCCCTTTATTTGACATGAAGTAATGGGGCTGGATGCCATGTTCTTAGCTTTTTTAATATTTAGTCTTAAGCTGGCTCTTTCACTCTCCTCCTTCACCCTCATCAAGAGGCTCTTTAGTTTTCTTCATTTTCTGTCTTTAGAGAGGTATCATCCTCATATCTGAGATTGTTGATGTTTCTCTTGCCTGTTTTGATTCCAGCTTGTAATTTATCCAGCTCAGCATTTCTCATGATGTGCTCAGCATATAGATTAAACAAACAAGGTGACAGCAGACAGCCCTGTCATACTTCTTTCTAAATCTTGAACCAATCAGTTGTTCCATACAGGGTTCTAACTGTGTTTCTTGACTTGCATACAGGTTTCTCAGGAGACAGGTAAGATAGTCTGGTATTCTTGTCTCTTTAAGAGCTTTCCATAGTTTATTATGATCCACACAGTCAAAGGCTTTGGCATAGTCAGTGGGATACTGGAGTATCCAGTATTTCCTCCTCCAGGGGATCTTCTGACCCAGGGATGGAACCCACTTCTCTTGTGTCTCCTGCATTGGTAGGCAGATTCTTTACCCCTGAGTCATCTGGGAAGCCCACAGAAAGAAAGGATGCAGCAGTCAAAAAAGGAAGTCAGTGAATCTTAATATTACAAGAATCAGAGAAGTATGTGTGGACAAAGACTTTGCAATTACCATTCAGGGAAAGGAGTCTTATTAACTGTTCATAACCTGATTTGGGGGGGGAATCTGTATTAACAAAACAAAACAATCAAAAACAAATAACAGGGGAAGGTTATCTTAGTGTCTTTCATTCTTTCACTAATTCAACAAAAAGGTTTATTAAGTACCAAGTACCAGAAAGTTTAAGTCTAGATTTCAGAATCATCTAATGCTGCTCATTTTCTGATACCATGTTTAGTTCACTCTTACTTTATTCATAATTCGGATTTTACTGAACTTCCTACCGGGAAAAAAAGGGCTATCCATAGGACATGAGTTTGCCAGAGCCATTTTGGCATTTAGATGTCCATTGCAACATAATTAATTTACATGCTATTTTTATATATGTCTTCAGCTTAAAAAATGTGAATTTATTCCAGATATATGGGACTACTCAGAGTAGTCTAACAGCCTACTGAGCTCTCTGAGTCTGAAAGAATGAGATCAGTTTACACTTAGGGTCTTTTAGCTCTCAAAAATTTATGGAAAATCGTTCCCATTAGCCAGATTCACAAACTGTTCACATACACATTCAATGCAATGTCTTTAATGAAAAGCCACCTCAACTGAGAAATAAAACTGTAGTGTCTCCATAAATATCCTTGAGGAAGCATTTTTGAACCATTCCATACCTGGGTTCTTTTTACAGTGTTAGGCTTAGTTCACTTATCCCATGAATACCATTTAACATTATTTGAATTAACACTCACCCTTTAATATCTTTTAGCTACTAGCATTTAACTACCTTGCTGATTGGCTAATTCATCTTCCACTAATGTTTCCAGCATGCAGACTTGACAGACTATTACCCAACTTGTAAATGGATTTTTTGGTGTTTTAAAGTCAGAAGTGATTTGACATAACATGACCTAAAACTAAATAACCAATTTAAAAGCCATGTGTCAACTCACTGTGCTATTTTGTTGCTTTTTAGTCAGTGCCTAGTGACACGCAAAGGATTTCTTATTTTAAAGTAGCCACTTTTACCACACCAATGAATGATGTGGTGTGAATGCCTAGAAAATATTTTAAAGTAAAGCAGACCATGGATTGAATCACTGCCAGCCCATCAGTCATTGTCTATCTCCTTTAGTTTCATACATAGCACAATTACTCTGAGATTAGGCATAATGTTTATAAAATATCTGCACAGTGGTTAGCAAAAAGAAAGGGCCTCAGTAATAGATAATGAGAAGTGATAATAAAATTATAAATAGCTATCATTGTTATTTTTAGTAATAGCAGCTTCTGAAATCTTTTGCAGAAAAAGCACCATTTATTTGGTATTTCGGGGAGATCCATGTGTTATAGAACTAGTATCTTATACAATCATCGGTTTTCTTTTTTTTTTTTTTGAAGTAAAAATCACAAAAAATAAAATTAGGTGCAGGGCCTTAGAAGACACCATGCTAACTGAGGGGCCCTGAAGCTTAAGCTTTATTAACCTCACAGTAAATAAACCTCTAATGGAAGCAGATGAGGGTTTATAATCTGGAAAATCTGTTCTATAACAGTAATTAATAGTTCTCCCCCTCAGGATTGAAACAGAACTGCAATTCAATAATGCTCATCTCTCTAGGGATGTCCATGCTCTTTTTCACATGCCTTTATTTAAATTTTGAAAATTACATCAGAACAGGGTACACTGGCCACTGAAGTCCCACTGATACACATGAAAATATGCCTACATATACATTCTGGGACATTAGTGACAAATACGCAAGAGCAAAGTTTGGAGAAAATCAGAGTAGAGGAATGAGAATTCCCAAATTGGGCCTAGACTTGCATTTCAATGGACAGAAATATTTCAAGTGTCAATGGAACAATTTCAAGTGTCAATTCAACTCAGCTTAGCAAACATTATTTACTTTGAATCAAATAAACCAAACCAATAAAATCTGAGAAAACTTCATAGAGAAAGTGATGAGTTTAGCGTGAAAAGATGATTTGAATCCATCTAATTACATTTCTCTTGCTATATCTATTGCCAAAATGACTTTCTTTTTCTCTTGAAGGGTTTGCTGTAAAGCCCCAATGTTGTCTCTAAAATGCATCATTAGAAAAAAAGAAATATGTCTTGACAAGAGATTGTAAAGAGTCATTTCAAGAATAAAATTTTTAACAAGTAAGTAAATAAATAAAATGCGTTATAATAGAAGATCTTTCATTTTTCTCCACACTACTACCCATAACTCCAAGTTGTGAGATACAGGCACAGTGAAATGATATTAATTCATTTAGACTACTGCTTTAAAGGAAGCATTGCCTTGAACTGGAGTGGCTATGCCTGAATACAAGATGGGGAAATTGAAGTTCAGATGCCATGCACCTTTAAGTCACATGTAGCAGAGACAAAAGTTAAATCCAAATTTCCACAGATCTGTCTGTTTTCAAAGCACATGTTTTTTTCCATTGTCCAGTGCAGTTCTATGTCCTTCCTGATTATTTCTGCTTTTCTCTCATCTAATAATATAAATTCCTAGAAATCTTTAAAATGTTTATTGCAGAGGTCTTTAGAAAATTGTTGTCATTTTTAAGTGATGGAAATGTCTTTTAGCATGGCTCACTCAGCAGAATACCCAGAGTCTTACTATATTTATTAAATTCTCTTCTTATTCAAGAAGTTAAGTAGTTTTGTATTCTGAGTCACAAATGAGAGCTCATTAATTTATATTTCAACCATTTTTATTTTATAATTTTGAAAGTGGTTATATAGCATTTACTTTAGAGTAGCTATTGGGTTGGCCAAAATGTTTGCTTGGGTTTTTCTGTAACATTTTATAGAAAAACCCCAACAAACTTTTGGCCAAATAAAGAAAAATTTAGTAAGCAAATTAATAGCAAACACAGCATGCTAGGGGGCTTTCTTAAACTATTTCACAGATGGAACTTTTCAATCATCATCAAATAATTTGTACTCACCCATTTTCTTACAAAGGCAATCATATGTTAATTGGAAATTGTTCCTATATTTTAAAGTAAGGACATTAACTTTAAATGTTTCCAAGTCATTTTTATGCTCTCTAAGACATTCTCCCAAAGATCTGGTTTATCTAATTCCAGATATTTCACTTACAGTAAAGGCAAATATTTTAACACTCAGTTACTTATTTATTTTTTAATCCAATTAATTTTTCTTCAAAGATGCCATGAAAAACTTTTTTGTTTTTACCATAATCAGCCTCCACTTACAATTTTTATGTCTCATTTAGTCCTAGCACACCTTTCTCTGACCCTTCTCCCTTCTAAGCCTGTCCTAAAGAGAACTATTTGTTGTGGCCTCTTATTTCTACTTTGCTCTGTTTCTCTCTCCTGTTTTCTGCATTGTCATATTGCTTATTTGTTGCCATTACCCTCAGCTGGTGCCAGGATAACACTCTAAGGAGACAACATTTTTGCATCTCCATCCATGGTCAAAATCAGTGACCTATTTCTTAAAGGCAATCCTTTCTATTGGGTGAACATGGAAAAGGGGAAAAATCCAAGTCCTCCTGATAATGTCTTAGTTTGATACTTACTTCACACAAGTAGTTGGATCTGGTAAGTCAATCAAAAAGCATATTCTTTTAGAACTTTTTGAGTGATCACATTAAAGTACTTGAAAACCTCCGGGCTCATGATTTTGGCTAGGTAAACCTTGAGATAACTACCAATGTATTATAGATATGACCATTTTGCTAGGACATAGATTTTTTTTTTTTAAAGTGGGGACACTACTTTCACTAATCCTTTCAATAATTATTCCTCTTAGCACTCAGTTTATTTGGCTTCTCAGACCTTTTCTACTTGTGAAAATTTTAATGGATCACTGAGTGAAATCAGGCAGAAATATGTAATTTTCTTTCAAATAGAAGTCACTCTACGACGTCAGTATTGCAATTAACAGATTTTATAAGCTAACAAGAAATACTTAATATATTTTCAAAGTCATTTTCAAGCAGAAATTTTTAGAAACGTAAAACTGACAGCGTCTTTAC
Source organism: Okapia johnstoni (assembly GCA_024291935.2). Taxonomy (NCBI): domain Eukaryota; kingdom Metazoa; phylum Chordata; class Mammalia; order Artiodactyla; family Giraffidae; genus Okapia; species Okapia johnstoni. The sequence goes on from CM044312.1 coordinate 55,675,254, forward strand.
AACCTAAGTGTTCCTTCATCTGTAAAATGCAGGTAATGCACGTTATTATACAGAATTGTTCTAAACACACCTACTGTGCTTGGCATAGGTGCTCTGCACAATATTTTGGTGGTTCCTTTCTTTTCTCACCCCTTAGTTTTACACACACACACACACACACACACACACACACACACACACACACAAGTGGAAAACTGTATATACTCACATTTACTTGAAGATGTTTATTTAATGTAAATAGTGTTTTTTTAATTATTTCATTTAAATTTATACTAATGAGAACTGTAACACGCTTCCTTCCTACTCTGCAAGGAAGAGCATATGTGTTTCATTGCTATTTTTGTTGATGTGTTCTTAATCTCAAAAGAGGTTCTCATCATTTTAATTCATCTTGAAAAAAAATGTGTTTTGTTTATATAACCACAAAGCCACAGTGTGTGTGGATATGAATGTGTGGCTCTGTGAGCACAGAGGTCATTCTTCCACATTTCCAAGACACTCTAGCTGTTTCTTTGAGGCTCTGAACACACTGCTAAGGTCCATGTGGGCAGGAACATTGCCTGGGCACTCTGATTGGCTTAATTTCATAATTTTAATTCTTTTAGAAATAGCACATAACAGATTCATATTGTCATTTTTATTCTAGAAATAACACATGATAAAGGAAGAAAATACCAAATACAGGACCAAATGAAGAAAGAAAAATGTCCTATATCTAACAGAGCATATGCAACTTTCAAAAATAAGTCTTGACAATCGGCAATAACTGCCATTTAATGATTCTTAATGTTTGGATTTTCCCCAGCCTGTTCTGCACTTACATACATGCATGTACATGAACACATGGGTGTTTGTGCATACAGGTGCATACACACACACACACACCCACACACACCACCACCTCACTGTCTCATTGATGTACTGTTGACCAGAGAGGATAGTTTGTGATTAACTTTGATTCCATTCGGACTTGCTTGCTTTTTATGTTGATTGTTACATCTCCTCATTGCCATATTGTTGACACTTGGGCAGCACTGGCAAAAAGAGTGGTGCACTGGCTAAAACAGAGCAAATGAATCGGCCTGACTTTAATTTTCTGGTGATTAACTTTTCTCTTCATAATTTGAGTTGATGTAGACTTTGTTCACTATTCAGAGAATTGCAGGATATTAAAATTGCCACCTTTGTTTAGCTTTCATATCATCTATCTTCTACTTTTTAGCAATTCATGAAGTAAGTTGTCATCATTAATAATCTCATCAACATACAGAGACTTATAGAAATCAAAGTATACCCCAGACCTTGTGGCTAAGAATGAGGTCACAGAAATAGTTCAATCTGAAACTTACTATTTCAGTATCTCGAAGGTCTGCAGGTCTTCTTTCAGATCCCTCTAGTAGACCTCTGAAAGTTCTGAAGTCTGAAATGGTATTTCAGATGCATTTCCCATAACTACTAAGAGGAAACCTGAGGGGTAATGAGAGATTCTAGCTAATCCAGGGCAAGAATTCTGCTTAAACTAAATTAGCAGAGTTCTTGCTAAGACTGGATTTTATAACGAAGTGCACAGATGGGCACCAGAAGGAGGATCAGGAACTGCTTGCTACGGCTTGGTTCAAGCAAAGTATCTTTGTCACCATGTCACTCTAGAGATATCCTTAATCATTCACAAAACTAATGGATTCTTCGGGTTTAAAAGATTTATTTATATCATCTTCGGATTAAAGGTATTATCCCTCCCTATGCAATATATGTTTATTCTTGCTTTATTTAAATTTTAGTCTTAATCACTTAACAGTTAATTTCTAATTCTTACATTTTCAGTTAACATTGACACACACATGTAGTTAAAAGGAGAAACCAAAACCTCTAAAACTCTAATTGTGGGTATACAATGAAGAGTAAGTTACCCTGAGGGCCATCTCCAAAGAAGATGCAGCAATATACATTCATACCAAGACGGTTTGAAAGTACCTCTTGACAGAACTTTTACCAGCATATAGTTAATGTTTGTAATCTTTATGAGAAATAGATATTATAAAACAGGTGAGATTGACATAATTTGCCTTTTTCAAGTATGTGTGACAAGCATGTATTACATTTGATAAAAATATGCATATTTCTATTTTTGTATACTATCTGTTTCTGTTTTTCATATATGAGTAACATGTGATAACTACTGCTGTAAAAATAAAGTACTACAGATAAAGCACATACGACTTCAGATCACTAACCTCAAGACTATTTTTTTTATTACCTACCTTTTATACATGCATATACATAAACATACACATATACAGATACATAGAAAACATAAGATTGTTTGGGTGTGTTTTTGTTTTTCAGAAGTGTTATTTTTTTATGAATTATCCTTCAACTTGCCTTTTATTTGCAGCAATATCTTGAAGTTTTATTTATGTATGTATGTGTGCTCAGTCGTTCAATCATGTCTGACTCTCTGCCATCCCATGGACTGTAGCCCATCAGGCTGTCCATGGAATTTCCAGGGAAGAATACTGGAGTGGGCTGCCATTTCCTCCTCCAGGGGATCTTCCCAACCCAGGGATCAAACCTGTGTCTCCGGGTCTCTTGCATCGGCAGGCAAATTCCTTACCACTGCACCACCTGAGGTACGTGTAGATCTACCTTTTGCTCTTAACTGCTACATATTATTCCATTGTATAAAATACAGTTTAATTAGACTTTTCTCTTCTGATAGTAATTTGGGTTGTTTAAAATTAATATCCTGTAAATGCTTCAGTTGGTATATATATGAATGTTTCTCTGGAGTAGGAAAAATTAAAAGGAATTGTCATATAGTATGCAGATTTAAAATGTTTAAATATTGTTAGATGCCATTCAAAGTGACTGCTTAAAGTGCTACAGCCACTAGCAGTGTATGGCTGTATCTTTATATATTTATCTATAGTTTATATACTTAAGCTTTTTGATTTTTGCCAACATAATGGGTTAGAGATAATATTTAATAGATATTTTAATTTGCATGCTCATTGTTGCCTAGTTGGATTAAGTAACTTTTTCGTATGTATATTTGCAACTTTTATAGAGAACTTGTTTTGGTTTTATTCCTTAGCAATTTTTGTTTGCTTATCTTTAACTTAGCTATAAATAAATAAATTTTGGATTCAAGTTTGTTTTCTCCTAAGTTTATAGCTAAACTTTTGACTTTAGTTATGGTGGTTTTTTATATACAGTATTTGTTTGAAATTCTAATGTAGCTAAATTGTTAAAGTTTTGCTTTTTAAATCTTACTTTTTAAAAAATTCTCCTACCCTATGTCTAATAGATATTATTTTATATTTTCCTCTAATACTTTATAGTGTTGCTCTTTGTATTCAGAATATGAACTTACCTGACAAATACATAGCAAAGTGAGGTGCTCAGTGGTAAAAAAAAAAAAATAAATTGTCTGCCAATACAGGAGATGAGTTTGATTCCTCATCCAGAAAGATCCCACATGCTGCAGAGCAACTAAGCCCATGTGCCAAAACTACTGACAGTGAGCCCATGCACTGCACACGCTAGAACCTGTGCTCCACAATCAGAAAAGCCACTGCAATGAGAAGCCCGCACACAGCAATGAGAGAGTAACCCTTGCTCGCCAAACTAGAGAAAAAGTCCATGTAGAAGCACAGATCCAGCAGAGCCAAAAGTAAACAAATAAAATTATTTAAAAATTATTGAATAGTCTATTCTTTCTAAGCAGAGCATGTCTAATGTAATACATTTCTGTAAATGCACATGTGTGTGTGTGCTTAGTCTCTAAGGCATGTCTGACTATTTGCGACCCCAAGGATTGTAGCCCACCAGGCTCCTCTGTCCATGGGATTTCCCAGGCAAGAATACTGGAGTGGGTTGCCATTTTCTCCTCCAGGGGTTCTTCCCAACCCAGGGATCAACCCTCATCCACTGAGTCTCCTGTATTGGCAGGTGGATTCTCTACCACTGTGCCTCCTGGGAAGCCTATGTATGCATATATCATCTATTTCTACATAAATACCATGGCATTTCGATTATTAAAATTTCACATTACATGTTTTCTACGATTTTTCTCTGTCAGAAAATGTTTGCTATTTTTGCATACACTTTCCTGTATGAATTTTAGCTTCCCTTTGTCACCATCTATAAAATAAAAATCAGGATTTTATAGAGACACATTGATAGCAGAAATTAATTTGAGGATAATTACTTGTAATATTGACTATCCCCATTCATGAACATGCTATATTTCTACATTTTATTTGGGTTTTATACTTATATCTGTATTTTCCCATTTAGTTCTGAATATTTACTCTCTACTTTATAACTATGTACTATATATTTTTGTGACTACCGTGGGATATTTTAAATTACATTTTCTATTGATTATGCTGGTGACCAGGAAACGTTACAGATCTGTAATTCTTCTTGAATTCAGCAGCTTTCTCACATTTGGATGAATGATTCTCTTTTTGCTCTGCGTAGATGGTCATCTGTTCTTTACATCCTTTATTTCCCTATTTTTCACACAATTTATTTCCATTTTATATTTTGCTGTAATAATATAGGGATTTTACTGATTTTTAAAGTTTTAAAATATTTTCAAAAGTTATGTAATTTGAAATTTTATATCATAATTTAGTGAAATCATACATGTATCTGCCACATATATTGTTACCTACTTTCATCTTTCCTCTTTTTCTATTTTTTCTTTTATTGAATTGATAGAAGCATTTTTATTAAGTGACCAGTTCAGAATTGCTATCGTTACCCTTCAGAAAGACAATAATATAATCTTTTAGAAGGTGGAGATGTATTAACTGGAATTAAGGGAAAAAATCTAGATGAAATAGGTTATTTTTTAATAAATAACTTAGAACTTATTTTTAATAAAACACTGCCATTGTTTTCATAAGGTTATACTTTTCCTTATACTTTTAACATACGTTGTGTGTAAACTATTCAGTTAAGCCACATAACACATCTGTGTTAGGAGAAAATTAGCCTTTTTATAGACATCCAGTAATATGGCATTTACTTATTTCTAATACCATGTCAAGTTTCTGAATTCTCTTGGTGTTAATACATTTTGATATACAATTCACTAACATTAGAAATTAGGTTTATTTATATGCATTAAATTCAAACTAACAAACATTCTTCAAAGAGTTAATTGGCAGGAAGCATATAAAGGAGTCTATGAAATACAGAATGAAATGTCTCTTAGAAATTTTATTTTGCCCTATACTAGTATCAATCTAGAAATATGTGTTATAGCACATCCACATAATTACCCTTTATAGCTATTTCACTTTTGGCCAGCGTTCAGGTAATGAAGACTTTTTGCTTTTTTATGGGTCCAGAGACCCATTTTCAAAATGGACCACTCTTTTAAGTCAAGAGCTCTTTTAAAATGAAATAGCAGAAAAGTGTAGAAATTTGGAACACAGGAAACAAACTCATAATGTTTCATTTTATCTAGAAGGCTCCATACTGTATTTTCAATGTCTTTTTCTTTCCTCTAAATAAAGGAAATAATTTAAAATACTCAATTTAATGCAGTGTTCCAAACGGCCAAGTGTCATAGACAATATCCTACATAATAAACAAAAGTGCACAGTAATTGTCCTTGGAAGCTGGAAGTGAAAAGCATCATAACAAAGCAAAATTCATTATTCTTTCCACAGACTTGACAATGTTAATGTGTTTCAACTGTGTTTAAACCATAAGTAAAGTACAATTCTGTTGGGTTAACTTCCTTATGCTTAACTAAATGATTCGGGGAATAAAGCAGCTTGAATTTGATTAAGCAATTTGTTTGAATTACACGATGTAATGTAACTGTGATGACATATATTTTTAAAAACTTCAGCTTAAAGTTTCTTTTTGTATGATAGGAAAACTACTCAGTAGAAAACTAAAGTACTATGATCAAAATGAAAGCAAACATAATAAAGGAAGAATGGAATAGAGGAAGATAATCAGAAGTACTATAAAATGTTTTTCAGATACCATACATATGGATTTTACCTCCTCAATTTTTTGAGAATTCACATTATCCTACATTATGTGTATTATTGCACATCATTTATATTATATATAAATGATATATCTATAATATATCCTCTTTGTTTTGTTGTCTCAGATAATTTTTCATGTTTTCCAGTTATCAAGTTAGTAAGTCTTCTAGAAAGAAAAAAAATCTAAAGATGATAATATTAACATATGGAAGAAAGTACTTGGAGGTCCCTGTACCAAGGAATAGGACACAGCTAATTTGTCACTGATCTGAAAGGAAGACGTCCCTGCCAATAAACTTCAAATAATGTGAACAATGTCTGAGAAATTTGGTCATTAAGGTTTTCTATAGACATTATATGAATTCTCACCCACTCAGAGCCACTGAAATGATAGTGTTAAGAATTGGTAAAAATAACCATCAATGAAACATTATCATTATCATCAACTGTGCTTCAAATCACTGGCTTGATGATATACTGCAAAGACCTAAATTTAGTGGAAAGGTTTCATGAAGCCTTATTTCTCCATAATAATCTGGTACAGAGTTATTAAATTCATTCTAGTCTTCCGCCTTTCCCTCCTTCTGTGTGTTTTCTCCTCTAGAGGAGAAGTGGACACTCCAACACAGGTCACAAGGATTGCAGAGGGAAACGTGTATCTAATGAAGGGAATTCCATTGATTTTAGAAATGTAAAATAATTAAAATGTGGAGGATAATTTCTCTTTAAATTTATATTGATATTTTAAAAACACATCTTCTTCTGAAGCCATTAGGAATCACATTGCATTGTACTAGATGTTACTTCTTATAAAAATGTTAAGTTTTGTTTTAATTTTTGTGTTACATAATAAATTGCAACAGACACTGTTACTCATTGAGTACAATAACCAGCTCCCTCTAAAAGGGGCTAATTAGGTAAGCTAACACTCCTTGTAACCCACAGAATGAGTTTCACAGGTATCCCTCTGTGAACCAGTTATAATTTCTCTATTATAAAATGTGTGACTATGGAAGGAGATGACTGAGTTGAATTTATCAAAAATTGTATTCTATATCCTGTTGGCCTCAGGCAAACTAGATGACTTCAAAATCTGTTTCATTCCTCTCTTATACTAATGTGAAAATAATTGTACTGCACGGGGGTATTGTGAAGTTTAGTTAAAATTTATGTAGAGTTTTATATCCATATCTATACAGTTATGCATGGGAGTCCTGTTTGTTTATATTGCTGATATGTTGTCCAAATAGGTAAGGAGAATTAGAACATTATATTTTACACAAGAAACTATGGTATTAGGTAAAATAATTTTGAACCTGATATTGAAAGTCCATGAATTGAATCCTAATGATTTTACGAGTTGAGCCATGGAAATTCCTTGGAAAAATTTTGAAACTTATCTGGAAACTTGATTTTTCTTTTGTAAAGCTGTTAGTGTTGCACTGACTTCCCATAGTTTCTGTAAATCACAAAGCTGACAGTCTTTGTAAAATCAATTATTTTGAGTGGCTATTAAGATGTTAATACACTGAGGGGCTCCTAGAGGTGAGGAGCATCAAAGTCCAGCCCAAGAGAGGATGATGTGATGAATCATCAGGGATGCATACATATACTCTCAGGGGAATTTATTCTATGGTCTGTAAAAAATTAACAAACAAACTATAATTAAAGTCAGGAGATCATCAGAGGAAGTTCTCAGGCCTGAGACAATATCAGAACCCAACAGGAAGAAGAAAGACTCCCCTTGTTCTCTGCCAAAAACTCAGCTTAGGAAAAGCCAGAGAGAGACAGAGAAGTAAACTCTGTTTACTGTATCTCTCCCAACTTATTTTTGCCTCTCCTTGCCTTGCTCTGCAAGGACTTGCAAATGGCTAAAATGGTATCCATCCCTACACTGCAATTTTCTAATGATCTGAAATAAACCCATCTTTGCTGGAGAAAAAACTGGCAGTCTATTTGTTTTAGATGAAATCAATAATTTGATTAATCAGAATACGAGCAGGGTTAAGATCTGGGTTAGTGTCAGAACCACAAAACTTGTCTCAGTTAAGTTCAGTTCAGTCGCTCAGTCGTGTCTGCCTCTTTGAGACCCCATGAACCACAGCATGCCAGGCTTCCCTGTCCATTACCAAACCCTGGAGTTTACCCAAACCCACGTCCACCGAGTCGGTGATGCCATCCAACCATCTCTTTCTCTGTCGTACCCTTCCCTTCCTGCCCTCAATCCTTCCCAGCATCAGGGTCTTTTCAAATGAGTCAGCCCTTCGCACCGGGTGGCCGAAGTATTGGAGTTTCAGCTTCAACATTAGTCCTTTCAATGAACACTCAGGACTGATCTCCTCTAGGATAGACTGGTTGGATCTTCTTGCAGTCCAAGGGACTCTCAAGAGTCTTCTCCAACACCACAGTTCAAAAACATCAATTCTTTGGCACTCAGCTTTCTTTATAGCCCAACTCTCACATCCATATATGACAACTGAAAAAACCATAGCCTTGACTAGATGGACTTTGTTGGCAAACTAATGTTTCTGCTTTTTAATATGCTGTCTAGGTTGGTCATAACTTTCCTTCCAAGGAGAAAGCGTCTTTTAATTTCATGGCTGCAATCACCATCTGCAGTGATTTTGGAGCCCAAAAAATAAAGTCAGCCACTGTTTCAACTGTTTCCCCATTTATTTGCCATGAAGTGATGGGACCAGATACCATGATCTTAGTTTTCTGAATGTTGAGCTTTAACCCAACTTTTTCACTCTTCTCTTTCACTTTCATCAAGAGGCTCTTTAGTTCTTCACTTTCTGCCATAAGGGTGGTGTCATCTGCATATCTGAGGTTATTGATATTTCTCCCGACAATCTTGATTCCAGCTTGTGCTTCTTCCAGCCCAGCGCTTCTCACGATGTACTCTGCATATAAGTTAAATAAGCAGAGTGACAATATATAGTCTTGACATACTTCTTTTCCCATTTAGAACCAGTCTGTTGTTCCATGTCCGGTTCTAACTGTTCCTTCCTGACCTGCACACAGTTTTCTCAAGAGACAGGTCAGATGGTCTGGTATTCCCGTCTCTTTCAGAATTTTCCACAGTTTATTGTGATTCACACAGTCAAAGGCTTTGGCATAGTTAATAAAGCAGAAATAGATGTTTTTCTGGAACTTTCTTACTTTTTCGATGATCCAGCAGATGTTAGCAATTTGATCGCTGGTTCCTCTGCCTTCTCTAAAACCAGCTTGAATATCTGGAAGTTCACGGTTCACGTATTGCTGAAGCCTGGCTTGGAGAATTTTGAGCATTACTTTGCTAGCGTGTGAGATGAGTGCAATTGTGCGGTAGTTTGAGCATTCTTTGGCATTGCCTTTCTTTAGGATTGGAATGAAAACTGACCTTTTCCAGTCCCGTGGCCACTGCTGAGTTTTCCAAATTTGCTGGCATATTGAGTGAGCACTTTCACAGCATTATCTTTTAGGATTTGAATTCCATCACCTCCACTACCTTTGTTCGTAATGATGCTTCTTAAGGCCCGCTTGACTTCACATTCCAGGATGTCTGGCTCTAGGTGAGTGATTACACCGTCATGATTATCTGGGTCATGAAGATCTTTTTTGTATAGTTCTTCTGTGTATTCTTGCCACCTCTTCTTAATATCTTCTGCTTCTCTTACTTCCATACCATTTCTGTCCTTTATTGAGCCCATCTTTGCATGAAATATTCTCTTGGTATCTCTAATTTTCTTGAAGAGATCTCTAGTCTTTCCCACTGTATTGTTTTCCTCTATTTTTTGCATTGATCACTGAGGAAGGCTTTCTTATCTCTCCTTGCTATTCTTTGGAACTCTGCATTCAGATGGGTATATCTTTCCTTTTCTCCTTTTGCTTTTTCTTCCCTTCAGAGCTATTTGTAAGGCCTCCTCAGACAGCCACTTAAAAATTGCCTAGATCCAAAAATTGCCTAGAATCTTGCAACTCAAACAGCAGTCCATGAACCAGCAGCATCAGCAATAATTGAGAGCATTCTTAGGCTCCATCCCAGACAGGCTGAGTCAGAATCTGCAATTTAAAAAGACGTTTGACAGCCTGGATGGGAGGGGACATTGGGGGAGAATGGATACATATGTATGTATTGTTGAGTCCCTTTGCTTGTCCTCCTAAAACTATCACAACATTGTTAACTGGCAATATTCCAATATAAAATTAAAAGTTAAACTAAATTAAAAAGATGCCTGAGTGATTGATATATACCTATATTAAAGTTACAGGTATTGGCCTTGATCATGTGATATAACTTAGGAATGCATATTCGTAATACAACCCCTTAGATCCTCCTATTTACAAATTTCCCCAAGCACAGGCCCATTTACTGATCCCTACAACCAGTGACCAGTATATCTAGAGAAGTAAGTCACCTTCAGGATTTAGGTCTTTTTAAAAATAGAGATCTCAGATAGAGCTATTGACTGTTTTATTTTATATTCTTCTTACAAAGGAAGGCTAGCCACCCTGGTTGCTTCCTTACAACTACTCAAAAAGTCATTTAAGAGTCTGAGAGGAAGTACTGGGTGTAGACCAGGGCATAAGAAAACCTGGGCATATTTTCAATGCTTAAGAAACAAACATACAGATTCCAATGCTCCAAGACCCCAAAGGCTGATTTTTCCAGGAATATTATTTTTTAAATGGATTATTCTTTGTTCATTTATAGATAAATTCACCATACCTGGCTTTATTTAAACCTGTGATTTTGCCTGTTTAGGAATTGACTGGATAGACTGGTCAGTTAGTACTCTCTTGCAATCTCTGTTATCAGAAACTTACCTCACAGTGTGCTGGACTAATGTGAGGTCCATGAATCACCTGCATGATGAACCTGGTATGCTTGTCAAAATTTCAGGTTCCTTGGCCACTTCTAAACAACGAGGATCACTGGATGGATTTGGTATTTCTTCTGGTTTCCCCAGGAACATCTAATATACAGTCAAGTCTGGAAACCACTTCTCTAGAGCATTAGTTCTTAACTCCAGTTGCATATTAGAATCACCTGAGGACATTTCAAGTCTACTCTACAGTGCTCCAAGCCCAGTGCTTCTGATTTATCTGGTCTATGGAGTTGAGATGGGCAGACATCAGTATTAAATGTCCTACGGTGATTCTAACCAGTTTTCCTGCTAATATAGCCCACAACTAACTGGTGACCACAAAATGAGGCGCCAAAGAATTGATGGTTTTGAATTGTTGGAGAAGACTCTTGAGAGTCCCTTGGACAGCAAAGAGATCAAACCAGTCAATCCTAAAGGAAATTAACACTGAATATTCATTGGAAGTACTGATGCTGAAGCTCCAATACTTTGGCCACATGATGCAAAGAGCCAACTCAATGGAAAAGTCCTTGAGGCTAGGGCAGATTGAAGACAAAAGGAGAAGAGGGTGGTAGAGGATGAGATGGTTAGACAGCATCACTGACTCAGTGGATATGAATCTGAGCAAACTCCGGGAGATGGTGAAGGACAGGAAAGCCTGGCATACTGCAGCCCATGGGGTCGCAAAAGTTGGACATGACTTGGCAACAATGAACACATGAAAATAATTAGGTCAACATTGGTGCTTTGCCATCCTGAGTGGGCACTCTGTACCTTAAACCCCATTCTGATGTTCACCTAATGCTTCCCTCTCTGCTCATCAAAAGTCAATCTATCATTTTAAGGCAGATCAGTGAAGAAGTGTCCATCTTCAAAATCAAAAGAGAACAATTTACAGATATACTCTCACATATCTTGCATTTGGATTCATTATACTTAGCCACAGTTCCTTGCTTTCACAGGATGGCTACTGTATTTCATTTTGGAGAAATGAAGCATATTTCAAGCAGAGGAAATGGTGCAGTAAGTGTAGTCTTCACTAAAATGTCATTAAGTGACTTCTTTTAATTCATGAAGCAGGTCATGAGTGATAGTAGGAAGACATGAGATTCTTATTCTATTTTCCTTACAAGTCATTTTAGCAATATTGTCATGTAGCTTCTTTGTCAAAAGAAAACAGGCAAAATTATTATAACAGGTGTAGTTCGATGGATAGTTATATTAAAAAACTGTGTCTAAATCACAAATATTATAAATAAAGTAACACCCTACCAGAGACAGATATAAGAAGGATCTCTGAAGTTTATCCTTTTGTAAAGTAAAAAAGGAAATTGCTTTTTTAAAAAGTACAAGTTTTAGGATAGGGTGATAGTTTACAAAGAAAGATGTGCATTTATGTAGACACAATAATTTTATATAATTGATTAGATAAAAGAGAGCTTAGAAATACTCTAGCACTCATTCACTTGTTTACATGTGGGAAAAAGACAAATACCATTAGAGATTATGTGACCTTTTCTACACTGTAGTTAAAAGCAGCAAGAAGTGTCCTGACTTCTTGCCTGTGTTCTTCCCACTCCAACATCTTCTTTGTCTTTGAAAGGATAAATGAAATTAAGTATAAGAATCTGACATTTATATTCATACCATGAAATCAGGTGTTTTAAAGGCGTGATTGATTTCTAAGGTGCAAAAGATCACTAATGCATGAGCATTTAAATACCTAAATTGGATGTAATAATATATTTTATAGAAGATTTAAAATGGCCTGGGCTTTTAATGTTAATAGTTTTCAAACATATCCTAATAGGTAGGCCAATTAATGCAGAATGAATACTTAGCACCATCATTTAAATAATGTGAAAATTAAATGTGCTTCTTATCTTTTTTCCCTTTTATTCTGAGACACTAAGTGTTGGTTTGCATCTGGTAAGCTTTACTATTCACATGTGGCTTTTGTAGTGCAGTTTGTAAATAAAGCAGGACTAGAAGCAACTTCAAATTAAAAAATAAAATCCATGGCCAATAGTCTCCTGAAAGACTGGTTAGATGGCAGGTGGATAGAGTGATACTTGGCAAATTACCTACTCCATCTTCTCTTCATTCCCTGATTTATAAAAGAGGACTTACAACTATTCCTTTATTAAAAGATAATTTGTGTAAAGATTCAGTATTTACATTTTAAAGAGCCCATTCAGATTGTCAAGCACAACTTTTGTAGCTAATTATTTTTGAGACTATTTTTGAAGAAAATAAAAGAAAGGCCGCAGTCTTGAGTAGTCTGGGTGGAGTAGGATTACAAAGTTATTAGTGCAGAATAATTACATTAGAATAAGTTTTTTGTATTCCATATAAAATTTTGAGCACCCCATATGGTGATAGTGGAATAATCATTTAAATAAGTAAAACCTTGTTTGAAATAAACATAATCTGTTTTAGGAAAGGTGAAGTACTTTCTCAAGGAAGTTAGGTGAGATAAACTGAATAAGAGAACTGAAAGTCTGATTCAGAATACCTACTAACTGTGAAAGGTTGGGGAATACTGTAGATGAACGTGGACCAAATGTCATAAAAGGAGTGTGAAGTGAAAGTCGTTCAGTCGTGTTCAACTCTTTGCGACGCTCTGGACTGTAGCCCACCAGGCTCCTCTGTCCAGGGAATTCTCCAGGCCAGAATACTGGAGTGGGTAGCTACTCCCTTCTCCAGGGGATCTTCCCAAACCAGGGATCAAACCCAGGTTTCCCGCACAAGTCTAGAGCCAATTCACTATCCGCTGAAAGAAATGAAGATTATCCCACTGATTTTAGTACTAAATGCACATTGCAGATTTAGCATTTTCCCTGATAATTTGTGAGAGGCGCATTTAGCTAGTGAGGAAACCTAGTTAGTTGCCTGTCCAGTAAGTGAAATGCCACATAGCTTTTTGTTCTGTATGCATTATTTCATATGCTATAATGCTTAGGTTGTGATTTTCAAACGAAGACAAATTTAAAAATACTTTTTTTTTTTTTAAATGCACACTCAAAAGAAACCACAACCAGCTTTGATGCTGAGAGTAAACATAAGCCAAGAATTCCAACAAACTCTTAGAGGGTAAGTCAAGGGCTGGAGAGCCTCACTGGGGCAGGCAGGACACGGGGTGTGGCAGTAAACGGAGAGGCAGTGCACCAAGCACCAGCTGGACTCGTTCTGGTGGGCCTCCTTCTTGTACGTGGTCACGGTGTTGCACAGATGGATGGCGATACACAAATGCATCAACATATCTTCAAATAATTCAAATCACTATTCTTCTTGGTGCCAAACTTAATCAGATAATCTGAGCTTTGCTTTTTAAGGGACAAAATATTTATTAGCTGTAGTACATTAACAAGAAAAACAATGCAACTGTAGGCTGAAATGCCTCTGATAACTTGACTTTTGAATGTATTATGCTAATACTGCCAAGCAGATGTTTCAGCTCTGTGACCATTTTATGGGGTTGGCCAAAAAGTGTGTTCAGGTTTTCCTGTTAGATGTCATGGAAAACCATGAAGGAACCTTTTGGCCAATCCAATATATGAGCTGCTGGAGGAAAATTTGAGAATTTTTTTTCTTTATATCTGAGGATGCTTTTAAATCAATTAAACTTAAGATAGTCATGATGAGGAGAGAAAATCCATTCTGGTAACTCTTAAGTGATATTTCTTTTGGTAATGGCTGTTTTGGGGGTATCTGTCAGAGAGATTTTCTCACCACTAAGTTAAACCAATGATGATTCTTTCTCATCCAACAATGAATTGGATATTATTTGTAATCTTTGAAAAACCTTCAGGGGCTGCGATATGAAGGTTTGAGCATTTCACAAATAATTGCACACATTTGGTAAAATCATTTCTCAGTTTAGTGTCTAAGATGGAAAGTATAGCTCTAGGCGCATCTAATGACCCTCCCACCGTAGACAAGGATGAGTACTCTGTGTGAAGGGTATAATAGGATAAAAGGATTCAGATTCTTGAATCCTTTGATTATGATTCATTTCATAGATAGTAAGTCTTTAGCTGCTTCGCTGATTCTTCAACAAAGTGTCAGGTTTTTTCTGGTAGCTGATGGCATAAAATCATCCATGCCCTGTGACTTAACAAAAGCCAGTTAAAATTTTCCATATAACATTGATTTCATACTAATGGTAATAACTTACCTTCTTTATATGCTGTGCATTACTCAATTGGTTACTACATGATTAGATGTATGATAATTAGTGAAAGGGAAAAATTCACAACAATTTTCAAATTTGCTGCACTGTCATCTTGAAATGCTATTGACAGTAAAAATAGCAACCGAGGTGGAAGAGATATGAAATATGAAAATTACAATTTGGCAACAACCACAATAATAATTGTTTAGACAAGAGGTACTGATAGTTACTAAATTGAGAGAACTGTAAGAAACAGAGTATTGTCGGTACCTCCCAAAAGATACTAATTAATTATCAGCACAATAACAGAATCTTTGCCATGTAGAAACCTGGCAGATACCACTGTAGCCAGGTGATCATAACTAACTTTACCAATAATGGGATAACTTTGCCTTCTAATTAATGATTAATCAAAAGTACATTTCTTTTCTGGTGTTCCTCCCCAAAATGTGCAACTTGAATTTAAATATGAGGATACTTCAGACAAAGTTCTATAAATAAAGAGCTTGCACTGTTCCAAAATGTCAAGGACACAATAGAAAGACTAAAGAACTGTTCCAGATTAAAGAAGACTAATGAGGAATGACAATTAAATGCAACATGTGGTCCTGGCTTAGATTTTAGACCTGAAGTTTGTTTCCTTTGCCATAAAGAACATTAGTGGGACAATTAAAATTTGAATAAGGAATGTAAATTGGATAACAGTGCTGGTTTAATGTCAGTTTTCTGAATTAACTATGCGTGAGAATTTTGTGACTCTTAGGAAATATATGCTGAAATATTTAGGGGTAAAAGAGCGTCATATACAACACTTACTGTTAAATGATTTAGATACTATAAAGGATGTATGGACAGAGAAATAAGGGGAATGACAATACAAATGCCCACATATCAGAAAGGAAGGGTTTATGACAATGCT
Organism: Okapia johnstoni; assembly: GCA_024291935.2. Lineage (NCBI taxonomy): Eukaryota > Metazoa > Chordata > Mammalia > Artiodactyla > Giraffidae > Okapia > Okapia johnstoni. The sequence continues at coordinate 55,691,217 of CM044312.1, forward strand.
ACTCAGCACTAGGGCACTGAGGAGGCATAGGCATAGGGACAGGACACACAGTCTGAGGGAGATTTCCATAGGGATCCTGTCTGACCTTCTACTCAAAATATGCTCCATGGACGGGAAATATGGACACTAGCTGGAAAATCATTAGACACACAGAACTTTTGGTCCTACTCAAGATCTAACATTCAAAAACTTGCATTTTAATAAGGTCATCAGGTGAGTTGAAGGTTATGAACTTCTGAGAAGCACTGCTCTGTAACCTTCACACCAGGTATAAGGTGGCTGGAGTCATAGGAATGAAGTGGGAAAAACTGGAGTCTTGCTATGCTTAGAGATGCCTTCCTTGGAATATATCTGGAATGTGAGTCATTGTTACTGTTATTCAACTTTATGCTAAAACTCAAAGGACCTAAAAATCATCGTCAGCATTTTTATGCTTTCCTTATCTTGAACTAGAATTTTCACTTGAAATTGTTGTAAAATCAGTGCAGAAAGTTACGATCAGTATTATTTTAAATGAAATAGCATGGAACAAAGTAAAAAATATGAAAATTCATTACACATGGTTAGTAAATCCTGTGTCACCCTGAAGACATGGAACTGTTCCCAAGTTTGGTCCAGATGTAGTGATTGATGATTCCATACATCTCAGGAAAGTATGAAAAAAATATATTACCCACATAATAGGCTTTCTGGGGAGAGCAGAGCGACTTGAAGTAGGCTAAAAAAAATGACTTCAGAGAGTAATGTAAGGGGAGTAGCGTGGGGTTTTCATGGTGTTAAGAAGTGGAGATGTGGCAAAAATTCCCTTGAGCAAACTGGACCCTGAGTGGCTTGAAATCCCACACCTCTCTTAGCTCCAGCAGAAGGAACTTATTAGTTTCCCCAGGTGTGAGGTAAGGGAAAAAGGGAGTATGCTGGGGCTCGGAGGCTGTCAGTAGCCAAGTATCAAAAGCTGAGCCACACTCTTCATCACAGAAAGCACCACACATGTCATGGCAATTTTTCTCAGCAGTACGTGTGCACATGTACATGCACTGGATTCTGAGAAGACATATTCTTTTGGTTTGTGGTTAGAAAAGTTTGAAAGTCAGAAACCTCAGAGTTGATGAACAGGTTACATTAAGTTATTGCTTAAAGAACACAGATTCATAGTGTTGTTTTTTTTCTCCTTCCCTGAATTCATCACCAGATTAAGTGCAGAAATGAATTTTAATGGTCTCACTCAGGTTCTTACTGTCTCCCTTTTCTTTTATTCCAGGGAATTTAAGGACTGGGAAATTTAAAGTCCATATATTAGCACTCTTACTGTCTGCCAAGCCATTTGGTTCAGGTGAAGTGTATTGCTAAAGTTATTTCATTTAATTTAAACTTGACAATTAGACCCTGTGGTCCAGTTCCAACACAGAACAATCTTATGGTATAAATACTTGAATCCCACATATATTAATCTTTCTCACAGCATATTTCTTGATATTTCATTCTTATCTATTGTTTAGCACAATTTGGGACAGATTTTCTGAATTTTTAGAATCCATAAAAACAGAAATTCAAAATAACCTTCTATTTCTACCCAGCAGAAGTTCTTACTATTATTTGGTTTAACCAGACAGGTGTAAATTTTATGCAATATATTTTATTATCAAGCAGAATTTAATTAATACAAAATATTTTATTTCAATCAGCCTACAATATATTTAGCACCTGTTTTGCCTCATGACTCCTTCTGCTAACCCCTCTCCCAACATTGACCCTGATTACAGCATTTCAGGACATTCCTGTATTAGTGTATATTGGCTTTTATCTAACATTCTAATTATTTCCTTTTTCTTGGAGTTATACCTATGACTTATGGTCACATGACTAGGATTTTCAGAGATATAACTTTCTGACATAGTAAGTATTTAATTTCCTTATTCTTGAGCTAAGAGTACTTTTAAATGTAGATAATTTGGCAATGAGATGATGCCAATCACACAGACATGCACATACACATACATATACACACACACACACATTTACACACACAGAGCCTGATAGACAGATGGAAAATGTTGATTAAAATGATATCACTTTTCAATGTTAATTGGACTGTGATCTCACTGTATAATAAGCTTCCATTTTCAAAAAGTCTGCAATGTGAGGTGATTTGGACACTGCATTTTAGATTAGAACATAGCAGACTATACAGTTTTCTGCCTTAAAAAGCACAATTACCACTCTTTAAAAGAACAGCAGAAGTCACTAGAAAACCTGACATGTGAGGGTCTTATGATGTTCATCTAGAAGCAGTCTCAGCCTGTGAGTTGGAAGCTATGTGAAGAGAAATGAAGAGTAAAGACACATTTCTGCTTTGTATTTTTCTCTCTAGGTACTGCTAGAGATTTTTATCAATAAATTTTGAGCATTTTTCTTTTTTTTTTTTTGGTTGTTCTGCTGCCACTTCTACTTTTTAAAATTATTTTTTAGTTACTTTAGTCATCTTTCTTCTTTTTATTTTAATTTACTCTCTTAAATGCTATAAAATTCAAAGATATAGATGGGCTTGTGGAAGAATGTTGATTAGATAAGAGGAAATACTGGTGGGGCTTTTTTCTCCTCCTGAAAGTTTGCTCTGGGACCTCAGTTTTCAAAATTGCCTAAGTTTTATCTGAACTTACATTTGGAAAAGACTCAGAGGAAGTGCTTAGTTTTGCTCCCAGCAGAGCAGTAAAGATAACTAGCTGTGGTAGTCTAAATGCCATATGGTCTATGACTTTAAATTAGAGTACAAACACCTTTGGAGAAAATCTTACTGACAAAAAGGAAGAGATATCATCTATTACTATTGGGTTTTCCTTAATATGAAGCTCTATCACGTGGCATTCCAAAGTACTCTGTGCCCCATATTCCAGAAGTGACATACTCGTTAAAATACCTTGGCTCATTTTCAAGTCTCATTTTATTAACTTTTTTTGCTATCTCACCACACATTTGGGTTTGTTATTGTATAGTTGAGCTAAAAATTTGATTTCCAGAATGTTTGAGAAACACATGCTTATTAATAGCATGGATTGATCAAATAATAATGTATGTGAAACCAATTAGTCAACAGTTGCTGTTTGAGGTAATTTTCCATTTTAAATTGTAAGTTTCAAAGGTCAAGGACAAAACAACAAATGATGAAAAATGAAGTTTAATTGGTAATTTAGTTATGAAGTTACATATTACATGAAAATAAAAATATATTAATGTATTATCTGCCCATTAGATATCTATATTTTTACCTAAATCATCAATTAAAATAACTACTAAAGTATTCCATGGGTGACTTCCTTCTTTTCTTAACTAATTAAGATTAAATTTTTTATGAGAATATTAAACAAAGTACCTCATACACTGTCTTTCAGCACATATGTTAGGCCTAATCTGAAAATGAGGGTACCAAAGAAATTGTGAAATGCCTTACTAATCTCATGACAAACATAACTACTGAGTTAATTTAAAAACGACAAAGGGGACAGAGTTACTTAAAGATTATACTTTAAGAGTGTTATAAGTCTAACTGTTGTAGAGCAACAGACATATGAGTGCTTCTGTGTGCCATGTCAGGGATGGCGCTGGCCTGGATTTTAAATCATGCTTAAAGACAGCTGGATTTATGAGAGCCAAGAAAGTGGAATTGATTTAAAATGACTTGAAACTATTGCTCCCAACCCATTTTGGGCTTCTGGGGAGTAATTCATTCTCTGTCTTAGAATTTATTGTGAAACATTTCATTAATACCTGGGGATGTTTTAATATCTTTCAGTTCAGTTCAGTTCACTTGCTCATTCATGTCTGACTCTTCGCGACCCCATGGACTGCAGCACGCCAGGCCTCCCTGTCCATCACCAACTCCCAGAGTTTACTCACACTCGTGTCCATTGAGTTGGTGATGCCATCCAACCATCTCATCCTCTGTCTCCCCCTTCTTCTCCTGCCTTCAATCTTTCCCAGCATCAGGGTCTTTTCCAATGAGTCAGTTCTTCAAATCAGGCGGCCAAAGTATTGCAGTTTCAGCTTCAGTATCAGTCATTCCAAGGAATATTCAGGGCTGATTTCCTTTAGGATGGACTGGTTGGATCTCCTTGCAGTCCAAGGGACTCTCAAGAGTCTTCTCCAACACCACAGTTCAAAAGCATCAATTTTTTGGTGCTCAGCTTTCTTTATAGTCCAACTCTCACATCCATACATGACCACTGGAAAAACCATGGCCTTGACTAGATGGACATTTGTTGGCAAAGTAATGTCTCTGCTTTTTCATATGCTGCCTAGGTTGGTCATAACTTTCCTTCCAAGGAATAAGTGTCTTTTAATTTCATGGCTGCAGTCACCATCTGCAGTGATTTTGGAGCCCCCCAAAATAAAGTCTGTCACTGTTTCCATTGTTTCCCCATCTATTTGCCATGAAGTGATGGGACCGGATGCCATGATCTTAGTTTTCTGAATGTTGAATTTTATGTCAACTTTTTCACTCTCCTCTTTCACTTTCATCAAGAATCTCTTTAGTTCTTCTTCACTTTCTGCCATAAGGGTGGTGTCATCTACATATCTGAGGTTATTGATATTTCTACCAGGAATCTTGATTCCAGTTTGTGCTTCATCCAGCCCAGCATTTCTCATGATGTACTCTGCATATAAGTTAAATAAGCAGGGTGACAATATACAGCTGTGAGGTACTCCTTTTCCTATTTGGAACCAGTTTGTGGTTCCATGTCCATTAATACCTTTATAAGGCATCAATAGTAAAATAATCCAAGTAATTGAATCATTAGTACTAGGGAAACTCTCTGTGCACTCCTCCCTGACCCTGGTCCATTTCTCCTCCTCCCTGTGAAAACCATGATCCACGCTTTTGTATTTATCATACATTTTTTTCAAAGGAATTGTTTCACATGTATGTATTCTTAAAATATACATTATTTAGTTTTGCATGTTTTGGGGCTTTATATGAAAAGTATCATTGATGATAAACATTTAGATTGTTCCTAGTTTTTTGGGCATCACGAACAATGCTGCTATGAAAATTCTTTTATATGACTCCTTGGGCATTTGGGATAGAATTTCTCTAGGGTATATGCCTAGGAATGGACTTTCTGGGCCTTAAGACTCACATCATCAACTGGTTGAATTTAGGTTTATCTGTAATATAGTTTCCCAATTTTTATTCCTGCCAGCTCTGTGTGATAGTTCTCAATGTACCACATCCAAAAATAATCCCTAAAGTAGGCAAAATATTCAAAGTTCTGTCAATCCAATTCATGTGAAATTGTACTTTAGTATTGTTTTGATTTGCAGTTTCCACAAAATTTCCCATGAAGTTTACCATGCTTTCATATTTTTGTATGTTATGTGTGCCTCTTCCACTTAAAATAAATGGCATTGATTTTCAATCAATTTTTAATTTGGTTAATTTCCCCCCTAATTTGTAACAGTAAATGATACATTCTGATACAATGCCCTTATCAGTATTATATGTTAAAAGACATATGTTAAATGTGCAGCTTTTAACTTTAAAATTTTCTCTTTGATTAATGAAGGCTCTAAGTGTATAATTTTTTTTATCATGAGTTGTACTTTTTATACGGAGAATGGCACCCCACTCCAGTACTCTTGCCTGGAGAATCCCACGGACGGAGGAGCCTGGTGGGCTACAGTCCATGGGGTCGCTAACAGTTGGACACGACTGAGCGACTTCACTTTCACTTTTCCCTTTCATGCACTGGAGAAGGAAATGGCAACCCACTCCAGTATTCTTGCCTGGAGAATCCCAGGGACGGCGGAGCCTGGTGGGCTGCCGTCTATGGGGTCGCACAGAGTCGGACACGACTGAAGCGACTTAGCAGCAGAAGCAGCAGTACTTTTTATATCTTATTTAATAAGTTATTACCTTAATTTCATGACATTTTCTCCTACATTTACTTTTACATTAGCCTTAAAAGTTTTTCACATTTTCATTATTTGGATTTAATTTTTCTATACAACCTATGGGCTGCCCTGGTAGCTCAGCTGGTAAAGAATCAGCCTACAATGCAGGAGACCCCCGTTAGATTCCTGGGTCAGGAAGATCTGCAGGAGAAGGGATAGGCTATCCACTCCAGTATTCTTGAGCTTCCATGGTGGCTCAGCTGGTAAAGAATCTACCTGCAATGTGGGAGACCTGAGTTCAATCCCTGGGGTTGAGGAGATTCCCTGGAAAAAGGAACAGGTACCCACTCCAGTTTTGTCTAAAGTGGGATCCAAAATTATCTTTTGCTAAATAGATACCCAGATGCACAATCATCCTTCAATGAATGGTCCATTCTTTCTCCAGCTGATCTTCAGAAGCAAATCAGACTGATACCAAGATTTGCAACACTAGGAATCTGCTTCTGGGATCTTAGTATTTGATCATTGGCTATTTCACTATCCATATACAAATATTATTGTTTAGCTATAATTACAATTTTACAATAATTTTGGTAAGGCTACATAATATCCTTTTATAGTTTTAAAAAATATTTTCTTGAAATTTTACAGACTTTAGAATTATGTTATATTGGATTTTTATGGGAAAAGAAATGTGTGTATACATTAATGTTGAGAGAAATGTCAGTCTCATAACATTGTGTCTTTTTCAGGGATATATTGACTGAACCATATGAAATTGCTGATATCTGACCGAATTTGACCTAACAAAACAGCAGTATCATATAGTTCAACTTAATAGCTTACCTCTCAATTTATTTGTACTTCTTTAATGTTTTTCATTAAAATTCTATTATTAATATTTTCTCCATGAATTCACAAATATTTTTGTTAAATTTAACTCTAGGCAAAGATTTTCATTTTAATCTTTTATTGTGAAATAAATTCCTGTTTAAAATTATACTTTTGTTTGCTAGTATAATTTACTTAAACTCATCTTTTATGTATTAATTATATTTCCTTAACTAAATCCTTTAGTATGATATTTATATGAACAGTGATCAGCAATGTCTTTGTCTCATTCCTTGGGCTTCCCTGATAGCTCAGTTGGTAAAGAATCCTCCTGCAATGTGGGAGACCCTGATTTAATTCCTGGGTCGGGAAGACCCGCTGGAGAAGGGATAGGCTACCCACTCCAGTATTCTGGCCTGGAGAATTCCATGGACTGTATAGTTCATGCGGTTCACAAAGAGTCAGACATGACTGAGTGACTTTCACTTTGTCTCATTCAGTTCTTGATTTTAAAGGGTAGGCTTAAATTTTTTCATTATTAAAATATAATGTTTGCTTGAGGTTTTTGATCAATTACCTTAATAGGTTGAGGAGTTATCACTTGTAATCTTAGTTCACAAAAAGGCTTTACTTTATCATGAATGAAGGTTGAAAATTATCAACAGATTTTTCTGTATTTATTGATAGGAACATGTGGATTTTGTCCTTTTAACTGATAAATTATAGTGCAGAGTATTATTGATAGGCATTTGTGGAGAAATATATATGTTTTTCCCAGTATTTTTTACATTTAAAAAATTAGGTAACATGCTTACATAAAAGTGAGTAAATATGTACATATGGTACAAAATAATATTTATAAAATGAACACTTATTTGCTTTCTCCACCACAAGAGAGAGAAAACTATCATTATCCCAAAGGCTAGCCAGAAATAAATACTAGGCAAAGTTTTGTAAACAAAATAATAATAATAATGATAATTTACCTGTATTTGCTTCTGGAGAGCAAACAATTCTAACCTCTGCCCTGAAGGGAGACATTGTCTCTGTCTTCCCAACTCGTGTGCTCTACAACACCCTTAACAGTTTGGAACATAACACCTTTTGAACAAAGGCCAAAACAAGATGTGCCGCAACATGGGAGTTTCGTGGAGAGTAACCTAGCGGGGTTTGGAGTTGTCTGTTTCAGGGATGGCTAGATGACCTCTCTCTGCAAAGAAGGGAGTTTCATGTTTGGAGACCAGAAAGGCAGTTGGTAACAGAGACCACAAATACTCGTAATATCCATTCTTTGTCTTTGTCCTCGATTTACCACTAGACATCACTTCTCATGCCCCTTGCAACTACGTGAAGTTCTGTGATTAGTTCTCATCAATAGACCATGGGTGAAATTATGCGCTAACAATTACCAAAGTTATTAAGAGGGGATATACCTTCCACATGTTCTGCTCTTTTTCTTTTGTGTGACAGCAAACACCAAGAATCCAAGACCTCAGAAAATGACAAAAGTGCTCAGTGAGTAGAGTCTAGTAGGCTCCTGACTGAACAGAGCAAAGCCTCCTTTCTGACTTTAGTCAGACTATAAAATAAGGGATAATTTTATTTTGACTTATTAAACCTCTGAGACAGTTGTTACAGCTACTAACCTTCCCTGATTCATACAGAGATCGTAGTAATTTATAACAGCATTGTATTGGATACTTATCATACGACAGATACCATGTATTAGCAAATTTAATTCTCTCACAAGCCTATGACAAAGGTTTTACTAACCCCTCTGAGAAATTACTTTCCTCTTCAAATCTGTCACATGCCTCCTAAGGGCGGGTGTTAGTACTTAAGCTAGTTTTAACTGGACCCTCAATGTGTGCTCTTAACCTGTTTTCTATTATGCCTGTAGTCAGTTTCTTAGTGTACCAAACAAATAAACAAAAATCATATCCTTAGTCTTGGGTAAATCCATCAACTCAAACTGAAACTATCAAACTGTAGCTCATCAAAGTTTGGTCTGTAGAGTAAGAATTCATAATTACAACACAGCTGAAGGGAAATGTGAAGCATACTCATGAGCTAACAGTTTAATTAATAATGCATACGGCACTGCTGCTTAACATTCATCACTGCTGTAAGTTTACAGAGAACTGAAGCTCTGATCATTTATATGGAAAACTACTTCCATCATTTTAACTTCTAATGCCCCCCCCACATATATTTGAGGTTGTTTATGTGTATATGATACTTTACTTATACTATTAAAATATTTGAAATTATATTTACAAATTTTTGAAACAATCTTGAGTTTATACAAATCAAAGTTATAAATGTTTTAAAAGATCTTAATGTATTTTTAAAAGTATGGTGTTCACGTGATATCCTATTATCTCCTAATTTCTTTACATTTTTTCTACAAACAAGAATGCTCTTCTGCACAAATTCAGTATAATCATTCCTCCTTCTTTCTCTACTTCAAACACACACACACACACACACACACACACACACACACACACACACCCCTTATTCCTACATTTCTCTATATCTATATGTTGAAAACTACAAGTTCACACCAATCAGTTCAGTTCAGAGGCTCAGTCATGTCCGACTCTGCGACCCCATGAACTGCAGCACGCCAGGCCTCCCTGTCCATCACCAACTCCCAGAGTCCACCCAAACTCGTGTCCATTGAGTCAGTGGTGCCATCCAACCATCTCATCATATGTCGTACCCTTCTCTTCCTGCCCTCAACATTTCCCAGCATTAGGATCTTTTCAAATGAGTCAGCTCTTCGCACCAGATGGCCAAAATATTGGAGTTTCAGCTTCAGCATCAGTCATTCCAATGAATATTCAGGAATGATTTCCTTTAGGAAGGAATGGTTGGATCTCCTTGCAGTCCAAGGGATTCTCAAGAGTCTTCTCCAACACCACAGTTCAAAAGCATCAATTCTTCAGTGCTCAGCTTTCTTTATATTCCAACTCTCACATCCATACATGACCACTGGAAAAACCATAGCCTTGACTAGATGGACCTTTGTTGGCAAAGTAATGTCCCTGCTTTTCAATATGCTGTCTAGGTTGGTCATAACTTTCCTTCCAAGGAGTAAGCATCTTTTAATTTCATGGCTGCAATCACCATCTGCAGTGATTTTGGAGCCCAAAAAATAGTCAGCCACTGTTTCCATTGCTTCCCCATCTATTTGCCATGAAATGATGGGACTGGATGCCATGATCTTAGTTTTCTGAACTTTGAGCTTTAAGCCAACTTTTTCACTCTCCTCTTTCACTTTCATCAAGAGGGTCTTTAGTTCTTCTTCACTTTCTGCTATAAGGGTGGTGTCATCTGCATATCTGAAGTTGTTGATATTTCTCCCGGTAATCTTGATTCCAGCTTGTGCTTCTTCCAGCCCAGTGTTTCTCATGATGTACTCTGCATATAAGTTAAATAAGCAGGGTGACAATATACAGTCTTGACATACTTCTTTTCCTATTTGGAACCAGTCTGTCGTTTCATGTCCAGTCTAACTGTTGCTTCCTGACCTATATACAGGTTTCTCAAGAGGCAGGTCAGGTGGTCTGGTATTCCCATCTCTTTCAGAATTTTCCACAGTTTATTGTGATCCACACAGTCAAAGGCTTTGGCATTGTCAATAAAATAGAAATAGATGTTTTTCTGGAACTCTCTTGCTTTTTCGATGATCATACCAATACCTTCAATCTTAATCCAATACCAGTAATTTATTCTCCTTTTCTCCCTTTCAAATTTGGCAATGCCTTCTCCTTCAGTGAGAAACCAGTGTTCACTATCCCTCACAGCTATACTTTCTGTTGTATCTACTTCCCTTACATGGATGACTTGCTCATCCTGCTCAGGTTCCAGCAGCCTGAGACAGGTTCCCTTCTCACACACGTGGACACTGACATTTCACGCATGACTGCCCTGACCCATCACATGGATGTTCTCCTTGTCCTACTCCAGCTCTAACACCCTACTATTCTTACCTTATCCAGACTCTGACACCAAACAAACATGCCTTCCCCACCTACTTGGTCACTAATATCCCACTGAGGGCATCTAAAATTCTCACCATAGTACACATAAATACAGAAAGTATACCTGTGAAGGATAGTGAAAGTTGATTTTTCACCTAAGGAAAAGGGACTGAAAAAATTGGAAAGGGAAAAAGTAAAACAGACTCTGTGGTATTGGATTAGATTTGAAGATACTGGAACAAATTTTTAGTTTTCAATATACAGATATTGAAATGCTTACCTTTCTCTTCCTTGTCTCACGATTTTGAGTTCAAATTTTTCATGAACAGTAGGAAAGATGAAGAGAACCAAAATTACAATTTTTAACAGCTGTATTATTTTCTATGTTTGTGCTATATTTTTTAAATTCATTCTTTTAGTCTTTGATACCTTAAGAGTCTTGAATTTTTCCCTCTAATACTGTAATGATTTTTGGATCCTTAGTTTATTAGAGAATGTAGCTAAAACTGAAATTACTAGATTGTAGCATGCCAAATTCTTAAACCTTTACAATATGACAAGGAAAAAAAAAGCTCTCCCGCGTAGCTCAAATGGTAAAGAATCTGCCTGCAATTTGGGAGACCCAGGTTTGATCCCTGGATCAGGAAGATCCCCTGGAGAAGGGCATGGCAACCCACTCCAGTATTCTTTCCTGGAGAATTCCACGGACAGAGGAGCCTGGCAAGCTACAGTCCATGGGGGCACAAAGTGTCAGACATGACTGAGTGACTAACACACACATGTTCACTGTTATAATCTCCTTTTCTTTGCTGTTGTTGTTCAATCACTACGTCGTGTCTGACTCTTTGTGACTCCATGGACTGCAGCAGGCCAGGCTCCTCTGTCCTCCACTGTCTCCCAGAGTGTCCTCAAATTCATGTCCTTTGAGTCAGTAATGCCAACCGTCTTACCTCTGCTGCCCCCTTCTCCATTTGCCTTCAATCTTTCCCAGCATCAGGGTCTTCTCCAATGAGTCCGCTCTTTGCATCAGGTGGTCAAAGTATTGGGGCTTCAGTTTCAGCAATTATGCTTCCAGTGAACATTCAGGGTTGATTTCCTTTAGGATTGATGGTTTGATCTTGCAGTCCAAGGGACTCTCAAGAGGCTTCTCCATTTCTTTAATTACCAATAAAATTACATGCTTTTTCTTGTTTATTTCCCACTTTTCCTGTGAATTATTTTTTCATGCTGACACTACTTCTTATAGTACTTTCTTGATGATTCCTAAAAGTCTGTTTATATTAAGCAAAGTAATATGCTGTCATATTTATTGCAAATATCCTTACTAGCTTTTCTTTTTTGCTTTTATGATATATTTTAACGTATTATAATTGCAAACCGTTTTAATCTTATTGAATAACTTCTTTGGCATATTTAGAAAATTCTACCTCAATGGTAATTTAACTGTTTATCTAACACTCCCTTCTAAGGGCTTTTATGGTTTTAACTTTCATATTTAGCACTAACTATATATGTCAAAGACTTGTTTTGTGTGGTTTCTGGTGAAGATTTGATTTATTTCTTTTCTTAATATAGCACAATTTTCCCTATATTATTAGTTAAACATGTTTCTTTATTTAAATATTACATTATATATATTAATATCCATTTGGAGGCAATTTCGTATATTCTGTCCACTTTTCAAATCTTATGTCAATACTGCAGTGTTTAAATTATCGTATGTTTAAATAGCCAATAGAATGAAAAAATTCCTTTCACACCTCATTAAAAGAGTTCTGGAGTCAAGTCCAATGTGGAGGTGGTGGGGATGGGAGGAGGTATAGGAGGGAGGGTTTTCCCACGCTAACAAGCAACTCTCAGACATCAATAGTTCATGCAAGAATTTAACTCAATTCAACTCAATTCTGATACTATCTTCCTCAGAGAGCATCACATTCCACCAGTTAAGGGTTCAGTCTTATAAGACTACCCCCAACCTCCATTCCAGATGCTAGTCACAAGCTCATGTTGCTACCTGCAATTCTGACTGTCTGGCTATAAATCAGAAGTTCCCACAATCAATCCTTCCTTGGGTTCAACTAGTTTTCTGTAATGGCTCACAGAACTCAGAACATCTTTTCACTAACTAGATTACCATTTTATTATATAAATAAAATCTAACTTAGGAACAGCCAGAGAGAAGATGCACAGGACAAGGTGAGGGGAAGAGTGAGGAGCTTCCGTGCCCTCTCCAGCAGCTAACACTCTCCCCACACTATATGTGTTCACCTACTCAGAAGTTCTCCAAGCCCCATCATTTTGGGTTTTTATAGAGGCTTCAATACATGTGCTCAGTCGCTCAGTCATGTCCAACTCTTTACATCCCCCTGGACAGCAGTCTGCCAGCTCCTCTGTCCATGGAATTTTCCAGGCAGGAACACTGGAGCAGGTTGCCATTTCCTTCTCCAGGGAAGCTTCCTGGCCCAAGGATCGAACTCACATCTCTTGTTTCTCCTGCGTTGGCAGGTAGATTCTTTACCACTGCACCACCTGGGAAGCCCTTCAATACATAGTCATGATCAATTAATTATTGGCCACTGGCATCTGATTCATTCTCCAGTCCCTTGGCTTCCCTGGAGATCAGGGGATGGGACTGAAATTTCCACCCCTTTAATTGCATGGTTGGTTCTCCTAGCAACCAGCCCCATCCTTAGGTGGGGTCCAGAAAGGCACTTCATTAATATAACAAGAGACACATTTGTCACTGTAAACCCTTAGGACATTCCAAAGATTTGGGGAACTGTGAGCCAGGAATTGTGGATGAAGATAAGATACATATGAGAAATATATTTTGGTCATCTGAATGTATATAGTTCTTATAAGTCACAACATTGCATCATCATATTCAATAATTCTTGAGCTATGATATTGTGAGTCTTCATCCAAATAGTTTTAGAATCACCTTTCTTGTTTTTATTTTTTTCCAAAGAGACTTTAAAGTATGTTTAACATACTATAGTTTATCACTCATTCAAATCTATGATATGTCTTTCCTTTTATTCAGTCTTTTTATTTTTTGAAAAGTTTTCATCTTTTCTTGTTATACCTACTTAGTTGTTGTTTTTTAAAGTGTATTTCATTTTCATTGTGAATGAATTCACATTTTTTTTTATAATTTCACTGTCTACTTATATAGGAAAATAATTGATTTTTGAGCATTTATCTTATGTCAAGCTATTTTACTGTAGTCCTTTGTACTGTAAATATTATATCATGCTTTTCTTGATATTTTAGGAATAAAATGGTATTGCCTGAAAATCTCCTATGTGTCTCCTCCCAAGTAAAATGCTACATTTAAATAAATATATCAGTATATTATGAGAGCTAAACTTTCCCAACCACATTCTCCTCTGGGATGACAACATATTTTAGTGATGTCTTGTTGGAAAATACACTGTTGGAAATTATAACTACTACAAAACCCACGTCAATAAGAAGAAATATAAATGGCTATTTAAATATATTTTTTCTAACACAAATAATACTATAAAACAAAGAATGTTGCTCACCATCTGGTTCTACAAGGATTAAATCATTAGCCTGCAGGTGCTGACCAACAGTATACCCCAAAGGGAATTCAGAAGGAAAAACAGCATGAAGCACTCTGTGCTTTGGAAGAGCAGACCTCCTAGATAGTTAGATAAATCTAAAGAAGAATTTTAATGAGTCCAGATTCTTGAATCTTCCTATACACATAAAAGCTCTAAAAGCATTAATTGAGATAGCTGTTCCTTGTAAATAGCAGTGATGTTTTTACACAGAAGTATGCTTGACTGTCGGAGAAGGCAGTGGCACCCCATTTCAGTACTCCTGCCTGGAAAATCCCATGGACAGAGAAGCCTGGTAGGCTACAGTCCATGGGGTCGCTAAGAGTCGGACACGACTGAGTGACTTCACTTTCACTTTTCCCTTTCATGCATTGGAGAAGGAAATGGCAGCCCACTCCAGTATTCTTGCCTGGAGAATCCCAGGGATGGCGGAGCCTGGTGGGCTTCCGTCTATGGGGCCGCACAGAGTCGGACACGACTGAAGCTACTTGGCAGCAGCAGCAGCAGCATGCTTGACTGTGGGCTTCCCAGGTGGCGCTAGTGGTAAAGAAACTGCTTGCTAATTTAGGAGACATAAGTGACCTGGGTTCGACCCCTGGGACAGGAAAATACCCTGGAGGAGGGCATGGCAACCCAGTCCAGTATTCTTGCATGGAGAATCCAATGGACATTGGAGCCTGTCAGGCTGTAGTCTATAGGGTCACAAAAAGTTGGACGCGACTAAAGCAACTTAGCACATGCACACATGCTTGACTGCATGTATTTCCTAGGCAAAATCATGTATATACTGGCTTATCCCTCTGCTTCCCAGGAGCAGTTCTCTCAGAGCGATTTCACTGAAAGTCTGCTTCCCAAGCTATAGTGTTCAGTAAGACCCTGAATAAAACTCAACTCACAATTCTTATAGGGTGCATTTTTCTTTCAGTTGACAATGCACAGCCACAATAGCACATAAATGTTTTATTTTATAGATAGCTTAATATGTATTTTTTTCTAATTTTATTTTTCCCCTCTTTTTATACAGATCATTCTTGAATCTGATTTCTAATAGTAGTAAATTGCATTTCAAAGTCAGTCTGTATTATATTGCTACATAATTATTATGAAATAGTAAATGCTTTAGAAAACGCCAATCCTTAACTTCAGGAAAAGTCCAAGCAAGGAATCTCTAAAGTTCACCTTTAACAGAAAATTTTATAAAGATGTCTAATGTTCAAAACTGGAAAAAAAAAAAAAAGTCCAGACATTATTTTGAAGATCAGTCAATATAGGCTGAAGCTCTATTTACCATTAAGTGAAGTTCACTAAGGATACAACCTTCTTTCCTGTAATTCTACTGACTTTAATTTGTCTCACTACCCTTTGCCAGGCCAAAAATAGTAGGTGGTGAAGAACTAACTACCCAAGAACTACTGAAATTTTTCTAATTTGAAGAAAACACATCTTAGAATAACTTTTCTTTTTAAATAATGTGCTATCATAAGGGACTGGTTTTGTTTACTCTTGTCTAAATATTCCAAGCCTCAGAACCTGGTAGGTCTTTGAATTCCATGATAACTATTAACTTACCTTGGAAACTTATTCTATGAATATCTGAATATTTATGCCACCTCAGCATAGGAAATCTTAATGGATTCACTGGCATTAAATGTCTACATCTATCTATTCTATTTTTATTCAGTAAACTGTTAATTAGTCCATATTTTACTTCCTCAGACATGTAGAGAAACTCACTAATTATCTCAGAACATTAGGCTGGGTAGAAAACCTGGTGAGAACTTCTGTGGGCAGAATCATTTTTCAACATGTTTCCAAGGGTGTGGGAAGGGCTTGGATTGTAATGTACCTGTTTAATAGCTACCTGGAGTAAGCTGATACACAGCACTCATTCTGCAGATATTATTCTCTTCACCTTCAGCAAGATGTTAAATGTTTTTAAATAGCTGTTCTGTACTGTTTTATTGGTGTTAACAGAACTCTTATGGTTGTTACTGGCCATTTTTATAGTCCTTTGCTGCTTTATTTCCACAGCAGGCAAGTCTGGCTACCAAAAATGTCATTGATCATAGTTTTAAGCATCATCCGTAGATGATAAAATTGGTGATATCACTGAATGACAGATTCAAAAGTATCATAAAAACTTCTTCAAACAGATGGCAAATATACCACTGTTTACATATTTTAAATGGATGCTACAGATGGTAAGAAATTATTCCACCATGTTAAATAGGAAAATTCCACAGCATTTCTACAAAGGCACTTTTCTTTTTACTGCAAGGAAATATATTCGGTAATTTAGCTACCAACCACTCTTTTACCTTCCAAATTGTATATTGGGAGCATATGGGAAAAATGGTTAGAAAGCCTGTATTCATTTCTTCTTTATGTAGCCTTAAATTTATTGAACAATAAAAGTAAATAGGACTGAGAAAGGTGTATGGATGTGTTCATTATTTAGTAAAAATTGATAATTCTTAAAAGCATTCTCAAATAATTTACTCATCGAATTACAATGAGTTTCATGATTAAAAATTTTTGGCTATAAAGGAAACAGTAAATTGTCACCTGTTAACAGTTTTAAAATATCATTTTTTAATGTATGAGTAATCCGTTTGTATTGTATACTAATTGTATGATTATTCTGTGAAATGATGGTATAATTTGTTATGGTATATTTGCTTTGAGCAACAGGAATAATTTAACAAATTAAGTAAAGATTTGAAAACAAGAGTTTAAATTTTGTATTGGATTATAAATGTGATTACAGAGTAGCTGAGTATCAGAGATTATTGAACTTTAGATAAACAACTGTTCATTCCTTAAAATATTTCATTCGGTTCTCTCAATATTGTACACCTATTCCTTGGATATTGGTGAGGAAATTATTCCCTCTACAAGCAAACTTACTTTGTATTACATATTCTGAAAAACAGAAAATTCATTCTAAATCAGGACCCTTCATAGAACTTCCATATCATTCTCACCTTCTTTTTATTTGAACAATTAGTATAACAAGCTTCTTTTCAAAATATATTTATTTTTAATTTTTAAAATGTAAATTTGATCTATTCAAACATATAGATGATCAGATTTTTTCCTTCATATAGCTTTTTGAAATATTTCTCAGTTGAGAGCATAAGGCTGCCCTTTGTGAAGGACTGGTAGTGGAGCTGATCCTTCATCACATATAGAAAATAACCTATTATATTTATGTGTTAAGAGCTGAGGTAGTCTTCCTTGCCTTCTAGCTATTGTTTGCTTCTACTATTTCTTCATCATATAGACCTTTACAAACAACTTTATTAAAATTCAAAATCTAAAAATCTTTTTTACCAAGATAATATAGAAATTGAAATGAATGAGAGGTGGACATAGAAACTGATATTTGTAGCTCAAAATTTTAACACTACATGGTACAACTTCTATTTTGTGATAAGATGGTGATCAATGTCCTTCCAGAATCAGGACATAAACATTGCTCCATTGAACCAAAACCGAGGCCATTTAAGACAACACTGTTAGAACTTAAAGTTTTGATCTCTAGTTTCTAAACAGTGGTTCCCAAATGTTATATTACATTAGAAGCACTTAGAAGACTTTTTAAAATAAAGATTGTTGGGTACCAGACCCAGAGTTTTGGATCCAACAGTCTGCAGTGTGGCTATAAAATTAACTTTTCTAAGAAGCTCCCAGTTGACTTTTATGCTGCTCGTCCAGAGACCATACTTTGAGCACTACCTTAGCCTGAAAACAAAGGGGAAAAGCACTGAACTGAGATGTTTTGACATTACCTGTGTGATCTTGGAGAAGGTATTTACTATCCCAGGTTTACTGTTATATCTTTTTCAAATAAAAGTGCTGGTCCAGGTGATTGCTCATTTCCTGTGTTTTACTCCAAAATCTATGAATATAAATCAAGAGCCACAAAAGAGCACACAATGCCCTTAATTAGGGTGATTCAAAGGTCTTACAGAAGACAGAGGTTTGAAAACACTTTACAAAGGAGCGCTTTCCTTCATCTTGGCTTCCTCTGTCAAGGTGATTAAACTTGAGTTCAAAATGTCTCTGCTTGAGCTACACAAGCAAACAAACAAACAAAAATAATGGGTATGTGGTTCTAAATTCAGTTTTTTCTTTATCAAGTTATTAACATGAAATTGTTGCTGAGGAGATTGGGTATTTGGAGATTTCTTCACCTCAGGCTACTCTCTGGACTCAAGGTCATCAAGTTAGTTCCTTGCCTCTCTACAATGATTTAAAACCTGAGGGTTTTTAAAGCCTCATGCCAATCCACCTCCGTGATAGGCTGTTCAATAAATACTATCTTCTGTTAATTACATTGGTGGCTCTTTCCATCCCTGTATTTCAGAGACTTTAAATTCTCTGAGCTAGAGAAAACTAGAGAGAATAGTCTAGGCTTGGAAACGCACAAATGTTCTCTCCGTAGGTGATCTGACTAGGTTCTGCCTAGGTTAGCCTTACTTAGGTCCATGTGCACGCTCTTGAATCGTATTTTTCCATTTCAGTTACAGTTAAGACAATTTCAGTCACTGATGGAAACAGACTGGAGAGATGATTGACTACTCAGAATCAATAAAGAGTGTCCGAGGTTTGATGTTTTGAGGGAGCAATGGAGTGTTAGGAAAATCATTTTCTAATTTGTACTCTTAGCAGTTCCCCAAGTTTTACCAAAGGGCTATTAAAGTATTAATAGTTTTAAAGAAATCAGATACCATATTCTTAAGTTATATTTGTAGTCTACTATAAAATTGATTCACCTAAAAAGTTGTCTTCCCTTAAGGTTTTTCCTTCCTTTCCCCCCTTAAAGAATAATCTTTTTCATTATTATTTTTTTTTAAAAGGCATATAGCAATGTCAAAATTCCCTCCAGTGCTTGTCCTGATGTGGAAAAATCTCCAGAACGTCAAATAAAGGAACGTTTCCACAACTGTTTCAAGCAAGTAATCCATGATCATCTCAAACGAATTTTACTTTATAAAAATACTATTTATTAGAATTCATTATATTTTTCCTGTTTTAAGTAAATTAAGTACAAATAATACTTCAATAAAAAGTCACTCTAAGAGATAAACAGAGCTTTATGGCTACATAAAATTTAAATTTAAAAATAAATGTCTGTAGAAAAATACAATAAGATGGTCAATAGAATACCAAGTTTAAAATCATACTTTAGGATAAATTAATGTTACAGAATTAGAATGGTAATAAAAATTCAAGTAGACAAAATTAATGGTATAAAATTTCTTACTATTAAATAATAATTTGGTATTAAAAAATAAAATAATACTTTTTATTATTTATTTATTTGGCTGTACCAGGTTTTAGCTGTGGTATGCAAGATCTTTAATTGTAGCATGTGGGATCTAGTTCCCTGACCAGTGATTAGACCCCAGGTCCCCTGAATGGGGAGCGTAGAGTCTTAGCCACTGGATCACCAGGGAAGTCCCTTTGTACACTTTAAATGAATGACGGTGATATAAATTTATCATAGTATTTATGTTCTATTGCTGTCAATACTTAAATAATATCACAATTTCAATTACCTATGCTAAAATAAAATGTTTAGATGTCAGTTTAGAGTAGAATCATTTTCAGGAATGCATTTTGTAGTAACAGTAGTATCTGAGCACCTGTGCCTTACTATTGCACTAAGTATAAAATTGACAACTCGAACAATAAAATTGACAACTCGAATAATAATAACTTAATAACTTAGTGTAAAAATACTTCTGAAATATATTAAATTGAAATGTTCATATAATAAAGTAGGCATTATTTTCTCCTATTTGTAGATAAGGAAACTGGCCATTGGGTAACATAGGCAAATCACTTGCTTGAAATGAAAATGATATGAAAGTTGAAACCAGGACAAAATTTGATCCAGTGTTTTATGTTTGCCTTTTCTACCTACTTCTACCTAAGTGTAAAAAGTGATCGACCATGACAATAACATACAAATTTTGTATACATCTGCAAGATCTATGCATCTGCATTTCATATGCCTACACTATACATGTACATTTCACTGGGGGTCTGAAAACTTTGTAGAATTTTTGTTTAGGTTTCATCAAAATGCTCCCAGTTAATGATTCTTTAACAATTACTATATTGTAATACCATATGTTTCCTTCCAAGAACTCTAATATCATTCAGTTTTGAACTGTTCTTCTGTAATTAGTTTAGGTCACTCTTCCATCTTTTGTTAAAATATTATTAGTGAAGCATCAGTGGATTCAATGTCATCAAATCCAATGAAGTTAAATTATCACTTGTGACTGATAATTCTCAGTAGCAAATTATCTCTGAACTCATCAGAGAGATTAACACTTATAATCACTTTTATAAAAAAAAATGAAGTTTAAATTAGTTCAACCAAAAAAAGTGATAAAATATTTTTTTTATTTGACTAAAATGTTGCTGTTGGCTGTAATAGAAGAAAAATGAGTGCCTGAGCTGCCAAGAATATTTGTTACGTTGCAACTGTCTTGCTCTCACATTTCCATCTATTAAAAGGTGTTAGATTCTGCCTTTATTTTAATAACCAGGCAGTCTCAAAGTTTAAATCAACACTTGCAATCAAAAACCTTGTCAATCATTCTGACTTGAAAAGAAAATCTTGAGGATTGCAAGTGTTGACCACCATCTAACATTTTGCCTTCAAATATCTATTAAAGAGTATTATCAACTGTTCAACTAGCATTTTCAGGGGAAAGAGATAAAACCTACTCTGAGCTCCATGAACTTGTTGATTTAATGTAATCTAATACATAAGTTTCAATACCTCAAATACATGCTCCTTCTGAGAAACATGTCTGTGGCTCACAAGATGGTTATAGTTCAGCCTTAAGGTGGAAAATAGTTCTTCAATTCACTTCCAGACAGTTCCAATATTTACATATATGGTACAAGATGCCGTATAAGCAGAAAATGTCTCAAGAAACTTTATTCTACCTCACCATACCAGAAAGTTATGCTTAAAACTTGCCACGTATCTACTTGTCAGAGAATAGAATTTTTAAAACATCATTACTAATTTCCCTAATACTAGATATTATCTATGATGAGCAACCTTCACTCACACCCGAAGAACAGCATTATAAAGAGGCTTAAGTGTAAATGACATGTCATCTACATTTAATATCATAGATGATTTAGTGACGGAAATGGTTTTGAAGGATGTATTTTTTAAAAATCTGGTTCCTCTTTTAAATACAGAACACTGGACTTGCTGCAGATACTGAAGAATATCTTAAAAGTTTATACCTATGAGTGAAAAAGTTGGCTTAAAGCTCAACATTCAGAAAACTAAGATCATGGCATCCAGTCCCATCACTTCATGGCAAATAGATGGGGAAACAGTGGGAACAGTGGCTGACTTTATTTTTGGGGGCTCCAAAATCAATGCAGATGGTGATTGCAGCCATGAAATTAAAAGACGCTTACTCCTTGGAAGGAAAGTTATGACCAACCTAGACAGAATATTAAAAAGCAGAGACATTACTTTGTCAACAAAGTTCTGTCTAGTCAAGGCTATGGTTTTTCCGGAGAGTTGGACTATAAAGAAAGCTGAGCACTGGAAAATTAATGCTTTTGAACTGCGGTGTTGGAGAAGACCCTTGAGAGTCCCTTGGACTGCAAAGACATCCAACCAGTCCATCCTAAAGGAGATCAGTCCTGAGTGTTCATTGGAAGGACTGATGCTGAAGCTGAAACTCCAATATTTTGGCCACCTGATGTGAAGAGCTGACTCATTTGAAAATACCCTGATGCTGGGAAAGATTGAAGGTGGGAGGAGAAGGGGACAAGAGAGGTTGAGATGGTTGGATGGCATCACTGACTCAATGGACATGAGTTTGGGTGGACTCCGGCAGTTGGTGATGGACAGGGAGGCCTGGCATGTTGTGGTTCATGGGGTCGCAAAGAGTCGGCCACAACTGGGTGACTGAACTGGAACTGGAAATGGATATATATGCTATTATGCCAGTTAACATGTTAACCCTAAAATGTCTGGATGATGGTAATAATTTCTTGTTGTTCAGTTACCCAGTTGTGTCCGACTCTTCACAGCCCCCGTGGACTGCAGCACGCCAGGCCTCCCTGTCCCTCACCATCTCCCGAAGTTTCCCCAAGTTCATGTCCATTGCATTGTTGATGCTATTCAGCCATCTCATCCTCTGATACTCTCTTCTTCTTCTACCCTCAATCCTTCCCAGCATCAGGGACTTATCCAATGAGTAGGCTGATGGTAATAATAGACCATGTCTATTTAAAAAATGGACAATGGACAGAATTGAAAAAAGAACACAGATGAAAGCTTGCCCTTTCTTAGTGAAGTCGTGACACAGATAGATTACAAAATTGACTGAAAAGTATTCTCCAGAATGGGTAGAGAGAATTTTCCTCTGCTTATTAATCAGAGTAATGCTCATGACATTTCAAAGCCTTTGAAGAGTAGGAATGCATAATAGATCCAATCACACCTGTGTATAAATTATGCAGTCATAAGGTACAAAAATGAAGGCATTTTTAAAAGATCAGAATGAAATAAAATTCATTTTCTAAACATTGGACAATTCTATTCTGTGTTTAATCACTCAATCTGTCTGACTCTTTGCAACTCCATGGACTGTAGTCCTCCAGGCTCCTCTGTCTATGGGACTCTCTAGGCAAGACTACTGGAGTGGGTTGCCATGCCCTCCTCCAGGTGATCTTCCCAACCCAGGGATCAAACCCAGGTATCCTGCATTGCAGGTAGATTCTTTACCATCTGAGCCACCAGGGGAGCCCAAGAATACTGGAGTGGGTAGCTTATCCCTTCTCCAGGGGAACTTCCTGACCCAGGAATCGAACCAGGGTCTCCTGCATTGCAGGCGGATTGTTTACCAGTTGAGCTACCAGGGAAGCCCTGGATAATTCTATTAGAATAGTTTTTTAAAAATCTTTCCCAAAGTGTCAGAATAAAGGCATTTCTTCAATAAACTTTATTTGGTTAGATGTGTTTATGAGAAGAAGGTTCAAATGTCTGCATACAAATACAATTAATCCAAAGCTCAGTGCACTGCTACTGAAGTCAGTTACTCTTTTCTTGGTCACATGTTGTTTGGCAGGAAGTCTATTGTTGCTGCAACATTCAGGTTTACAAGCAGGCCTATTTTATAGGAAGTTGCGGCAGTATTTTTTAAAGATAAGCTATATAATGCATTTCAGGGTCTCTGAGGTGAAGATTTATTGTGTTCACTGGTGCCAAGACTAGATAGCATGGGCTGGCAATATACAAACATTTCCATGGTCATGATACAGTAGTCCAGTCCTGGCATACAAAATTTGTCCTATTTCTGCCCCTGATATCTCACTGGAAATTAGCAGCTCAATCTCATATTGACTTGTCCAACATGAGGCAGATTTTGTAAATAAAAACTCTAAATACATTTACTGTTGTGTGACTTCTCCATAGAAATTGCCTAACTTTAAGTAAATAGAACTTATTTGCACAGTTATTTTGATTGTCAGACTTTAATTAAACCAGCTAGTTATGATGTATAAAATATTTAAGCAGTAGTTCATAATCATCTTCGAATTTATATCTAATTTTTTTAAAGTATATATCTATCTATTTTGGGCTGTGCTGTGTCTTCATTGCTTCGTGGGGCTTTCTCTAATTGTGGTAAACGGGGGCTTCTCTCCAGTTGCGATGCGAAGGCTTCTCATTGCGGTGGCTTCTCTAGTTGTGCAGCACAGACTCTAGAGCGCAGGCTCAGTAGTTGCGGTGCATGGACTTGGTTGCTCAGCAGCACGTGGGATCTTCCCAGACCAGAAATCAAACCCATCTCTCCTGCACTGGCAGGTGGATTCTTAACAAGGGACCACCAGGGAAGTCCCTTCTAAATTAGATTTGATCAGTCTATTGAAAAACGTTGAACTTTAATGAGTAACTCACCTTCATTGTTGGAAGTAATTTGGTCAAAGGGCAAAACATGGTAACTTATCTGCCGGAAATATCAGTGTTTATGGTGAAGGTGCATTTGAAAATCATGAACAGTAATTTTATGTATTTCAATGAGAAATTTTTTTGCTTCATAGTAATCTGACATATTATAGCAGAGAAGATTGATTGTTTCTTACTGCCTTTGCTTAGATATATTAATGTAATTGTACACAATTTTAACAAAGCTTTTAGCTTAAGAGAAAAGTATACTTCCACCATGAAGATACTAAGTTGTGCATTTAGCATAACTGATATTTAAAACACTTGTCATACTAATGATCTCATTAATCAAAGATGATGTAATGAAAGTATGGAAGGAAGAATATCCCATGAGTCTTTAACAAACAGACTCAATAGCAAAGGATTCTATAAAAACTGGAATATATATGCTAGGATGTCTTCATTATTCTGCCTGATTGAGGTATGCTACTGTTACAGAAGGGATACATGATGAATGAGTGGGCAAACTAGCAAACAATTAAGTTTACAATATGATTAAATTACCAACATTTTGAGCCTCTGCTTACTTTTACAGCTTTCATGTCTACTCTAATTACCCTTGGGCACAGTGATTCTTATCAAGCATAGATTCAAACCATGCTCACCAAAAATGGTGTTACTTTACAAGTGCCTGTCATCCAATTTCATAGGAAAGGCTGCCTCAAATCAGTAAACTTCCGAATTAACCACATGCTGATACATTAGCTGCTGAGTTATGCATTTTGAGGTTAATTTTTAATGCAACTTTTATTGATTAACCTACCATAATAATTTTTAGGTTTCAAAATTGTGAACTATATTGACTAAAAAAACAATGAAAGGTGAGTGGTATGTTAGGTTTTATTATTTCTAAGCAACAAAAATAACTATGTTGCTAACCCTAGAAATCTGTCATTTTGAATGTCTATTTTCTTCACCAATCTATTGTTTAATCTTTTATTAAATGTATAGCACAGACACAACATAGTTACCTTCATTGGCAATATTTTTCTTATCTCAGAAGGGGAGCATATGTAATTAAGTATCATCTTATGTCATATTTGTTACTTAGAATAGTGTTATAAACAGAGCATATGCCGGTCTAACAAATGTTCAATACTGTTAGGAAAGTGTAGTATTATTATTTCCAGAAATGGCACCTTTTGGAAGGCCTTATTTTAATGAAAATGCCTATAAACCATATTAGGAGTGAAGAAAATGCTTTAGAGTCTAAATTTGAAAATGATATAAAGATAGATAGATACCTGATTATTTTTATGTTAACCAAACTGAAACCGAAAATGAGACTAAGACTTTTAAAAAGTGTTTAAAATTTCAGAGTGAATATAATGAGCAAATTTTATAGAACACTAAATATTAATAAGAGGAAATTTTAATGAGAAAATGTAGAAACAGAAGTACTTGACAAAATATCTTGAAGCAATTAAGGAATATTATTAGCATAGAGAAAATAGTGTGAAATTACTTGCATGGGATCATATTGAAAACAAAAAAGACAAATAAGAGAAAATGAAGCATATTATTTGGAATTAAGAATCAATTTAAAGCAAAAAGAGAGTCAATCAAAGCATATAAAACAGCCAGGAGATGGCCCTTAATAATAAAATTGAGGTATAAGAAGGTAAAAGAAGGCAGATTTCAAATAGACCTAAATAGATTTTCAGGAGTTAAATATATTCATATATCTATATCATTGGTATTAACAATAGAAACTCAATGGATAGATTTACTCAGCAAGTTAAACTCAAGAGAAGAAAGTATAAACTTATTCAAAGATAGATGTGAATAATGGATCCATCTTGAAGCCATTCATGGAATACACAAAAATCCCTATCATACACAGGAAGAGGAGTTTCATCATAGATGCTACTGGAGTTTCAGAAAGACTTGATTTTATAAATTGGATTTCATGTGCTGCTGGTGAATGCGCAGATTGCTAACCATATTGGAGACAATTTCAGATTCATGTGTATCACTAGTTTTCAGAAATCCAACTTCTACTTATGAAATGATCCTAGAGGAATTATTTCAAATGCATCAGGGGACCTATAGGAGCAGATTCATCATAAAAGCGATAGCAAAAACAACCCAAATCTTCATAAGGGTTAAAATAATTAATGACAATGTACACAATCAACAGAATATTATATATTAATAGTATTGGAAATGAATGACTACTGCTACATGAGATAAAAGGAACGAATATCAAAAATATGTCAAGCAAAAAGGAAATCCTCAGAAAAATATGCACACTATTAATCCATTAAGAAGAATTAGGTATGCAACATTAATTCTTGTTTATGTCTACATATTTATGCAGCAAATCTATATAAATCAAGAAAATTATTATTATAAAATTTAAGATGAAAAAAGTGAAAGTGTTAGTTGCTCAGTCATGTCCAAATCTTTGCGACCCCCGGAGCTGCCAGGCTCCTCTGTCCATGGAATTCTCCACGCAAGAATACTGGAGTGAGTAGCTAGTTTCTTTTCCATGGGATCTTTCCAACTCACAGATCAAACCCGGGTCTCTCGCATTGCAGGCAGAATCTTTACTGCCTGAGCCACCAGGGAAGTCCAAAATTTAAGATAGGAGTTATCTTTGGGGAGAAAAGAGATGTGATACATTGGAGGGAGAACACGGTGGCTTGGAATTGGATGATGTGGTATCTAAGGAACACAAAAGTTCTGTCCTTTAATCAGCAGGATAACAGCAGTGTTCATCTTAGTATCTTTCTTTAAATACTCCATATAGTATCCATGTAAGTTTTCTGTATATGTCATTATTATTCAGGCTGAAAATAAGGAATATCTGTGCAATCAATGTAGTATTTTTGAAAATGGATTCTTTATACTTGTTTGGTGATGCAAAAACTATTTAATTGTATTAAATATAGACCCATATATTAAATAACATATAACACTTAAATAAGATATTTGTTTGGACTGAACTGTGTCCTTTCAAAATTCATATGTTGAAGCCTTAATCCTCAACATGACAGCATTTGGAGATAGGGTCTTTAAGGAGGTAATTAAGGTTAAATGAGATATAAAGGCTTGACCCTAATCTCACAAGACTGATGTCCTTATAAGAAAAGGAAGAAAACTAGAGAGAGTTCTCTCTCACACACATTCTCAGAGTATGAGAGGTCATGTGAGGATGTCTAGAAGGTGGCACTCTGCAAGCCTGGAAGAAAGCTCTTAACCAAAAACCAAGTCTGCTAGTGCCATGATCTTGAACTTTCAATCACCAGGCTGAGAAAATAGTTTCTGTTGTTTGAGCGACCAGTCTGTGGTATTTTGTTGTGTCAACCCAAGCAGACCAATAAAACATTATATACATAATCACTTTGAAGAGTAAAACTTGTTATCCAAATGATGTTATTAAAGTGATTGCTAATACTAGAAGCACTATTATTAATAGTTCTCAATTTGCCACATTTTTTCGAGAGCAAAAGGCCAATTACATGTTGAGCACTATCTCTGCTGCTATTAATGTTGACTAAATAGCTATACTATCCAAGAGCTTCATTAAGTTATCTACTAATACCTTTAAGGAAGAATAAATTTGAGCTAGCACACGGAAGAAGGAAAGAACCAAACACCTAGGGTGGGTTTAATTAGTCATGACAAATAAAGCATTATCAAATGACTTCAGTCACTTTTAACTAATCACTTACATTTATTCAGATTATAGCCACCACATTTTCTCTCATTTTTGTTACCCTAAACCTTCTTTTAAATTGTACTTCTTCAAAGAGACCCATCTAGATGGAATTTGTCATTTAAAATTTGTTCTCCAGGACTTCTTCTTTTGTCCATAAGGATTAACTATGGGAACTGAACTAGCCTTTTCTCATAAACAACCAGAAATGTGAACAAAATAAATGAAAAATAAATCCTGCTTTCCAGCATTGAGACAGAGGCAACATAAGACAATGAGCCTTCAGAATAGAGAACAAATGATGTAACCCCTGCAGCTAACTTTTTGATAGGAGGGTTTTACCAAAGCACAGACAGGAAGGGGAATTCATGCAGAAAACTGTGGTTTTGAGAGACTGCAAAAACAGAGATTAGGGTGTAGGTTAACTAATGTAGCAAAGCATTTGCAAGAGGAAGATACACAGAAAAGTAACTATCAAGTCTGTATAGGTGTTCTTTTGAATTGTTGCAGAATCCTGATGTTGGCATTTGAAGATAAGACTCCAGGTGGTCAGGAAAAGAAAAATGACCAGGAAAAAAAAAGTCAATAATTTATGAATGGAACATTTCCTATAGCTTGCACAGGATTGGGAGGTATTAGAGATCTGACAAAACAGAGACCTTGTTAAACACCTGAGACATTTAGTGAAGAATCCTAAACTCTCTTTTCTTTCCTTTAAGAGGAGAATTAAACTTTCTTGCTGGAAAACAGGTACTTTAGAGTAAAGCTGCCATCATCATCATTGTCAAGATGATCTGGAAGCAAAGTAATAATTGAAAAATTAAGCTGCAAACCAAAATAAATTAATGTCTGCCTGGAAAAATAAGCAAGCAAATGTTCAATATGATTTGAAGAAGAATAATGAAAACACAACACAAAACTGTGTCCCGCATCTTATGAAAAAAATAGTATACATATAAGGAATCAGAAATCATGATGCATAATTGAAAATCATGATGGTGGGTAAGGATGGTAGTTTTGCCAGACATACTGCATGCAGAGAAGGCAAATCTCTATCCAGAGTAAATGTCTATTCCAGTAAGAACAAAATACTTCCCATAGTGGAAGTAGTTCAAAGTAATCAATCTGACACCAAGAAGCCATACTGGGGACTCAATGTCAATCTCTGTTAGGTCAATGGAGCATTCATTAGTAGCCATATATTGGTGAGCCTTGGTGAGCAGAAATCCATGGTACCTGAAATCACTGTTATTTCAGAGAATAAATTTGAAAATTAAAATATATATTATTTTTAATAATAAACATGTAGATGGGTAATTAACAAGTCTATATTATAAAAAGCAGGCTTCTTTTGTGGCTCAGTTGATAAAAATACTGCCTGCAATGCAGGAGGCCTGGGTTCAATACCTGGGTTGGGAAGATCCCCTGGAGAAGGAAATGGCAACCCACTCCAGTATTCTTCCCTGGAGAATTCCATGGACAGAGGAGCCAGGCAGGCTACAGTCCATGGGATTGCAAAGAGTTGGACATGACTGTGCAACTAACTTCATATTGTAAAAAGTTACAGAAGTCAGATGTGAGGTTTCATAAGAGATTGGAAATACATAAATAATAAGAAGAGGTATCCTTAATTTATTAATATTTCTATCTTACAATACATAACACTTCTGATAATATGACATTTATATATAAAGTTGTGTATGCACATTGCCTGTAACTCACTCTTCACATTGCTTGTTGTACCATAAGACCAGAGCATCACATTATTTGTGAACTGTACTTCACACATCCATTGTATAATTTCACATTTTGTTGTGTTAACTTGGTAACTGAATTAGTGTGATGTGAAACAAGGGGACATTGTTATTCCTGTCGGTTATGCAGTGACCACATTAAATCGAAGACAACACCCACAGGGCCCTCTTGTCAGGGGGTTAACATTTATTCATGAAGCAATAAAGGAATGGGGTATCAGAAGGGCATTTTTGCAAGGCCTACTTCCAACCACTGTGCTGGACGTCAGAGACCAGAGGCCTGATTACCTTTCAGTGGTAACTGCTCTGGTTATAGGATTGTGTTTTCAGCATAATTGGCTCGAACTTTGACTTCTGCAGGAAGTTTACCTCCTTTATGGTAGACAAACCTTCACTAACAATGTTCAAATTCCCAGCAAAACTGAAGTGTATTTTTTTAAGTTGTACAAAATAGATATTTCTTTTCTATGAGTGATATACTATATAAATTAGACACAATTTCTAAATGCATTAAGCTTTTTCATAAACACACAAGTGAGAAAAAAGAGCAAAACAAATAAAGTGGAGCACCTTTATAAATAATTTGATCAAGGTGACTACTTCAGAACTTTCAAAATATAATGACTTATCTGGACGTTAAATGATGAAAATGAATCATCTATTTACAGCATAAAGGATGGATACATACATGATCTTTGAGGCTATTATTCATACAGATAACAATTTAATATTAGATGAAACCACACAAAATTGGAATTTTTTTAAAAAAAAGTGTTGAATATTAGCAATTTCATATCAGCTCAGTTCACTTCAGTCACTCAGTCGTGTCTGACTCTTTGTGACCCCATGGACTGCAGCACAGCAGGCTTCCCTGTCCATTACCAACACCCAGAGCTTACTCAAACTCATATTCATCAAGTCAGTGATGCTATCCAACTATCTCATCCTCTGTTGGCCCTTTCTCCTTCCACTTTCCATCTTTCTCAGCATCAGGGTCTTTTCCAACGAATCAGTTCTTTGCGTCAGGTGGCCAGAGTATTGGAGTTTCAGCTTCAGCATCAGTCCTCTCAATGAATATTCAGGACTGATTTCCTTTAGGATAGACTGGTTGGATCTAATTATTGTATAATTTTATTTTTTTTATCATTGTGTGGTTAGACACACACATTGTGTATTTAGACTCCTTTTAATTAAAGGAGTTATTTTTTCTGCAGTCACAGGTATCATATTTTAAAAATCATATTTATTGTTTTAGAGAATCATGGTGCTGAAGCTTAAGTCATTTTTAAGGACAGACACTTTCCATTCTTGGCTGTGATGACATTATTTTTCTGGTCTCTCATACAACACAGGAAATAGGGCATGTTTCAAAAAAGTTCTGGCTGGCCAGAACCTGCTCAAGTTTCATTTTGGTCTCGTAGATATAAATGGTGGAAATTGTGAAACAGCACCGAGATTAAGTATGCCAATGCAACATGCTACTTTTTAAGGAGTTTTCAGTAAGACTCATTCTCAGAAAAGATGGGTACAATAAAGGACAGAAACAGTACGGACCTAACAGAAGCAGAAAATATTAGAAAAGGGGTGGCAAGAATACACAGAAGAACTGTACAAAAATATCTAAATGACTCAGATAACCATGATGGTGTGATCACTCACCTAGAGCCGAACCCTCCTGGAGTGTGAAGGCAAGCAGGCCTTAGAAAGCATGACTACGAACAAAGCTAATGGAGGTGATGGAAGTCCAGCTGAGATATTTCAAACCCCAAAAGGTGATGCTGTGCTAGGGCTGCATTCAATATGCCAGCGAATTTGGAAAACTCAGCAGTGGCCACAGAACAGAAAAAGGTCAGTTTTCATTCCAATCCCAAAGAAAGGCAGTGCCAAAGAATGTTCAAAGAAAGTGAAAGAAAGTGAAGTCACTCAGTTGTGTCTGACTCTTTGCAACCCCATGGACTGTAGCCTACCAGGTTCCTCTGTTCATGGGATTTTTCCAGGCAAGAATACTAAACTGGGTTGGCACAAACGACTGCCCAATTGCACTCATTTCACATGCTAGCAAAGTAATGCTCAAAATTCTCCAAGCCAGGCTTCAACAGTATGTGAACTGAGAACTTCCAGATGTTCAAGCTAGATTAAAAAAGGCAAAGGAACCAAAGATCAAATTGACAACATCCGTTGGATCATAGAAAAAGCAAGAAAATTTGAGAAAAATATCTACTGCTTCACTGACTACGCTAAAGCCTTTGATGTGTGGTTTACAGCAAACTGTGGGAAATTCTTAAAGAGATGGGAATAGCAGACCATCTTAACCTGCCTCCTGAGAAATCTTTATACAGGTCAAGAAGCATCAGTTAGAACCTGACAGGTCAAGAAGCATCAGTTAGAACCTGACATAGAACAACAGACTAGTTCCAAATTTGGAAAAGAGTATGTCAAGGCTGTATATTCTCCCCCTGCTTATTTAACTTATATTCAGAGTACATCATGCTAAATGTTGGGCTGGATGAAGCACAGGCTAGAATCATGACTGCCGGGAGAAATATCAATAAACTCAGATACACAGATAACACCACCTCAGGCACAGCAAAAAGCAAAGAGGAACTAAAGAGCTTCTTGATAAAGGTTAAAGAAGAAAGTGAAAAAGCTGGCTTAAAATTCAACATTCAAAAAACTAAGATCATGGCATCTGGTCCCATCACTTCATGGCAAATAGATGGGGATGCAGTGGAAACTGTGACCGACTTTATTTCTTTGGGCTCCAAAATCACTGCAGATGGTGACTACAGCCATGAAATTAAAAGACGCTTGCTCCTTAGAAGGAAAGTTATGACCAACCTAGACAGCATATTAAAAAGCAGAGATGTTACTTTGCCAACAAAGGTTCATCTAGTCAAGGCTATGGTTTTTCCAGTAGTCATGTGTGGATGTGAGAGTTGGACTATAAAGAATGCTGAGTGCCAAAGAATTGATGCTTTTGAACTGTGGTGTTGGAGAAGACTCTTGAGAGTCCCTTGGACTGCAAGGAGATCCAACCAGTTCATCCTAAAGGAAATCAGTCCTGAATATTCATTGGAAGGACTGATGCTGAAGCTGAAACTGCAATACTTTGGCCACCTGATATGAAGAACTGACTCATTTGAAAAGACCTTAATTCTGGGAAAGATTGAAGATGGGAGGAGAAGAGGATGACAGAGGATGAGATGGTTGGATGGCATCACCGACTCAATGGATGTGAATTTGAGTAGGCCTCAGGAGTTGGTGACGGACAAGGAAGTGTGGTGTGTTGCAGTCCATGGGGTCACACAGAGTCGGAGACAACTGAGTGACTGAACTGAACTGAATGAGGTAGAAGATGGAATGGTTAACCCTGGATTGGCTTCTCTTCTTGAAGAGGAAGAGGTCATTAGAATGTCTGTTTGGGAAGGAACTCTAGACTGCAGCAGACTCATGTCACCTAGTGTCAGCATCCTGGAATGTGAAGTCAAGTGGGCTTTAGGAAGCATCACTACAAACAAAGCTAGTGGAGGTGATGGAATTCCAGTGGAACTTTTCAAATCCTAAAGATGATGCTGTGAAAGTGCTGCACTCAATATGCCAGCAATTTGGAAAACTCAGCAGTGGCCACAGGACTGGAAAAGGTCAGTTTTCATTCAATCTCAAAGCAAGACAATGCCAAAGAATGCTCAAACTACCGCACAATTGCACTCATCTCACACGCTAGTAAAGTAATGCTTGAAATTCTCCAAGCGAGGCTTCAACAGTACATGAACCGAGAAATTCCAGATGTTCAAGCTAGATTTAGAAAAGGGAGAGAAACCAGAGATCAAATTGCCAACATCCACTGGATCATTGAAAAAGCAAGAGTTCCAGAAAAACATCCATTTCTGCTTTATTGACCATGCCAAAGCCTTTGACTGTGTGGATCACAAGAAACTGTGGAAAATTCTGAAAGAGATGGGAATGCCAGACCACCTGACCTGCCTCTTGAGAAATCTGTGTGCAGGTCAGGAAGCAACAGTTAGAACTGGACATGGAAAAACAGACTGGTTCCAAATCAGGAAAGGAGTACATCAAGGCTGTATATTGTCACCCTGCTTATTTAACGTATATGCAGAGTACATCATGAGAAATGCTGGACTGGATGAAGCACAAGCTGGAATCAAGATTGCCGGGAGAAATATCAATAGCTCAGATATGCAGATGACACCACCCTTATGGCAGGAAGCAAAGAGCAACTGTAGAGCCCCTTGATGGAAGTGAAAGAGGAGAGTGAATAAGTTGGCTTAAAACTCAACATTCAAAAACTAAGATCATGGCATCTCGTCCTGTCACTTCATGGCCAGTAGATGGGGAAACAATGGAAACAGTGACAGGCTTTATTTTGGGGGGGATCCAAAATCACTGCAGATGGTGACAGCAGCCATGAAATTAAAAGACGCTTCCTCCTTGGAAGTAAAGCTATGACAAACCTAGACAGCATATTAAAAAGCAAACGTATTACTATGCCAACAAAGACCTGTATAGCCTAAGCTATTCTTTTTCCAGTAGTCATGTATAGATGTGATAGTTGGACCA
Organism: Okapia johnstoni; assembly: GCA_024291935.2. NCBI lineage: Eukaryota > Metazoa > Chordata > Mammalia > Artiodactyla > Giraffidae > Okapia > Okapia johnstoni. Next base: position 55,725,509 of record CM044312.1, read on the forward strand.
TAAAGAAAGCTCTGCACCGAAGAAACAATGCTTTTGAACTGTGGTGGTGGAAAAGTTGGTTGAAAGTCTCTTGGACTCCAAGATCAAAGCGGTCAATCCTAAAGGGAATCAACCCTGAATATTCATTAGAAGGACTGATTTTGAAGCTGAAGTTCCAGTACTTTGGCCACCTGTTGTGAAGAGCCAACACGTTAGAAAAGACCCTGATGCTTTGAAAGATTGAAGGCAGGAGGAGACGGGGATGACAGAGGATGAGGTGGTTTGATGGCATCACCGACTCAAGGGATGCGAGTTTGAGCAAACTCCAGGAAATGATGAAGGACAGGGAAGCCTGCTGTGCTGCAGTCCATGGGGTCACAGAGTCGAACACGACTGAGTGACTGAACAACAACAACAGGAGAGTCAAATCCCATGTAAAGATTTAGGCCTTTTTCTCATGAACTCATTGCTTTGCCTCTTATACTGCTTGAAGAGAAGCTGACACTCAAGTGATTCTCAGCTTTGTTTTCTTTTACCCCTTTGAAGCTTAACAGATACCCAGCAGGGGGAAAGGAAACAACAGAGAATATAGGGCTGAGTGAGAGACGATGCACAGGACAAACACACAAACAAGCTTGTGTGACTTAGTTCAGGAGGGGCCCTGCCAACAGAATACACTTTAGATTTGCTCTTTTTTTTTCCACCAATGTGGAGCTTTCAAGAGGTTAGTGAGAGAGTGATCACCACTTTCACAAATAATTTTAAGAAAACTTTGCTTTTCCAAATCAACATTTTACCCTGGCAGCAGTTTAAAAAATTTACCTTTGTTTGCCCTTGATTCTCTCCTATGAAAGTATCCAGAGAAGAACTATTTTTTTTAAGTCATTTATTGAAATGTCTGTTAATATCAATATTTACCCTTGTGTGACAGTCCTTGACAAAATGGCAGACGGTGGACATACTGATGCACATGTGCTGTAGCCACTCATGATTGGAGGCTTATTTTGTCATTTGGTCTTTACACCTAATGGGTCCCAGCTGAACACAAAGTGACTGAAAATGACAGAAAAAGTGGATCAATCCCTTGTATCTCAATGGAAGTCTGCACAGCACCTCACTTGAGGAGTCTTTGTGCTGGTGGAAATCCTGACACGGTGTTGGCACAAGCCTGCCATAACATGGGCTCACCTTTCTTTGATATGGTTTTCAAATTCCTGATTTATGGCTCTGACATTTGACAGAGCAAAGGAAAACATCAGAAGCAAAATTCAGTGACAGCTAACAACTTTCTCTTTCCTCAAACATTTTGTACCTTTGCCTGAGGAGAGGCAACATTTCAACTATTTGATGGCTAATTAGGACTGCTGTATGAACACAACATAATCAAATTAAATATAATCTGGTGTATGTCATCTTACATTAGTAATGGTGGGGTGAAACCATCAGTTTATTGCAATTCACAGATAAGTGCTTCAAGGACTGTGGGAGTGATTTTTCCCAAAGAAGATTTTCAATGTATTCTCATTTCAAGATTTTTTTATATCATACTACAGAAAAGTAATAAATTTAAATACAAACATGTGGAGGCTATCCTTAATAGCCCTTCTTCAGTAAAAGTGGTTTAGACTGAACGCCATTCAGTCTAGACTGAACTCCACACATCAAAAGAAATTGGATTAAAGATTTACTGAGTATGGCCCCCTCAGTCAGAACCAGACCCAGTTCAGTCAGTCTCTCCCACCAGGAAGCTTCCATAAGCCGCTAATCCTTCTCCATCAGAAGGCAGGCAGATTGAAAACCACAGTCACAGAAAACTAATCAACATAATCACATGGATCACAGCCTTGTCTAACTCAATGAAACTGTGAGCCATGCCGTGTAGGGCCACCCGAGATGAAGGGTCATGGTGGAGAGGTCTGAAAGAATGTGGTTCACTGGAGAAGGGAATAGCAAACCACTTCAGTATTATTGCCTTGAGATCCCCATGAACAGTACGAAAAGGCAAAAAGATAGGACGCTGAAAGATGAACTCCCCAGGTCGGTAGGTGCCCATATGCTACTGTTATCAGTGGAGAAATAACTCCAGAAAGAATGAAGGGACAGAGCAAAAGCAAAAACAACCCTCAGTTATGGATGTGACTGGTGATGGAAGGAAGGCCCATTGCTGTAAAGAGCAATATTGCATAGGAACCTGGAATCTTTTGTCCATGAATCAAGGCAAATTGGAAGTGGTCAAACAGGATATGGCAAGAGTGAACATCGACATTTTAGGAATCAGCAAATTAAAATGGACTGGAATGGGTGAATTTAACTCAGATGACCATTATATCTACACTGTGGGCAAGAATCCCTTAGAAGAAATGGAGTAGCCACCATAGTCAACAAAACAGTCCAAAATGCAGTAGGTGGGTGCAAGCTCAAAAACGACAGAATGATATCTCTTTGTTTAAAGGGAAACCATTCAATATCACAGTAATCCAAGTCCATGCCCAAACCCGTAATGCTGAAGAAGCTGAAGTTGAACAGTTCTATGAAGACCTACAAGACATTCTAGAACTAACACCCCCAAAAGATGTCCATTTCATTATAGGGGACTGGAATGCAATAGTAGGAAGTCAAGAAACACCTAGAGTAACAGGAAAATTTGGCCTTGGAGTACAGAATGAAGCGGGTCAAAGGCTAACAGAGTTTTGTGAAGAGAACACAGTGGTCATAGCAAACACCCTCTTCCAACAACACAAGAGAAGACTCTACACATGGACATCACCAGATGGTCAATACCAAAATCAGGTTGATTATATTCTCTGCGGCCAAAGTTGGAGAAGCTCTACACAGATAGCAAAAACAAGACCCGGAGCTGACTGAGGATCAGATCATGAACTCCTTATTGCCAAATTCAGACTTAAATTGAAGAGAGTAGGCAAAAACCACTAGTCCATTCAGGTATGACCTAGGTCAAATCCCTTATGAGTATACAGTCAAAGTGACAAATAGATTTAAGGGACTAGATCTGATAGACAGAGTGCCTGATGAACTATGGACAGAGGTTCGGGACATTGTGCAGGAGACAGGGATCAAGACAATCCCCATGGAAAAGAAATGCAAAAAAGCAAAATGGCTGTCTGAGGAGGCCTTACAAATAGCTGAGAAAAGAAGAGAAGAAAAAAGCAAAGGAGAAAAGGAAAGATATACTCATCTGAATGCAGAGTTCCAAAGAATAGCAAGGAGAGGTAAGAAAGCCTTCCTCAGTGATCAGTGCAAAGAAATAGAGGAAAACAATAGAATGGGAAAGACTAGATATCTCTTCAAGAAAATTAGAGATACCAAGGGGACATTTCATGCAAAGATGGGCTCAATAAAGGACAGATATGGTAGGGACCTAACAGAAGCAGAAGATATTAAGAGGTGGCAAGAATACACAAAAGAACTATACAAAAAAGATCTTCACGACCTAGATTATCACAATGGTGTGATCACTCATCTAGAGCCAGACATCCTGGAATGTGAAGTCAAGTGGGCCTTAGGAAGCATCATTATAAACAAAGCTAGTGGAGGTGATGGAATTCCAGCTGAGATATTTCAAATCCTAAAAGATGATGCTGTGAAAGTGTTGCAATCAATATGCGAGCAAATTTGGAAAACTCAGCAGTGGCCACAGGACTGGAAAAGGTCAGTTTTTCCAATCCTAAAGAAAGGCAATGCCAAAAAATCCATGAACTACTGCACAATTGCACTCATCTCATATGCTAGTAAAGTAATGTTCAAAATTCTCCAAGACAGGCTTCAACAATAGGTGAACTGTGAACTTCCACATGTTCAAGATGGTTTTAGAAATGGCAGAGGAACCAGAGATCAAATTGCCAACATCTGCTGGATTATCAAAAAAGCAAGAAAGTTCCAGAAAAACATCTATTTCTGCTTTATTGACTATGCCAAAGCCTTTGACTATGTGGATCACAATAAACTGTGGAAAATTTTGAAAGAAATGGCAATACCAGACCACCTGACCTGGTTGTTGAGAAATCTGTGTGCAGGTCAAGAAGCAACATTTAGAACGGTACATGGAACAACAGACTGGTTCCAAATGGGAAAAGGGGTACGTCAAGGCTGTATATTGTCACCCTGCTTATTTAACTTATATGCAGAGTACATCATGAGAAACGCTGGGCTGGAAGAAGCACAAGCTGGATTAAGATTGATGGAAAAATATCAATAACCTGAGATATGCAGATGATACCACCCTTATAGTGGAAAGTGAAGAAGAACTAAAGAACCTCTTGATGAAAGTGAAAGAGGAGAGTGAAAAAGTTGGCTTAAAGCTCAACATTCAAAAAACTAAGATCATGTTATCTGTCCCCAAACTTCATGGCAAATAGATGAAGAAACAGTGGAAACAGTGGCAGACTTTATTATTTTTTTGGTTCCAATATCACTGCTCATGGTGACTGCAGCCATGAAATTAAAAGACGCTTATTCCTTGGGAGAAAAGTTATGACCAACCTAGACAGCATATTAAAAAGCAAAAATGTTACTTTGCCAACAAATGTCCATCTAGTCAAAGCTATGTTTTTTCCAGTAGTCATGTATGGATGTGAGATTTGGACTATAAGGAAAGCTGAGGGCCAAAGAATAATGCTTTTGAACTGTGGTGTTGGAGAAGACTCTTGAGAGTCATTTGGAGAGTAAGGAGATCCAACCAGTCCATCCTAAAGGAAATTAGTCCTGAATATTCATTGGAAAGACTAATGTTGAAGCTGAAGCTCCAATACTTTGGCTACCTGATGCGAAAAGCTGACTTGTTTGAAAAGACCCTGATGGTTGGAAAGATTGATGCAGGAGGAGGGGAAGACAGAGGATGAGATGGTTGGATGGCATCACTGACTCAATGGACATGAGTTTGAGTAAACTCCAGGAGTTGGTCATGGACAGGGAGGCCTGGCATGCTGCAGTCTATGGGGTCACAAAGAGTCGGACACAACTGAGAGATTGTACTGAACTGAATGCCATTTATACAGAAATTCAACCATGGAAACTCTATTTGGTGTTGAGTTTGCAATGCAGGAGACACACATTCAATCCCTGGGTCAGGAAGATCCCCTGGAGGAGGGCTTGGCAATCTACTCCAGAATTCTTGCCTGGAGAATCATATGGACAGAGGAGCCTGCCAGGCTACCGTCCATGGTTTCTCAAAGAGTCAGACACAAATGAGCTCCTAACACTTTCACTTTTCACTGGCTGACAGTAGAACACTTGAGTTTTTCAGATAAGTTAATATGAAAAACTTGACACTCTTTTAAAAAAATTCTTAGTGCTTTTCTTGAAGAACAGATCACTATAGAGATGGCATTGATGTCTAAATTCACATTTTAAATACAGATGACCAGCACCAGTCATGTTATTAGAGAAATCTCACAAATAATATTGGATATGATAATATGGGAAGATAGTTTGTAAAGATGTTGTGTCACTACTACTAGAGATTGCCACATCTCAAATTTTTCAATGATTCTATTATCTTACCTAGTTTATGAGTAGATGCATATAGCTTTCTTTGTCAATGGTTCATAAAACAGTAAATGTAATTAAAAATTTATCTACATTTTTCCTGGTTTGCTAATTATGTAATTTTTCATTTCTTTATTACGTTAGTTTCAAATGTATGGTCAAGCATAAGCATGTTACCTTTTCAGCCATTCATTTATTAGCACTGATTACTTGTATATAAGGAAGTATGGGAGGTTCTATTTTTAAACATGTATTGTTTGTTAGTCTCTCAATCACTCAATTTATTATCTTCAATATTTTAGTTTGATTTATATTATGATTTTTTAAGTGTGTTTCCATTTTGTTCTGATCTATATTTGTCCCTTCTTTCAGATTCTCTAATGATGACAGTCATTATTTACTGAGACACTTTGTTAAATACTCTTATACCCTAGATTTACCTTTATTCTTCTAATAGTGCTGAGATGTAGATATATCATTGTCTCTGTTTCATGGATTAGGCACAGAGAGGTAACTTGTTGTAATTCACGTAGCTAGAAGTGATAAAATCAGAAATTTGGATGAAAGCCATTAGGTCCTTGAACAACTACACTGCTTTGTCTCCTAGAGCATACTGCTTTCTAGGCTTTATCAGTTAACTGCCTAACTCAACAGGGTTATCTCCAAGAAGGATATCAGAGCTAGGTAGGATCTGTTTTACCAGCCCTTTCCTCTAAATATATGATATATATTTATATATATATTTTATAATGACATATATATTGACATATATGATATATAATGATATATATTTATAATGATATAAATATATGATATATATATTTATAATGATATAAATATATTATATATATTTATATATATATATATATATATATATTTCCTCATTTTCCCCCCAAATTCTCTATTAACACAAAATTGTTCCTCATGACTTACAAACTAAACAGGTAATACATTTGCATACACAAGTGTGAAAGTGAAGTGAAAGTGATAGTCCCTCAGTGGTGTCTAACTCTTTTTGACGCCATGGACTATAGCCTGCCAAGCTCCTCTGTCCATGGAATTCTCCAAGCAAGAACACTGCTGCTAAGTCGCTTCAGTCGTGTCCGACTCTGTGCGACCCCATAGACGGCAGCCCACCAGGCTCCGCCGCCCCTGGGATTCTCCAGGCAAGAGTACCGGAGTGAGTTGCCATTTCCTTCTCCAGTCCATGCAAGGGAAAAGTGAAAGTGAAGTTGCTCAGTCGTGTCCGACTCTTCGAGACCCCATGGACTGTAGCCTACCAGGCTGCTCCGTCCATGGGATTTTCCAGGCAAGAGTGCTGGAGTGGGGTGCCATTGCCTTCTCTGAAGAATACTACATTGAGTTGCAATTCCCTTCTCCAGGGCATCTTCCTGACCCAGGGACTGAACCTGAGTCTCCTGTGTTGCAGGTAGATTCTTTACCAATTGAGTCACCAGGGAAGCCCTTGAAAATAATTACTTAGTCTAAATGAATGGCTGTCAAAAATAATTCAAATGGCTCCCTAAAGAAAGATACCATGTGCACTGAAACCTTGGAGAAAACATCATATTATGGTGTAATTACTTCAGTTTTACAATGCAAATGGATTTCCTTGGTGGCTAAAGAATTCCCCTGGCAATGCAGGAGACACAGGTTCAATGCATGGGTTGCGAAGATCCTCTGGAGAAGGAAATGGTAGTCCAGTATTCTTGCCCTGAAAATTCCAAGGACAGAGGAGCCTGGCCAGCAACAGTCCATGGGGTCACAAAAGAATTGCACATAACTTAGTGATTAATCAATAGCAACAACATACTGCAAACATATAAATATCATCTCTGCTTCTCCCTACCACACAATTTAATCAAGACATTAACGGGGAAGTATTAGTCTTTCTTCAGATATTTAGTGAAAAACTAAAATATTGACATTCAAAGGTCAATTTATGCGACTCAAGTTATTTGAAAAAAAAAAGCAAAATAAATATCTGTATGTAATATGAATCTTTATTCTAATCCTAAAGAAGGGCAATGCCAAAGAATGTTCAAACTACTGCCCAGTTGCACTCATCTTATTACACATTATCAAAATAATGCTCAAGATTTTTCAAGACAGACTTCAACAACACGTCAACCAAGAACTTCCAGATGTTTAAGCTGGATTTAGAAAAGGCAGAGGAACCAGAGATCAAATTGCCAACATCCATTGAATCATAGAAAAAGCAAGAGAATTTCAGAAAAACATCTATTTCTGCTTCACTAACTATGCTAAAGCCTCTGTTTGTGTTGATCACAAAAAACTGTGGAAAATTCTTCAAGAGATAGGAATAACAGACCACCTGACTTGCCTCCTGAGAAATCTGTATGCAGTTCAAGAAACAACAGTTAGAACCTGATGTGAAACAACGGACTGGTTCCAAATTGGGAAAGGAGTACATCAAGGCTGCATGTTGTCATCCTGCTTATTTAACTTATATGCAGAGTACATCATGTGAAATGCCAGACTAGATGAAGCACAAACTGGAATTAAGTTTTCCAGGATAAATATAAATAACCTTAGATATGCAGATGACACCACCCTTATGGTAGAAAGCAAAGAGGAACTAAAAAGCCTCATGATGAAGGTCAAAGAGGAGAGTGAAAAAGCTGGCTTGAAATTCAACATTCAAAAAACTTAGATAATGGCATCTGGTCCCATCACTTCATGGCAAATAGATGGGGAAACAATGGAAACAGTGACAGACTTTATTTCTTTGGGCTCCAAAATCACTGCAGATGGTGACTACAGCCACAAAATTAGAAGACTCTTTCTCCTTGGAAGAAAAGCTATGACAAACCTAGACAGCATATTAAAAAGCAGAAACATTACTTTGCTGACCAAGGTCCATCTAGTCAAAGCTATGTTTTTTCCAGTAGTAATGTGTGGATTTGAGAGCTGGACCATAAAGTTGAGCACTAAAGAATTGATGTTTTTGGACAGCAGTGTTGGAGAAGACTCCTGAGATTCTGTTGGACTGCAAGGAGATCAAATCAGTCAATCCTAAAGGAAATCAACCCTGAATATTCATTAGGAGGATTGATGCTGAAACTGAAGCTCTAATAGTTTGGCCACCTGACGCAAAGTGCCAACTCACTGGAAAAGTCCCTGAGGCTGGGAAAGATGAAGGCAGGAGGAGAAGGGGATGACAGAGGATGAGATGGTTGGATGGCATAAGTGACTCAATGGACATGAGTTTGAGCAAGCTCTGGGAGATGATGAAGATCAGGGAAGCCTGGAGTGCTGCAGTCCATGGGTCACAAAGAGTTGGACATGACTGAGTGACTAAACAACAAAATGTAATATGAAAGGGAAAAGCATGATAAATGAGGACTATGTAGTTTTCTGTTTCCCTTACTCTATCCACCTATTAAATATTAATAGTTTTTGGTAGAAATAATTGTGCACCCTTTTACTTATGCATTTGAATTTTATGTATACACACACATATATGTACATAAAAAATATATACAGGTAACTTTTCTACATTTGATATTGGCTTATAAGAAATCTCCATAGAAGCATTTATGTAAATAATTAAAGAAACTAACTCTCATTTAATAGAATCTGAACAAAGATCCTTTATAGTTAATTTTATTAATATCCAAAATAATGATCACAATTAGCTATAAAGAAAAAAGAAGATAGGCCCACTAATATGGTTGAAAGGCAGTAAGAATCTGGAAGGAGGTAAAACCTACTGTGGAATTTGTTTAGACTCAATTTTTAAATTGTTCTTATTAAGATGACTTTCTTCAAGATTCTATACTTTTCCATAAGAGAAAAAAGGGGTAAAAATCATGCTCTCAATTTCACATCTTTACTTCTTGGCTATTCCTTGTACATTACATTTGTTGCTAGTTACCAAAGCCTCTAGCAGGATGTTAGACCTCAGCATCCTGCCTGTCATATACCATATTTGGCACAGCATTGTGGGGAAACTGCATTTTTATTTGCTCAGGACTGAAGCAAATATAGTAATAATTGTTCAATATCAGTATCTTGCCACAGATAAAGATGATAATCAGTCATGAGCAATTCATTTTGACATACATTTCTTTTCTTCTACATAGAGGAATAAGTGACTCAACCAGCCTACAGAGATACAAAAACAAACATCTAAGAAAAATAAAGGTCATAATTAGTTCTTAAGAAATTTGATGGTAGAAGATTTTTAATTATGTGTTAACATAGTTTCTTGAAATGATCGTTTTGTATTCAAGAAAAAGTTGGGATCATTTTAGCAGTATTATACATTAAAATTGATTTTTAAGTTTCTGCTCTTCATGTATTTATTGTTAACATTTATAAAATAACTTATTGTTTTATATTAAGAGATAATCTTTGATTTTAGTTCTTTTGTATTTCAGTTTCCGAACCTTACTTAGTCCTAAAATATCCTTGATCTATTGAAACCATATTAAGGTGATCTTGTCCATTCAATACTGGGATCAGTCCACACCTTTTTTGTAGATGTGCATATTATCATTAAGCAAACTAGATACATTAAATTTTTCATATAATCAAAAGGTTGTTTATCCTCTTTATAGAACTCCTCTGCACTTTGGAAACTGATTTGCACAATTTCTTGTGTACCCTGCCATATCATTAAGTTTAAGGTGTTATTTTATTGCAAAGTATTTTTCTACAATTTTCTAGGAAATTATCCATTGTAAGTACAGCATATGGTTTATCTAAAAGTAGGTAATCACTCATTCATTTGTACATAATTATATTGATGAAGCTCCAAGGATTTAATTTTGCAAAGTTGGTGGGTGCCCTGATATTTACATTCAATTTGCTAAAGACAGATAAAATTTTTTTCTGAACTGTTTGACCACACTAAAATTGCTATACAAGAACATAGCAATGGTGTTCTAAAAATTATTTTTGGCATTTTTGTAGTTAATGAGAGGAAAGCCATTTGCATCTCTCTGAGGCTTGTTTATGGACTCATTCTCTATTCATTCGACTATTTTTTTTCCTTTTTTCTGTCTTGCCACTCTTTATATTGTGATGTATAATTATTGGCAATCAATTCAATAGATGTTTATTGTGTATCAACTATGCATTATGCATTAATCTAGGGACTACATTTATAAAGATAATCCTGCATTCAGAAATTATATAGTTGTTCAGCTATGGAAGTAAAAGATAATTATAATACAGTGTGATAAAAGCAATAATTACTATTAATGGAATGATATGAGAGGACAAAAAAAGAAAGTTTGAGTAATTACTTTGGCTAGAGCTGTTTCAAAAAGCTTTACAGAGAAGATGATGTTGAATTGGTTCTTGGCATATAAACAACAGATTGTTGCTCCTGGTTTTTGCTTGTTTGTTTTTTCTCAATGTTTGTGTTGTGGTAAAATACATATAACACTAAATTTACAGTTTTAACCATTTTTCAGTGTGCTGTTCAATGATATTAAATACATCCAGAATGTGCAATGATCATTACCCCCAATCTCCATAACTCTACATCTTACAAAACTGAAACTTTGTACCCATTAACAATTCTTCATACTATTCTCCACCCAGCTCCCAACAACCACCATTCTATTGTCTGTATGTATGTTTTTGACTATATTAAGTATCTTATATGAGTGGAATCATACAGTATTTGTCACTTTGTAGCTGGACGTTCTACTTAGCATAATGTCCTTAAGATTTATCCAGGTTGGGTGTGCGAGCATAGTTACTCAGTTGTGTCCAACTTTTTGTAATCCCATGGACTGTAGCCCACCAATATCCTCTGTCCATGGGATTTTTCAGGCAAGAATACTGGAGTGGGTGCCATTCCCTCCTCCAGGAGGTCTTCCCAACCCAGGGATCGAACATGTCTCCTGTGTCTCCTGCACTGCAGGCAGATTCTTTACCCACTGAGCCATCAAGGAACAGCACATGTCAAAATTTTCTTCCTTTTTAAGGCTGAACATATATATATATAATATTTTTGTTTATCCATTCATCTATCTATAGGCAATTGGGTCGATTTTATGTTTTAACTATCATAAAATCATACTGCTGTGAACATGGGTATACCAATATCTCCTTGAGACCTTGCTTTTAATTCTATTGAGTATATACCCAGAAGTAGAAAAGAAATGCTGCATCATATGGTAATTCTATGTTTAATATTTTGAAGAACTGCCATAATGTTTTCTACAGCAGTTGTAACATTTTATATTCCCACCAAGAGTACACAGTTGTTTCAATTTTTCCACGTACTCACCAACACTTGCTATTATCTGTTTTTGTTGTTGTTTTCTTTAATAGTAGCCATCCTAGTTGGTATTAGAAGGTATTTCATTGTAGCTTTGATTTGAGTTAATCTTAGTTTTTTATTGGCTTTTGGGGGGCTAATTTTCCTTAGATCTTAATGTTTTTCAAAATGTGTTCCAAGGATCACATAATCAAAATTACATTGTTAATGTCACAATGTTTATTAAAAATGCAATTTCTTGTGCTAGCAAACTTCTATCCAATAGTTATGGTACTGTATACAGAATATACATTTTTAGAACTCCTTAGGTAATTTTTAACAGAATAAACTTTGTCATAGAAACAAGTAAAAATTATTTCTTTTTGCATCAACGTTACTATCATATTCATAATCATATTGTCTATAACTATCATCTCCAAGTTGTGTTAACAAGAACATTTATTTAGCATTCACTAATGTATTGTGCTGTGCTGTGCTTATTCGCAGTCATGTTTGATTCTTTGTGAACCCATGGACTATAGCCCACCAGGCTCCTCTGTCCATGGAATTCCCCAGGCAAGAATACTGGAGTGGGTTGCCATGCCCTCTTCCAGGGGAATTTTCCCAACCCAGGGATCGAACCCAGGTCTCCTCCATTGCAGGTGGATTCCTTACTGACTGAGCCATGAAAGAAGCCAAAGAATACTGGTGTGGGTAGCCTATCCCTTCTCCAGGGGATCTTCCAGACCCAGGAATCAAATCTGAGTCTCCTGCATTGCAGGTGGATTCTTTACCAGCTGAGCTACCAGGGACCTACAAAAGCCTGGTTTTCTTAGAGATAAATTAGATTCAATGACCAAAAATCCTGGGATTGGTGGACACTTTATAGATCTAAGTGATGTAATACCCTATCTAATTCTCAGACCCTCTATGCAATATCCTACTAACTCACCTAGTCTGTGCAATGTCTTTGAACCTATAGGTTCCTTTTTCTGGAATACATTTGAACTGTCACTCACTGCAGGGCATTCACTCATGTTTCATGTCCAGCCCAAGTGCCTCCTTCATGAAAACATCCACAAATGCCTCCAGCCATGCAGATCTGATGTTATCTTCTACTGTATGATCACCAGACCTACCTTTGCTCTGTAGTTACACTACGTTGCAAATTTTCTTGACAAGGTTGCCCTAAATTCTTTGAGGATAGAAATTATACTAATTGTTATTATTATTATTATTTTGTCTTAGGCAGTACCTTACATCTGAGATATAAACATATGTTCTTTATTTAAATGGAATTTTAACAAAACTTTAAAAAGTATGCTAACCAAGAAGTCCAAGATATATTGATACAGATAATTTTATTCGCACAGAAGGATGAGAATTAAGAGTGACATAGATCTTTTCAAGATAAAAAACATTAGAATTTGAATTTCTTGATAAAAAATGTCTATAGTGATATAGAAAAAGTACATTTTCAGGAGTCTGTGTAACAAAAATGTGCATTTTTTTTAGCTTATTTTTTGCAGTGATAAAGAGGAAAAAATTTTAATAGGTATATAAGGATATGTTTAATTTTATCTCTTTTACCTAACATGCATAATTTAAGTTTCCAAATCAAATAAGGATAACTAAATGTTGGAAATATTGTGTATATAAAGTATTAATACAGATATTTTGCAGTGTACAGTGTACAATTTCAAGACAAATTACTAATTTATGAGGTTTTTTTAATAGAAAAATTCTGTTTTAAAATACTGATGGGCTTTGAGATGCCATTTGGGGATCATTTTCTAAGCAGTAAAAGAGAAAAAAAAATAATCATAGGATACAGTTTTCCTTGGGAAACTATATGGCTGATCTCACTGGTGTCTGTTTTCTTGAGAGAAGAATCCAATCTTGTAGCCACTGAGTCTTTACAGATGACAAACACTAACACCACGGACAACACAGAACTGATTTACCACTAATTCCCTCTTGGTCTCTCAGATAAATAGTTGTGGGTAAAAATCAATAGCTGTTCCCCCCAGGGTTTGTCATTCCTGAGCCAGTATTATCATTCACAATATCAGCTGTGTGTTCTAAAGATCTGTGACAATCTCATGGCAGGCAAATAATTGCAATAAGATAACAACTGAACAGGTGCTTTAGAATAATGACTCAAACCTTTTACAGAAAGCCAATGGAAAACAGAGGTCAAGCCAGCCCAGAGATGCTAATAATGAGGAAGTGCGTTGCCTATGATGGCAGTAAGCCAATCATTATCTGATCCATTATCTAAGTACAAAAATTCTGTGAGAAGCCCCATTCAAAATCAGTGCATATTAGCCTTTTCCCCAAAATCCCCCTCCTGAGAAACATCTGAGGGTCTTTCAATTTGAGATTATAAACGAGAAAGCGAAAATAAAATTAAAAAATTTTTTTTTTAAGTAAAAGAAAGTTCTCATAGAGTTTCTATATAAAGTTTTAGGACTGCTTTGGTTCATCCCAGAAATGTTTATGATACTAATGTAAATGTAGCTCTTAGGAGTGTGTTGACATACTCTTCTCTATCCTGTTCTCTTTCTCACCAGTATCATTTCTGAACCACCACCTACTACCTAGGGCTTCGGGAAATGCTCCCCAGTTTCTTCTGAGAGCAATTAAAACTCACAGTTTTTATTTTAATAGAGCTTTATATATACATATATATATATATATATACATATATATATATGAGAAAGAAAATAAAATTACTCAAAATTTGCCAATGTATTGAAAGGTGATGGTTTAAAATTATTTGTCAGATCAATCAATCTGTAGACTTCAAATATCAAATTGGTAGGCTAGTGTTTCTAAAGTCACACTTCATTGACTGTTTTGTCTGGGAAGTGAAAGTCGCTCAGTCTTGTCCGACTCTTTGCAATACCATGGACTATATAGTCCATGGCCAGAATTCTCCAGGATCTTTCTACAAGATCCTTTCTCCAGGGCATTTTCCCAACCCAGGGTTTGAACCCAGGTCTTCCGCATTGCAGGTGGATTCTTTACCAGCTGAGCCACCAGAGAACCACTTTGTCTGGGAAAGTGCCTGGAAATTTTGTTCTCTGGGGGTTAATCCTCTGTCAGAAAGCACTCCTAACCCCGTTTCATTGGGCAAAGTTGTATTGAGTGTTCTTTCTTCACAGCCAGCAAGTGAGTGGGGGTGACTGTCAGTTCAGTTCAGTTCAGTCGTTCAGTCGTGTCCGACTCTTTGTGACCCCATGAATTGCAGCACTCCAGGCCTCTCTGTCCATCACCAGCTCCCGGAGTCAGTTTTGATCTATTGACCATTTTGATTGTCCTACCCTAGTGACATCAGTTATCTGGCCAAGACTGTGCAGCCATTCTCAGAACTCAGAGGCGTTGTCTTTTGACAGATGGACAGACAGGGGCTGAAGGCATCTTGACAGCCCTTGAGATCCTATTGTGTGTTAGCATCATCCTAAAGACTGGAACCAGATGAAGGCAAATGTATTAACAGAAGACATTACTTGCTACAGTGAGTATGCCCTTATAGACTAGACTCTTTTTGTTTATATACTGCTTTGTTTCACACTTTGAATGTTTTTCATTTTTATATTTTGTGACTAGAATTCTGGGAGCGGCCCTATCTTTGATGTCTGAGAATCTTACAGGAACTGAGCATGTGGGTCTGTAGAAAGCCAGCCACACAGGCATTCAGGAGACCCATGTAACTCAGTTTACAGAGTGAGTCTTTTGGAGAATTTTTTACTCTGCTAAATTCCTTTAGAAACTAGAAGACCCACTGATTGATAACCAAACACACTATCTTTGAGATAAGGAGGATAACATGTCTCATCATCATGATAATTGCTTAGTTACAGAATTATAATAACTAAACAGAGTGCTGGTTTTAGTTCTGTGTGAAGGATCCTGGACATTCAGATTACAGAGGAGAAGAGGGTCTCTTCTCCCTTATCCACGCTAAGCCCCCTGCACTCATAAGTTGCTACCCAGAAAGAACTTCATTATAAATTCAGGGCATCATGTAAACTTTCTGTCATGGTTTCAGGTCTAAAAAAAAAAAAAAAAAAAAAAAAAAAGTTGTACTCCTCAGGCTGGAAATCACAGAGAGGAGAGCAGCGTAAGCACAGTTCCCCCATTTCTCCACATCCTCTGGGGAGGTATACCTATGGCAGGGCAGGGCTAGATGCACTGTGTGTGTGTGTGTGCACGCGTGCTCAGTGGTGGCCAACGTTTTGTGACTCCTTGGACTGTAGCCCCACCACGCTTCTCTGTCCATGAGATTTTTCTGTACTTCAGGACAACTTTCTACAGTTATGGTATGAACACTGCTGGTACTCCATTCAGATCTCCTCAAATGTACTTGACCATTTCAAACTCCCCTTCTCCAGCTTCAGTGCACTTTCACCTCTAGTATCTGAGGCCCCTCTCCATCATATTGCCCTTTGGATGTGAGCTGTTCTCACAAAAGCACAAAAAGAAAAAGTACCTGGAAGGTTACATCCCACCACACTCTTCCTGTCTCCAATCAAGCTGCCCTTTATCAATGCTTAACAGCTGCGAGTATATGAAGGCCCACCTCCCTTGTCTTTGTGCAGGAGAAATCTGAGGAACAACACCTTCCAGGGTTCCCATGTGGGCCCAGGCTAAAGCTACTCTCCTCCAGATTTGCCTGGAATTGCATTTTGGCTTGCCTTCTTCTTCCCTAAGTAGCTTTCCCCACTTCTTTCCATGCTTCTGCAGGAGGACTTCACTAAATCACTTGTATAGGATAATTCTTAACCCAATGTCAGGATCTGCTACTAGACAACTTGACCTAAACATGGGGCAAGTGTAAACTCTGTGTTATACTGACAGGTTTGTGGGTCACCGGGCTAACTCTGTCAACAGTTCTCAGCTGTGAGACAGGAGCTGCTAAGCACTTGGAGACCTGAGGAATCCATAGGAGGTTAGGTCGGCATACTAGTTATCTATGGCTAGACAACAAATTCCCCAGAAGTGTTACAGTTTAAACAATACACATTTGTAATCTCACAGTTCCTGTGTGCCAGCTCTCCTGGCACTTAACTAAGCTGGGTCTTCTTCTCCAGGAGCCTGCACAGGCTGTAACCTACATATCAGCCATGGTTGTACTCATCTCCAGGCTTAACTCGGCTGGGAGCCACATCCATGCTCCCTTAGTGGTTGTTGGTAGGATTCAGTCCTTCATGGGGTGCTGGGTTTATTTCCTCAGTAGCTGTTTGGCAACAGCCCCTCTCAGGTCTTCATCCCCTAGAGTCACTCCACATGGCAGCTTGATTTGGCAAAGCAAAAATAAACTAGAAAGCAAGTGAGAGCAAGAACTAGAAAGATGAGTCACTGTTTCTTGTAACCTTATCTTGAAAGCAATATCTCATCACTTTTGCCATTATTTTCTTCATTAGAAGCAAGTCACTAGATACAGCCCATGCTCAGAGGAAGGAGACTGCATAAGACCCAGCAAACACGGTAGTGGGAAGTGGACTCTCCCTCTAGAGCTTGCATCCTTCTAGGCAACCCGACATAAGTATCCAGGCTTATTTTTGCAGATTCTTGCTTGTCACTCCAGTTTCCTTTCATTATAGTTTTCATTTATTCCTCAATGATCATATTCAAAAGTAAATTCGACCGTGTTTATTATACCAGATAAAGAAGTAAAATACATATTCACACATAAATACCATTTCAATGTCGGCATAAGGAAGAAAAACTTCTAACAGTTCCATTCTTGGAATAAATTATAAAAAATAAAATGGTTAAAATTCTGTTTTGACAAATCATGTTGCTTAGAAACTCAAAAATCTCTGCTGCCACTTGGTTGGCATTTCTTTTGACACATTCTGAAATGATGCTCAGATAATTTGCTTCTTTGCTCAACCTGGCTTGACAACTGGAAGGCATTTTGTGCTGGTCTTCTATGAAAAGCCCTGTGTCCACTTCAGTGGCTCCAAAATGAATCAGTTCGACTCCAGGATATGAATGATTCATTGGATCTTATCTTCCTCATGCTGGCTGCCTTGGTGCTCAGTTCGTTAATATAATGATTTCTAAATACCGAGTCCAGATGTTCCCCTGGGATAAGCTGGGCAGCGAGAATATAGGTGTGTGAAAGGATGAAGTACGTTTTATTCTGAATTTTTAACTTGAAATAATTGCAGTTAGGGCTTATAGTCAGAACATGATAAAACTTTTAATGCACTGACTTAGGCATCCCTTTTCTTTCCACCTGCATGACTATATATGAAAATAAAAATAAAAATTTGTGGCTCAGTGTTATACAGAAAATAAACGAGCTAATCAATAGAGTTGCCCACATAGTTGTTATGTTGAAGTTGGTCTTACACCCGTCTAAAATTTCAAAAAAGATTGCAAAGCCCCTGCCTTTACTGGTTAATAAGAAAATCAAGTGGCATTAAAGAAAAAGTAGCGATCTAATGCCAGATCAAGTGGTCTTTTATGCTCACTGACTCTAGATTGAGCTGTAACTACCGACAGGGAGGAGTGACCTTGTTCTAACATTAACTATGCATGAAGGTCATTTCTGTGGTTTCCAGAAATTCTTACTCTTATACGTGGATTGATTTTAATTTAATCACTATCTTGGTTAATCCTTAATTGTATGTGTATATATACATATTTCAAATATGTATATAATTATAAATTATAATAAAAGTATATTGCAGCTAATAGCTTAAAAAAAAGCCTTACTTTGTACCACATTGTTTAAAGATCCCAGGGCACCATCAGCCAGACAGCCTCTCAGATAACTGAACAAAACAATAGAGATGTGCAATTCACATAAATACACACAATGTAACCCTGGAAATCCATTCTTTTTCTTGCAGGATACATTCTGTCTCAACAGTAATAAAATTTATACAATTGTTAAATCAAACAGATGTAGCTTACATTGTGTCTAAAAGCCACCAAATCTGGATTCTGGAAGAATTAGCCCTTGTGTCAAAACTGTAAGCCCTGTACTAGCTTCACAGACGTTTATGATGCTATGAAGGGATAAATAGACGGTGAAGTCAGATTTCAATCTACAGTTTAAACTTTCCCCAATGAAAAGAAGCATTTGCAGAGCAAGAAGCATGTAACGCCTCTCAAACCAATTAAGAAATTTTCAGGACTGTGTGCAGGACACAGAAATTCTGGTAGCTGGGACACTAAGATATGAAGTGAACCAACCAAAGCCTTTCTGAAGACATGGACTATTTTCTAAAAATCTAACAAAATCTGATCCAACAAAATATGGTGATCTTATTTTTTTAATATTATAAATCCAGTATTTAAAAGAGTTTAGTATTAAAAATCTGTCAACCATCATTTCATTCAACATAGAGAACTACAAATATTTTCATTCATAAAGACACATGTGTGTATATATGCACACAAACATATATATATACACACAAAATCATATAATACGTATGCTTTGCAAACTGCCTTTCTAATTTTAAAATATATCATGAATGCCTTGTGGGTTACAGTAGACACTGTTAGCTACCTACAAAATCAAAAGGAAACTTTTGATTTACTGATTAAGTAAGGTGGACACAACTAGCTTGCTTCTTTCCTTTCCCCTCTCCTACCTTCTTCTGACTTGCATATAGATGTGAAGGCTGATGCTATGGTAGCCATCTCAGGAGGATTAGAGAAAGGCAAAGAGGATCACAGAGGTACTATCCCTGAATCTAAGCTAGCACTGCCTACCTAAGTTCTTTGACTTAGTTTATTAGTAGAAAAATAAATTATTAAAGCCATTTTGATTGAGTTTTCTGTTATTTGAAGTCAAATACATGTCTTCTATTTTTAATCTACCTTTGATTTTTCTTAAAGATGGGATACATACCACTTATATAATGATTACAAAATTGAATTTCAAACAGTTTAGGACAAGGCACTAAATAATATTAAATCATACAGCAAAAGTTTATATCATTTGTTTTATTGTAATTATTCTGAAGAGATGATATAAAGAAAAGGTTCTGACTTAAATTACAGATTTTTGCTAATCATCCTTTTGAAAAATGCCTTAACAGACTTAGCTCAAAATTAACAATTTTGCTTAGATTTTTTTTATCATTACTCTTCATTCATATTAAGCTATACTGGTTTCTACTTTTGATAAGAGAGTGGATTTAGGAAGATATATTAAGAAAATATTAATTCAGTTGTCAAATGCATATGAGAAAATCTTGAATGTGGAATAGCAAATAATTAAAGTTGGGAAACACAATTCTCTACTATATCACTTTTAAAAGTTATATACTATATTCTCGTAAGGTTGTATTTGATGGTAACATTTAAAACATTTAACAACTGGTATATTGTGGTTGCCAACCATCAATTAATGACCATAAAGCAAATACAGAAATAGATGCCAACATAAACAGCTGGGATTGTTGCTGAGTACAAGCTGCATATCTATCCTGGTTGTATCAACAGTGCATTTAATCAATTAATCTCTTAGCAAGTATTTAAGTTGTGACAAACTAATGCCTAAATCATTGCTTAATATATTTGCCAAATAGGTGCTTGATTATTTCCTCAGGAAAAATGACTAACAGTTAAATTTCTGAGAAACAACATAAACATTTTTAAGCATTTCATGTGTATTTGCCTAATTAGCCCCAGAAAGCTTGTACTAATTATATTCTCACAATACTATAGAAGATTGAATTTTTTCTGAATCTATCATGTTTTTGTACACTCAAAAAAGCAGAGGAATAAAAGAATAATAATATATTAAAATTAACATACACCAGTGCTATCTCTCTTCCTCTCTCTCTCTCTCTCACACACACACACACACACACACACAGTTTCTGTTTTCTTTTTGAACTGAGCTTATTTGATCATAATACTTCACTATATTATATTTACTTTGTTTAACTTATAAAATATCATATCATAGACCAGTTCAGTTCAGTCTCTCAGTCGTGTGCGACTCTTTGACACCCCATAGCAGCATACCAGGCTTCTTGTTAATCTCCAACTCCTGGAGCTTACTCAAATTCATGTCCATTGAGTCGGTGATGCCATCCAACCTTATCCTCTATCCTACCCTTCTCCTCCCACCTTCAATCTTTCCCTGCATCAGGGTCCTTTAAAATGAGTAGTTCTTTGCAACAGGTTGTCAAATTATTGCAGTTTCAGCTTCAACATCAGTCCTTCCAATGAATATTCAGGACTGATTTCATTTAAGAAAGACTGGGTGGATCTCCTGGCAGTCCAGGAGACTCTCAAGAGTCTTCTCCAATATCACAGTTCAAAAGCATCAATTCTTCAGTGCTCAGCTTTCTTTATAATCCAACTCTCACATCCATACATGACTACTGGAAAAACCACAGCTTTGACTAGACGGACCTTTGTTGGCAAAGAAATATCTCTGCTTTTTAATACACTGTCTAGGTTGGTCAGAGCATTTCTTCCAAGGAGCAAGTGTCTTTTAATATCATGGCTGAAGTCACCATTTACAGTGATTTTGGAGCCCCCCCAAAATAAAGTTTTTCACTGTTTCCATTGTTTACCCATCTATTTGAAATGAAGTGATGGGATCAGATGCCATGATCTTTGTATTCTGAATGTAAAGTTTTAAGCCAACTTTTTCACTCTCTTCTTTCACTTTCATCAAGAGGCTCTTTAGTTCCTCTTCACTTTCTTCCATAAGAGTGGTGTCATTTGCATATCTGAGGTTACTGATACTTCTCCTGGAAACCTTGATTCCAGCTTGTGCTTCATCCAGCACTCTGAATACAAGTTAAACAAGCAGGGTGACAATATACAGCCTTGTTGTACTCCTTTTCCTATTTGGAACCAGTCTCTTGTTCCATGTCCATTTGTAACTGTTGCTTTCTGACCTGCATACAGATTTCTCAAGAAGCAGATCAGATGGTCTGGTATTCCCATCTCTTCAAGAATTTTCCACAGGTAGTTGTGATGGACATAGTCAAAGGCTTTGGCATAGTCAATAAAGCAGAAGTAGATGTGTTTCTGGAACTCCCTTGCTTTTTTGATGATCCAATGGATGTTGAAATTTGATCTCTGGTTCCTCTGCCTTTTCTAAATCCAGCTTGAACATGTGGAATTTCATGGTTCACTTACTGTTGAAGCCTGACCTGGAGGATTATGAGCATTACTTTGCTAGCATGTGAGATGAGTGCAATTGTGTGGTAGTTGAAACATTCTATGGCATTGACTTTCTTTGGGATTGGAATGAAAGCTGACCTTTTCCAGTCCTGTGACCACTGCTGAGTTTTCCAATTTGCTTGTATATTGAGTGCAGCACTTTCACAGCATCTTTTAGGATTTGAAATAGCTCAACTGCAATTCCATCACCTCCACTAGCTTTGTTCATAATGACGCTTCCTAAGGCCCACTTGACTTCACATTCCAGGATATCTGGCTCTAGGTGAGTGATCACACCATTTTGGTTATATGGGTCATGAAGATCTTTTTCGTATAGGTCTTCTGTGTATTCTTGCCACCTCTTCTTAATGTCTTCTGCTTCTGTTAGGTCCATACCACATCTATCCTTTATTGTGCCAATTTTTGCATGAAATGTTCCCTTGGTATCTCTAATTTTCTTGAAGAGATCTCTAATCTTTCCCATTACATTGTTTTCTCTATTTCTTTGCACTGATGGCTGAGGAAGGCTTTCTTATCTCTCCTTGCTATTCTTTGGAACTCTGCATTCAAATGGGTATATCTTTCCATTTCTCCTTTACCTTTAGCTTCTCTTCTTTTCTCAGCTATTTTTAAGGCCTCCTCAGACAACTATTTTGTCTTTTTGCATTTCTTTATCTTGGGGATGGTCTTGATCCCTGCCTCCTGTACAATGTCACGAACCTCTGGCCATAGTTCTTCAGACACTCTGTCTATCAGATCTAAACCCTTAAATCTGTTTGTCACTTTCACTGTATATTCATAAGAGATTTGATTTAGGTCATACCTGAATGGTCCCATGGAAAAGAAATGCAAAAAAGCAAAATGGCTATATGAGGAGGCCTTACAAATATCTGGGAAAAGAAGAGAAGCGAAAAGCAAAAGAGAAAGGGAAAGATATTGCCAACTGAATGCAGAGTTCCAAAGAACAGCAAGGAGAGATAAGAAAGCCTTCCTCAGCAATCAATGCAAAGAAAAAGAGGAAAACAACAGAATGGGAAAGACTAGAGATCTCTTCAAGAAAATTAAAGATACCAAGGGAACATTTCATGCAAAGATGGGCTTGATAAACGACAGAAATGGTATGGACCTAACAGAAACAGAAGATATTAAGAAGAGGTGGCAAGAATACACAGAACTGTACAAAAAAGATCTTCACGACCCAGATAATCACGATGGTGTGATCACTCACCTAGAGCCAGACATCCTGGAATGTGAAGTCAAATGGGCCTTAGAAAGCATCACTACAAAAAAAGCTAGTGGAGGTGATGGAATTCCAGTTGAGCTATTTCAAATCCTGAAAGATGATGCTGTGAAAGTGCTGCGCTCAATATGCCAGCAAATCTGGAAAACTCAGCAGTGGCCACAGGACTGGAAAAGGTCAGTTTTCATTCCAATCCCAAAGAAAGGTAATGCCAAAGAATGCTCAAACTACTGCACAATTGCACTCATCTCACACGCTAATAAAGTAATGCTCAAAATTCTCCAAGCCAGGCTTCAGCAATATGTGAACCGTGAACTTCCAGATGTTCAAGCTGGTTTTAGAAAAGGCAGAGGAACCAGAGATCAAATTGCCAATATCCGATGCATCATTGAAAAAGCAAGAGAGTTCCAGAAAAATATCTACTTCTATGCCAAAGCCTTTGACTATGTGGATCACAATAAACTGTGGAAAATTCTTCAAGAGATAGGAATACCAGACCATCTGACCTGTCTATTGAGAAACTTGTATGCAGGTCAGGAAGCAACAGCTAGAAATGGACATGGAAAAACAGACTGGTTCCAAATAGGAAAAGGAGAACATCAAGGCTGTATATTGTCACCTTGCTTATTTAACTTATATGCAGAGTACATCATGAGAAACGCTGGGCTGGAAGAAACACAAGCTGGAATCAAGATTGCTGGGAGAAATATCAATAACCTCAGATATGCAGATGACACCACCCTTATGGCAGAAAGTGAAGAAGAACTAAAGAGGCTCTTGATGAAAGTGAAAGAGGAGAGTGAAAAAGTTGGCTTAAAGCTCAACGTTCAGAAAACTAAGATCATGGCATCTGGTCCCATCATTTCATGGGAAATAGATGGGGAAACTGTGGAAACAGTGTCAGACTTTATTTTTTGGAGTTTCAAAATCACTGGTGATGGTGATTGCAGCCATGAAATTAAAAGACGCTTACTCCTTGGAAGGAAGGTTATGACCAATCTAGATTGCATATTTAAAAGCAGAGACATTACTTTGCCAACAAAGGTCCATCTAGTCAAGGCTATGGTTTTTTCAGTAGTCATGTATGGATGTGAGAGTTGGACGGTGAAGAAAGTTGAGCACCGAAGAATTGATGCTTTTGAACTGTGGTGTTGGAGAAGACTCTTGAGAGTCCCTTGGACTGCAAGCAGATCCAACCAGCCCATCCTAAAGGAGATCAGTCCTGGGTGTTCATTGGAAGGTCTGATGTTGAAGCTGAAACTGCAATACTTTGGCCACCTCATGTGAAGGGCTGACTCATTGGAAAAGATCCTGATGCTGGGAAGGATTGGGGGCAGGAGGAGAAGGGGATGACAGAGGATGAGATGGTTGGATGGCCTCACCGACTCGATGGACATGGGTTTGGGTAGACTCTGGGAGTTGGTGATGGACAGGGAGGCCTGGCGTGCTGCGATTCATGGGGTCACAAAGAGTCGGACGTGACTGAGCGACTGAACTGAACTGAACAGAACTGATACAGCTTCTCCCTCTTTGGCTGCAGAGAATGTAATCATTCTGATTTTGGTATTGACCATCTGGTGATGTCCATGTGTAGAGTCTTCTCTTGTGTTGTTGGAAGAATGTGTTTTCTATGACCAGGGTGTTCTTTTGGCAAAACGCTATGAGCCTTAGACCTGCTTTATTTTGTACTCCAAGGCCATATTTGCCTGTTACTCTAGGTATCTCCTGACTTCCTACTTTTGCAATCCAGTCCCCCATAATGAAATGGACATGTTTTTTAGGTGTTAGTTCCAGAAGGTCTTGTAGGTCTTCAGAGAACCTTTCAACTTCAGCATTACTTATTGGGGCATAGTCTTGGATTACCATGATATTGAATGGTTTCCCTTTAAACAAATACAGATCATTCTGTTGTTTTTGAGATTGCACCTAAGTACTACATTTCAGACTCTTTTGTTGACTGTGATGGCTAGTCCATTTCTTCTAAGGGTTTCTTGCCCACATAGTAATATCATAGTAATCTTCCAATTTAATGTAATTGATCTAGCTAATTATTTCAAACTTTCAGTCTATTTTAAATTATAAAAGTCATACACACAATTTTTGTAACAAATTAAACAATGCTGAAATGTAAAAATAAAATGGTAATAATCTCACTTCCCTCTTCAAATATGACTACCTTAAACTTAACTTTATTAATATAGATATCTCATATCTTTCTCCATGTTTAAATACAAGTGTGTCAACATACACAGGCATATATAGGCACTTTATCTACTGCAAAAAAATAAAATTTTACAAATATACAGTGCATCATTTTTTTCTTTAGTATAACATTTGTATTCCTTACACATCAAAAGTGAGCGATATAACTCATTTTAATAGCTGAGTAATACTTTACAATGTTGTTGTTGTGTCGTTCAGTCACTAAATCATGTCCACCTCTTGGTGACCCCATTGACTGCAGCATGCCAGGCTTCCCTGTCCTTCACTATCTCCTGGGGTTTGCTCAAATTCATGTTCATTGAGTCAGAGACGCTATATAACAATTAATAGCCTATAATTAATTCAAATATTTTGCTAGAGGCATATATGCCTCCAATTTCCAACTCTTTTACTCCATTGAAAAATGTCCCTGTAGACATCCACTTTTCTTTTGTGTTTGTTTGACTTTTCTCTAGGCTACAGATGCCCCCACTACCACCTCACACACACCAAAATAGGATTATTAAGTCAGAGTATCTACATTTTTTTAACTGCATCTATCATTTGTTTTTTAGCTTTTCTTAGTGTATATTTACCATTTTAATTACCAAATTGTATTTTTTATGTAATAAAATATATATTTTTTACATGCAGATTCTTAAACAATAAAGATTTGATTTCTGTGTCAAGTGTGCTAGACATTTAACTGCATTTTCTCTAAGCTGGACAGGCAATTATTCCAGGTCCATTTATTGAGCAAATTATCCTTTTCCAACTGACCTTTGCTAATGGTGTGCTTCACACACAAACTGTTTAATTTTTAGGGGAATCTGACAGTCATTAGATTGGTACCTTAATGTCCAAGGTAGGAGGAGTATTTATACCATAGAAACAAGCAATCAATAGACTGGGCTCCTTCCAATCCACTGCTGCTCCAGAGAGCTGGTTGTGAAACATTCATTGTCCATCACTTCTTTGGTTATATGTGGTTTCCTCATATCCTTGTGCCTATCCTTGGACTCAGTATTTTGATTCATTCATCTATTTGCTTCAGTTCAGTTCAGTTGCTCAGTTGTCTCAGACTCTTTGTGACCCCATGAACCGCAGCAGGCCAGGCCTCCCTATCCATCACCAACTGCCAGAGTCTACCCAAACCCATGTCCATTGAGTCTGTGATGCCATCCAACCATCTCATCCTCTGTGGGCCCCTTCTCCTCCTACCTTCAATCTTTCCCAGCATCAGGGTCTTTTCAAATGAGTCAGCTTTTCGCATCAGGTGGCCAAAGTATCGGAGTTTCAGCTTCAACATCAGTCCTTCCAATGATATGCAAATATTATATTTTTATGGACAGGGACAGTAGATTTGTCTTCAAATCTGTTATGACAAAAAGGCTTCTCTCCATTATTTTGCAAAAATCTTTTGTCACTTCTGAAGTACATACTTTGTGCTAAAAATAATTTTGACAAGTCATCACTCTCAAATTGACCAAAACAAACAAAAATGTTCTTATCAAAATGTATTATATTGATATATTCATTTGGGAATAATAGATTTTTTCATTATATTAAAAAATCTTCCATTCAGCAAATTCATTTCTCCTTTATTTAGGGCATTAGCATTTTAGAGAAATCTATTATTTACCTCTTTAGGCTCAGTGTAATAAATCTACTCATTTGACTGATTTTATTTAAATTGTACCACTGAAATTAAAAGAGAGTTCGCTCCCACTTCAAATTGCAAAATGCATAAAAACCTAAAGGAAATGGTGTCCATTTTTATGTTCTTTCCATAATGTAATCTATTAATCTGGAGACAATTGCTAAGTAGTTTGTCTATCTATCATCTGTCTATCTAAGTTCTGTAATTAATATAACAAATATTTGAACAGAACAGCTGCCAATGTGGTAACTTTAATAAGACTGTCTTAGTCAAAGCTACTAGCATTTCTGGCAGTTCTCAAAGATGATTGTCTCTGCTCCCTAAGTGACACTGCTCATATCACTGTATGTTATCAACGCATCTAATCAAAACATTAATATTTTATCATCTCTGCTCATCATAATGTGTGCAGAGAGGAGAAACCAATTTGGAGGAAAGGGACATTTTTTTTCTCATGGTTTTTAAGAAGTTTCAGGGATGAAGTTATTCCTCTAACTTGTCCATGAGAAACAACGAAAAGCCCTGTGCCTCAGTTTTGCTGTTAATAAATATGAAACGAATATGATAGATGAATCCCAGAAGGAAGACTGAAGTGTATGTGGAAATGCTTTTGACTTTCTTGGCATTAACTTACTGATAAAATATTGTACTGAGATACAAACGAAGTTCTGAATAAGTCTGAATAATTAAATTTTAAAGAGAGGTAAGAAAATGGAAATTTGCTATAGGTGTGTATGGGCTTCCCTCATAGCTCAGTTTGTAAAGAATCCGCCTGGAATGCAGGAGACCCCGGTTCCATTCCTGGGTTGGGAAGATCCTCTGGAGAAGGGATAGTCTACCCATTCCACTGTTCTCAGGCTTCCCTCGTGGCTCAGCTGGTAAAGAATCTGCCTGCAATGTGGGAGACCTGGGTTCGATCCCTGGGTTGGGAAGATCCCCTGGGGAAGGAAAGGCTACGCACTCTAGTATTCTGGCCTGGATAATTCCATGGAGTATATAGTCCATGTGGTCACAAAGAATCGGACACGACTGAGAGACTTTCACTTTCACTTTCATAGGTATTTATGTAATGTATGCATGTAAAGGACGTCCCTTGTAGCTCAGATGGTAAAGAATCCGCCTGCAATGCAGGAGACCTCAGTTCGATTGCTGGATTGGGAAGATCCCCTGGAGAAGGGTTAGGCTACCCAGTCCTGTATTCTTGGACTTCCCTGGTGGACAAACAGTAAGGAATCGGCTTCAGTGTGGGAGACCTGGGCTCAATTCCTGAGTCGGGAAGATCCCTTGGAGGAGGGCATGGAAACCCACTCCAGGATTCTTGCCTGGAGAATACAACGAACAGAGGAGTCTGACAGGCTACAGTCCACAGGGTCACGAGGAATTGAACACGACTGAAGCAACTTAGCATGTACGTATGTAATAAATAGAGTAAAAACTTCACAGACACACTTGTTCTTTAAATAGTAGATACTGTAAGGGCTAATGACACCTTGGAAAAGCTGGTGGTGGGATTTGTTTTCACAAATGAGATTTAGGTTATTTCAGAGAACTCCCACTTTCGAAAGTTCACTATATGCCGGTTCACTTACATTAGTACATTGTTTCCGCTAACCAAAAAAATCTAAAGAGGATGTTCGCTTTTCCAAAAAAAAAAAAAAGGGAAAAAGCGATGCTAGTGTTCAGTGCTTGTTTTGTAGCAGGTGTTACAGGAGGCAGTGAGACAGACGCCGCTAAGCTCCATCCAAAGCTACACTCAGCATCTCAGCATTAAGTCACCCTAACTTTGAACTGTGTCTGTGAGCCTCCGTGCTTGATCTTGATTTATTTTGTGCAGCCGTTGGCAAGATGTGTTGTATCATAATTGCTTCTTTGCTTCATTCCATTTCTGCTTAGAAGGTTTCATAGGCATGCTCTATTTCCAGAAAGCTGGAAACTTTGGATTTAGTCATTTTCATCTGCTGTCCTCTGTGAACTGGAGAAAACGTGCAACCCACAACTGGAAATAGTGAACACAAGTATTGCAAATGGTTTTAGTCGGTGATAAGACCTTGAATCCTTTCCAAGTTTGTTTGTTTTTCAATAAAGATAACATGGAGGATGTGTGTGTATGTATAAGTGGGATGAAACTGAAATCAAAACCTTTTATTAATCTTAACCTTAGAGTCTATTTGAACTTCACTTATTAGATCATCACCATGTCTAAGAGATTTTGGGTTCTTTTCTTGGTGAGGCTTACTATTAGGTGGCCAAATTCTTACATCTGATGACACAACAACAATCGGTCCATCCTTCCTAGCATATTACCTTATAATTTGTGGGTAAATTTCTGAGGGTAAATATGCCTGTGTTGTAGAGAATTAATAGCCATTTCCCTCATAAGAAGATAATGACTCACAGGAATGTAAGGTGTAACGTGCGGGATATAGTCAATAATATTGTAATATCTTTGTATGGTGACAGATGGTAACTAGACTTGGTAATGATAATTCTGTAATACATAAAAATATTGAATCACTATGTTGAACACCTGAAACTAATACAATACTATATATAAATGATAATCTAATAAAGAAAAATTTACAAGATTATTATCATTATCTCTATTAAGTATAGTACCAGTAACAGCAACAGTTGTAGTAATAGCAATAGCCAATTATATATTTGTATAATCTTATCTAAAGAGTATCATGTTTTGTTTATTCCAAAATTAATTGGCTCATAACAAAGACCAAGCTGATGGTCTAAGAGAATCTATACTAAGAACTTAAATTCTATCATGGAATGATGTGTCTTTCAGGGCCAAACTGATAACTAGGTTGATATTTATAATGTATACATATATATATACACATATATATACACATATATATAAAAGCAGAGCAAATGAAATCATCAGCAAATGAAAAGACAACATATAGAATGAGAGAAAAGATTGCAAATGATGCAGCTGACAAGGATTTAATATTCAAAATACACAAACAGCTCATATAGCTTAATATAAAAAAAGAAAACAACCCAATCAAAAAATGAGCAGAAGATCTAAATATATATTTCCCCAAAGAAGACAGAGAAATGGCCAACAGGCAAATGAGAAGATGTTCAGCGTGGCAGTTATTAGAGAACTGTAAATCAAAACTTCAGGGAGGTATAACCTCACTGGTCAGAATGGCTATCATCAAAAAGTCTACAAATAATAAATGCTGGAGAGAGTGTGGAGAAAAAGAAACCCCCCCAACACAGTTGGTGTGGATGCAAATTGGTACAGCTACTACGAGAACAGTATAGAGATTCTTTAAAAAACTAAATATAGAGCTATCATAAGATCCTTCAATCCCACTACTGAACATATATCCAGAGTACACTCTAATTTGAAAAGATACATACACGCCAATGTTCACTGCAGCACCAGTTACAACAGCCAGGACATGGAAGCAACCTAAATGTCCATTGACAGATGAATGAAGGTGTGGGGTGTGTGTGTGTGTATGTGTGTATATATATATATATATATATATATATATATATATATATATATATATATATATATATATATATATATAAAAAATGGGGTATTACTCAGCTGTAAGAGAAAATGAAACAATGCCATTTGCAGCAACATAGATAAGCCTAGAGATTATCACCATAAGTGAAGGAAGCCAGACAGAGAAAGATGAGTATGATATAATACCACTTGTATGTGAAATATAAAAAGAATGATACAAAGGAACTTGTACACAAAACAGAAATAGATCCACAGACACATAAAACAAATTTATGGATAGAAAAAAGGGTAAGAAGGAGAGTAGATATAAATTACAAATATAAAATTAACAGATACAAACTCCTATACCTGAAATAGATAAGGAACAAGGATGCACTGTATAGCACAGAGAATTATATTCAATATCTTATAATAACTTATAATGGAAAATAACTCCCCCAAAACATATGACTGGATCACTTTGCTGTATATCTGAAACTAACACACTATTGTAAATTAAATATACATCAATAAAAATGCAGACTCTGACAAGAGTTCAGAGGGTCCCAATTTCTACAAATGTTTTGAAGAATCTAAGGTACCCATTTTTAAGCTGAGAGTCAATACCAACCAAATACAGTATAAATATGGGGACTATAGAGACTACCTGGCTGGGTTCAAATGAAAATTCCCCACTGTCTTCTTTGGCTTCCCCCTCGACTTCTCTCTGACATCATCCCCTACCTCCCTCTGGGGCTCACTGCACTTCAGCCACGGTGGCTTGCTGTTGATAACATTTTCCATTATGTATTGTCCCTCTTTATACCTGGTAATATTCCTTTTTCCTGAAGACTAATCTGATATTAATACAGCCTTCAAGATTTCTTCAGATTTGCATTATTATAATCTGGACACAAATCTCACTTGGGATTTGCCTAGCTTCTTGAATCTGCAAACTCACATCTTTTACCTTTGCCAAAATGATGATACATATGTTTGGATTTTATTTTGTTCTATTGCTCTTTTGGTCTATTCTTGTGCCAATATCAATTTATTTTAATCATTTAATAAGTCTTAATGTTTGGTAGTGTATGTTCTATAAATAAGAAGCCCCTAGATAGATATGAGAAGCAAAATTCAAAGAAAAAAATGGAAAATAGACAACAAAATGGAATATTTAACTGCTAACATACTGATGCTCAGTTGCTCAGTTGTGTCTGACTCTTTGGAATATAGCCCACCAGACTCCTCTGTCCATGGAATTTTCCAGGCAAGAATACTAGTGTGAGTGGCTATTTCTTACTCCAAAACATACCAATATTTAATATGCATGTCTAAATTCACCAACCGAAGACAAAGACTGGCCAAGGCCGTGAAAGTGCCAAGTCCTAACCACTGGACAGCCAGGGAATTCCCTGGGACATCTTTCCAAATTCTTTAATTTTTAATTGCAAAATAATCTAAAATACTTTCAGATAAAGGCTTAGAATTTTCATATATATATGGTATCTTCAAAAACTTCAAATAGACAAGTTAAATACAAATGTCTATTTCACATTTTTGCAGCACGTAATTATATACAAGATTATCAAGCAAAAGAAGGTATATTATAGAAATTGTAGAAAAATATAAAATATGGCTGACATTTTTGACATTTTTAGTTAGCTTATAAGCAGTAAGATATCAAGTTAGTTGCTAAGATAGTAAGTAGCGATTTTTGCTATGTATACACACACTCATTAATCTATTTGCTGGTTGAGTATAATTTTTAAATGTCATGGTTGATTTGTGAATTGAAGTACACTATAATAGTCAGATACTGAATTCTACCATGAAAATACTCATTTTGTACAATTCTTTCAGTACAGGTGTAGCTTTTACTTATTAATATGACTCTGCAGGAATCATCATTATTTTAACGACTTTAGAATGTGACAATTTACTCTGTGATATATGTATTACTACCATTCTCACTAAGCTATCTGCCACATGATTGTCATTTAATGGAAGGAAGGCAGAGGACCCCTGAGATTTCAATAAAAAAGCCAGTGCACTTGTAGATAATGCCTACTGTGGTAAAATATTGAAAATCATAACTTTAAAGTTAGAGGAATGAGAATATCAAAGGTGAAGAATGATTGAAAATGAATGTAACTATATTCTATTACATTCCTTTCAATTTCTACCTGGACTTATATAAGAATCCTTGCAATTTTTTTTTTGAATTTTGTTTTTCATCATTACAAAGATGCTTCTATTTGTAAACTCTTTTAAATAACTATGTCAAATTTAGACTGTGTGTGTGTGTATTCCTAACAAAGGAACACATATTCCTAACAAAGAATTAAAAATCTAAAATATGGACTATGGTAAATGCAGTTTGCCCATTACAGATTGGATAAATGGCTGGACAGTAGAGAACTGGTAATTCACTTACCGAGCTGTATTGCTCCACAGAGAAGACTAATTGCTCAGAACAGCCAACCACATCACATAATTCTCATCTAGTTCATTTTCCCCGTGCTGATAGGGGCTAATTCCAGGTGTCAACCTAAACCTCAGGAATCCATGAGGTTTTAGATAAGAATGCAGCCCTGGCCTTCTAAGTCTTCTCAGTTATCTAGTTTCTGTTTGATTGCAAAGTATATATTCTTTCCTTTTAAAAACAAACATTTCTATCACTTCAAAGTAAAACCTCTTACCCATTAATCAGTTTTTCCACAATTCTCTCTCTGTCCACTACCACTCCCACAACAAATATCTTGTCTGTCTCTATGGATTTGTTTACCATGGATATTTCTTATAGACAGAATTTTATCATATTTGAGCTTTTGTGTATTGGTTCTTTGGCTTAGCATAGTGTGTTTGCGGTTCATTCATATCGCAGTATGTATCACAAATTGATTTTTATGGATGAACAATATTCATATTTATATAATTACAATGTGTTTATCCATTCATCTGTTGCTGGACATTTGAGCTGTTTCTACCTTTTGGCCATTGTAAACACTGCTGCTGTAAACATGCATGTACATATACTTATTTGAATATTCATTTTCAATTATTTTGGATATATATCTAAATCTAAAAGTGGAATTTGGGGGCCATATTGTAATTTTATGCTTAACTTTTTGAGGAACCAATAAATGTTTTTTCACCATAAATGAATCTTTTTACATTCTAATCAGGATTGTACAATTGTGTTACTCTCTCTGCATTCTTGCCAGCATGTTTCCTTTTTGCTCTTGCAGTGGGTGTAAAGTAATACCTGATATTGATAGATGAAATAGAGAATAGAAAACAGGGATCCTCAATGAAATCAAAAATTGTTTCTTTGAATCAACACAATTTGCAAAGCTTTGGCTAAACTGACAAAGAAAACAAGAAGAAATAAAACATTTTTAATATTTTAGCTTACAACTGTATAGGTAATGGAGATAGAAATCTAAATATAGGGGGCAAATACTTTATTCTAATTTATTACTTATTGTCCTACCATTCTAGTTTGTTATTCTGTCTCTAATCTATCTCAAGGTTTAATCCTTAACAATATATTTTAAAAGTTTTAAATTGCTTCTGTAATGTAAATCAAATCATTTTCCTTTAGGAAGGAAGTAACATTCCTTTTTTTACATTATCTATGTGTATAAAAGAAAAGGTACACATACATAAAAGCTTATGCAAGTTAACATCATGTCATTTTGAGTCTGTGCACATCTTTCTGTACATAAAGAATGAATTTGTATAAAGAGTTTATAAAGCAATTTTAATTTATTCTGATTCAGTTGTTTTCCTTTTTTGTTATATATGCTACATATGTGCAAAATTAAGGCAAGAGAGCATTCACCCAGTAACAAGAAATCAGGATGCTTAGGACCAATTACTTCTTTAAAATCACACATAAATATTTCTATTCCTTTTGTTTGGGTGATGATGACAGCAATCAACAAAGCCCACCAACTAAAAGTAGCTGAAAAATAAATAGAAAGGCAAAGTAGATTGTTCCCTGTGCTAATTTACCTTAGTTTATTTCCTATTCAAAGTGCGTATACACAGTCTAAAATAATTCAAAGTACACATTCAGAGCAAAATTAAAAATTATATTAAGGCAAAGTTTGACAAACATGATAGTGTATCTGAATAGTTTTTTTTTTTGATTTGGATTCTACAATAATGTGAAGAAACATGTGCTCAATATCCAAAAGACAAATCATAAAATTCCTCGGATGTTGACTTGATATTCTTCATTTAACTATGAACAGTATTTTCATTAGAGAAGAGTCAATATTATACTTTAACTTTCTCAAAGTATTTTCAATGTCTGTAGAGTAACGGTGTTCTAAGGAGTATCTCTATAATGGTTATAGCTCCTATTCCCTTTTTTGAAAATAACGCATTACAAATCTTTCTTAGAAATAGAGAGGAAGCTATGTACAAGTGTTAATGAGCAGTTATGGATCTGAAAACTCTATTGTTAACTAAACAACTCCATTAACTGTAAATATAATAGAGTTCTATTATCTACAAACCTTGCTGAATTAATTCCTTTTTGTACCTAAACAGTTTCTCAGAGTAATAAATTCAAAGTACAGTGTGTAAAGAAAGACTTCTTTTAACTGTCTTTAAAAAAATCCCCATTCACACAGTTACAGTAAGTTTGAAAAGGACTGATTTTAATTTGAGTTAAGTATACTGAACATATCTCTACTCAAATAGCTTTTCAATTTTTACATGTACCCTAGTCAAGTTAAAAAGTTAATATACTCATGTGGAAACATGGGACATAAAAATATTATGAATGGATAAATAGTGGGTGCATAGGAAACCACATTTTTTTAAGACATGAGCACAGCATTGTAAATATTACACATTCTCCCACCCCCTCAGCAAGAGACTGTTTTCACAATTTGCCACCCGGAATGATATAGCCTTTTAGGATATATAGACATGACAGCAAGATTTCACCCTCTGTCATAAGTAAAATCACATGTTTAGCCTCTTATGAATATAGTGAAGCTACAAAATGGCATATGGATCTGAAAACCTATTCAAAATGCCTGTATTTGTAACTTCAAAGCCTTATCAGCAGTGTGGGGTTTCTTTGATCATGTACACTTGAAGGTGGTTATAAGTAAATTGCTAATTCATCTCTTAAACAGCTTGGCTGCATGACAATCTGTATAGTGGTCTGAAAATACGATCTAAATCACCTGGAAGTCCACATTAGTGGTTAACTATTTTCTCATTGTTTATGACTATGAGAAACATAGTCACTAAGAATATGCTATGTATATAAAAAAACTGACAAGAAGGTCCCTGGTTTGCAGTTCTTGACCTTCTGAAGTTACTTTAGCTCTGCTGAGAAGAGATGACTTGGAGCATGGCTCTGCCATTTCAGTTCTCTCATGGTTTCTTGCACCCCTTATTCTTAACTATATTCTCTTATAGTTTATTAGTAATGAGCACAGAAACGGGGAAATGAATGCAGATGTTAAATATAATCTCCATATGCATGACTAGATACATAAAACAAGTTTGTCCAAAAATGAGTTATCTAACAATTTTGTTGTCTCAACAACTATATTTGCTTATTAAGATTGTTTACAACTCTCGACAGTTTAAAAAAAATAGCATTAAAAAAAAAACCAGCTTCATAGGATGCTCACATCGTTTTGTTCCCTTCATTTATTTACTATTGTTGCCTTTAACACTCAACTTCATGTTGTTGAAACCATTATTTTCTAGGCCAAATCATTTTTGAAAGGAAAAGGCAGTGCTATAAAAATCAATGAGTAATTCTAAACTGAGTAAGTAGTTCAACAGTGCAAGTCAAGATTGCTAATATAAAATGCACCTTTTGAAATAGAAATTTAGGTCATGTCATTCCTTTCCTCTCTCATTGACAAAATGGGTCACTAACTCCTGAACCTCTGCAAAGCGTTTCCTCATTTACTTTACTCAAACAAACAATAATAATGCTAATAAAGGATTTAGCTGCAAGTAGATATGAAATACAGAACATATAAATTTTGAATATAAATCAGATTAAAAGTTACCAGAATCATGCTCTTAAAGACATATAATGGGATACAAAGCATCTTCCATGTTATCAAAAAATAAGTTTAGCTTAGAGAAACTCAGCATATTGAACACTCATTAACAAACTCTGACATTTTCTTTGTCGGGCATTTTTATTCAAATCACACCCACCTGCCTAATCATCAGGTGGCGGTGTAGCAGCAGTCATCTGTATCTGTCTTTGAGAAGCCTCAATAAAAATGGCATTGCAATGATATTGATACTTAATAGAATTATTTGGGTTTAAAATTTTTTAAGTGTTATTCTCTCTTAGTATTAAACTAGTCCTGCATACACTTTCACAAATTGCCTTTTGCTTTGAGTACTATATAGATAGTTCCTTTCTCTAATTTCTAAACTAGAAAAAATTGTATATATATCACCTAACTGTTGTTTGTTGTCTTACAGTTTTAAATAGCAACGTTTTCTACATCATAGTTGGAAGTGAATCACATTTTTTTTTCAACTAGCACCTTTCAACAATTGGATTAAGGCAGGGTTTCCCATTCTTTCAACAAACGCATATGCCAGGAGACTACAAACTTTTAAGACGAGGATTCTGACATTTCATTTTCTCTTATCTAAACTTCTCCAGCTGTCATTATGCCATCTGAGACAAGTTTTGAGTCTACAGTACTATCCTACTCTATCAATTCCTTTGTATTTGCACAATGTCTATTCAGCAGTTTAACCAGGACAAAAGAACCAATTTCAACATTTGATTTCAGATACCCAGGATTTATTATGTGTTTAGAGTATGTGTGAATTCTTCCTTTTCGTAGATGGAAATTCTGAAATCCAGGTTATGTCATCTGATCCAATATCAACTATTGAGTATAGTTCAAAACCTAAAGCTTAAAACATTTATGTGAAATACTCTTGGTGGACTGGAAAGAAGGTGTTTGGGGATATCTCCCAAACCATGAATATAATTTTTTCCTGTATTTAGACTCAGTGGAGGAGGAGATTGTCTTCACCTTTGGAGGAACTATGCCGGTACTGTTTGGAAGGTAACTGTTTTTTCTGCAGGAACTGGGGTTAAACTGCAGATAAGTTTCTTTAAAACTTGACTACAGGAAGCCTTTGGAAAACAAAAAGAAAGGGAACTACTGTATGATTTGAAGAGTTACTGGAGGATTTTTTTAGAGGACAGAACGGAAAAAAATATTTATTTTGGTTTGAGAAACCTTTCCTCTACTTCCATATGCTTGAGGCAGTTGACATTTTTTTATCCTAAATAAAATGATCCAAACCCACAACTAATCTGGAAAATGACACAGTTATAATCCATTTCACACTATTTACAAACTATATTTTGCTAATGCATAATTTTCTTAAATTTATATTAGAATATTTTGCAAAATATATTTAAAAGGCTAAAGGGAAAAATCCCAAAATTAGTATCCTAATATTTCAAATTAGTCTCAGTCCTAGCCTTGAGGAATTATTTGGTTGTACTAAAATTCCAAATATGTTGGGTTGAGGCTCAACTATACATCTTTATAGTCAAAGTTTATGTAGCTATATTTGGAAAAAACTGGATAGATGGATGGGTCCAAATTTTCAAAAGATACCTCTATTGAATTATAAGGCTTTTCAATTTCTTGATTTTCAGAATGTTCCTTCTAGAATTCTTCACATATAAACATATATAATGTCATAAAACAATTACAGTAAAACTCATTCAACTTATGCAGTGTATACCAAAATGGAAATCTACTTGAGCTTCAAGGTAAAAATATTGTGAATAATAATTTTAAGATGTTATATATTAAAGTTTCAGTACTTTTTGTACTAGTAAAACCTCATATAGATTCATTTTTATTTATATCCATAACTATAAAGTTATATTCTTTTTTAAGACAAATTTTATAAAAATTATTTTAAAATAAATATTAAATTCTGTAATAAGCAATGACATTACATCAATTTTTCTGTCTTAATATAAATTAACCAATAAACATTTCTAGAGATCTTATAACTTGAGAGCTAGAAAGGTCTTTGGAGATATTGTAGAAAAACATATTTCTTTTATAAATGAGGGACTGAGGTATAGAGAAGTAAGTAACTTATCTAAAAGGATACAAATAATCAATGGGGAAATTAGGATTATAATTCAAATCTCCTGAGTCGAGAGCCACCCTTAAAATTTTCCAATTATTTTTAATAGATATACTGGGACTGTTCAATTACATTCATATTTTATATTTACAATTCCTGGTGGATTCCTGAAGCTTATTACATAAAATTTAAGGTAAATTTTTCTATTATTCTTATTAGGAAAAGTTCCTACTTTTGTCCATTCTTTGAGATCAAATTAATTGGCTGAGAGTGACAAATATAGAAAAAAATAAGACTGAATTCAATCCTATGTATGTCTATACAAATTTTGGATAAATCACTTAACTTTTCTGAGTTTTTTTTTAACTTTTCTGAGTTTTAATTTCTTCATTTATATAATAAAAATAAGTATGTGCCTTTCTCCAGGTTTATGGCAAGGATTAAAGAAAATGTGTCTTTATGTTTGCATTTAGTTATTAACATAGTAACAGCAATAATAATAGCAGTATCAATTACTATAATGTGAATTTGGTAAGATTTCTGCTGACCTATATTATGAAAAAATGACTCTATATTATCTTTCCAGGTTTTTAAAACACAAATTCCTAATTAAACACAATGATCAGTTGGTTCTCTCAGTTGACTTGCAAGCAGTGTTTAGGCATAAATATTTTTTAATTGAAAATGTATGAAGTACATATACCTCATAAATATGAGAATAATCTATCTCAAATACTGAGGCTAATAGAAGTTGGAAGAAGCTAAGAGCCACACACTAAATTAGTATCAAGTTTAGTCAAGAACTTGAATCTTTTTATTTTCAGTCAATGTTCTTTTTTCTACTATTAGTGATTTTCAGACTATATGTAAAGGATCCTAACGATTCTTCTAAGGTGTTTCAAGGCCAATGAATGGACACCAGAAAGCTGCCAGAGAGTATGGCTGACATGAAAAGGCTTCAAGATTCCTCCCTCCTTGTCAGATAAATCAGTTTTATTTTAATTAACCATATGTACTTAGAATTTGCATAACGTAGGTAGATTCTGTTTACAAAATTTACAGTGCATGTATCTTTAGAGTATTAAATTGAATCATAAGCATAGAACATTTAATTATTGAAACAGTCACTGGTAGAAAAGTTTGTAAGAGCAAGGAAAAAATGTTTAACTCCATTTAGACCTCTTGTACCAGCTACTAAGGAAATATATTTAAATTTTTATAATTAAAATATATTATTATTATTAAAAAATAAATTATTTTTTCCTAATAACCTAGTGACTCTAGCATAAAAATAGATAAAGCCAATTATATGTTAAAATATGAATTAAGCAGTCATAATGTGTTAGATGATTACAGAGGAAAAGAGAAAGCAATTTATTACTAACAACTCATAACTTATGCTAACATTAAAAAGTCTCTTGAAAACAATATAGGACTTTAAGCATCAGTAAAAAATTCTAAATTGATGATAAATCCTTAAATTTCACCCAGAGAACAATATATATTACAGAAGTTTTCCAAGGGAAAGAAAAGAGCAAAATAATAAGATGTTCAATTGAGAGCATGGTGGTGGTTTAGTCACTAAGTAGTGTCTGACTCTTGTGACCCTATTGACTATAGACTGCTAAGATCCTCTGTCCATGGGATTCTCTAGGCAAGAATACTGGAGTGGGTTGCCATTTCCTTCTCCAAGGGATCTTCTCAACCCAGGAATTGAACCTGGGTCTCCTGCATTGCAGGCAGATTCTTTACTGACTGAGATACAGGAGAAGCATATGTGCAAATAACTTTAAATCCTCTGGACAGAGGAGCCTGGCAGGCTACAATCCACTGGGTTGCAAAGAGTTGGACATGACTGAGGGACTGGACATGCACGTGGAAATAGATAGACAGATAGATAGATAGATAAAGATATTCAAATAAGGATACATGGCTTATTCATATGACTAAAATTTCTAAATTAATCATGCTGTGGCCAACTCAATCATGTGATATAGGCATAGCCAAAATGAAAGTAAATAAACTTGGATTTATGGATGTAAAACTATGATGACAGAAAGAAAGGTGGAATATGATAAATTATCTGGTTATTAGGTAAATGCTGCCTCTGATCTAACTTCATGGCTGAATTAAATTGTAAGAAATTATTTCATTATAGCTTAATTTTATAGATACCACTTTAGTTAGATAAAAAATGTTATGCAAAAAATCTGTAAAAAATATTTTGTTTGAAAAAAGAGGCAATGAATATTATAATATACATTTGTGGCCTATACTATTCTATCCCTATTTGTTTTGCTACCTGCAAAAGTGAGGATCAATTGGAAGCAGGAGTGGAAATTATTCTTGCATCTAGATTAGACTCTGTGATCTAAAGTCTCATATAAATAATAACAACCTTCAGGTAAAAAAGGATTTCAAAATCATGGACCTCTATCATTTAGTTAGGAGTTGTCATGCCTGACTTAACGAGTTCTTAAGTTGAATTGAAATCACAGCATCTGCTGTAGGATACAACTTTACTTGTTTGCTTTACTTGCATTCTCTGCTCCATCTGACCAGGGAGCTCACTAGGCAGTTTTGCTACATTTGGGTCCCAGACACTGAGACAAAAAAGTTATTGGGTAAAAGGCATTCACTGTAAATTAGATGAAGTAGTCCGCTAAGGTAATTTCCATAGAGTTATGACCAAAATACCGAGGAGGTACTCAAAAGTACCTTTGGAAAAATTAATTCCAAAGCTCCAACTTGGAGGAAATTAAATAATTATTAAATTAATTTAATTAAATAATTATTTAATTAAATTAAATAATAAGGTTTAATAATAATTATGCCTCTTACAGGGTAGAATTATGAATTTAAAAAGGAAAAATCTACCATAGACAAATGGATCTAGGATGAATTTTCACTTTCATCCACTATCTACAATATAATGTTGAACAAGTTCATTAAACTCTGAACCTCAGTTTCAGTAGCAAACGCAAATACTAATTGCCTAGTAAAGTTTTTTTCTGTGTAGTAAATGAAGTGTTATATTCAAAAACCCTGGCTCATAATAGGCATTCAGTAACATTTTATTCCGTATTTCATTGGAAGTAGTTAAAACAAATAGAATCATTTAATTAATTAGTAAATATTTAAAGCTAAGAATGATTGGAACCTGAACACTGTTTAGAGTATGAGGAAGAAACAAGCAGGATTGTGTGAGGGAAAAAAAATACAGAGGATGATAGGGAATGAAAATGAAGAAGTGTATTGCCTTCATAAATATTCTTTAACTGGGGTCAGAAAATAAGGTGCTAAGCAAATGGAGGGAAGGTACAGTTTCTGTTAAAACTATTCCTGGTTAAGCAAGTCCACATAAATAGAATAAAACAAAATTCCTGAAAAGGAAAAAAAAGAAAAAACCTATGTTGCATAAGGGAGCTGCATTGTTTTCTTCAGGGGAAAATTAATTTTAAATATAATGTAAAAATAATAATTCAAAAGATTCTAACTAATTTCCAAAATGATCAAATGACCTTATGTGCACATTGATCAGCTCAGTTTTCTCTGGTGTAACTTCTATTAAACAAATGTGCTACAGTCCATGGGGTCACAAACAGTCGGACATGATGTAGCAACTGAAC
Organism: Okapia johnstoni; assembly: GCA_024291935.2. Classification (NCBI taxonomy): domain Eukaryota; kingdom Metazoa; phylum Chordata; class Mammalia; order Artiodactyla; family Giraffidae; genus Okapia; species Okapia johnstoni. The sequence continues at coordinate 55,767,740 of CM044312.1, forward strand.
AACAACAATATATATCAATTATTTATTTCAGCACATCAGCATTTTTCTGCCAGATTGATTTCTACTTTACTTATTCCTATGGTTGTTATAATTAATTGGTAGGCAGTATAAATTGTCAGGGAATTTTCCTATGCTAATAAGTTAAAGTGGTGTGTAGTGGGCTAGTACCCACAGAACACAGGTTTTGTGTGACCTTGTTTTAGAGAAAAAGTGAGGCTATAATCTATTTTTAAATGCAATACAAGTCAAAGAAAAAGTAAATGAGATATAAAAAATGTAATAAGTGTATATGGATAGAAAGATTAGAATAGGCAATAAAAAACAAAGAAATAAAAGGTTTCAGATATCATTCACCTGAAGTTCATATTTACCAAATGAAACTCCAATAGTTTGGCCACCTCATGCGAAGAGTTGACACACTGGAAAAGACCCTAGTGCTGGGAAGGATTGGGGGCAGGAGGAGAAGGGGAAGACAGAGGATGAGATGGTTGGATGGCATCACAGACTCAATGGACATGGGTTTGGGTAGGCTCCGGGAGTTAGTGATGGACAGGGAGGCCTGGTGTGCTGCGATTCATGGGGTCGCAAAGAGTTGGACACGACTGAGCGACTGAACTGAACTGATTGATTTATTCATTGAATTAAACATCGTCTACCACTCCCAATATAAAGTCCATGTATGGGCTTTGTACCACTGTATGTCCAGCATATATAGTATCTTCAATACATAATTTAATGAATAAATGCATACATGCCTACTCTTCAGGAAAATATGGCAAAAGCACTATCTTCTATGATTTTGTGGAGCTTATATGTACATATTGATTGGAGAGTACATTAAAAAATACAGTTTAGTCTGTCTTGGGTATCTATTAGTTTCTGAAATAAGAGAACCAAACTTTGCTGATTGAAGAAAATTCACTGAACTGAAATGAATTCAATCTTTACTTACAAAAAGGTAAAATCAAATAGAAAACTGAAACAGCCATAGAATATAGCATGACCATTTTTTGAATAGAAGTTCTCTTTTTGCTTAAAATCTCCAGATAAACTTTCACATTTATTTTGTATGAGTAGGAAATGTCAAGAGATGCCATCCCCCACTCATGTGCTCAAACACAAAACTTTAGAGTCCTACATGTCTCTCTTTACCATACTCTCAGACTGTTCAGTTTCTCCACCATCAAATGTGTTGAATATGCCCAAGTATTTCCATCTCCATGGCTAGTCTAAACCAACATTACTTTCCTCCTGGATAGCTATGATAACCTTCCTGCTTCTGCTCCTGCCCTCCTTCAGTCCTTTCCTAAATAACAGCGTGAAAGACCATTTTTCAGAGCCAATCCAATTGTGCTATTTTCATATTTCAAAAACTTGAATGACTCCTAGTTTCACCTCAAATAAAATCCAAATTCCTTACACGGCTTATGAAACTTGATATAGTCTGCACCTCTCTTAGCTCATAACTACAAACTATAGCACACTATATTCTAGCAACATTGGCCTTTTCTCTGTTCTCCAAAACACTGAATTTTTTCCTCAACCCAGGGCCTTTGTATATGATGCATCCCTTGCCCGCATACTTCAATCCTGGGCATTCACAAGCTTGGCCCCTTAGCATTCACACTCACATCCTCTGAAAGGTCTTCCCTAATAGTCCCATCTATAGAAACTACTCACCTCCACTTATTCTCTATTCCAGGTACTGGCATACTGTAGCTCCCAATTTAGCTGGCTGTTTTAGTATATACAGATTCATTAAAACAGAGCTATGCTATTTGTTTATGTATGACTGCTTTTATGCCATAAAATCAGAGTAGAATTATTGCAGCAGAGACAACAGTGTCCACAAAACCTAAAACACTTACCATTGGGCCATTTAAGAAAATATTTGTCAACCAGTGTTTTGGGTCATGACTTAAACTACTATCTGACAGTAAGTTATGAATATATTCACATATGCTTCCCTGTTGACTATCTGTGAGCTCTGTAAGAGCAGTTATGTATCTGTATAATTCAAGTCTTAACCTTCAGTACTTTACACATTTCCAAGAACATAACAGGTTTTAAAGAAATATTGCTTTAATTTTGAATGAAAAACATCACAAAATATTTAGTTTTTCAGAGGGTGGATACATTACAGTATAGTTCAAACTATGGTTGTTTCTTTCCCTACTTCATTAAAACCATGTCTGCCCTTGTGACTTGTGATACATTCTGAGGGAAGACTAGACCCCCTCCCTATTGCTATGGCTGTTGAACTGAGAATGGCTGTTTATCTATATCTGGCAAATGAAAAGTGAATATAAATACTAAATGCCAATTTTGAGGAGAAACTGCAAAAGCCAGCTCTTGGTTCATGCACTCCTTCTTTTCTCTTTATCACAAGACCAGCAATGTCCAGAATGGGCACTGTTTCATCAGCATAGATCCTGAAGTAAAGACCTGACTGAAGTGGCTCAAGAAGAAATAACCCTTTTACTACAAATCTTTCAGACTGGGAGGTTGTATCTATCACAGTCCAACTTACCCAAAATAAATTGATACAAGGAGTAATAGGATATATTGTAGATAAAAATAGGCTAGCTTTTAGGTCAATGAAATAAATCTTCTTCCAATTACATAGACATATTTTCTTTTTACAGCCTTGGTTGTTTAATGTATCCTTACTAACTGTTCTCTTACATCTCTTGTGATTGGGAACAGATGGCTGCAATGATTTTCAGATGATGTTCTGATGATCTGGGAAACACTGAGTAATCTTTAATCATCTTGAAATTCTTAAGAAATAATTTGCTATGTATTGTTAAAAAAAATGAGCTGCAAGATATTTTTTTTTCTTCAAGAATGACTTGCTACTGCTGCTGCTGCAAAGTTGCTTCAGTCGTGTCTGATTCGGTGCGACCCCATAGACAGCAGCCCACCAGGCTTCCCCGTCCATGGGATTTTCCAGGCAAGAGTACTGGAGTGTGTTGTCATTGCCTTCTCTGCAGAATGACTTAGCATAGAAAATACGCATCATTAAGAAAAGTATCAAGACAAAGTACTATTCAAGTATTCTAACTGATTTCAACCTCAATTTTCTTATCTATCAATGTATAAAGATCAGTGTTGTACAAAACTATAGATTCTGAATATAAAGTAAACAGATCAGACAAAAGGAGCAGAATGTTACAACATTCAAATAGATACATAAAAGTTGAAATTGTAAACTGAGGTACAAATATTTAGTGAGAAATCACGAAGCTTTACTCAATATCTTCACGGTTACTCTTTTAATGAAAATATATTTAGCATGATAAAACACATACGATTACCTTTTTTATTTAATATAAATTTAAATTATATAAATAACAATGGAGATAATATAAAGAAAAAGCTATGAATTTCATCATTCTGAAGTTATTAATCATAGTCAATATTTGGACCTGGTTTTTATAATTTGTCTATATTATGTGAGCGTGTGTGCTCAGTCACTCTCATGCCTGACTCTTTGTGACCCTATGGATAGACTATAACCTGTTAGGCTCCTCTGTCTATGGGATTTCCCAGCAAGAATACTGGAATTGGCTACCATTTCTTCCTCCAGGGGATATTTTCAACCCAGGAATCAAACCCCCATCTCTTGCATCTTCTGTATTGCAAGCAGATTCTTTACCACTGAGGCACCAGGGAAGTCCATTGTCTACATCTATAGCTATATCTGTCTAAAGTTTTAAAAAATTTAGATCACACATTTAGTCAGCTTAATATCCTGGAATTTTTGTTATTATAAGTGATTTCTATTTCTTAGATTTTTTAGAAAATATATTTTATTAATAACCTAATAATAGCTAATAAAGAGATTTACTGAAACACTGCCCTATTTTTGACAATTTTTGTTCATGAATTTTCCTATGAAAAGCTCTATTAAAAGAACTTCTTCCCTTTTTCAATGTATACAAATGCTATCATATTGTAAACGTAATTGAAGAACTAGACCTCTGACACATATTTATTGTTTTCTATACAGTTTGTACCAATTTTCCACCCATATTAAATATGCATGGAAGTACAATCTTAGTGTATGCTCACTAGAAATATTATTTTCTCTTGTTTTACTTTTGTATTTTGTTGGCTTATAAAGTAAGTAAAAAATGTTTTCTCAATTGTTTTAATGCATATTCTATCAAATACTTCTATTTATTTGTTATACAGAATTCACATATTTAAGTATTTGAATATCAAATATATTTTCTTTATATAAAGTCTACCTCTCAGTTTTCTATTGTTTTATTGATCCACACTATACAACAATAATTTATATTATAGATCCTCTCTTCTTAGATATTTGATTATTTCTCCAATAATGATAGCAAAATGATACTAGTAGTTGAAGTTTCTTGAGTTTTTAGTATGTGTTACTACATACACATTTGAATGCAGAGTTCCAAAGAATAGCAAGGAGAGATAAGAAAGCCTTCCTCAGTGATCAATGCAAAGAAATAGAGGAAAACAATAGAATGGGAAAGACTAGAGATCTCTTCAAGAAAATCAGAGATACCAAGGGAACATTTTATGCAAAGATGCACAATAAAGGATAGAAATGGTATGGACCTAATAGAAACAAAAGATATTAAGAAGAGGGGGCAAGAATACACAGAAGAACTATACAAAAAAGATCATCACGACCCTGATAATCACGATGGTGTGATCACTCACCTAAAGCCAGACATCCTGGAATGCAAAGCCAAGTGGGCCTTAGGACGCTATACCACAAACAAAGCTAGTGGAGGTGATGGAATTCCAGTGGAGCTATTTCAAATCCTAGAAGATGATACTGTGAAAGTGCTTCACTCAATATGCCAGCAAATTCGGAAAACTCAGCAGTGGCCACAGGACTGGAAAAGCTCAGTTTTCAATCCAATCCCAAAGAAAGGCAACGCCAAAGAATGTTCAAACTACCGCACAATTGCGCTCATCTCACACGCTAGCAAAGTAATGCTCAAAATTCTCCAAGACAGGCTTCAACAGTACGTGAACCAAGAACTCCCAGTTGTTCAAGCTAGATTTAGAAAGGCAGAGGAATGAGAGATCAAATTGCCAACAACTGCTGTATCATCTTAGAAGCAAGAGAGTTCCAGAAAAACATCTGCTTTACTGACTATTCCAAAACCTTTGACTGTGTGGATCACAACAACCTGTGGAAAATTCTTCAAGAGATGGGAATACCAGACCACCTGTCCTGCCTCCTGAGAAAACTGTATGCAGGTCAGGAAGAAACAGTTAGAACTGGACTGGTAGAACAAAAGACTGGTTCCAAATCAGGAAAGGAGTACATCAAGGCTGTATGTTGTCACCCTTGCTTACTTAATTTATATGTAGAGTATATCATGAGAAATGCTGGGCTGGAGGAAGCACAAGCTGGAATCAAGATTGCTGGGAGAAATATCAATAACCTCAGATATGCAGATGACACCACCCTTCTGGCAGAAAGTGAAGAAGAACTAAAGAGCCTCTTGATGAAAGTGAAAGAAGAGAGTGAAAAGTTGACATAAAACTCAACATTCAGAAAACGAAGATCATGGCATCTGGTCCCATCACTTCATGGCCAATAGATGGGGAAACAATGGAAACAGTGAGAGACTTTATTTTTTTGGGCTCCAAAATCACTGCAGACTGTGACTGCAACCATGAAATTAAAAGACGCTTGCTCCTTGGAAGAAAAGTTATGATCAACCTAGACATCATATTAAAAACCAGAGACATTACTTTGCCACAAAGGTTCGTCTAGTCAAAGCTGTGGTTTTTCCAGTGGTCATATATGGATGTGAAAGTTGGACTATAAAGAACGCTGGCACCGAAGAATTGATGCTTTTGAACTGTGGTGTTGGAGAAGACTCTTGAGAGTCCATTGGACTGCAAGGAGATCCAATCAATCCATCCTAAAGGAGATCAATCCTGGGTGTTCATTGGAAGGACTGATGCTGAAGCTGAAATTCCAATACTTTGGCCACCTGATGTGAAGAACTAACTCATTGGAAAAGACCCTGATGCTGGGAAAGATTGAAGGCGGGAGAAGAAGGGGATGACAGAGGATGAGATGGTTGGATGGCATCACCGACTCAATGGACATGAGTTTTACTCAACTCTGGGAGTTGGTGATAGACAGGGAGGCCTGGCATGCTGCAATCCACCGGGTTGCAGATAGTCACACACAACTGATCAACTGAACTGAACTACATTGGTGAGCAGGTAAATCTAATCATATTAGGTAATTTGGCATATAAATCAGTGTGTGTTTGTGCCTGTGCAAGCGCATATTTTGCTTCAAGGAAATAATTTTTTTAATATTATCTAATGACCTGCTCTTCCTAAAATTGTCTAATGTCTTAAATTTTGTCTCATATGACATAATTAACCAACTGCTTTTTTTCTTTTTGAATATTAGCACAGTTTTTTGCCATGTTTACTTTCAATGACTCCTTGCTATTTTACTTCACGTATGTGCCTGAAATCAACATATAGCTAGATTTTTAAAAACTTTCAATCTGACAGTTTCTTAATGTGTTTAGTCTATTTATGAGTGTTATTATTATTAATATTTGTAGAACTTTTACACAAATTTTTTTAATTTAGTATCTCCTTTTTTGCCTGTGAAAAAATTATTTTCAAATTTACTTTATAGTCTTCCAATTTATTTATTTTAATCTTTACTCATTAGGAATGTATATATATATATATGTTATTTACTCTAATCAATATTCAAATTTGATAGCTTTCCTTATTATATAGTATAGTATACTATACTATATATATCCATACTATTTCTTAAACCTTTGGAGAACAAATAAATATTACTTTTCATTATATTTCTTTTGACATGCGTTTGTTCATCTTTTTGTGTGTATGTTCATATTCTCACTTCTTAGATTGCTCTCGAATATTTTTCCACTTCCTAAAGTATACCAACAGGGAAGGTTGCCATTATTTGATATCTCCTTAAGGTTAGGATATTTCAAATAATTTTTAATTTTGCCATACTTGTTGAGAGTACAATTTTATTGATGGGGAGAGGAGTGAGGCTCAAGTGGGATAGGATATTTGTATAATTATGGCTGATTCACTTTGTAGTATGGTAGTTTTGTAAAGCAGTTTTCACTCAATTAAAAAATAAATTTAAGAAAAAGAAAAGGATAGAAACGTATACAAGGGAATTTTCTTTTCAGGTAGTGAAATATTCTAGGTTCTCCATTTTCTAAAATTTTTTTCCTTCTCAGAATTTTGGAATTCCATGGAGGAATACTAGAGGGTGAATAGGTTGGTTCTGGTGTCCAAGCCTCCCTCCCATCGGTGCAATTCTGTTTACAACCAGCTTTATAGTTTGTGAAAGACTTTCTTTGTGAAAAAAGTGATGATAATGCTAAAAGACAGAATATCACGGTGCTAGATACTCTCTGAGCCACAAGAGAGAAGTGGATGCACAGCTGTGGCCTGCTTTCACTCTCCATGAACTGATGCTGAGAACTAAGATGAATGATGTCAGCCTCATCTGAACAATAAAATACTTGCAATGATTCGGGGCCACTGTCATAAGTAAAGAAGAGGCAATGTGCCACCTCAGTACACGCTCCAGTCTTCTGAACAGTTGTCACATGTTCCACCAAGACAGACACTTAGATGACTCTGTAAGTCCCTTAGGAATCTGCTTTAGGTTTAGGGACTGTATTAGGCAGCAGCTGCTGGCTACAGCTGAATGATTATCTATTCAAATGGAACAGATTCTACGGAGGGTATGAAAACAGGTTTTCCCCTCACAGTGACTCAGCAAGGCGGAGTTTTGAGCCACGTGAAGCCAGAAGGAGAGAGTCAAGCAACAGGGTTTTAGGGTGCTGCTCAGCTTTTCTAAAATTCTTCTGAGGAGACAGATGCAAACGAACAAACAAAATGTAGCAATGAAAAGACACTGAAAAAAAAAAATCCCTCCAACATCTAGAAATAATGTAAGTATGATAAAAACTTCATTTTTTTTTTCAGCCCAGTTTGCTCTCCTACATAATTTTTGTGCTGATGAATGAATTTCCTTATCCTGTAAACTAGATAAAGAGCAACTGAATGTATGAGCACACCATTCATCACAATGTACCTGATCTATAGAAAAAATTCAAGTGGGCTTTATGTGATTTTTCTAAGGACATTTTTTAGAAATGATTCAATTAAAATGAGTGATTGCACAGCTGTTGCATATAGCAGCTGAAAAGTGCCCACTTCTGCCTGATCAGCAATTAAACATAGGTGAAGGGAAATACCACTTTTCTCCTGCTGATCATATATTCACAGATACCTTTTACCTTGAATAGTGGTAGAGATATCTGGGTTCCTATCACCTGGTTCAAATATTAGGTTGGCCAAAAAATTCTTTTGAGTTTTTCTGTCACATTTTATGGAAAATCATGAAAGAATCTTTTGGCCAAACCAATACTGCCATCATGACAAGAGTAAAAACAATTTTGAAATATACTAACATAAATTATATATATGTTATAAAATATATATCACAAATCCTTACATGTAATTCTAGCTAAAAAGGAACATTTTATATTATTTCATACAAAAAGGCCTCTACAAATCAAGTTCTTTTGAAGAATGCTAAACTAAATAGATTGGTTTCCACTGTATAAGACTATTCAGAGACTTTAGTTGTAAATCTCTGAGAGGAGAATATGGTAGGACTTTTCTCTTCTGTTGATGATAGAATTGGTGTGTGTGTCGGGGGGATGTGTGTGTGTGGGGGGGTGTGTAGAGGATATGTAAAATATCTTAAAAAATATAGCGTTGCATAAAAAATATAATTTAGGAAAATAGTCTAGAGTGTTCTGTGGACATTTGTTGCTTACTAAGAACATTGTGCGCATAGACCTGAAAACAGAATTGCTTAATTAAATGGTCTATACCTGCCCCTGTCTTCAGTTGGAGTGACTACAAACAAGCATATTGATCATATTTTAAATCATTGATCATGCAGTCTTCATGTATTAAGATCTAAAAATCACTCTGATAATAGGTTTTATATTGTTGATCTTTTCCCCAGAAATACTTATATCACTCCAGGCATTTCTAGACTCCTTGAAACTTCCCAGAGTACAAAGAGGGAAAGGAGTCTCATTCATGAAAATTCTTTGGGGAAAACATTTGTGGGCTATAAAATAAAAACTTAAGGGATTCTGAGAATCATTCAAGTCTAAAACTAGGAGGTGGACTTGGGACTTTTTCTCTGTGGCCAGAAGAAACTTGAACAGAATAGGTTATAGGAGAAATGAGAAGCGAGTCATGATTATATATTAATGAATAGTGAGAGCTTTAGCTTTTAAACACAACACATAAACATTTCTTTTATAAAATCAAACACTGCGACTCTCCTGGTGGTCCAATGGTAAAGAATCCACCTGCCAATGCAGGGGACATGGGTTCCATCCCTGTTCCAGGAAGATTTCAGATGCTGCAGGGCAACTAAGCCTTTGAGCCACAACTACTGAGGCCACACATTGAAACTACTGGAGCCTATGCTCCCTAGAGCCTGTGCTCCACAAGATGAGCCACCACAATCAGAAGCCTATGCACTGCAACTACAGAGTAGCCTCCATTTGCAGCAGCTAGAGAAAGCCCGCACATGGCAACAAAGCCAAAAATAGCTAAATAAAATATAAAAAATGTAATAGATTGCAAAAAGATGAAGTTCTTTAAAAAGTCAAACACTGGAAGTACCTCAGTTAAAGTTCTCAGCCTCACCCAGAGCAGAAAGAATCAGGTGAGTAGCTCTGTCTTGAAGGGATCAAAGAGCTGATGCACAATGGTTAGAGTACAGACTTTGGAGTCAGACTGCATGAGCTCATAGCCCTATCACAAACTATGTGAACTTGAGCAAATCATGCAGCCTAGAAGTACCTTCACTGCCTCATCTGTAAAATGTAGATAATAATAATAATAATAAAATACTAGGCTATCAGGTTGTGATGTTTCAAGCAGTTAAGTTTTTTAAGGCACTGAATGCCTGGTATATATAGATGGAAATATAAACAGAGAAATGGATAGATGTAAAAACAATATGTATATATACTTTATATAATTATATATATATATATATATATATATATATATATATATATATAAGTGGAATAAGATGCTTAACACTCTACTGGTGCCAGTAAATTCTATCCCATGTCAATCTGTCTGACTCTGCCCCCAGTAGAAGGAAGATGTGACCTCTGTATGCAGAGAATACATTTCCATGAGATGCTACAAAAGAGAATTTTGTGAATAGTCTTGTATGGCCCGCCTTGAATGCAATATTATCATTTATAAAATTATTTCCATAAAGAAAACTACTCCTACTATAAACATTTTAACAATGCTTTTTAACTAACGGCCTATGTATTTAGGTTTCCCAGGTGGCACTAGTGGTAAAGAATCTGCCTGTCAATGCAGGAGACATAGGAGACATGGGTTTGATCCCTGGGTCTGGAAGATGCCCTACAGGAGGTCATGGCAACCCACTCAAGTATTCTTGCCTGGAGAATCCCATGGACAGAGGAGCCTGGCGGGCTACAGTCCTTGGGGTCACAAAGAGTCGGACATGACTGAAGCAACTTAGCCCAGCACAGCAGCATGTATAAATTGAGGATACCTTTCGAGATTTATGCAGTAAGCTTCACATTAAAATAGAAAGTGTTTTGAGTGTTTGAGCATGTGTTCTACTGGAAAGGGAAAAGTTAAAATAGATTGTGTGTAGGGGAAGGACTTTGATTCCAGGACCACGACCTTTTGAGTCAGAAGAGCACTAGAAAGTTTCAAAACAATTCAGAAACTTCTGGTCTTGAGACAGGATAGAACCTGAGACTCTGCTGCAGTGCTTGCACCTGGACAAACATCTCCTCAAGCAAGAGAATACAAAGAGGGACTAGAAATGTAACTGTGCATGTGCGGTTGGTGCAAATTATGGACAAAAAAGATACAAAAAGATCAAAATTCCACTGCCACTTGTAAAGAGCTGGGGCAAAAACAAGGTGCTGTGCATGCCTCCTGCATTCAACACCACCAAAGGGGTGGGGAAACCAATTAAGTCACCCTTTCTGTCCAACCGCTGGACATGTCCCTCTTCTCACCCCACCAAAGGGGTGGGTAAACCAACTAGGCCGCACTTCCAGTCCAACCCCTGGACATGTCCCTACTCTCAACCCATATAAGGAGCCAGCTTGCCCCCGGCCACAGGGAGTGAGCAAGGAGACCTATTAGCTGTTTTTGATCCCCCAAGTTGCCTCAGGGGCCCCATAAAGCCTCACGTGAATTTCTTGTCTGGCTTCTTATCAGTTTCTACTGACTAAGGAAGGCCAAGAAACGTCTTAGATATTTTAAAACATAGTATATTCTTTTGTCCATAGCTTTTCCAGTGATTAATCTGCTAACTTGAAGGTTCAGTCCAAGGCAGGTAGGAAATAAAAATTGGCTAATGGGCTGGGTCATCTGAAACTGGATGTGACTGTAAAAGATGTGCAAAAAATAAAGACTTTTCCCTAGGTTTCACAATTTCAGCATTTCTCCAGAAGAATTTCACTCCACATAAAGAAATACATAAAATATTTGTATTTTCAATTTTTTTTTCTTTTTGGCTCATGTGGCCAGCAATATTTGTTTTTGTACAAAGGAAACAAATATTACTTTTTAATGCAAATGTTTAGGAGTTGTACTGTGAGTGGTAGCTTTCATCCCAAACTATCTGGGGTCAATACATGAGCTGTCATTTACCATCTGTGTGATCTCGATCAAATTCTCTGACAATTCTGAATTGCTCCATCAATTTAATAGAGAGAACAATAGTTTCTTACTTAATCGAGTTGCTGTGAGTGTTCAATTTTCATCAATGAGAAAATACATTTTAAAGACTTAGAATACAACTTGGAAAATAATAAGAAGTGATGGATAAATTTTGACTATTATAATAGTGAATTACCAGACTGCATATCAGCGGAGTCTGAACTGTTTGTTATTCTGTCTTTGCAGGGTTTCTTTCCCCCTTACAATGAGTCTAGCCTTATTTTCACTGAGAAAAGATTCCTTGTCACTGTATGAAGACATCTAATAGATGTGATTCCCATAGATGATCAGCGAACTGTTAACATAGCATTTTTGGACTCCTATAGTATTACTTTAATTTACCAAAGTTGTCGCTCTCTGGTTTGCAATCATTATTGTGCAGCTTAGTGTGGAAAAAAGTGTTTAGCTTCAGTAAAGCACAGATATCACTTACACGCAAAACTAAAGTGTCAACTACATCTAGGAACATCCCTGCACATTTCTATTAGTGAGTAATATGCCAGGATAACAGATCATTCATGTAATTTAGATATGAAATGTGATCCATGGAGAGACTTCACAAATGTGGCTTATAGTAGGGAACTCTGAAATCTGTAATTTGACCAGAGAACAAACAGATTCAAACCTTGCCTTATTATCAAATAACTCAAAGTATACGCACAATTCAATTCCATATATTAGGAAGCAGAGGAGAAAACCTATCCTCAGAGAGCCTCCCTTAACAGCTGTCAGACTTGAGATTGACACAGTAATTTACATAAACACAATCAGTTCTTGTAAAAGATCCAACAAGCAGAGACTTGGATTACACACCAGCAATTGTCAAATGGGTATTAGCACAATGGAAATGTCTCGGTTGCTCTTAAAATGGATGAGGATGTTTTATTTGAATACCAAATTCTTAAAGAGTTAGTGAATTAACCTACAGTAAACATCCTTAACTACTTCTAACTGCCTTCCAGGGTTGAAAAACAGAGGTAACTGAGTAGATTCTACCTCATCAGGAAAGAACAGTGAATTAAGCAGTAAAAGTTGACGGAATACCTACATCATGCCAGATGCCAAGAAGAGTGTGGTATTACTGTGTTGACTAAGGAAGTTCTAGGCTTTGTCAAACAAAGAACTTATTTTAGGGACATCAGAAATGATAGTCATCCATCCATTCTCTCTCCAGTTTCACATCAGGAAGATGATCGTCTCTTTAGTATTTTAAAGTAAATGAACCTTAAAAGAAAGTGCTTGCATGCATACTTAGTCACTTAAGTGTCTGATTCTTTGTGACCCTTTGGACTGTAGCCCACCAGGCTCCCCTGTCCATGAATTTATCTTGGCAAGAATACTGGAGTGGGTTGCCATTTTTCTCCTCCAGGGGATCTTCCCCACCCAGGGATCAAAGCCACCTATCCTGGGTCTCCTACATTGCAGGCAGATACTTTACCTGCTTAGCCATGGGTAAAGTGAGTTAGCGTTAAATGTCCTCATACTATAATTAAGGAAAATAAAATCCCCAAAGGGTAAGTTATTTACCTAAAAAAAAAACAATTATTTAATGGAATAGACTGAAGTAGATTCTAGATACTCTTCGTGTGCTAGGCCAGGGATAAAAATTCCATTGCTTCCTACTTCTTTGCTCTTTCATTTTTCTCTCTCTCTTTTTTCCCCCCCTTTCTTAATGTGTAATTCAAAGCAGCTGCATTTGCTGGGCCTCAACATCTGTAAGAAATTGAACATCAGAAAATGTTTTCTACTACCCATTTTAGATCCCAGCATTAGTGACTGTTTTTGTTGCTACCATCAGATGTTCAACAGAGAAGAAAAAATTCCCTGAGTTTGCCAGATAAGAAGCAACAACCTTACCAGAGTACCTATAGTCCTGAGTGACACACAATTAAGTTTCAGTTAATTTTCCCCTTCTCTCTGCCCTTTGCTAGCATTGCTAGAAATTGCCTGACTGCTGCTTCGACAGAAGCTTTCCCACTTTTATCATAGATAATACCTAGAAATCATCCATGTATTAATATTTAGAGCTATTTATCATTATTCAGGGAAAATATCTAAGGAGATGCTTAAAAGGCTTGTCTATTTTCCCTCAAAAGTATATTTTGTAAAAAGTGAAGTCTCTCAGTTGTTTCCGACTCTTTGCAACCCCAGGGACTGTAGCCTGACAGACTACTCTGTCCGTGGGATTTTCCAGGCGAGAGTACTGGAGTGGGTTGCCATTTCCTCCTCCAGGGGATATTCCTGACCCAGGGATCAAGCCCGGGTCTCCCGCATGGCAGGCAGATGCTTTACCTTCTGAGCCACCAGGGAAGCCCTAATTATTTTGTAATCTCCTCTTAAATATTGCCTGGCTGGGCCCCTGGGGCTAATTTCCTACTCCTAGGTGAACTCTCTAAGAATTAAAGTCTAACTTAGTTCATGACTGCTGTTCTTTAATTTTTTAAAAACCTATTATTAATTTTTTAAATTTATTCAAGCAAAAGAAAATACTAAGTATTTGAGTATCCATCTAAATTTATCAAATTTTATTTTGCCATATTTGGTTCATAATTTTTGATGAAGTAAAAACACTGCATAGAGGTTGTAGCCCCTTAGGTGCCATTCACCAGTGAAATTATTCTCCCTTCCTGTGCAAAGAACAGACTATGGTGTTTTATGTGTTCTATGTGTGCACATATATGTGTGCATATATTAACATGTTAATTAAAATGTTACTTATAATTAACATATGTTACTATTTGCATATTTAAACTATGACATATTATCTTGTGTCACTTTGTATTGGACATTCTGTTGTACTTGTTAAATATTTTGCAATTCATCAATATCAATAGATAAAACTTTATAGTTCACTAGCTACTATATAATATTTTATTATATTAAAAAATCACTATTTTTCCTCTTGGCATTGATGATTAAAATTGCTTATAAATTACTGTTAAAATAATGATTTAATAAAATATTTTTATTGATGTCTCACAGTGTACACGCACAAGAGTTTCTTGAAGGTACACACCCAGAAAATGAGATAACTGCTTACAGAGTAATTTCTACTATTCTACCAGATTTTGCCAGATTGCTCTTCAAAATGATTGCAACAAATCACCTACCTTTTCTTGATAACTTTTTTGCTAGACACTCAGCAACATTTGTTATTATCAACATTTTAATTTTTTTTACCAATATGATAGATTAAAATAATGTCTTGTTGTTTTAATATGGATTTTATGGTTGCTATTAAAAGGACATCTGTTTTCCACAGTTTATTAGCCATTTGAGCTTTCACTTCTGTTAGTGTTCTTTAACTTTTTAAATTGAAACGTCTGCCTTTTTCTTATTGTTTTTTAGCGATTCTTTGTATATTCTGGATACCTATTCTTTGCTCATTATATGTATGGCAAATAATTCAAGTCTATAGTTCATATCTTTATTTTGTCTGTGATGTATTTTGATGTCCTATTTTGCTTTGTTTTTTATACTCAAATGGATCAATATTTTCCTTCTTTTATTTTTTACTTATTTATGTTAGTTAATAAACCCTTCTCTAATCCATGTAAAAATTATCTTTTTAAATTAAGAAATTAATAAAATGTTGACTTTCTCATTCATATTTGAATTCACTTGAAATTTATTTATAATATAAATAATATTCTATTTTATTTTCATATGTAAAGTATTGCTTCTACCTGATTATTAAATATTTAATTAATAATTTATATCTCCCTTATAATTTAGCAATTTTCCATATATATTATATAATATAGTTTTGTCTCTCCACTATAGTCTTATTTGTTCAACTACATAACTCTGAAAAGTGCAACACTGTCTTAACTAACTTATCTTGCAATTTCCCCTATCTCTATGAAGTCAGAGATTTCCATCAGCTTGTTCACTAATTTATTGTTATAAGCATTTAACCCAATGTCCAGTACATACATTGTCTTCAATAAATATTTATGGAATGAGTATCTCTAGGTGTGGGTATAAATTGCCTCAACTACTTTTTCTACAAAATCTGTCAAACTAGGTCTGTTTCTCCATGTAAGATTTTGTTCAACATTTCAACCCCTGTGAAAAATATTACTGCAATGTTGTGGAAAATGCATTGATTGTACAACATTTGGAGATATCTTTCCTTTTCCTGTTACTAAGTATTCTTATCCATGAATAAAGACTGTCTATTTGGATATTTTTATCATGACTTCCATGAAAGGTTTATACATTTTCTCTAGGAAGATCTTTCATACTTTTGTTTCATATATATCATACTGGTTTTTTAAATGCTATTTAAAGAATAAATGTTTTTTAAATTTTATGGATTATATATAGAGTCAAATTAATTTTTTGTAGCAAATTTACTATATGTTATAACCTAGTAATGCTAATTAGTATTGAGTATTTGAAGACTCTCCTGGATTTACTATGTAAACAATCATCCAGTGGTTGAAAATGACACGTTTTGCTTTTCAAACATTTACCTTTATCCCTATTTCACTATATAATTTAACACATGTAGCATGATATTGAATAGAATCTAAAGGGAATGACTATACATTCTGACATTATGATGTAACCTTTCACTGTATGCCTTTTATCTAACTTCCTGATTTGGATAGTTAACAATTTTCAGACTTTCTTCTTTTGTTGTATAAATCTTAAAGGTTATACTTTTTTTTCTAACTACTACATTACTTTTATTATATAAGTTTTTGTTCATAGTTTTCATTATTAATACTGTTATCTCTAATTATGTATTTTTAATTTTCAAATTTATTTTTAATTAAAGGAAAATTACTTTATCGTATTGTGTTGGTTTCTTTCAAATATCAACATGAATCAGTCATAGGTATCCCTATGTCCCCTCCCTCTTGAACATCCCTCCCACCTCCCTCCCCACCCCACCCCTCTAGGTTGTGATAGAGACCCAGTTTGAGTTACCTGAGTCATACAGAAAATTCCCACTGGCTATCCATTTTACATATCATAATGTACATTTCCATGTTACTCTCTCCATACAACCCAGACTCTCCTTCCTCCCCCATCCCCATGTCCAAAAGTCTATTCTCTATGACTATGTCTCCATTATTGCCCTGCAAATAGTTCATCAGTATCATCTTTCTTGACTCAACATATATGCATTCAGTCAGTTCAGTCGCTCAGTTGTGTCCAACTCTTTGTGACTCCATGGGCTGCAGCACGCCAGGCTTCCCTGTCCATCACCAACTCCCAGAGCTTGCTCAAACTCATGTCCATCGAGTCGGTGATGCTATCCAACCATCTCATCCTCTGTCATCCCTTCTCCTCCTGCCTTCAATCTTTCCCGGTATCAGGGTCTTTTCCAATGAGTCAGTTCTTCTCATCAGGTGGCCAAAGTATTGAAGTTTCAGCTTCAATATCGGTCCTTCCAATGAATATTCAGGACTGATTTCCTTTAAGATGGACTGGTTGGATCTCCTTGCAGTCCAAGGGACTCTCAGCAGTCTTCTCCAACACCACAGTTCAAAAGCATCACTTCTTCGGTGCTCAGCTTTCTTTATAGTCCAACTCTCACATCCATACATGACTACTAGAAAACCATAGCTTTGACTAGACGGACCTTTGCTGACAAAGGAATGCTTTTTAATATGCTGTCTAGGTTGGTCATAACTTTTCTTCCAAGGAACAAGTGTCTTTTAATTTCATGGCTGTAGTCACCATCTGCAGTGATTTTTGGAACCACAAGAAAATAAAGTCTGTCACCGTTTCCATTGTTTCCCCATCTATTTGCCATGAAGTGATATATAATATATATGCATTAGTATATGATAATTGTTTTTCTTTTTCTGACTTACTTCACTCTATATAATATAGTTACTTAGAGTATTATTGTTGCATTTTTCAAACAGAAGTTCTTTTCCTTTAACTTTGGGAAAAATAATAAAAAGTTATAGTTAAAAATACATGAACAGAGTCATGAACTTCATAGGGATATGGCACTGAAATTTATACAGACTGTGCTGAGCCTTAAAAATTTCTACATCTTCCTATGGTAGTGAACACAAGTTTTTTTCCTGATGCAATGTTTTACTGAGCAGGTCTCCTTTTAGAATCCAGGGCATGCTCTGTTTGAATATTGGATTAGTCTAATCTAAAATGTTTGACTCTTGTCAAAGATCCATCTTGTCTGAATGAGGTAGCTATCTCAGAAAGATAGCCCAAGATCATGTAACAACACCCAAAGCAGTCATGGTATAAGCCCAGGAGCATACTGCTTTGGTTGTTAGTCCTCTTTTCATCACTAGCTCCTTGAGATAGACCTTATAGCATAAGCTGTACATTTAAGACAGTGTTTAATACATGTTAATTTTCATTTTCTATATCTGTTGTAATAGGGTTTCAAGTTCTTCCTTTGATTATATATCTAGTATCAAATGTCTGCTCTTCTGTGTTTATTTTTAGTATTAACTAAATGTGCTCTCTGAATTCTGTTGCTCTTTTCTATTTTTAATTTGCTCGCTCCCTATTAACTACAGAGCTTTCAACCCAGTGCTCTCTGAATAGAACTGTAACATGATGCGGACTGTGCCAGTTGGTTCCGCCATGTTATTTACAGTCACTTTTATCCACATTCCACTTAGATCTACCAACACTTAGACCACTTCATTCACTGGTCCCCTGGGCCACTGACAAATCCTGTGTCCTCACTCCAGCAATTACCTATTCACTTTTTTATTCCTTCAGAGTTCCAAGACAAAAACCAGAAAGTTTATTATTTGGCTATACCAGAAGACAAGTATTCCTCTTTTCTGGTCCCAGGTCTATATAGTTTGTGAAGGCTCTGGGATCAATACTAAGTACTTGCTTTGATTTTTTTTTTTTTAAAGACTTTGAGCAATGGTAAGAGAGGCACTACAAACACATAAAGTTGGACTTCGCTCTCTGGGGTCAAGCAGAGTCTACCTATTGTTTCTATGTTCAGACTGTCTTAGTCAGCATCTTAAAATCTGTAAATGCCTGGGGAAAATATCCTGGGTGATTTAAACAAGGTAACTTATTCTCCAGAGTCATAATTACAAAACTCAGTTTGAGAACATGTTTTGAAAGAATTTTTTCTAAAAGTCCGACTGCAGTTTTTCTTGGAAGAGATATTTAATGCATTTGTTGTTAGCTCTAGGAAACTGGCTAACCTCAGGGGAAAAATATCCTTAAAATAGTCAAGATTTTTGGAAGCTAGATAGAGAAGAAAGCAGACTTGATTGCTCAACATAAAACTAAGTAAAAAAGGATGTTATCAGCAATTAACTACAAAGCTTGATTCTAAAGGAAAACAAGGAATCAAAGTGGAAACATTTTTAAAGAGATGAAAACACTACTGGGAACTCCACAGGGTATGGAATTTCTAAGAGACCAGAATCAATTCATATTTTCTTGTTTCTAGGCAATATTCAGTTGTCAGTAATTTTATAGAGACATGGGGGATACACTACTGAGAACATACTTAAAAATTAGAATAAGTCAGAATGACCCTGGAGCTTTCATCACTCTATCTTTACCCTTGTTTTCCCTCATTGTGCTTTACAAATAAGTTATCACTATAAGCCAAAAATGGAACTGAAACATCACTTCATTAAAAAGCAAACAAAATCCAATCACTTGCAGTAGTCATGATAAGACTGATGATTAACTGCTAAGTTGCTCAAACGGGGGATGAGCTAAAGAGAAATAAATGCTCTGGGTGATAACCCAGGGGAAGAAATACCAGGTAAGTAAACAAACAAGCAGAGTCTTTTACCCATATGAGTTAGAGACGTTGCAAAGAAAATAATGCTGGCATTAAAAAGAAACCATTTTTTTTTCCTTTAGGAAAAATGAGAATATCTGCTATTTAAAAGAATTTCCATTGAGGTTTTCTACCAATGTACTTTTGAATAACCTCCGAGTTACAAAAGCCAGTGACAATAAAACACATGCCCAATTATCTAGGGGGCCAGGCATGCATCAGAGAAAACTACACAGAAAGAGGAAGATCTGTATCATGTCCCAGGAGAAGGAAATATCTATTTCTCCTTAGAAACTGGATGAATGTCCTTAGACACATTATAGCTTTGAGGTAGAAGTTGGGGCATAGATTTGCAATTACCCTTTCAGGCTAATTTATTATAACACAAGTATAAGAGTCCTAGACTTTCACTCATGTGCTGGTGCCCAATCAGATTTCTCAACCTGACAATGTGAAAACATATTTCTAGAAGTATAATGCATAATTATGGTTAAGAGATCCATAAAAATGTAGAAATTTAGCCCATATACTTTGAATAGTAGTTGTGTTTGTTTCTTTTTATTTTTCCCAATGTCAAAATAGTCATAGAAAAATCATTACTTACTAACCTCTTAACAAGCAAAAATAGCAGAAGACAATTTTTTCCACTCATTCTATTCTAGTTCCCAGCTTTACTCTTTGCTTACAATCCAGAAATTACACATTGGTGCTTAAAACTTAGGGGTGAGAGCATGTACTCATCCTCTTCCATCTGGTGAATGTTAAGGTGTTCTCCCTTTCGATGAAATTGAGAGGACTATTTTTTTTTCAGGGTAGAAGCCATTCTACCTCTTGGAGTGGCAAAGAGACACTAAAGAAGATGATTTCAGCTGTCAAATACCATAGCTCTGAAGAGACAGAGTAGAAAAATATTAGGCTCTGTCTTTGCATTGCTATTCATTGTTATTGAGCACGCAATGCCTGACAGATTTACAGGTGGCAGGAATAAAAGATTAATTGTTTTATTTTATTTATGCCTGGAATGTAACTGAAGACTAAGTAATTTGATTTCCATCAGTAATCTGTTTCCTTTTGTCATTTCCCAACACCTGTCATTCTATTAATTCATCCTTCTGCTTATAAATGTTAGGCACTTGAAGAAAAAGCATATATATATATTCACTTATGTTGAACTAGTATATTGGGAAACTTTCCTCTTTGTATTTTATTTCCCCTTAGTAAAAAACAAAAGACACGTTCTAAAAAACTGCAGCCTACTATATAAATTCTGTTTTTCTCTCCTTAAATTACAGAGAATAAAGAGATGAGTATGGCCAGAGAAACACATAAAGTAAGGAAAAAATCAAACAACCACTACTTCCAAAACCTGACCCTCTTCACCATTTCCTACTGTCTAAAAATTGTTTTAACATCTAGTGTAAGAATTGTTTAAATGTAAAAGTATACTTGTCTCCTTTTTTTCTTCTTTTTCTTATTCCAAAGGATGTCATTTTTCTGATTTTCTCTTTTTCCCCTGTCTTTGATTAGTAGCACTGAAATATTAAAATTATTCCAGAGAATGACAACCATTATATCTGTCAAACATTTCCACTTTAGTCCTGCACCAAGTTCATAAAGAATGTGCTCTCTGTAGCCCTGGGAGGGGCAGCCAAATATGTAACATGGCCCAGCTTAGTTGCTCACTGTCATGTAGCTGAGAAGGGTTGTCACTGTTCACATAATAATCTTGGTATCACCTACAGATACAGCTTTTCATCAAGGGATGACTATCATAAATGTCAGGATTGGACATACTTTCCTAGTCTGAATTCCAGGACCTACTGCCTTCACAAGCTACTTGTCTTTCTACTATAGCAAAACTACCTCTACTAGTCTTCTCAGTCTTCTTTCTAGGTGAATGAAGTATCTAACTAGATATTTACGTCTCAAAAGACAGAGTTAGAGCTTCCTGATGGAGACTAAGTCTATCCCAGGTTCTATATCCGACTTAAAAGTTTTCTTTATTTTTTTCTTCCTTTTGTTTTTTTCCCCTTCTGAAAATATCGTTTAGTTACACTTCTCTTTCATCTCAAAGTGAGGCTGATCATCAATAGTCAATCATGGAACGAGATGAGTTGGGGAAAGTGGAAAGAGATAAAACTAGCCAGATGATCAGAGATCACATTAGAAAAGGTCTGGTGTGAGAGAAAATGTTTGAATATTATCCTAGAGTCAACATGGACAAATGATAAGTGCATTTTTAAAATAGTACATGATCAAATTACTGATGTGGATAATTTTGACAGCAGGCACAAGGATAGTTTGGGAGGGACTAAGCCCATTACCAAGAAGAACACAAGAAAAGGCTGTTACAGCAATCCAGGTAATAAATATGGAGCAATTATGTCAAAAAAGAAATAATATAAACAGGAGGGGGTAGTTCTAACAATATTGAGACCATTGATTGAATTAGAGTAGGTAACCATTGACATGTGGGTTATGAAAGAGAAGTAAATCAGGAATAATCCAGAAGTGTCCAACTTGTTCTCTTGGAAGGTAACCAACATGAGAAATTTAGTAATAAGTTCCACTGGGGAGCGTTGACTTCAAGGTTTGGATACACAAATGAAGTAGGAAGTTGAATAGATGGGTACAGATATTAAGAGACAAGAATTCAAGGTTCAGATTGGCAAGTCACTATCACTTATGTAGCAGTTGAAGCTATATTTACTGGATGAAATCACCCAGAGACTATAAGGTCATTAGAACTATATTCTCTTAGACTTTGGTGTGCACTTTTTGTGCACATTATAGGATTATATTGATCTGCCCCTTTGAAGTCAATCTTCACTATACCACTCACTTTGGCCAACCAAAGTGAGAGGAAGGAATTTATGCCTCTTGGGGCAGATTCAGGTTCTAGTTGGTGCTCACTTCTAAATTGGTGGTTCTCTTCCCCCTGCCACTATGAACATGATGGAGGAGTTCTTGACCTGTGCACCTGAATTAAGACAATGTGATGGAGACCCCCAGGTAAACTGTGATAAACCTATAATATGAGCAAGAACTGAATGTTGAATGTTTTAAGCCACTGAGATTGTAAGGGTAATTCAGCTTACTGTAAGGGCAATTCAGCTTATCCTGTCTTGACAGAATGACAGTGAGATAAGGAATGTTCAGGGATGGAAGCTTAGAAAATAGTAGTTTGTAGGCAAGAGGTACTGAAAGATTCTGCTGATAAGGCTGAGGATAAAAACCAAAAAAGTAGAAAGAGGAATAAAAGAAAAAAATATACCTGAAACCTAGGGAGGATGAATGTTCCCAGTAGGAAGGAAGAAGAGTCATCATTACAATAATTGGTAACCTTGTTTAAAGTCATTTAGATAGAATGTGATATGGGCAGAACTGCAACTGTAACATGCTGAGGAATGAAGAAGGAAGGTGAAAAAGAGATATGAATTGTTTATTGTACATTTGAGTACTGCGGCTCTCTGAAATGAAAAGGGAAGTATTGTAATAGTATAGGGGAGAAAACACTTGGAAAATAATTTTTTGTTGTTGTTTATGGATAGGCGGTACTAGTGAATTTTTACAAAACAAAAGGCAAGAGTAAAGAGGGAGAGGTTGAAGAGAAAGATAAGAAAAGGTAATGAATGACCTTTCACATGTTAGAAAGAACTAAAACACAGACTCACTTGAAGTGAGAAAAAATTGCTCTAGCAAATAATAGCATTTATATGTCTACTTTCATGAAAGACAGTGCTTAAGGGGACTTAGCTAGTGTGAATCCATTCATTCAACTCTCCTACACTGCGTTTATTCTGTAGCTTAGACTCTCAATAGAACTAACTATACAAGAATGCTATCTAACATGAAAAACAAAGGATTCAAAGTAGAATCCTGGCATTTTTATTCCATATATACCCTATAATAGTACAGCATTAAAGTAGGCTTATTTTGAGATTAACTGCATTTATGCTACACTTTTTTTTCACCTATAGTAGTACATATATACCCTATAATATATACACCTTATATATATATACCCTATATATATATACCATATAATATACCCTATAATATATTCCATATATACCCTATAGTAGCACGGCATTAAAGTAGGTTTATTTTGATATTAACTGCATTTATGCTACAATTTTTTTTCACAGGATTTGGTAGTAGTGGTGATGGTAAGGTGTAGTGCTATTTTGTTTGATTGTGCACTAACTAGGCATATTATTTTTTAATATAAAATATTTCTGCTGATATAAAATATCAGTGCCTTGCTGATCCTAAGGGAATGTACAGATACAACATTAAATTTCTCTTTAGAATATTATCATATTATGAATCTCTGATTAGATTCAGTTTTTATCCTCTATATCTTGTTCCCTACAGAAGTTATTTACTATGTATATTTGCTCTTGGGAACAGTGTACTGCATAAATGGTAATGGTATTTGAAAAAAAAAGTATTTTCTACATGTTTATTTGCATCTCATGTTTAATGATTATTATACTGATCCAGTGTTTATAATTATTTTAGATCAGAATTAATGAACCTTGGGCTTGAAAATGTCAAAATTCATTTCAAATGTTATTTTATGTTGGTATTTACAACTTGAAAATAGATTCTCATCTTTCTCAACACTATAATTTTGATATATGGTCATAAATTATATGATTCTTTGTCATTAGATTTGCTTTCTACATCATCTCAATATTTTTAAATTATTTTTATATTTCAGAAATTCTTTGGACTTGACTTTGTATGGATTACAAAACAAACCAAAGTGATCCAAAGTTCCATTTCTTATTTATTATGTATTAGTTGACTCCCTTATACCTTACTTTTCCAAAAAGTAAGAAATAATGCTAATTTGACATATAAGAATTATTCACCCAGAAATACATTGTGTGAAAATTGCACAGAAAAAAATTGTACAATGGCATGTGAGAAAAGCCTAGAAATTTTACTACTTTTAGCCAACTGTTCCCAATTACTTCACTGTCATATCTAATAATTTTCTCAGTATATCCCATCTGATCCTCTAGCAGATTCCCAGGTGGCTCAATGGTAAAGAATCCGCCTGCAGTGCAGGAGACGCAAGCGACACGGTTCGATCCCTGGGTCAGGAAGATCCCCTGGATGAGGAAATGGCAATGCACTTAAGTATTCTTGCCTGGAAAATCCCATTGACAGAGGATCCTGGCAGGCTACAGTCCATGGAGTTGCAGAGTTAAGCATGACTGAGCACGCACACATGAACTAGTGAATTACTCCAGATTATTTCAGATTTCAAAACTCTCCCTTCACCATCTCCCTGATCTCTGAGCTTGCCAAATCAATTACTCAATGTTACCTAAGTTACTAAATTTATTCTTAATGGTGGTAATATAAAGCTTAGTTACTTATACAATGCAGGCTACAAAAGTTTTTTTGAAACGAATAGCATAGAATAAAATACCGGATTGATAAACTAATATTGATAAATTTTTAAATTAACATTTCAAAAATACCAGGGAAGTTTTTTGAAAAATGAACAAATAAGCTCCAATATCCTGGCAGATAAAAGCTACAAACTGTGAAAAAATATAATTAACAATTACTTGAAGGCTCTTCATGGCAAATAGATGGGGAAACAGTGGCTGACTTTATTTTTTGGGGCTCCAAAATCACTGCAGATGGTGATTGCAGCCATGAAATTAAAAGACACTTACTCCTTGGAAGGAAAGTTATGACCAACCTAGACAACGTATTAAAATGCACAGACATTACTTTGTCAACAAAGGTCCATCTAGTCAAGGCTATGGTTTTTCCAGTAGTCATGTATGGATGTGAGAGTTGGACGGTGAAGAAAGCTGAGCACTGCAGAATTGATGCTTTTGAACTGTGGTGTTGTAGAAGACTCTTGAGAGTCCCTTGGACTGCAAGAAGATCCAGCCAGTCTATCCTAAAGGAGATCAGTCCTGGGTGTTCATTGGAAGGACTGATGTTGAAGCTGAAACTCCAATACTTTGGTCACCTGATGCGAAGAGTTGACTCATTTGAAAAGACCCTGATGCTGGGAAAGATTGAAGGCAGGAGGAGAAGGGGATGACAGAGGATGACATGGTTGAATGGCATCACCAACTCAATGGACATGAGTTTGGGTGGACTCCGGGAGTTGGTGATGGACAGGGAGGCCTGGTGTGCTGCAGTTCATGGGGTCACAAAGAGTCGGACACGACTGAGCGACTGAACTGAACTGAACTGAACTGAAGGCTCTAGAGTCAATGGTAGCAGGATCAGTAGATTCCTGAGGTGATTCTAAAACTTGAAAGAGTTTCACATGAATGGTTTCCAATTTTTTTCAGCTTTAACTCGGAAATATTTCATGGCAAGCCATACTCATTAGAATGTGAAGAAATCCGGGATACAAAATAACAGATAAACACACTTCAATATTGTGTGTATTCTGTACCCAGCAAAAGTGAAAGTTAATCACTCAGTCTTGTCCAACTCTTTCCAACCCCATGGACGTAGGGATCCTCAGGATCCTCTGTCCATGGAATTCTCCAGCCAAGAATAGTGGAGTGGGAGCTATTCCCTTCTCCAGAAGATCTTCCTGACCCAGGGATCAAACCCAGGTCTCCTGCATTGCAGGCAGATTCTTTACCATCTGAGCCACCAGGAACACAGAGTGAAGGACAGGGAAGCCTTGCAGGCTGCAATCCATGGGGTCAAAAAGAGTCAGAATTTAGTGACTGAACAACAAAAAACACACTAGCAAGGAGCACACTTCGAACTGTCAGCTAAGGGGAGAAAACAGGTATGAGGTGAGAGCACTTGCTACTTTAGCCAGTTCCAGCTTCCACCTGTACTACTCTTTTACTGTAAAAATCATGCACTTGTATGCCATCAATATCCAGAGCTTAAAGGTTGCCCCCAACTACTTGAATAATGATAATGTGTCTTACAGGGTATTTGCCAAATATTTTTCACCAATCCTATAAAGAAAGGAAACAAGAGAAGAGATTAACAGAGCTGAAAAATTTCAAAAATGTGGTTCAATTTTCCATTGAAAAAAAATTAAATAAATAAACACTGATGATGGTGAAAATGAGCTCATAAAATGAAGTGTTGCTCACCCCTCTAAAAGTATACAAATCAATCATTCCTGGAACTCCATTAAGTCAGCCAATGTCAAAATGTGTATTGTTTAACTTGTTCCAAATGTGTATTGTTTAACTTTATCTACTACCCAAAAGAACAGATAAAATGTCTTCAAAAAATTTGAAATCATGTAACTAGCATGGCAAGATGGCAACTGTTTCTGTCTAGTATTTTCTCTTTACAGTAAATTCTGAGAAACATGGGCAAAGGAAACTGGACATGAAGCTGGCTTCTCCAGAGTCTCACAGGTCGGTTCTTATGTCAATGGTTCAGTCCCTGGTTATTTGTGTTACCTTCAACTTTTTGCTAAAATGAAAAATTTCTTTTTAAATTTTCTTCCATGTAGGAAGAATAAAGATATTTTCAAGTCTTTTCTGCCCCCCAAAAGAAGAAAAAATAATGATTCATGTGTTATAATGAAGTAAAGAATCAGACATAAAATATTCAGGTAAAATTGGATTTTTTTCTTTAAATCAGCATACAATTTCAGTGCCCAAATATATAACAGAAGCTTAGCACTGATTGATAGTCAAGAGAATTGTCAAACTGCCGAAAGTGCTCCATGCATTGCAGCTCTTTTGCAGTAAGGTGAAGCCCATGTCTATTAAACAGTGAACAATAGCCAACTATCAAGTCAAACAAACCTATGCTCAGCTTTCAGATGGGCTGGTTGATAGCACTGTCACTGTCTTCAAGGAAGGCTGGTTTTATAAGAGACAAACAGATATGTTTCCAAATAAATGATTAATGATATAAAAAAATAAATACAAAGTGTTTTGATGCTACAATGGTGTGAATGATTAATTTTACATACAGCTAAAGTTGAATATTTGTTTTCATAAATGCTAAAAAGTCATTTAGTTATATCTATATTCTTCTACAGAATGAGTTTTTAGGGAGCTCATTTATTCTTACTAACCTGATTTCTTGATTACTAATTTTAACAATGATCTGTTTCACAATCATTTGATTAAGAAATTCATGAAGTAAGACACTCACATTTAGTTTATGCATTAATTTCTGAAGCATTTATGGAATGCTTATTGTATGCTGATCTCTGTACTTTTCTGGTACCAGCAACATCTGGTAAGTGATCAGCCAATCTTTTTTTTTTTTCTTTTGACAGCTGCAGTCCTGGTAAGTGACACTTCTAAGTGATAAAAAATATTTTCATTGCACTTGAATAAAACATGTCTCCCACTGTCTTCACTCATTCATTGAACATATATTTGAGCAACTAGTGTGGAAAAGTATTATATAGGACAACGAGGATGGAAATTAATTTAATTCCTGTTTATGCTCTCAAGAAACTAATAGTATATAGACTTCCTCATTAATCTTGAGGAATCACATAAACTGGGTTTCCCAATTTTGGTTGGTTAATTAGAATTACCTGGATAATATAGATTCTTAAGGGCCACTCTTAAGTCTTACTTAATAATTCTTGGATGGAGTCCTAAAATCTCCATTTTATAAAATTTTATAATAGATACCCAAACACAATCAAGTCGATTGTCTAGCAAAATTAATAGTATCTCCTTAACCTTATAACCATTCAAACATGTGAAAACAGATATTCTGCACTCCCAATTTTCCCTACTTTTTCTGTGGCTTGGGAGGCGTTCCCCAGTGGCTCAGATGGAGGAGTGCAGGAGACTTGCCTACAGTGCAGGAGACCTGGGTTCAATCACTGGGTCAGGAAGATCCCAAGATAGCATATTTCCTTTCCTTCCTGGAGAAGGAAATAGCAACCCACTCCAGTATTCTTGCCTGGAGAATCCCATGAACAGTGGAGCCTGAAGGGCTACAGACCATGGAGTTGCAAAGAGTTGGACGCAACAGAGCGACTAATGCTTTCACACTTTCACTTGTTTGTGATTCAGGTAATTTAAGTCTTGTAATTAATATTACATAACTAAAGTCTTGTAATTAAAATATATAATTTTGAGCATAATATTTCAAAACAGTGGACTCAACCAACAATTTGACAATTTTGATTTTTTTTTCTTAAAATAGATCTAGCCATATCAAACCTATAAGAGGCTACTATGTTTTTCTTCTTTAACCAGCATTTTAGTTGTTCCATCCTAATACCATAATAATAGTAATAAAAAAGGAAGGAGTTTTTCTATAAGTATATTAAATAATACTTGCAGGAATATAACTATTTTCAGGAATCTTAAAAATCCCCACTTATAAATATCATTTATGCTATTAATAGTTTGAAATTAAAAATTTATTTATTAATTATTTACCCAAAAAACTCATACACATTTTTTAATTTTATATTTAGTTTCTATAGAAAAGAGAAAACAGTTTAAAACAAATAATCCTACTATGGAATGATTTTAACCATGAAGTACATATCTTTATTTTAAATAAAAACTTGAATTAAAATAATAAAAATTCCTGGGTACCGACTCTTTATGACCCGATGGACTATAATCCTCCAGGCTCCTCTGTCCATGGGATTTCACAGGCAAGAATACTGGAGCAGATTGCCATTCCCTTCCCAGGGGATCTTCCCGACCCAGGTATTGAATCCTCGTCTCCTGCATTGGGAAGCAGATTCTTTACCTCTGAGCCACAAGGGAAGCTCACACTTCTTCATGAGGGATCCATAAAAAAATCTGTCAGGGATCAGCCTCTCTGTGTGGTGCGATATTAAGATAAACTGAAAAGCAGAGTTCCTCTGAGATGATACAAATAAAACCTTATTTTAATGCTGAACACTTAAGTTCCAAATACCTTAAAAGATGAAAAGTTATCCATGTAGTACCAAAATCTGCACTGAAGACACATATAGGCCTTAAAGTCTGGCCCACATGAATACATAGTGAGGGGAATAATTTAATCTAAAATTAATTCATCTAGAAATTTCTCCTTAAACATGTTATTCCACACTCATGGAAAATACACATTTGTAGTCATTCATAACAATTTTTCAAAACTTTTGGGTAAATAACACACATTATTAAACGTTTGTTTTAGGAACTGCAAATTTTGAATTATATTGCAGATTTTTGGAAAAATATTTCATTAAGAGTGAAAAATTGAAATTCAAAAATACTTATTTATCTCTCCACTTAACATGTTCCTTGTTAAAACATATACTATTTTTCACTGAAGAAAGGCAATGCTTCCAGAATTATTAAATAAAAATATATTAAAATAGTAAACATCCTAAAATAGTGTCAGTTCTTAAATACAGAGACCTGATTTGGGGAGACAATCCACTGTTATTTCATCCTTTATTTTAATGCAATGTAAGCCCTTTTCTTTCACTTCACTTTAATAATTTAGTTTCATCATAATCATTTTATGTCCATCATTTATGTGTCACTGCCATTTTAAGACTGTTGTCCTTAAGGGGTAACCACTTTCTGCCTTGATATTTCTCATCTGTCCTTTTCTTTCTGACATATAGGCTTAATTGTAATTTTAAATAACCCTGGCTCTACTGGATCATTGTTAGCATTCTCCTCAGAACATGAAATAGGCTGGGACAAGAGGCTGCCTAATTTGCAGTAGTTTTAAGGGCTAGAAAAGAGCAGGGACCTCTGAAGTAAGGCAGCTAAATAACCTTCCAAAGCTCCTGGAATTGAATGAATGACAATAGTTCTTCTACCAGCTCCTAGGGTCTAAGAATCAAAACAGATTTCTCAAGGTCATCAGATTATGATTGCAATGTTCTGCTCTCCAATGTTAGCTTGTCACCTATAAACAAGCAGCTTTATTCTTCAGCTTTAAAGCCCGTAGTTCTAATTATAGCAGTCAGAATCCTAAGATGTCAATTAGCCTGAGCTTGATATTGTTCCTAGCAGATCAATGCGCCTAAGTGAACAACTCCTAACCACATTCATGCAGCTCCATGAATCAGGCTCCAACAACCCCATCCTCACAGCTCACTATTATGAGGTAAAATGCAATTATTTTCTTAGAATTGACAGTGCTTTACCTACACACTTGCATTTGACTAGCACCATAATCATGAGCAGGAAGAGCTGAGATAACTAACTTCGGTGGTTTAATCAACACAAATTCAAGTTCTGACCAATGCATTTACCTTATTATTTGACATTGCTCTACACAAAGCTAACCACGGTCAAATTTCTGAATCTGGCAAAATTTGTACTTTGCTATTTGCATTAATCGTGCTTTCATATAATTCCTAAAGACCCACTTGAAGCTTTTGTTATCCCTCCTAACTTGACTCCATTTATTCCTTATGCTCTTTCCATGATTTTTTTTCTCCTTTCTTTATTAGTGTGTCAGGTATCCTTGGAAATTATGGGTAGCAAAATAGTTCACCCTGAAAAGAATTACTTCCCTTTTTAAGAAAAGTTACCCATGCAACTATATTTCATTTAATCTTCATAAAAATGTGTGTAATCTCTATTTGCCATTTCTTTGACACAAGTAACTTTTTCAAAGTAACAAATATGGAGAGTTTCTAAAGACTCCTTAAATCTAGATTCTGAAAGTTAGACTTCCCATTGCATATGCATTGAAGAAGATGTCTGGGGAGAATATTATTTAACCCAAATGACTTAATGATATAAGTGGGAGTTGAAACTAAAGAGATACTTAGTGTTATTACTACTTAGAGGACCATCTGTCATGTCTCAAGCTTTACCATGTACACAAGCCCCCACTTCAAATAACTTTGATCTTATGCTGCTATGCTGTTTCTGGTCCATTAAATATTCAATAAATTGACAGATACTGGATGATCAATAAACTAAAACAACTCTAAACATAGGCAGATTGGCTAGAGGTGGTAGAGATATAATAATTATGGCTGGAGATAAAATAGAATTAAAGGGAAAAGAGAATTAAACAAAAAGTCTCTCTCCCTTTTAGTGATTTTGGTTTCAGTTCAGTCACTCAGTTGTGTCCAACTCTTTGTGACCCCAAGGACTACAACATGCCAGGCCTCCCGGTCCATCACCAACTCCTGGAGTTTACTGAAACTCATGTCCATTGAGTCAGTGATGCCATCCAACCATCTCATCCTCTGTCGTCCCGTTCTCTTTCTGCCTTCAATCTTTCCCAGAATCAGGGTCTTTTCAAATTAGTCAGTTCTTCGCATCAGGTGGTCAAAATTTTGGAGTTTCAGCTTCAGCATCAGTCCTTCCAATGAATATTCAGGACTGATCTCCTTTAGGATTAGCTGGTTGGATCTCCTTGCAGTCCAAGGGACTCTCAAGAGTCTTCTCCAACACCACAGTTCAAAAGCATCAATTCTTCAACACTGAGCTTTCTTATAGTCCAACTCTCACATCCCTACATGACTACTGGAAAAACCATAGCTTTGACTAGATGGACCTTTGTTGGCAAAGTAATATCTCTGCTTTTTAATAAGCTGTCTAGGTTGATCATAAGTTTCCTTCTAAGGAGCAAATGTCTTTTAATTTCATGGCTGCAGTCACCATCTGCAGTGATTTTGGAGCCCCCAAAAATAAAGTCTGTCACTGTTTCCAGTTTCCCCATCTATTTGCCATGAAGTGATGGGACCGTATGCCGTGATCTTAGTTTTCTGAATGTTGAGTTTTAAGCCAACTTTTTCACTCTCCTCTTTCACTTTCATCAAGAGTCTCTTTAGTTCTTCTTCGCTTTCTGCATAAGTATGGTGTCATCTGTGAATCTGAGGTTATTGATATTTCTCCCTGAAATCTTGATTCCAGCTTGTGGATTTTGGTATTAGTAAAGGAAAACATTATTGTAAATGTAAGGAAGGTAAGAGGCTCATTATAGGTTCTTCATCTTAGGAAATTTTATTTTGGAAACATATGTCTTTGAGTTATATGAAAACAAGGCTGGCAACAAAGCAGAGGCACAGACTGTAACAAGGGTACACTGTTTATGTTAAGCATAATTCAAAGTTTTCAAGGAAAAAGGTGAGAATAATGTTAAATGGAAGAGAATAAACCACTATTTGAAACAGAAGAGACTGTGGCAGTGTTCATTCCCATCAGTTTAGCACATTGATACCTGCTTCAGAGCTACCAATTCCTTGGCCAGAGCTGAAGATTTTAGGTTGAAATCTCCAGGAGTGTTACTCAGACTTCTAAACTTTTTCAGCGCAGATAATTCATGCACACACCAAAGATGAGGACTTTAGAACTACTGGGGTGAGGAATATCACCAGAAGTAAATTATAAGAGAACTAGAGATCTGTTAATGACTTATGAAATTATAGCATAGCATACAGTTACATTTGTAATACCTGATTTGTTATTTCTACTAAATTTGGAAATAATTTCAGAAATGATCTAAGTTACTTTGAGCCATAATTTGATTTTGTTATTTAGTCGTTAAGTCATGTCCAACTCCTTGAGATCCCACGGAGTTCAGCGCACCAGACTTCCCTGTCCTTCACTATAATTTGTCTAACACATCTATTGAAAACTGTTGACTCACTATCAGGACACAGAATGTCAATGACTTCTCACGTTTGTGATTATCATATATATTATCCCTCCCTTCCATCTGGCAGATGAAAACATCTTGAACATCTTATTTCCTAAAATATCTTGTGGGCAAATTTTTTTTTAAGTGCTCAACTGCCTATATATATACACACACATATATATATATATATACACGTGTATACACACACACACACACACACACACACACACACACAATATGGATTGAATGACAAAGTGGAATGATCTAAAATATAAAATATGAACTCAGGAGACAGGAACATTCTGTGTCAAGGGCAGATTAGAGGATGCTGGATTCAGTAAGAACAAAACATGCAACATTTCTAAAAGGATTTTTTTTTCTTTTATCTGTAGTAAAATTTAAATTAGAGCAATCTCTTTTCAGAAAGTCTAGAGATCAGAAAATTGACAGAGAGTAGATATAAAAGTAGTGCTTCTCTGATACATGATGGTGCCATTTTAGATTTTATTCAGAATAATTCCTTTTTCTCCTTTGATAGGATAAAGGATAAGTCTCTGAAATTTATTAACAGTAGAGAGCTTTACTAAAAATTAGAAATGGGAACCATTTATTTCTAAAAATAATTTTTAAATAAAAATTTGATGTATAGCAAAACTGCCACAATATTGTGAAGTAATTACCCTCCAGTTAAATTAATCAATTAAAAATTCAAATAGAAATACTTCCCAATTATAATCTAAATATATCTAAATTAATATATTTAAAATAATATATAGACAGCATTTGTCAGATATCTATACCAAAATTCCAGTCGAATGAAACTGAAATAATTTTTTCAACAAAGAAAATAATGAATAAATTCAAAGAATAGTGATAGAGGACATCCCTGGAGGAAGACTTTGTCTTTGGAGGTCAAACACAGAGCTGGGTATTAACTTAGCAGAACACAGGAAGCTTAACCTGGGCTCCACTCCATTTGTAGGGAGATGAGGGCTCAGTGGTAAAGAATCTGCCTGGACTGGATCGCCTATATTAAACGACTCCACGAATGTTCAACCCTTGAATCAAAAAATATCCACAAGTAGGTATAACACCATGAAATTTCAAAACATCAATAAGAAATAAAAAGTATCCTAAAATCTCCTACAAAAAAAGAAGAAAAGGAGAAACTAATTGTATATAAAAATGAAAAATAAAGTTTGGGACAATAATTGCATAAACTTTCCAAATCTATTCTAGATGCCAGAAAGCAGGAAAACAATGCCTTAAAATGTTAAGGGAAGTTGATTTTTAACCAAAAACTGTATATTCAGACAAACAGTGTATCAAGATTAAGGTTATAAAGATATTTTTAAGCACCAAATATCTAATAAGTTTACCTTAGAACATTGTTCACAAACATTCAGCAAAATTTAAGTATTGGCCACAGGAGAGAAGGACATGGCATCTGTACTACAGGGAATTCAGCTAAGTAGTGAGTTCAGTTCAGTTTCTCAGTTGTGTCCGACTCCTTGCTACTCCATGGACTGCAGCACACCAGGTTTCACTGTCCATCACCAACTCCCGGAGCTTGCTCAAACTCATGTCCATCAAGTGAGTGATGCCATCCAACCATCTCATCCTCTGTCATTCCCTTCTCTTCCTGCTTTCAATCATTCCCAGCATCAGGGTCTTTTCCAATGAGTCATTTATTTGCATCAGGTGGCCAAAGTATTGGAGCTTCAGCTTCAGCATCAGTCCTTCCAATGAATATTCAGGACTGATTTCCTTTTGGATTGACCAGTTTGAACTCCTTGCAGTTCAAGGGACTCTGAAGGGCCTTCTCCAACACCACGGTTCAAAAGCATCAATTCTTCGGCACTCAGCTTTCTTTATGGTCTAACTCTCATATCCATACATGATTACTAGAAACACCATAGCTTTGATTAAATGGACCTTTGTTGGCAAAGTAATGTCTCTGCTTTTTAATATGTCTATTTAATATGCTGTCTAAAGAAAAATTGTCCTTCAGACCTAGATAGCAGGGATGACTGAAGCCAAAATACAAAAGTCTCCAGAGGAGACCGAGTTAAGGAGGAATATAACTTTGGTAGAATATCTTTATATATGTAAGCATTTGGAAAACATTACAAAGGCTGAGACAGATAATCTAGGATGCAGTTAAGATGGGAGAGGTTCATTATGCAAAACTATGAAGGTAAAAAAATTAGGCAATTTTCAGCTTCAGGGAAAAATAACACTTAAAAAAGAAAACATACTAATGGTACACTAGAGGATACAATGATGGAAAATGTTAAATTGATTTAATAGTACAAACACTGGCTTCATTTAATTTTTATATATGGGCATGATAAGGGGAAAGAAAAGTGGGAAGTAATGTAAAGTCTAAGCCTCAAACTGACAAATGAAAGACAATATAACATATTGTTTAGGATACACTGGTAAATGTAAGAAACTGTTTAAAAAGCTGAAAATGGATGTCTCCTAGTGTGGAATAAGACAAGGGTGATAGAGTTAGTACAGTGAACTATTATTTTCAGCGTCTTGTAGTATTAGCTGATTTTTCGAGATAAGTGCATATATTACTTTCATTGAAATAAATCCCTATATTTAATATCAAAAACAAACACAACACAATAATACAATAGTAACATAAAGCTTACTAAAGTAGGAAGAATGGGAAAAAAGAACATAACAAAAAAGACATTAAGATTGTACTTGTTAAAGTATTTGGCATTAAAATAAAATTGAGAGAAAAACAAATGATTTTGAGAAAGTTCTAGCTGCCTAGCTTCTTCCTGTTTAGATTTCCACATTGTTCCAGATGTCTTCTTTATTCACTTGCAATGAAGATGATTACAAAGATGAGCATATTAGACCTTTCAGTAGATATTTTGATTACTTTTATTTAGATTACACATTGTGTCTCCAATAACAGAACTTGGACATAAAATTTTGTAACAAATTATTATCCTCCTGGTTACATAGCATCACCGACTCAATGGACATGAACTAGGTCAAACTCTGGGAGATAGTGGAGGACAAGGAAGCCTGGAGTAGTGCAGTTCATGGGGTGGCAAAGAGTTGGACAGGACAGTGACTGAACATTATCCTCCTAGTCTATTCCTCTAGGTCATTTTTTTTGACCATAGAGTAACCAAGGTTATAAAAGGTCTCATCTATGAATATTATTATATAGAGTATTATTTCTATTTTTATATCTATAACTTACATGATTCTACACAGGTTAATTTTTTAAACAATAAATCAAAATAAGCAGATCAAATTGAGATAATTCAATAATGCTGTAGTTTTAAAAAAATCAATCATTTGAATAACTCAGTATTACTTATAGTTCAGCCATTATGATGATTAAAATTGTTATACAGTCTGAAAATAAGTAATAAACACTTTATTTATATAATATGTACTTGGGTTGCATCACAAATATAAATACCAATTTCTTTATATTCCATATTAATAAATAAATATATTTCAGATAATCTAAGTTATTAAATTATAAACATAGTTATGGGTATTTATAACACTTGAATATTTTTCAATGTGTCAGATTTTATCCTCAAATCTGTTAGTAATGACTAGTATGGTGGGAATAAAACTACATTTTTTCTGTTACAAATTTTTTTAAACCAGTAATTGCTGGGAGCCAGCTCACGAGATCCCCACTCATGACAGGGTCATGAGAAAAAGGACTGATTTGAGCAAGGCTTCTCAGGCCTCAGGGAATTTCGGAAGGCTGCCTCAGCTCTCACCTTAAGGATGATGTCTGTCTTTCTGATGTTTACTATAATAAACCTCTTCCTATTTTCTGTGACTTAGGCAAAAGGCCTTTCCTGATTCCCTTCTAAAACAGATCATTCTGAAACCTCAAATCAACAAGGCCCCTGAACGGTAGCACCCTAAATAAAATTATCTGGGATATAGAGTATGCTGATCTAAATTCTTTTTGCTAACATATTGGTTTGTTTAATAAATGTACCTGTGCCTTTGGAGCTAATGTGCATAACTGCTCCCTAGTAATAAAACAGCATTGAGAGCCTCCGCACAGAGAGCCCCTATGGGCACAAAACCCTTTGCAGGAAAAAAGGCTTGTTAGGAAATACAAAAAATATTGCTTTGTGAAACTGTTACTTAATCTATATTTACTCACTATGTTTTTACTCTTAACGTATTTAGCCTATATAATGAAAGCATAATAGTTAGAGATTTATATAAATAGAAGTTTAGCTTTAATACAAATAATAAGACAATTGTTGATTTAACTGATGATTCTTACTTAGAGCTGAACTTCAGCTTGCTGTTCTATGACTTTATGGAACTACATTCTTTTCTGTTAAGCTCAAGGCATAGAGTAAATTACCAAAAACAG
The DNA here is from genome assembly GCA_024291935.2 of Okapia johnstoni. Taxonomy (NCBI): domain Eukaryota; kingdom Metazoa; phylum Chordata; class Mammalia; order Artiodactyla; family Giraffidae; genus Okapia; species Okapia johnstoni. Next base: position 55,805,287 of record CM044312.1, read on the forward strand.
GATTTACCTTAAAACTTCCTGTTGAGGAATTCTTTCCTGATGTGCTCGATACAAAAGTGTTCTAATTGATCAACCTTTATCAATGGAGAGTCACAAGGTGTTAGCAGGCCGCCAGGCCAGAAGATGATGTAAACAAAATGAGGCTTTTTGTAACTAAAGACATGCAAACGGCTTCGATGAGGGTCAAAGCTGCTAGCCCATTGGGCTAACTTGATAGGCCCATTAAGATGTACCCACTAAGCTAAGTTGGTATGTGCCTTAAGCTAAGTTGGCATGTCCCTTAAGCTGAATTGGTATGATTCTATGCTTTACATTTGTTTCTGTATGCCACTAAAAATATAAAAGCTGCTTTAAAAAACAATAAAGTAGAAGACACTTGGAAAATGCTAAGACTCGCTGTGCTTATTCATTCGTATCACTGACGCCGTCCATCCTGAGGGAACCCTGACCAGCTGGAGCAGGACTCCGGCAAGTAATATCTTTTACTTCAAGTCAGTTTATTAAACCTCTAATTACTTATTCAAGAGCAACTGTGTCAAATTAAGAAATCTGTCTTTCTATAGACACCCTCTCTCCTTGAATGCTCTCTTCTGTGGCATGCTTGAGCTGATATAGCATGCATCCTGTCTCTTCAGTCGTGTCCGATTCTTCACGATCCCATGGACTGTAGCCCTCCAGGCTCCTCTGTCCATGGGATTCTCCAGGCAAGAATACTGGAGTGGGTTGAGATGCTTTCCTCCAGGTGATCTTTCCCACCCATGGATCAAACCCACATATCCTGTGCCTCTGCATTGCAGGCAGATTCTTTATTTCTGAGCCACTGGGGAAGCCCCTTGAGCTGTTAACGCTTTTATGTAAAACCTTGAGATTGTGACTAAAATGACAAATCAAGGTTACCTTCTGAGGAAATTGAAAGATTTAATATCCAAATAACTACTTTCAGAGTGTTGCTAGGTCTATCAAAACATTTAATTATAGGTAAAAGGACCTTCTGTCTTCCTGAAGTTCTAAGAGACAAAAGGAGACTGAGTGACTTCACTAACTAGATTGAAAGTGGTAAGGACTGGGAATTCAGGACTGGTTTTCTATCTAGTCTCTTCAAAGTGGATGTGTGAGCTAACCATTCCTTAACTGATCAGATGCTTGTGGGTCTGATTAACTAGCAGCTTTGGAAAGTCAATTTTGTCAAGCAACTGGAACTCTTTCATTTCCTGCTTTTTCATTTTGATGTCTTTGCCTCTTTCCACATGATCACCCAGGGATTTACTGCTGTCATCTGGTCGAGTTAATTATTAAAAGAAGAATTTCAGCCAAAAGAAGGAGAAGTTTGGGGTCAGAAGCCAAATTGCATTCTACAAGCTGCGACTCTTAAGCATTCACTACTATCACCACACAAAAGGTGGATCTTAATGGAGAACCACACATGTACACATTATCAAAAGGGAAAGTAAGGGAAATGTTTCCAGTCAATGAAATTTTCCTTTGAAGGAAGTTTTAGACAATAATAGAAGTCAAATAACTTGCCAAGAAAGTATATTAAAAAATATACGGCTTCTAACTCTCATATTTTGACATAAATTCCATGTTATTTACTGCTAAGTAGCCAATTGGTGTTTTTATCACTATTAATCTCTTCCTTATAGGGGACTGGAATGCAAAAGTAGGAAGTCAGGAAACACCTGGCCTAACAGGCAAATTTGGCCTTGGAGTACAGAATGAAAAGCAGGGCCAAAAACTGGCTAATAGACTCTTTTGCCAAGATTGATTATAACGCACTGAAGTCATCAGCAAGACATCTCAGATCATTAACTCCTTATTGCCAAAATCAGACTTAAATTGATTGAAAAGTAGGGAAAAGAAAGCCTTCCTCAGCGATCAATGCAAAAGAAATAGAGGAAAACAACAGAATGGGAAAAGATGAGATCTCTTCAAGAAAATTAGAGATACCAAGGGAACATTTCATGCAAAGATGGGCTCGATAAAGGACAGAAATGGTATGAACCTAACAGAAGCAGAAGATATGAAGAAGAGGGAGCAAGAATACACAGAAGAACTGTACAAAAAAAGATCTTCACGACCCAGATAATCACAATGGTGTGATCACTCACCTAGAGCCAGACATCCTGGAATGTGAAGTCAAGTGGGCCTTAGGAAGCACCACTATGAACAAAGCTAGTGGAGGTGATGGAATTCCAGTTGAGCTATTTCAAATCCTGAAAGATGATGCTGTGAAAGTGCTGCACTCAATATGCCAGCAAATCTGGAAAACTCAGCAGTGGCCGCAGGACTGGAAAAGGTCAGTTTTCATTCCAATCCCAAAGAAAGGCGATGCCAAAGAATGCTCAAACTACCGCACAATTGCACTCATCTCACATGCTAATGAAGTAATGCTCAAAATTCTCCAAGCCAGGCTTGCACAATACATGCACCATGAACTTCCAGATGTTCAAGCTGGTTTTAGAAAAGGCAGAGAAACCAACCAGAGATCAAATTGCCAACATCCGATGGATCATTGAAAAAGCAAGAGAGTTCCAGAAAAACATCTATTTCTGCTTTACTGACTATACCAAAGCCTTTGACTGTGTGGATCACAAGAAACTATGAAAAATTCTGAAAGAGATGGGAATACCAGACCATCTGACCTGTCTCTTGAGAAACCTGATATGCAGGTCAGGAAGCAACAGTTAGAACTGGACATGGAACAACAGACTGGTTCCAAATAGGAAAAGGAGTACGTCAAGGCTGTATATTGTCACCCTGCTTATTTAACTTATATACAGAGTACATCATGAGAAATTTTGGGCTGGAAGAAACACAAGCTGGAATCAAGATTGCTGGGAGAAATATCAATAACCTCAGATATGCGGATGACACCACCCTTATGGCAGAAAGTAAAGAAGAACTAAAGAGCCTCTTGATGAAGGTGAAAGAGGAGAGTGAAAAAGTTGGCTTAAAGCTCAACATCCAGAAAACTAAGATCACGGCATCTGGTCCAACCACTTCATGGGAAATAAGTGGGGAAACAGTGGAAACAGTGTCAGACTTTATTTTTTTGGGCTCCAAAATCACTGTTGATGGTGATTTCAGCCATGAAATTAAAAGACACTTACTCCTTGGAAGGAAGGTTATGACCAACCTAGATAGCATATTTAAAAGCAGATACATTACTTTGCCAACAAAGGCTCGTCTAGTAAAGGCTATGGTTTTTCCAGTGGTCATGTACAGATGTGAGAGTTGGATGGTGAGGAAAGCTGAGGTGCTGAAGAATTGATGCTTTTGAACTGTGGTGTTGGAGAAGACTCTTGAGAGTCCCTGGGACTGCAAGAAGATCCAACCAGTTCATCCTAAAGGAGATCAGTCCTGGGTGTTCATTGGAAGGTCTGATATTGAAGCTGAAACTCCAATACTTTGGCCACCTCATGCGAAGGGTTGACTCATTGGAAAAGACCCTGATTCTGGGAAGGATTGGGGGCAGGAGGAGAAGGGGAGGACGGAGGATGAGATGGCTGGATGGCATCACCGACTCGATGGACATGGGTTTGGGTAGACTCCGGGAGTTGGTGATGGACAGGGAGGCCTGGTGTGCTGCGGTTCATGAGGTCGCAGAGAGTTGGACACGACTGAGCAACTGAACTGAACTTAACTGAACTGAATCTCTTCCTTATATTTTTCCTCTGTTTATCATTTTGGGGGGGGTTGAGTTCAATATTTACTTTGTTTTCATTATCTTTTTATTTAAGTACTTAGATCAAGAAATTTCCTCTTGAGCACAACTATAACTGTACTCCCTGTGTTCTATTACAAAATGTTTTCACTACAAATATGCTCACTCTGAAATTCTGATTTCTATTCTTCTTTTAGTAACAGGCTATTTAAGTTTTTTTTTTTTTTTTATAATTTCTCAATAGAAGAACTTTCTGTATTTATCATTAACTTCTAGTTTTATTGCATCGTGATCTTTTGCATTGAAAACTTTGTCTTTGGTGAACTCTAATACATCTTTTTATTTTCTTTGTGATGGTTCCCCAGGCACTTAAAAATAAATTACATGATCCATTTTCAGTGAACAATGTGCATGTGTTTGGCCAGCTGTGTCTCTTCTATGCCTTCCATAGCCTTATTTATTTTTGTCCACGTGATGTTTTAACACATTAACAAATATGCATTAAGGTCTCCTGTTTTCCCAGTGATTTCTCCTTTTATCTCATAATTTTTGCTTTATAAGTGTCATGATTATGGCACTCCATGCATAGATATCCAAAATTATTATAAATATGTAAAGAATAGAAATATTTTAAAATGTTTTTTCTTATTCAATACTTTCTCATGTTATTAATAATATCATGATTATTAATATTTATACTGGAGACTGTTCTGTTTTGGTTTATCTGTGTTATATATATGCATACTCTTTATTTTTTTATTAAACACTATTTAGAGCATTTAAGGTTTACAACAAAACTGCAAGGAAGATACATAGATTTCCCACATACTCCCGGCTTCCACATGTTTTGCCTCCCCCATTATCAGTATCATTCAAGTGAATGGTACTTTTTTTTTCTACATTGACATATCCCAATCAGCCAAAGTCCTCAGTTTATCTTAGTGTTCACTCTTGATGTTGTGCATTCTATGTGCACAAACCATACTTTTTATTTTTAAGCTTTATGAATCATTTTAATTTAGTTTTATCTTCAACTCTAAAGAGAATGGTGTCTATATGACAATATAATTGAAAAAATCTTCTTTCCATAAGTGAATTTACTATCATTGATGTGACAGATATGACTAATCTTAATTCTGCCATACTCCTTTTCTGTTTTCTAATTTTTAAAAAATAATAAATGAGAGTTGGAATATGCAGTTTGATTTAATTGCTCTCCAATGTGCATGTGTATGTAAAACATTTTTATATTTCAAAGGCTTCATAGTTTCATAGTTGCATTTTTCATCTTTATTTTATTTAACAAATATTTACATCATGTGTACTATGTGCTAGACTTTTGTGTGAGTGTTCTACAAATACTATCATAATTCTAATAATAACCTTGAAGTAAGTACTCTTATTATTTCTGTTACATAAAACAAAATTGAGATATAAGGAGGTTAATAGATTTGCCCACTATCATACAAGTTGTTGGAACTGATTTAACCCTAGTCAGTCTCATATCAAAATCCATACTCTTAACAACTTCACTAAACAGCCTCTCAAATTGGTAGTCCTTTATTTAGCTCTTAATCACATATTTTTCTTAGGCAGTATTTTTGAGTATTTATAATAGGATTTCAGGATGGAGAGAAGGATAAAAACACGGAGGACAAAGGATTTTCAGAGCAGTGAAACTACTTTTAAGATACTGTAATAGTGTATAAATGTCATTATGCTGCTGCTGCTGCTAAGTCGCTTCAGTCGTGTCCGACTCTGTGTGACCCCATAGACGGCAGCCCACCAGGCTCTGCCGTCCCTGGGACTCTCCAGGCAAGAATACTGGAGTGGGCTGCCATTTCCTTCTCCAGTGCAAGTCTGCCAGGCTCCTTCATCCATGGGACTTTCCAGGCAAAAGAGTACTGGAGTGGGGTGCCATTGCCTTCTCTAAAATGACATTATATGTTTGTCTAAATCCATAGTCTGTACACCAAGAATGAATTCTAATGTAAACTGTGGACTTTTTGTTATTATGATTTGTCAATATGGTTTATCAGTTGCAATAAGTGTACTAATCCAGTGAGAGATGTTGATAATGAGAGAGGTTATGCAGGGTCAAGGGCTATCAATTCAGTTCAGTTGCTCAGTCGTGTCCAACTTTTTGTGACCCCATTAATTGCAGCACTCCAGGCCTCCCTGTCCGTCACCAACTGCCAGAGTTTACCCAAACTTATGTCCATCGAGTTGGTGATGCCATCCAGCCATCTCATCCTCTGTTGTCTCCTTCTCCTCCTGCCCCCAATCCTTCCCAGCACCAGGGTCTTTTCCAATGAGTCAACTCTTTGTATGAGGTGGCCAAAGTATTGGAGTTCCAGCTTCAACATCAGTCCTTCCGATGAACACCCAGGACTGATCTCCTTTAGGATGGACTGGTTGAATCTCCTTGCAGTCCAAGGGACTCTCAAGAGTCTTCTCCAACACCACAGCGCAAAAGCATCAATTCTTCAGTGCTCAGCTTTCCTCACAGTCCAACTCTCACATCCATACATGACCACTGGAAAAACCATAGCCTTGACTAGATGGATCTTTGTTGGCAAAGTAGTGTCTCTGCTTTTAAACATGCTCTCTAGGTTGGTCATAACCTTCCTTCCAAGGAGTAAGCATCTTTTAATTTCATGGCTGCAATCACCAATAGCAGTGATTTTGGAGCCCCAAAAAATAAAGTCTGACACTGTTTCCACTGTTTCCCCATCTATTTGCCATGAAGTGATGGGACCAGATGCCATGATCTTAGTTTTCTGAGTGTTGAACTTTAAGTCAAGGGCTATAGGGAAATCTATATCTTGTACTCACTTTTGCTGTAAACCTAAGTATACTAGGAGAAATGGTGTGAATGCTAGGGACATATAGGAAATCTCAGCACCTTCCTCTAAATTTTTCTATGAACCTAAATCTGCTCTCCCCTTCATGGATCACAGCCTTGTTGTACTGAGGGGTTTGCATAACTTTATGAAGCTGTGAGACATGCTGTGCAGGACCACCCAACTCAGACAAATCATAGTGAAGAGTTATGACAAAACAGGATCCACTGAAGGAAGAAATGGCAAACCATTCTAGTATCCTTGCCTGGAGAGCTCCATGAACAATATGAAAAGGCAAAAGATATGACACCAGAAGATGAGCCCCCTAGGACAAAAGAGTTCAATATGCTACTGGGGAAGTTGTTGTTGTTGTTTAGTAACTAAGTCATATCCGATTCTTTTGTGACCCCATGGACTGTAGTCTGCCAGAATCCTCTGTCAATGGGATTAAGAAGAGGTGGCAAGAATACACGGAAGAACTATACAAAAAATGTCTTAATGACTCAGATAACCATGATGGTGTGTCACTCATCTTGAGCCAGACATCAAGGCTCAAGTATGAAATCAGGTGGGACTTAGGAAGGATTACTACAAACAAAGCTAGTGGAGGTGATAAAATTCAAGCCAAGCTATTTAAAATCCAAAAAGATGATGCTTTTATATGTTGCACTCAGTATGTCAGTAAATTTGGAAAACTCAGCAGTGGCCACAAGACTGGAAATGATCAGTTTTCATTCCAATCCCAAAGAAGAGTAATGCCAAAGAGTGTTTTAAACTGTGTTACAATTGCACTCATTTCACGTGCTAGCAAGGTTATGCTCAAAATCCTTCAAGCCACCCTTCAACAGTATGTGAACTGAGTCTTTCAGATGTACAAGCTGGGTTTAGAAATGGCAGAGAAACCAGAGATAAAATTGCCAACATCCACTGGATCATTGAAAAAGCAAGAGAATTCAGAAAAACATCTGCTTCTATGGCTATGCTATAGCCTTTGACTGTATGGATCACAACAACCTGTGGAAAATTCTTAAAGAGAGGTGTACCAGACCACCATACCTGTCTCCTGGAAAACCTGTATGTGGTCAAGCAGCAACAGTCAGAACCAGACATGGAACAACTGATTGGTTCAAACTTGGGAAAGGAGTATGACAAGGCTGTATATTGTCACCTCGCTTTTTTAACTTATATGCAGAGTATATTATGAGAGAATATATCATGAAATGCCAGGCTGGATGAATCACAAACTGGAATCAAGACTGCCAGGAGAAATATCAGCAACCTCAGAAATGTAGATACCATTCTAATGGCAGAAAGTGAAGATAAATTAAAGAGCTTCTTGATGAGGGTGAAAGAGGAGAGTGAAAAAGCTGGCTTGAAACTCAACATTTAAAAAACTAAGAACATAGCATGTAATCCTATCACTTCATGCAAACAGAAGGGACAAAAGGGGAAGCAGTGATAGATTTTATTTTCTTGGGCTTAAAATCACTGTGGATGGTGACTCCAGTTGTGAAATTAAAAGATGCTTGCTCCTTGGAAGAAAAGTGATTAAAAAAATAGACAGCATATTAAAAAACAGAGACAGTACTTTGCCAAAAAAGTCCATATAGTCAAAGCTATGTTTTTTCCAGTAGTCATTATGGATGTGAGAGTTGGACCATAAAGAAAGCTGAGCACTGAAAAACTGATGTTTTCAAAATGGAGTGCTTGAGAAAACTCTTGAGAATCCCTTGGACTGCAAGGAAATGAAACCAGTAAATCCTAAAGAAAATCAATCTTGAGTATTCATTGGAAGGACTGATGCTGAAGGTGAAGTTCCAATACTTTGACCACCTGGTGCAAAGAGTTGACTCATTGGAAAAGGCTCTGTTGCTGGGAAAGATAGAAGGCAAAAGGAGGAGGGAAGAGTAGATCATGAACTGGTTACAGAGCATCACTAATTGAACAGACACGAATTTGAGCAAACTCCAGGAAATAGTGGAGGACAGAGAAACCTAGCGTGCTGTAGTACATGGTATTGCAAAGCATCGGATGTGACTTAGCAAATAAACAACAACAAAAATTGCTCTAAATTAAAAACTATGTTTAGAAATTCAAATATAGTCAATATTTTCCAGTTGAAAATACATAAGAATAAACCTAAAATATCATGTGGAATGCACCATATTTTAAATAAGATATATTTGAGTTTAGAAGATATGGAGTAGCCATCATAGTAAACAAAAGAGTCTGACATGCAGTACTTGGATGAATCTGAAAAACAACAGAATGATTTCTGTTCGTTTCCAAGGCAAACCATTCAATATCACAGTAATCCAAGTCTATGCCAAGACCAGTAATGCTAAAGAAGCTGAAGTAGAATGGTTCTATGAAGACCTACAAGATCTTCTAGAAAACATCCAAAAAAGATGTTTTTTCATTATAGGGGACTGGAATGCAAAGTAGGAAGTCAAGAGATACCTGGAGTAACAGGCAAAAATGGCCTTGGACTACAAAATAAAGCAGATCAAAGGTTAACAGTTTGCCAAGAGAACGCACTGGTCATAGCAAACACTCTCTTCCAACAACACAAGAGAACACTCTACACAAGAACATCACCAGATGGTCAACATCGAAATCAGATTGATTATATTCTTTGAAGACAAAGATGGAGAAGATCTATACAGTCAGCAGAACAAGACCAGGAGCTGACTGTGGCCCAGATCGTGAACTCCTTACTGCCAAATTCACACATAAATTGAAGAAAGTAGGGAAAAACCACTAGACTATTCAGGTATGACCTAAATCAAATCCCTTAGAAAACTCAGCAGTAGCTACATGACTGGAAAAAGTCAGCTTTCATAACAATCCCAAAGAAAGGCAATGCCAAAGAATGCTCAAACTACTGCACAATTGCACTCATCTCACACACTAGCAAAATAACGCTCAAAATTCTCCAAGACAGGCTTCAACAGTACGTGAACTGTGAACTTCCAGATGTTCAAGTTGGTTTAGGAAAAGGCAGAGGAACCAGAGATCAATTGCCAAAACCATTGGATCATCGAAAAAGCAAGGGAGTTCCAGAAAAAAATCTACTTCTGCTTTATTGAATACGCCAAAGCCTTTGACTGTGTAGATCACAACAAACGGTGAAAAATTCTTAAAGAGATGGGAATACCAGACCATCTGACCTGCCTCCTAGAAATTTGTATGCAGATAAGGAAGAAACAGTTACAACTGGACATGGAACAACAGACTGGTTCCAAATAGGAAAAGGAGTATGTCAAGCCTGTATATTGTCACTCTGCTTATTTAACTTATATGCACAATACATCATGAGAAATGCCAGGCTGGATGAAGCACACACTGGAATCAAGATTGCTGGGAGAAATATCAATAACCTCAGACATGCAGGTGACATCACCCTTATGGCAGAAAGCGAAGAAGAACTAAAGAGCCTCTTGATGAAAGTGAAAGAGGAGAGTGAAAAAGTTGGCTTAAAACTCAACATTCAGAAAACTAAGATCATGGCATCCAGTCCCATCACTTCATTGCAAATAGATGGGGAAAGAGTGGAAACAGTGAGAGACTGTTATTTTTTGGGCTCCAAAATCACTGCAGATGGTGACTGCAGCCATGAAATTATAAACTGTTTGCTCCTTAGAAGAAAAGTTGTGACCAACCTAGGCAGCATATTAAAAGGCAGAGATATTACTTTGCCAACAAAGGTCAATCTAGTCAAAGATATGGTTTTTCCAGTAGTCATGTATGGATGTGAAAGTTGGACTATAGGGAAATCTCAGTGTCAAAGAATTAATTGATGCTTGTAAACTGTGGTGTTGGAGAAGATTCCTCAGAGTCCCTTGGACTGCAAAGGGATCCAACCAGCTAATTCTAAAGGGAATCAGTCCTGAATATTCATTGGAAGGACTGACGCTGAAGCTGAAACTCCACTACATTGGCCACTTTATGTGAAAAACTGACTCATGGAAAAGATCCTGATGCTGGGAAAGATTGAAGGCAGGAGGAGCAGGGGACGACAGAGGATGAGATGGTTAGATGGCATCACCAACTGGATGGACATGAGTTTGAGTAAGCTTCAGGAGTTGGTGATGGACAAGGAAGCCTGGCGTGCTACAGGTCATGGGGTTGCAAAGGGTCCAACATGAATGAGCGACTGAACTGAACCTACTGATATTTGATTTTCTGCTTACCAAGCCCACACATGTAATTTTTATACTTATTCATGTGGAATAATACATTTATTTTTTAATATGTTTTTCTTTTCATGAGCAAAAATCATATGATTATAAAAATTGGAAACATGTGAAATTATAAAACAGATCACAGTCATATTTCTTTCACCCAGGAATATTAACTTTTGGTCAGTATTTTCCCAGGATCTTAAAAGTGCGATGTATGTAAAAATACATAGAAAAAGGAGACAGAGTAAAATTGAGATATTTTGTTCTTTTCTGATTTAGACTTTTTAAATGAGCACTATATTTTGAGTATATTTAGGTGTATCAAACTTAAATAATTTTTGAAAAATGGAATTACTCGATAGATATCCTAAACATATTTTATTATTTTACTCAATATTATATTAATTACTATAAATTATTTATTTGAGAGTAAAGGAGGTTTTCTAATGTTTGCTATTATGAATAATATCTTCTTACTTAAATCTTTGTCCACTGTTCTAATTAGGTCCTTAAGGTAAATTTCAAAAGACAGAATTAGTACATTACAGGGTATGAACATTTTTTAAGGCTCTACATATTGTTAGCAAACTGATTTCTAGAAAATTTTAAATAACTAATATTTCATTGATATTAAATATAGCTACCTGTCTTCCAGCAATGAATTTTTGTTTGTTTAATCTTGGCCAAATCATCATGACAAAAATGTTTCTTATCTTTTAGTTTATTATGACTACATAAATTGTCATAAGCTTAAAGGCATTAAACAATACCTATATATTACCTGAGAACTCTGTAGTTCAGAAGTTTAGCTACATTGTGCCTCATCTGGTTCTCTTCTGTTGGTGTCACAAGGTGTTAGGCAAGTCTTTCTTTCTCTCTGGAGACTCTAGAACTAATTATCTTTCCAGTTTGTTCAGATAGTTGGAAGCATTCAGTTCCATGTGGTTGTATGACTGAAGTGCTGGATAACTTTCTGGCTGTTGGTGCTCAACTTTTAGAGGACACTAAAATTTTTGGATGGGGCATTTTTTCCCCACCTTAAAAAAGCTAGCAAAGGCAGGCATAATACTTCTTATAACTCTAATCTTTATAAATTCTCCTTGGGCTGCATCTCCCCTCTTCCTTCTTGTACCCTGTCTATGTGACTTATCTTTTTGCCTTCTCTTGCTGCTTTTGAAAGGCTCTATTACAACACTAGACCCACCAGGATAATCAGTTCAGTTCTGTTCAGTTGCTCAGTCATGTCTGAAACTTTGCAACCCTATGGACTGCAGCACACCAGCCCTCCCTGTCCATCACCAACTCCCACAGTTTACCCAAACTCAGGGTCATTGAGTTGGTGATGCCATCCAATCATCTCATCCTCTGATGTCCCCTTCTTCTCCAGCCTACAATCTTTCCCAAAATGAGAGTCTTTTCCAATGAGGCAGTTATTCACATCAGGTGGCCAAAGTATTCGGAGTTTCAGCTTCAGCATCAGTCCTTCCAATGAACACCCAAGACTGATCTCCTTTAGGATGGACTGGTTGGATCTCCTTGCAGTCCAAAGCACTCTTAAGAGTCTTCTCCAACATCACAGTTCAAAACATCAATTCTTCGCCACTCAGTTTTCTTTATACTCCAACTCTCACATCCATACATGACCACTGGAAAAACCATAGCTTTGACTAGATGGACTTTTGTTGACAAAGTAATGTCTCTGCTTTTAAATATGCTTTCTAGGTTGGTCATAACCTTCCTTCCAAGGAGTAAGTGTCTTTTAATTTCATGGCTGCAATCACCATCTGCAATGAGAATGGAGACCAAAAAATAAAGTCTGCCACTGTTTCCAATGTTTCCCCATCCATTTGCCATGAAGTGATCGGACCGGGGGCCATGATCTTTATTTTCTGAATGTTGAGTTTTAAGCCAATTTTTTCACTCTCTTCTTTCACTTTCATCAAGAGACTCTTTAGTTCTTCTTCACTTTCTGCCTTAAAGGTGGTGTCATCTGCATATCGGAGGTTATTGGTATTTCTCCCAGCAATCTTGATTCTAGCTTGTGCTTCCTCCAGCCCATCGTTTCTCATGATGTACTCTGCATGTAAGTTAAACAAGCAGGGTGACAATATACAGCCTTGACGTACTCCTATTCCTATTTGGAACCAATCTGTTGTTCCATGTCCAGTTCCAACTGTTGCTTCCTGACCTGCACACAGATTTCTCAAGAGGCAGGTCAGATGGTCTGGTATTCCCATCTCTTTCAGAATTTTCCAGTTTATTGTGATCTACACAGTCAAAGGCTTTAGAATAGTCAATTAAGCAGAAATAGATGTTTTTATGGAACTCTCTTGCTTTTCAATGATCCATTAGATGTTGGAAACTTGATCTCTGGTTCCTCTGGCTTTTCTAAAACTAGCTTGAACATCTGTAAGTTCACGGTGCATGTATTGCTGAAGTCTGGCTTGGAGAATTTTGAGCATTACTTTACTAGTGTGTGAAATGTGTGCAATTGTGTAGTAGTTTGAGCTTTCTTTGGCATTGCCTTTCTTTGGGATTGGAATGAAAACTGACCTTTTCCAGTCTTGTGGCCACTGCTGAGTTTTCCAAATTTGCTTGCATATTGACTGCAGCACTTTCACAGCATCATCTTTCAGGATTTGAAATAGCTCAACTGGAATTCCATCACCTCCACTAGCTTTGTTCATAGTAATGCTTTCTAAGGCCCACTTGACTTCACATTCCAGGATGTCTGGCTCTAGGTGAGTGATCACACCATCGTGATTATCTGGGTTATGAAGATCTTTTTTGTACAGTTCTTCTGTGTATTCTTGCACCCTCTTCTTCATATCTTCTGCTTCTGTTATGTCCATACCATTTCTGTCCTTTATTGTGCCCATCTTTGCATGAAATGTCCCCTTGGTATCTCTAATGTTCTTAAAGAGACCTCTAGTCTTTCTCATTCTATTGTTTTCCTCTATTTCTTTGCATTGATCGCTGAGGAAGGCTTTCTTATCTCTCCTTGCTATTCTTTGGAACTCTGCATTCAAATGCGTATATCTTTCTTTTTCTCCTTAGTAGATATAATGGTCATCTGAGTTAAGTTCACCCATTCCTGTCCATTTTAGTTCACTGATTCCTAAATTGTCGACATTCACTCTTTCCATCTCCTGTTTGACCACTTCCATTTTGCCTTGATTCATGGACCTAACATTCCAGGTTCCTATGCAATATTGCCCTTTACAGCATTGGACCTTGCTTTCACCATCAGTCACATCCACAACTGGGTGTTGCTTTTGCTTTGACTCCACCTTTTCATTTTTTCTGAAGTTATTTCTCCACTGATCTCTGGTAGCATACTGGGCACCTAACTACCTGGGGAGTTCATCTTTCAGTGTCCTATCTTTTTGCCTTTTCATAATGTTCATGGTGTACTCAAGGCAAGAACTGAAGTGGTTTGCCATTTCCTTCTTCAGTGGACCAAATTTGTCAGAACTCTCCACCATGACCCATCTGTCCTGGGTGGCCCTACATGGCATGGCTCATAGTTTCATTGAGTTAGACAAGGCTCTTGTCCATGTGATTCAGTTCGGTTCAGTTCAATCACTCAGTCGTGTCCAACTCTTTGGGACCCCATGAAGTGCAGCACGCCAGGCCTCCCTGTCCATCACCAACTCCCAGAGTCCACCCAAACTCATGTCCATTGAGTCGGTGATGCCATCCAACCATCTCATCCTCTGTCGTCCCCTTCTCCTCCTGCCTTCAATCTTTCCAGCATCAGGGTCTTTTAAAATGAGTCAGCTCTTCGCATCTGGTAGCCAAAGTATTGGCGTTCAGCCTCAACATCAGTCCTACCAATGAACACACAGAACTGATCTCCTTTAGGATGGACTGGTTGGATCTCCTTGCAGTCCAAGGGACTCTCAAAAGTCTTCTCCAACACCACAGATCAAAAGCATCAATTCTTTGGCACTCAGCTTTCTTTATAGTTCAATTCTCTCATTCATACATGACTAGTGGAAAAACCATAGCCTTGACTAGACGGACCTTTGTTGGCAGAGAAATGTCTCTGTTTTTTAATATGCTATCTAGGTTGGTCATAACTTTCCTTCCAAGGGGTAAGTATCTTTTAATTTCATGGCTGCAATCACCATCTGCAGTGATTTTGGAGTCCAGGTAACATAAAGTCTGCTACTGTTTCCACTGTTTCCCCATCTATTTGCCATGAAGTGATGGGACTGGATGCCATGATCTTAGTTTTCTGAATGTTGCGCTTTAAGCCAACTTTTTCACTTTCCTCTCTCACTTTCATCAAGAGGCTCTTTAGTTCTTCTTTGCTTTCTGCCATAAGGGTGGTGTCATCTGCATATCTGAGGTTATTGATATTTCTCCCAGCAATCTTGATTCCAGCTTGTGCTTCCCCCAGCCCAGCGATTCTCATGATGTACTCTGCATGTAAGTTAAATAAGCAGGGTGACAGTATACAACCTTGAAGTACTCCTTCTCCTATTTGGAACCAGTCTGTTGTTCCATGTCCAGTTCTAACTGTTGCTTCCTGACCTGCATAGAGGTTTCTCAAGAGGCAGGTCAGGTAATCTGGTATTCCCATCCATGTGATTAGATTGGTTAGATTTCGGTGATTGTGATTTCTTCTGTCTGCTCCCTGATGCCCGCGGCTACTGTCTTACTGGGGTTTCTTTGACCTTGTACGTGGTGTATCTCCTCACGGCCCCTCCTCCTGACCTTGGACATGGGGTATCTCCTCACGGCCCCTCCTCCTGACCTTGGACGTGGGGTATCTCCTCACGGCCCCTCCTCCTGACCTTGGACGTGGGGTATCACCTCACGGCCCCCGCTCCTGACCTTGGATGTGGGGTATCTCGTGTCTGCCATTTACCACTCCAGCACCCCACAGCCACTGCGTGCTGCTCCAGTGCCATGCTCACCAAGATAATAGCATTTTCTTATTTTAGTTTTCACTTATGTTTGTAGAAAAGAGATACTTTTTGTAGTTTTTATTGGTTGAGTATAACAATTTCTATTTTTTGTGAGCAGTAAGTTTTGTTATTTTCTACTTATCACTTGGAATAATAGAATATTATTTTATTTTAAAATATATAAAATACATAACATAAAACATTTATATAGTTTAAATATTTTATATTAAGGATATTTAAACTTGTTTTTCATAATTTAATACTTTATAATGACTATTCTAATATCTCCTGATTTTATTTACATGTTTTTTGTGAGGTAAGGGTCAAGAATGATTATTTTTAAACGTCCAATTTCCCTAAAATCTTTTGTGGACTAATTCACCCTCTGTTTAACATTAGTATTTTTTCATTTTTTTAAAGTCCTCTTCAAGAACTACCTATGCTGCTCCATTGACCTTTCTATGTCTCTTTGCAAGTATATCATTATATATGAAATACTCCTGTACTACCTGTAATAAAAAGCTGAGGTGTTTCCTCCACTTTTGTTTTCAAATTCACAATTTTTTCTTTGGTTTTAATTCTAAAATTGTTCTCTTGTAAATAAATCCATTAGAACTTGAATGGAGGCTTCATTAACCTTGGAGTGAATTTAAGATAAACTTTCCTCCTCACAATATGTTCTCTTATTTAAATGATCCTTTTAACACTATACAAATGGGTGTGATTCTCTCCCTCTCTCACTTTTTATACATAGTTCCCACACATTTCCTGTTATGATTATTTTAAGGAACTGTGTTTATACTACTGTCCATGGGATTTCTTGCTTTTTTTATAAGCGTATGTGGCTCTTGACCTGCCATTTTGTAAACGTCTAAATCTCAAAATCACTCTAATTTAATTATATCTTATGTATATATTTATATAATTTATAGAAGATATTATTTTGAATTATATTGGCCCTTGTGTGTTAGTGACTATATTTGATTATATTGATCTGTGCTTTCTGATGGCTCTAACTTTCACTTATTTTTCTTTCTTGCTTATTGTAAGAATATTATCTTTCAGAACAGTAAAAAATTAATCTTTTGAAACCTTATTAATTAAATTGTGAAATCTGCCATTATTTTCTCAGCCTATTTATTGTCAGAAAGCTAATAAAATCTTGTTAAATTAATATGTAATTATGTTTCTATCATTGTCTTCTTACATTTTTAATAATATTTGCTTGCCTTTTAAATTCTCTTGTTATTTAAACCACAATGCTTCATCAATATTACATTTTCTTTGTACATTCTACCTTTTAAGAATATATAATTATCTTCTTTGTCATTTAGCACTTTTGAAATGTATTTTATTTGCATAAAATTAATAATGGTACTCATTTCCATTTGATTTGCATTTGTCTGGTAAAATTATACTACTGTTTATATTTCGACACTTCTCAAAAATTTTATTTTAGTTTTGGCTTCTATGGTTAGTATAGATTTATATATGACTATTTTATAACAGGAGAGAAAAAAATGTTGTGATTATTAGCATAATAGTTAACTTGCTCATACTTCCCTTGGGTCTTATCCTTTCTAATTTTCTAGTTTCCTTGTTCTCAGTCAGTTCAGTTCGGTTGCTCATTCATGTCCGACTCTTTGTGACCCCATGGACTGCAGCAGTCCATGGGATCTTGTTCTAATTTTGCAAAAAGTTTTTACTTTTGCTGTGTTGACTATTTTATTTCTTCAGTGATTTTAATGTTATCAAGGTTTACTA
This sequence comes from Okapia johnstoni, assembly GCA_024291935.2. Taxonomy (NCBI): domain Eukaryota; kingdom Metazoa; phylum Chordata; class Mammalia; order Artiodactyla; family Giraffidae; genus Okapia; species Okapia johnstoni. The sequence goes on from CM044312.1 coordinate 55,822,658, forward strand.
ATGTTATTGTTTTATAAAAACTTCCCATTAAAGTCTCCATAGGGCTTCCATGGTGGCTCATACGGTAAAGAATCTGCTTACCAATGCATGAGATATAAGAGACGCAGGTTCGATCCCTGGGTTGGGAAGATCTCCTGGAGAAGGCAATGGCAATTCACTCCAGTATTCTTGCCTGGAGAAATCCATAGACAGAGGAGCCTGATCAGCTACAGTCCTTAGGGTTACAAAGAGTCAGACACGACTGAGCATGTACACTCTCATCAATGTTTCCACATATATATATTTAACATTTATTTATCTATTTAACTACAAGATAAAATATTAATTATTCACTACATTTTCATTTCTACCTACTCTAGTATATACAGGTTTTTGGAGATATAATACACATTTTAATAATCAGGTCATCTTTAAGTGATTTATATTTAAATATATTCTGACAAAAATAAAATTTTCTAGTACAGTGTTTCTATTTTGATTAAAATTTCATAGACTGAATTATTTTCCAATCATTATTTTCAAGAAATACTCCTGGACAGTATTTGAGATCTTGAGCTTTGGGGGAATATTTTATTCTTTCCTTGAAATATCAATACCAATTAGGGTATTGCAGAATTTTGAGGTCACCAAACTCTTTTCTCTCAAGACAACTCCATAGACAATATCAGCTTATTTATATTTTAAGGCAAACAGAAAACCAATAACAGCTTGACTTTGTTCTTTTGTAGGAGATTCGAGTGAATGTGGAATTATCTTCATTAACCTTTTATAGATGATTTAAAAGGATATTATCAGTTTCTCTTTTTCATTAATTTGAACTAACATTTAATGCTCTCCTTTGGTCAGCATACTCAAGCCTCAGCAGAAACTATTTTAAAATATTTTTTCTTTGACTATTGATTATTTTCCAGTTTTTGCTCTTTCATAGTCAGAAACATCTTTAATTCTTAGTTTGACTTCTGTTCTCTGTAACTGTTATTTTTTGTAGACTGCAAGTGTGCTTGTTTGCTTGTTTAATTTTCTTACGGTCCATATAGTAAACAATTTCCAGAAACCTACCATTAACTTCTTAAAATCTTTAGTACAGTAATGTATTTCTGTTTTTCTTCAAGAATACGCTTTATAGAATCTAATTATATTTTTCTTTAATCCTTCCTTTTTTGGTATTATTGAAATTCAGTGAAGTGATATTTATCTGTGCTATCCAAAACCACAGATAATAATTACATATGGCTACTATATTTAAGCCTTTGACAGTGTGGATCACAAAAAAACTGGAAAATTCTTAAAGAGGTGGGAATACCAGACAACCTGACCTACCTCCTGAGAAATCTGTATGCAGGTCAAAAAGCAACAGCCAGAACTGGACATGGAACAACAGACTGGTTCCAAATCAGGAAAGGAGTACATCAAGGCTGTAGAGTGTCATCCTGCTTATTTAAATTATATGCAGAGTTTATCATGCAAAATGCCAGGCAGATGAAGTGCAAGCTGGAATCAAGATTGCCGGGAGAAATATCAGTAACCTCAGATATGCAGATGATACCACCCTTACGGCAGAAAGCAAAGAAGAACTAAAGAGCCTCTTGATGAAAGTGAAAGAGGAGAGTGAAAAAGCAGACTTAAAACTCGACATTCAGAAAACTAAGAACATGGCATCTGGTCCCATCACTTCATGGCCAATAGATGGGGAAACAATGGAAACAGTGAGAGACTTTATTTTTTGGGGCTCCAAAATCACTGCAGATGGTGACTGCAGCCATGAAATTAAATGATGCTGGCTCCTTGGAAGAAATGTTATGACCAACCTAAACAGCATATTAAAAAGCAGAGACATTACTTAGGCAACAAAGGTCCATCTAGTCAAAGCTGTGGTTTTTTCAGCAGTCATGTTTGGATGTGAGAGTTGGACCATAAAGAAAGTTGAGTGCCAAAGAATTGATGCTTTTGAACTGTGGTGTTGGAGATGACTCTTGTGAGTCCCTTGGACAGCAAGGAGATCCAACCAGTCTATCCTAAAGGAAATCAGTCCTGAAAGTTCATTGGAAGGACTGATGCTGAAGCTGAAACTCCAATACTCTGGCCACCTGATGCGAAGAACTGATTAGAAAAGACCCTGATGCTGGGAAAGATTGAGGGCGGGAGAAGGGGAAGACAGAGGATGAGATGGTTGGATGGCATTACCGTCTCAATGAACATGAGTTTGAGGAAACCCCGGGAGTTGGTGATGGACAGGGAGGCCTGGCGTGCTGTGTCCATGGGGTTGCAAAAAGTTGGGCACGACTGAGTGAATGAACTGAACTGAACTATATTCAAATTATTCAAGTAAAATTTAAAGTTAAATTTCTAATAATGGTGGTTACATCTATCTGCACACATGAAAATTGCAAAGGATTTTGGGACAACTGAATATCCATCTGAAAAAGAAGGAAGTTGGATGTCCATTTCACATCTTAAGCAAAAAATACAGTATATATTATTAAATATATACAATTTATAAGCATTGTGATATGATATTAGAGACAGTCACAAGAGGTCTTCAAGTCTTAAAAAAAAAAAGTCCTTTAGAATATGAAGCCTCAGAAGACTGAGGAGGTCTCTCAAAACTAGGGCTATCTTCCATTATTCAATGCTGATTTGTGGAAGGATAACCAATTCTTTATTTTTCTTTAATTCTTTTACCATTTTATTTTGTATTGGGGTATAGCTCAATTTCTTATTTATTTGACATTTCTTTGCATCAAAATATTAATGCAGAAACATAAGTTGAAAGCACTTGCCTTTCTAAAGTAGACTAATAATAATGTGGATTTTATTCAGTTGGTTGGTATGGGTCCTCGGAGGCCAGTTGAGGTCAGTATCATAGACTGGCTCCATTCTGCTGCTTGGAGTCTGTTGGTAGCATCCTTGATCAAATACAATATGAGAGAAACTGAATGGGTTTGGTCCTAATCCCTATTGGTCACATAATCCAGTGGCAGATGGAATTTTTTCTTTTGTTGTTTAGCTGCTAAGTTGTGTCCAACTCTGTGGCCCCATGGAACATAGCCTTCCAGGCTCCATGGGATTTCCCATGCAAGAATACTGGACTGGGTTGCCATTTCCTTCCCCAGGGATCTTCCCAACCCAGGGATCGAACCTATGTCTCCTGCATTGGCAGGCAAAGTCTATACTGCTGAGCCACCAGAGAAGCCTTACTTACAGAAAAATTCTCCTGGAGCCAAGGCAGTGTAAAAAATGAAGGATGGATGTTGTTGGAAGACAGTTCTCTGTGGGTCTCATGGATTTTTGCATGGGTCACATGCCCTTTGGGAGGCTGCAAGAGAGATTGTTCTTTGCCTCTTTCAGTTTTTGGTAACTATTAGCATTATTTGACTTGTGGCCATGCTTAGTCGCTCAGTTGTGTCTGACTCTTTCGGACCCCATGGACTTAGCCTGGCAGGGTCTTCTATTCATCAGATTCTCCAAGCAAGAATCCTGGCATGGGTAGCTGTTTCCTTCTCCAGGGGATCTTCCCAACACAAAGATCAAACTAGCATATCCTGGTTGGTAGGTGGATTCTTTGCCACTGAGGCACCTGGGAATGTCAAAATGGAGATTATTTATCACTAAAATGGAGTGTACTAGCAAGACATAAAAAGAAATGGAAGGACTTTATATATTACTAAGTGAAAGTAGCCAATCTGAAAAGGGTACATGCAGTATGATTTCAACTATAGGACATTCTAAAGAAGCAAAACTATGAGCATAGTAGTTGTAGGGAGAGAAGGATGAATAGGTGAAGTATAGAGGATTTTTTTAGAGGTATATATATATATATATATATATAAATACAATAACTTCTAAAAGTTAGCTATTATTTAACAAAGAAAAACAAAGGAGGAAGAGGAGAAGGACAGGAAGGAAGGAGAATAAAAGAAAATCAGATTTAAATCATGTAAGAAGAACTCAACACACTCTTGCTGGTTCTGCAGATGAAGGGGACAAGGAGCCTAAAATTGTGAAATCCTACAATTGTCAAAAACAGCTTTGTCAGGACTTCCCTGGTGGTCCAGGGCTAGGCCCAGTGCAGTAAGATGGATGTGATACCTGGTTGGGGAACTGAATCCTACATACTACACCTAAGACCCAGTGCAGCCAAATAAATAAATAAAATAAATAAATATTAAAAAAAGGTTGAATTTTGTCAACAACCTGAACAAGCTTGGAAGTGGATTCTTACCCAGAGCCTCTAACAGTTGCCTAGCCAACTGACATCTTGATTTTGCTCTTGTAGGGCCCTAACAAACTGAGGAGTGCTCTGCTCAGACTTCTGACCTACAGAATTGTGAGATAATACTTGGCTACTCAGTTTGTGTTAATTTGTTACACAGCAATAGAATTCTAATGCAATTTTTAAGTTCTATAAAGCAAGTACCATTATCACTGTTTCATAACTGAGGGAATTGAGGCCCAGGAAAGTCATACAGCAATTGAATATTAGAATGAGCATGTTCTATCACTCTATGCTACCAGAGGTCAAATTGGATATCTATTTAGTTTCTACCAAAAGATTTTGCCTAGAGAATGTTAAAGCTAAAACATTTTTAGAGAAAAATTAGTTTGAATTCTGTTGACTCAGAGTGTATGATGACCAAGTTATTGTTTGTAGGTTTCTCATTGTGCATAGTTTAAAATCAAGGAAGTAACCTGGAAATTTGACATTATAAGAAACAATTCTACAATGTTAGCTACTTCAGTATTTCTTATTAACTTAGTTAATTTTACTAACACTAGTTTATATTTTAGTTGAAAGTCATAAATTTTCTATCCTATAATTTAAATTCTGCCAGCATTCTGCTTTCTTACTCTTTCTTTTTCTCTTTATTTAAAACCAAGTATTATCAGGTGGAATTTAAGTTAGATCTTTTTGTGCATTTAATATTTCTAAGTAAATGAGTTCTTAGCAAGGAAGATTTTTAAAGGGTTGAGATAATCAGTTTAGCTTCATAAGAAGGCTGTGTAAAGGGTATGATTTAAAATGAAGGACAAAATAAAAGGCAACTTTAATGATTCAGGAGAAATTGATTTATGTATTCCAATTTGACTCAAATAATCAGGATAGTTGTCTCTGTTTTCATGTAATATGACAGTTTATTTCTTTAAAGAACCCCTATTACACTCTTTGAGAATTGTTTCATTTGTTTTTGTCCTTTTAACACACATACAAATTGACCTAATTAATCTCTAAAATATATTTCAATCTGGTCATTTTAATGCCCAATTAAATATCAAGAAATTATCTCCTATAAACAGATAATCCAATTGATTTAATCATAACACATGATTAATCTTTACACATTTCAAAATATTGTGTTTTATGTACAATCCTCATGAAGTCATTGAGGATTCACTAAATTATAAGGAACCATAAAATAATGCAAAATAAAGTACAGAAAAACGTTCAAAATCATGGCCCATAGGTTACTCATCTTGGGAAACACTTAAGTAAAAGACATGAAAGTGGCTCATTTTTAAGTAAATTCAGCAAATGCATTAAAACACTAAACATTCTGAGGTATTTCCAGTGATAGATAAATATTTAACTCAATATTTCCCAAACTCATTTTACCTTGGGAAGCTTTTCCCCAAATAATTCCATTAGCTGAAGTTTCATGGAAAGGTATTTTTGAAACACTAGCATAGAGTAATTCCTAGAACATAAAATATGTTTTGGAAGATACAGTGACATACAAGACAAAAGTACAGATTCTACTGGCAATAGAATGGTTCTGAAACTAGAGTCCAAACACACACTTACCTAAATGAAATGATTTATAGATTTGAAGTTCCACAGTTTCCTTATTGGTTAAATGGGGACAATAAGGAAAGGTATGCTATTTTACGGAGAAGGCAATGGCACCCCACTCCAGTACTCTTGCCTTGAAAATCCCATGGACGGAGGAGTCTGGTGGGCTGCAGTCCATGGGGTCGCTGAGAGTCGGACACGACAGAGCAAATTCACTTTTACTTTTCACTTTCATGCACTGGAGAAGGACATGGCAACCCACTCCAGTGTTCTTGCCTGGAGAATCCCAGGGATAAGGGAGTCTGGTGGGCTTCCGTCTATGGGGTCGCACAGAGTCGGACATGACTGAATAGACTTAGTAGCAGCAGTAGCATGCTATTTTAAGATTACAAGACCCATGGCTGGAACATCTGGGTTTGAATTCCTATTTCTCCACACACTAGTTGTGTGATCTCAGCCAAGGTATTTACCGTAGCTGAATCTCATGGATAACCTTTGAAGACCATTGGGTTAAATTTTTAAATATATGTGGAGAAATTAAATGAATATATGGAAAAATAAGTTTTCAGTAATTTCAGCTAGTATCATAATTGTTTATATGGCTGTTAGGATGATTAAACGAGACTATTTAGGAAATGTTTAGAAGAATGCCTGACATGGTTCAACTACAGATATCTTTGCTCCTCCTCTCTTCCTCTCCATTGGCACTGATTCTTCCTTCTTTTCTAAGGTAAGATTTGATCCACTTTGGAGTTTCTGAAGTATAATTACTCTGTTGGATGATGCCTTGTTTACAAAGAATTTGGAGAAAGCAAACAGATGTGGGAATCAAGTCAAAGTAAAACTGAGAGCATGGAAACAAAACTAAATCAGAAACTACTAGAATATATAGTAACCCATTCCATACATTCCAAAGGTTGCTAGAAATGGCTAAATAATTTTCTCTAAGTTTCAAAGTAAAATGGTGAACGAACTCAGTTACTTGTTAAAATAATATCTTTTTCTAGTACTGAGCCCTAAAAACCCTTTTTTATGTGTTTGAAAAAGGACACTCCTATGTTAAACATAATGACATTTTCTTAAATGTAAGGTGCAAACACAGTCACACAATTCAGCCAAAGAAATTTTCCACAAGGCTTTCTTATTATCTAGGAAAACTAAAACAATCAACTAAATAATTAAAAAAATTGTAAGATGACCTGGTGGAAACGAGTGGACATCCTCACTGATAACCACTTCAAACATTGAGAGTCAGGGGTTCTATTTTGTGCTAGAGCCAGCTAAATTCTCCTGCCAAGAGAGAGCAAAACCATACTCTATGAGTAAAGAAACAGTGACACTCTTGTATACACATAATGGGATCTGATATCTGATAAAACAGTCTACACCATCTCTGCACTAAGCCTCAGACATGCTTGAGGTTTTCTTCAGAAAATCGTCATTTCAGAACATAGACAAAATGGCCAAAGTATTTGCACGTAGACCAATATCAGTTATTTTTGTCTAGTAAAATGCCAAAATAAATATTATCAGTTGACAAATTAACATTTAAAAACTCTCAATAAAGCGCCCCACCGGTATTTACTATTCATTAACATAGATTCTTGGATCATAATTTCATTTAGATTAATTACAAATGAAGTCTGTAAAAAAGAAGTTGAAAATTAGCTGGCTACATATTACTTGTATGTGTATGTGGAACATGATTTAACTGTAGAATAATTTCTTTTAACCACTGCTCTGACAATATTTTATAGCTATACACTGTGAAGTCATATCTATTAAGTGACAATTAAATCATATAATCAGTATGAAAAAAAAATACTTAGCATTTCCTATTCAAAGCAGGAGCACATGGATCCAAATCTTCCAGGAGCAGTTACGAGCCATTAAGTTACAAATTTAAGAGAATGTGTAATGGCATATCTTTGTTTTATACCACTAGGAATTGCTAACATCCGCAAACAACCATTTCTATAGACTTTGATCTCTGTGTATCAAGATGTAGGCTCAGTATGAGCAAGATTAATCAGGGGAATATTGCTTTTATAATATTTCTATTCCAATAGAAAACAGTAAAATTGAAAATGTTTAAGAACACATTAAATATTATAATGAAAACTTATAATTTTGACAGATTGGAACATTTGAAAATTTATTAGGGAGGTTCTTAAATGTCATAATTATAGTAAAAACAGTAATAACAATGATGTTAATACAATAAGAAGAAAAATCCAGTTTGTTATAAGGTCTTTCAATATACCATAGAAAGTAATGTTACCAAACTCGGATTTCTTTTCTCTATAAAACACAAGCTGTTCATTTTAACATATAATTTAATTTCCATTCTGAGTAAGTGAAATTCTTTACCAGGAAATACTGCAAACATTAATCTAGCGTAATTAAAAATGATTTCCTTTAAAAGCTACAATGTGGAGAGATAACATATAATTTTAAATTAATTTTAAAGGGAGTATTACAGATATGCCAAATCATAGTGGGTTTAATATGGATGGGAAATTGATAGTAAGATATTAGATGTGCTTTCATTTGCAATCCCCGAAACATACTACAGGTCACTGTTATCAGGGAACAAAACTCAGCTTTACTCAGTCACTGAAAGTGGTGAGGACAGAAACAGACTGGGCTATCTCCTTATATCTTATTCTTTTGAGCATCTCCAAATGAACATCAGTCAGAGAAAACATACTTAAATTTATTGCCAGGCATCTGATCATCCTTGCCAACAAAGGAAAGGACATATTTCACATTAATAGGAAGAAAATAATAATGATAAAAAAAAAAGGGATAAATGGTGAAGAAGAGACTGATGTAGAGAAAATTCTGACTACATCTCCACAGAATGTCAATTAGGCTCACTGAATTACTATTTTGCAGTTACAATTGATTTGACTACCTAGATTGTTTATTTAAATCAGGACATGTAATTAAAATACACATCGATTGTGTTTGAACAATAGCCCTTTGCTGAATAGAAATATCACTTTAGTTTTTTAACATAAAGCTATTCATTATAATACTACTATTGCTAATTTTTTAAAAAAGTAAACAGGCATGGTGTCTTTAATTTTCTTGTATGTTTTTAAGTTAACAGGTAATGATTAAAATCTTATTGTGATGAAAAAAAAGGCACAGAAACATTAAAGCCTCCTAGGGAAAAAAAATCTCATTCTACAGACAACATAAACCTTTGAAACAGTCATAATCTGCCTTGTGTCAATACTTAATGAAGTGCTAAAACTAATTCTACAGACAGTAAAAGCCAAAAAAAAAAAATTACAAGGGGAAATATTAACAAGGAAGGAATAAAAAAGAAAGCATAATGAAGGAGATGAGACTGGTGGGTGTTGACAAAAACCCTTTAGACTTTCAAATAGAGTTGAGTTCAGACTGAATTTTATTCTCATTCGACTACTGCAATAGCCTTAAATAAAGTCTTCTTAGCCTGTTTAACATTGCCCAGTGCAATTTTTGCTTTGACATTGAATTTACTATTCTGCTTTGCATTATGAACTCTGATATTGTCCCTCTGTGTTAATCATGTGTTAATAGGAGCTAGTTGAGAGGAACCTCATGCAGTACACTATTTGTATCTGCCTTATTCACTAATATTTATTCACTAATAATTATTTTGTGTTATAAAGATGTAAGAAAGTTGACTTTTCCTTTGGATAAACTCAGTTGGAAATTTAATTGACCTATTTAATTGACAGTTGGCATTTGGATAGGCTAAGCAAGGGGCAAAATGTTTTAGGGAAGATGAAGCTCTGAGATCAAGGCTGTGTAAAACCACAAACAGATCTGTGTCTAACTGCCACCTACAGTGTGTACTAAGAGATGAACAGAATTGGACAGATAGGAATAAGTCAGATTAGAGGAGGGAGAGTGAGCTTCAAAATGAAATGGAAAGCAGGAGCATCATTCTACCTCCAAAAGAGAAATAGTGATAAGAAAAATAACGTGTTGTGTCAATTAACTTCCAACACACTTCCACTATTTACTCATCTAAAATTAACTCTCTATCTGAACTTTATAGAAGAAATTTCTGGGGTGTGGAGCTGTTACCACTCAGGGTGGTTGGGTGAGGCTGATGAAGGCTGAGCAGACTGAATTTGACTCTGAGCTGACTTTCCATAGAGTCACTCAAATTAGTATCTTCTATGAGTGCAATAATATGGGAAGGAAGGTGAGGAACACTGGTTTATATAATAGGAGCATTATTGAATCAATATTATTTTTTTGATCCAATTATTCAAGAAATGTTTCCTCTAGGGATATTTGAGACACAAATCCTTATGAACATGTGGTTCCTGATATCAAGTAGGGGTTGAAAAATTTCCCTAGGCTTTACAACTTTTAGACAGGTTTTTGCCTGGCTTTAGGGCCCTGACCTCCCTTTCCTTAGAGCACTTACTTTAAGAAAAACTTGTAATTATATGTCCTTCTCTGTTCTTTTAAGATGTAAAATTTCTAACACCTCTTGTCAGTTGTACAACCCAGGAATGTCTTTCTCAAAAACCTGTGAACCATCTATTTGAAATGTAATCATTTATTAGTTTGTGGGACAGTAGGAGCCTAACTTCTACAGGGATTCTTGCTTCAAGTTAATTATTAGATTATTTTGTGTTACAAAGATGTAAGAAAGTTGACTTTTCCTTTGGATAAACTCAGTTGGAAATTTAATTGACCTATGATCTTGCCCTCATCCAAGCCCTTAAAAACCCTTTAGACTTTCAAATAGAGTTGAGTTCAGACTGAATTTTATTCTCATTCCACTACTGCAATAGCCTTAAATAAAGTCTTCTTAGCCTGTTTAACATTGCCCAGTGCAATTTTTGCTTTGACATTGAATTTACTATTCTGCTTTGCATTATGAACTCTGATATTGTCCCTCTGTGTTAATCATGTGTTAATAGGAGCTAGTTGAGAGGAACCTCATGCAGTACACTATTTGTATCTGCCTTATTCACTAACCTAGAGCCAGACATCCTGCAATGCAGTCAAGCAGGCCTTAGGAAGCATCACTACTAACAAAGGTGAAGGTGACAGAATTCCAGTTGAGCTTTTTCAAATCCGAAACATGATGCTGTAAAAGTGCTGCACTCAATATGCCAGCAAATTTGGAAAACTCAGCAGTGGCCACAGGACTTGTAAAGATTAGTTTTCATTCCAATTCCAAAGAAAGGCAATGCCAAAGAATGTCAAGCTACTGCACAATTACACTCATCTCACACGCTAGCAAAGTAATGCTCAGAACTCTCCAAGCTAGGCTTCAACAGTACGTGACCTGAGAACTTCCATATGTTCAAGCTGGATTTAGAAAAGGCAGAGGAACCAGAGATCAAATTGCTAACATCCATTCGATCAAAGCAAGACAAATCCAGGGAAACATCTACTTCTGCTTCATTGACTATGCTAAAGCCTTTAACTGTGTGGATCATAACAAACTGTGGAAAATTCTTCAAGAGATGGAAATACTAGATCACCTTACATGCTGCCTGAGAAATCTGTATGCAGGTCCAAAAGCAACAATTAGACCTGGACATGGAACAATAGACTGGTTCCAAATTGGGAAAGGAGTACATCAAGGCTGTATATTGTCACCCTGCTTATTTAACTTATATGAAGAGTACATCATGTGATCAATTCTGGGTGTTCATTGGAAGGACTGATGTTGAAGCTGAAACTCCAATACTTTGGCCACCTTATGTGAAGAGTTGACTCATTGGAAAAGACCCTAATGCTGGGAAGGATTAGGGGCAGGAGGAGAAGGGGACGACAGAGGATGAGATGGTTGGATGGCATCACTGACTCAATGGACATGGGTTTGGGTAGACTCCGGGAGTTGGTGATGGACAGGGAGGCCTGGTGTGCTGCAACTCATGGGGTCGCAAAGAGTCAGACACGACTGAGCAACTGAACTGAACATCATGTGAAATGCCAGGCTCGATGAAGCACAAGCCAGAATCAAGATTGCTGGGAGAAATTTCAATAATATTTCAGATTATTCAAATAATAAGATATACAGATGACAGCATCCTTATGGCAGAAAGTAAAGACGAACTAAAGATCCTCTTTATGAAAGTGAATGAGGAGAGTGAAAAAGCTGGCTTTAAACTCAACATTCAGAAAACTAAAATCATGGCATCTGGTCCCATCAATTCATGGAAATAGAATGGGAAACAATGGGAACAGTGACAGATTTTATTTTCTTGGGCTCCAAAATCACTGCAAATGGTGACTGCAGCCATGAAATTAAAAGACGCTTGCTCCTTGTCAGAAAAGTTATGACCAACATAGACAGCATATTAAAAAGCAGAGACATTACTTTGCCAACAAAGGTCCATCTAGTCAAGGCTATGGTTTCTCCAATAGTCGTGTATGCATTTGAGAGTTGGACTATAAAGAAAGTTGAGCATGGAAGAATTGATGCTTTTGAACTGTGGTGTTGGAGAAAACTCTTGAGAGTCCCTTGGATACCAAGTAGATCAAACCAATCAATCCTAAAGGAAATCAACCCTGAAGGAAATCAACCCTGAATATTCATTGCATGGACTGATGCTGAAGCTGAAGCTCCAATACTTTGGCCACCTGATGTGAAGAATTGACTGATTGGAAAAGACCCTGAAGCTGGGAAAGATTAAAGGCAGGAGGAGTAGGGGCTGACAGAGGATGAGATGGTTGGATGGCATCACTGACTAGATGGACATGAGTTTAAGTAATCTCTGGGAGATGGTGATGAACAGGAAAGCCTTGGCACGCTGCAGCCCATGGGGTCACAAAGAGACACAACTGAGCGACTGAACTGAGAACTAATCTGGGTTATTGCAAAGACCATTTTAGAGAAAACAGCTTTATACAGACACGTATAATTTTATTGTGCTTCAGAGATACTGTTTCTTTTTTTCTTTTTGCAAATTGAAGGCTTAGGTCCACCCTGCATTGAGTAAGCCTAACAATACCATTTTTCCAACAGCATTTGCTCACTTTCTGTTTCTCTGTCACTTTTTGGTATTTTTCCCAATAGCTTGAATAGTTTCATTATTATTATATTTGATTGGTGACCTATGCTTGCTGATCTTTGGTGTTACTACTTTGACTCACTGAAGGCTCAGATGATGATTAACATTTTAGCAATAAAATATGTTTTAAGATATGTGCATGTTTTTTAGACATAATGCTATTCTACACTTAACAGACTACAGCATAGTGTAAACATAATTTTTATATTCACTGTGAAACCAAAAAATTCATGTGACTCACTTTATTGTGATATTTGCTTTATTGTGCTGGTCTGCAACCAAACCTGGAATATCTCTGAAATATGCCCCTATGCTATATTTTTTATTTCTACTTTATCATGTAATCATTAATCATAATGTAATGCATTAAAACAGACTCATGTGACAGTATAGGACACAGGAAATAGTGTAAAACAACCGTTGTTGGGTGTATATTGTCCTATGTGTATTCGGTAATAATGGGTTTCCCAAGTGGCTCAGTGGTAAAGAATCTGCCTGCCAATACAGGACATGCAGGAAATGTCGGTTTGGTCTCTGTGTTGGGAAGATCCCCTGGAGGGGGAAATGGCAACCCAATCCAGTATACGTGCCTGAAAAAAATCCCAGGGACAGAGGGGGCTAGCAGGTTACAGTCCATGGGGTCGAAAGGATTGGACATGACCAAGCACACACACAGTTTGTCAACAGCTTTCTCTACAATCTTATAAAATGATGGTTTTAAACAAAATACTTCCCTTGACCCTTGTATATTTAACAAAATAGTTCATATATATTTAAGAAAATAGTTCCCTTGAATTCTCAGGAGGAGAAGGGGACGACATAGGATGAGATGGTTGGATGGCATCACCGACTCGATGTACATTAGTTTGAGCAAACTCCGGGAGTTGGTGATGGACAGGGAAGCCTGGCGTGCTGCAGTCCCTGGGGTCGCAAAGAATTGGACACAACAGAGCGACTGAACTGAACTGAACTGACCCTCATAAGAAACATTTATTATACAGACTACGCCTTGTCATAATTCAGCCAGGATATAAAAAAATTGAAAATATATGATCTGACACTTTGCCTTTTAAATTTATTATCTGCTTTTTTAAAAGGAATCAATTTTCTAATCAATTTTCTATTGGGCATCATTTTTATGGGTAACATCTACATATTCATTTGCACTGTTCATTTTCCAGCCTTTTTGCTCATTTTCTCTAAGACAGAGGTTTTATATCCAGAATGAGGAAAAACATTTTAATTTGTGGATGAATGTTACATTCCATAATGACTCAATTACTTACTGAACATATGTTTTCTTTAAACATGACTATATCATTTTAACAAATATACTGTATTAATTTATGAAGAAATGCACAAATCATCAAATCATCAAAACACCCTACAATGATATCATAGAATGCTTCCAAAACGCTGTTTATCCATTCCATTGCTTTATTTGTATGAGGCAGCAGTGACACTTACAAAGCAGCTGTGGTGATAACAGGTGTGCATGCCCCCTGGATATCCAAAGGATATATTCCTGCTAAGTGGTAGTCTAATCACCCAAGCTCCATGGAAGCTAAATTTAAATCAGATGTTAATTGCATCCGGAGTTCAGCTGATCTTTGCATTCAATAATCTTTCCTAAAGCCAAATGGAAAAATGCTTTGACTCAGGAAATTGCATATGAAATTCACATCTGCTATAAGAAAAACATGTTTACAAACCATGTGCATTTAAAAAAGAGACAACCCTCACACATTCTCAAATCTCTTATTTCCCCCACTATCTGATGTTACGTCATCAAATAGATACTATGAAAAGATTATGTCTGGAAAATCTCTGCTTTACAACTCTGCTTGTCATTGCAAAGTTCTTTAAATAAGGACTGAATTTTCTCATCTCTCTATATTGGGAGTTTTCTAGGAAGGTTCTGTTGTCTACCTAAGTTGTTCCACACATTCATGACAATGGACCTTAGAGACTTACAGTAGGCAGACATTAGAACGAGCTATTTATTTTCTCAACTCTCTCTTTTCATTAACTTAATTTCTAACTTTCCCAATTCCTCTTACTCCTTTTTCCCTTTACTATAGATTTTCTACCATGAACAATTTCTTGGTGCTGCTCTACCTTTAATTCCTCAGTTCCTGAGTCGCCTTATGTAAAGTCACCTCAGTGCAGGTAGCTTATGTCTTCAGTTTTGACCTCTTCCAAGTTTCAATCTCAGCTTTCCAATCATATGGTGGACACACAGGAAAGTCATCCTGGTAATCTAATTCTATCCATCACTTCCCTCCCAATATGGATATCTGCTTTCTCTCTTTGGCTATATACCTTATCTTTCATCACTATACTAATGAAATTTTAAGGTCAAACTTTCAGAGTGAGCTTGATTCCTTTCATTCTGTTTCTTTCTCTTTGTTAACCCCCAATGATCCACTTTTATTTAATCTTTTTCAGTTTTCTAATTTATTTTACTGAAAATAGTCCTATTGAGTTTCATACAATTGTTACTCTGTGAGGAATTGACATTACATACTAAGTTTACACTTCTAAGCTCATGGTGGGCATCTTAGTTGTGGCAGGCAAAAATTTGTGATAAGACTATATATACTCCAATCATATTGTTCTTGAAGTTCCGGTATTTGATCCCTTGTTTTATATATAATAGAATGTCAAAACGTTCTTTCATTGTCCTGCCTAATTTACACATTTTTATCAAAAACAAATGGAGAAAATTGTTTTCTAAGATCAGAGCTATTGAAATTAGTTATTTTAAAAGAACATTGCATAAAGTGTTAAATTTCTGGGCAAAACAAAACAAAATCTAGATTATTACAAACGTCTATTCTAACCTTAAGCCAAATTAAAAGCCAGGGATTGCAACTATCCAAAAGAAGAAAGATCAATCAACCTATTTGTGGAGTCAAAATCAATAGACGGGCAGCAGGAACCATAATAAATACTCTATACCACACAGTAAGACCCATGTACACATGGCACACAGTTCTTTGTGAAACAGGGGAAAGCACAATTAGTTGAAACCCATCCAACCATCAGAAATCTATCTTCTACTCTTGTTTTCTATCACAAAATAAATGTATATATGCCTATCTTTTTATGTTATTACTATCACTTTTTAAAAAAAAATCAGATAGGCACTGAGTAAAAGGAGCTCAGATGTAACTGAAGACTAAAGTAATATCACTGTGCTTTTCTTCCCCTTTAAACCCTCATAACATAAAACAGGCAAACCAATTTAAACTAGATTTGGAAAATAAAAAGTTGCTGTCTGCCTAGTTTAATCCCAGTGAATTTTATATCAGAACAATAAATTCCTGAAAATGCAGGCTTCCAATGGAACCTTGATAAATATTTAATCATAGGCACTAGGCCCATAACCATAAGCTGTGTTCTTTATTCTTATTTGTTTCAACAGTAACTTTTATTCTTTTTATGGAAGACATCAAATGATGAGGGATAATCACTCATGTGAATATATGTGTGCTTACCAATACCATCAGTGCAGTACTGCTGCATATAGATTTAGTTGTGCAAGGGTGAAATTATAATGACTACTTCTGCAACAGAAAGGAAGAAAATCTCTCCCTTATACATTTGCTAGGTAATTGAGATTATGGTGAAGGCACATACCTAAAGCTTGTTTTATACTTATATTAAAAATTAAAACTTTTGTTTTAAGCTATCAGAAGGCATCACTTTAATACCCAAATATACACAGCACCAATATAGAAGTAGTGCACACTTTAAAGCAAATTTTTACTTATTCTTCAGAGTTTAGCTTAAGTGTCACTCCCTTAAGGATGCCTTCTTGGACCAACCTCCAGAGAACAGGTCTATTCTTCTGATCTATGCCCTGTAGTGACCTCTCTTTTCCTTTCATGGTCTGCATTTCAACATTGAAGCTAGTCAAATTAGATTCTAGTCTCCATGAGTGTTGAAACCACACCTATCCTGTTAGAGTCTGTATTCCACCAAGTACTCAATAAATATTTACAAGTACACATTTGATAATTCCATTGAATTATCAACAATTAAAAAGCTGATAAAACAGACCGAGGAAAAAATTTTAAAAGGTCTTTGGATGTCCAAATCTCTATGGACAGGAAGAGGTGGAGGAAAAAACCTACCTACAAACACAGGCTATTTCCTACGTAAAAGGAAAGATGACTTTGCGCAATTAAAAATCCAGTGGGCATGTTACAGGAAGCACACTGACTGAAACCGCTCACCCTGGCCAGGCTCTCTAGTAACCATTCTCATGAGTTGTTTTATGACAGGAGGTCCTGGTAAGGAATACAGAACTAATAAGCCACCACCAACAGGAAGAGTTCAGGAAAGGTCAAAAGGAGACACCGCGTGTCCGTCTACTTCCCAGAATCCCTCTTGCTAGCATCCATCTTGGCTGAGTGATGCGTGTGCCACCAGGAAGGACTCTTCAGTCAGAATGACTGGCCAAAGACAACCCGGAAACTAATCCCATCACCATAAAACCTAAGACTGCGAGCCACGTGGCAGAGCAGTTCTCCTGGTTTCCCTTACCCTGCTGCTCTCCGCCTGGGTGCCTTCTTCCAATAAAGTCTCTTGCTTTGTCAGCACGTGTCTCCTCGGACAATTCTTTTCTGACAAGAATGTTAGACAAGAGCCTTTTCTTGTCAGGTGTGCGTGTGCATGCCAAGTTGCTATAGTCGTGTCCGACTTTTTGTGACCCTATGGGCTGTAGCTCACCAGGCTCCTTTGTCTATGGGATTCTCCAGGAAAGAATATTGGAGTGGGTTGTGATGCCCTCCTCCAGGGATCTTCCCAACCCAGAGACTGAACCCACAACTCACTCTTATGTCTCCTGCATTGGCAGGTGGATTCTTTACCACTAGTGCCACCTGGGAAGCCCCAATTGTCAGGTGTAAGACAATAACTGACATTTCAGTTTAAAAAGAGGAGATAAGGGAGGTACACAACAGTCACTCATCATTAATAATTCTAAATTTTGACAGAATTACTTTTGCCAGTTCCTTGATTAAGGTTCAGTCCTGCTTCCTGCCCTACTTCTGCTGTTAGTCTGCCTTTGTAGGAAGGGGGAACCACAACAGCGTACATGAAGACCAGTGCTTCACAAAGTTTAGTCCATGGAAACTCTAAGATTTACTGAAATTCTTTCAAGGAGTCTGTGAGCTCAAAACTATGTTTTCTAAATAATACTAATACATTATTTGCCTTTTCCCCTGTATTGATATTTGAAGTGGTCAAGCAAACAAAAAAACTCTGAAGCCTTAGCATAAATAAAAGCAGACATACCACACTGTACTAACATTCTTTAAATTCTTCACCTCCATATACTTGTAGGAAAAAAAAATATCATTTTCACTTAAGAATATTCTTTTAAAAAAAAATATTCTTAATTATGTAGAAAAATCTTAATTTTATTAAGTCAAAATTCTTTAGTACTCATCTTTTTAATATTCTGTGTGTCAAGATGGGAAATATATACATTGCTGCATACAAAAGTATGATCCTTGTCTCAAGAAAAAGCACTTGGGCAGTTGATTTGTGGGTTGAACTAGGTGTTTCTTTCATGGAACACCATTTTTACAAGAAAGAATGAATGGAAAAAGTAGAGTAATTCATCATTAGGTATCTGGAAAATTGGAAAATAAAGTATTTCAAAGAAAAAAGTTGACAGTATTGATTGTCAATATAATAAATTTTAAGTTTTTATCTGCCACCATCAGCTTAATACCTTCCCAGGACTTTCCTGGTAAGATGGGTAATGACTTTAATAAATATCATTTTTTAAATTTTTTTATAATGAAGTATATCAACATTTGCAAAATCTGCATAGTTGAGTAAAACAATACTTTCCTAATGACCTGTGTACATTATGAAAATCATTCATGAGTAAAAAACCCATTCAAAGTACAAGATATGTGGATGGATTTTAATGTAACAATGCAAAAAGTTCACTAGTACAGTTTTAGATTCCCTGTTGAAACTAAACTTTAAGAAAATATCTCTTGTCAAGTTTTTATACAGTACTAAAGGAAAATTATCTCGAAGCTATTAAAATATTCCCTCTTTTTCCCACATTTACCTTTGTACAGGGTCAGATTTTCTTCATATACTTCAGTCAAAACAACATATTGCAGCACTGGCCACGGAAGCAGATATGAGAAACGGTATTTTCTAGTAAGTCCAAAATTATGGGGTATTGCCAAAAAAAAAAAAAAAAAAAAGTGCCACTTTTTTCAATTTTTTTTTGCTTTGGAAAATATATCTTTTTATTTTAAAACTATATATGATATCAATTAAAGGTATTATA
This sequence comes from Okapia johnstoni, assembly GCA_024291935.2. Lineage (NCBI taxonomy): Eukaryota > Metazoa > Chordata > Mammalia > Artiodactyla > Giraffidae > Okapia > Okapia johnstoni. The sequence goes on from CM044312.1 coordinate 55,841,814, forward strand.
ACAACTATTTTTAAAAAAATTAAAATAAATATTTAATAAATATGATTTTATTTTTAATACAATGAATACCAATGGTTATAATCCACATAATAAAGATCCTTTGAGGTCCTGAATAATTTTTAGCCATGTGAAAGTATTCCCTGAATAATTTTTAACCATGTAAAAGTGTTCTGAGACAAAAAAGATTGCTCCAGATAATTGCAGACAGCAGTTTTCCCAGTCATCCTAGTCATTCAGATCTTTCCAGGTGAGGCCAAAGACATCATGGAGCAAGCACAAGCCATTCCTGCTGTGCTCTTTCTGAATTCTTCACTCACAACATCCATGACCATAAAAGAACAGTGATTGTCTTATGCCACTTAGTCAGAATGGGTTTATCCTAAAATGATAGATAATTAAAACACTAATTTGTTGTCTCTCAGCTTTGTTACCTGATCCCACTTTTTACATTCACTCCCTGTTATGGCCATGCATCCAGTCACATATGTTGGCAGCCTTGCAGTTTCTCAGATTTCTTCAACCTCCTCCCCCAAGTTTCCTGGATTTACCAAGTTTGACAGATTTTACTTGGTGGCTCATGAAATCCTTCCATCTCCATAGCCAGAAATTTAACTCAGGCTGTTCAAGCTCTCATCTAAGAGATGGCAATAGCCTTCTAACAGATTTTCCTAGCTCCAGTCATCCTTTTAGTCAGACTACTACTTTGTGTCAGGGATTTTTTTTTTTTTTTTTTTTAAGTTTAAGGATAAATTTGGCATTATTAGCTTCCTGCTGAAAAGCCTTCAGTAGCTAGTCACTACCACCAGGATAAAGAGTAAACTCTTAAAGGGAACAATAAAAACCCAAGCAATCTGATTCCTACTGTCTCTGCAGCCTCATCTCCATCATAAATTTCAATATTCTGCTGTACCAACAGTAGCTTTCAGACTAAACCATTATCTCTAAAATCTCTGTACTTGTGCATTCACTTTTCCCTCTGCTATATCCTGCCAGACTGTCAAGATCCATGTTAATAATCATCTCTTTTCAGAAGCAACGTATGATTTCAGAAGAATGAATTAGATTTTCTGCCCTGTGTATTTATATTACACGAGCTTTTACCCGCATTTTAACATTTATCAGAATATATAACTTGTACTGTACTGAGAGCTCACTAAGAGATGGAATTACTTTCGTTCTTTGTATTTTTGAAATTCTGTTATCACAGTGATGAACAAATATCTGTGGGATGAATAATGGAATAGTTTTTATATAGTAGATATTTTCACAAATATTTGAAAATAATTTAGTCACCTGTAGTGAGAATGCGATATTAAACAAAGATTCTTACTGAAAGAGTTATAAATAGTCTTTAAACAAGTCAAGAAAAAAAGAAAGACAGGCCATTACAGTCTAGGTAAATGTTATTAATAAGAAGACATCACAGATTCTATTAGTTTTAATCTAGGAGTTGTACTCTGTCTTTTTTACTATTTAATATCTGCTTAACCTAGCATTCCAGAGCTGATTAATACTTTCATGCTTTCAAAGATATAAAACTACACAGTAACAGTCCACAACATAATTCTATGCTCAAATATGCTTTTCAGTGCAATATTCATGCTTCAAATATTTATACAATATTTTTAGCTTAGCATAGCACAATTATTCTCTGTGTATTGCCAACTGAAACCCTATCTGCTTCCTTAACAAACTTAGTTTCAATTTATGATTCAGAAAAAGGCATTAAATGCAGTAAGGGAAAGAGGGAGGGTTTTGACCAGAGAAATAGCATGATCTGGCATAGGCTTTAAAAAGATCAATTTGGCTACAGTTTAAAGAATAACCTTTAAAAGTGGTATACTGAACATCTTTCGTTTGCAACTCTTGATTTATTCTCTTTCTCAACCCTGCCTTGCACCCCAGGAGATCCTTCCATATGAATGTCATCAACTGACTTCCTTTCTTTCAGCTCCTAGTTGGATCTGGCCAACTGAAGTGCATTAAGTACCTTTTGTTTCCCAGGTGGGTCAGTGGTAAAGAATCTGCATGCAAATGCAGGAGACACAGGAGATGCAGATTCTATCCCTGGGTTGGGAAGATCCCTCTGGACAAGGAAATGCCAACCCACTTCAGTATTCCTGCCTGGAGAATTCCATGGACAGAGGAACCTGGTGGACTATGGTCCAAGGGGTCACAGAAGAGTTGGACACAACTAAGCATGCATGCATTCATCCTAGATACCTTCTGAATCCAGGTTTACATGCTTTTCAGCTGCAGCTGAACATTCAACTACTAGCTTTCACTCACTCATCTGCATAGAACTTAGACTAACCATCAAACAATATGGAATGGGACAAAATGGAAAATGCTTGTCTCTGTTAATTTTTGGCTGACACAGCTTAAAATATTTTGTATGTTTCTGAGAAGGTCCAAGAAGGATCAAACTCCAGCTGCCTCTGGAGGGAATCAAACTCAGTAATACATACTTGTATTGACTTTTCTGTCTTGTATTATTTCATTCTTTCCTATTCTTCTCTCAGCTCCCTGTATAACCTTCTGAATGATCTACCTGAGTATGAGTAGTTGTTTGCTTGAAGGAAAGCCCAGCCTAAGACACTGGTAGGGAGGCACTGATAGGAGATCTAGAAGTTGTAAAGAGAGTTAAGTAAAGATATCTATTTCTTTTGATGTATCTGCCACATCACTGTAGGTTTACTCAATACTCTTACTATAAGGACAAATACAAAAAATAAAAATAAGAGGCTTAATTCTCTGAATTGAAAATAAGAAAAGAAATTTCCTTTCTCTCTCTTTTCCTAGAGCATTTACTTTAGAAACTTGTTAAGTTCTTTTTCTGTCTCTGAAATGTATGTAAATCTTTTTAAGAGCTAAATAAGCCTCTCGCCAGCTTTACAACCCAAGCATGTCTTTCTCAAGGACCCTGGAGCCATCTCTTTGAAATGTAATCAAGGAAGATAATGCCCCTATCTCCTGGTTTCTGTGGGAAAGTAGGAGACCAACTTCAGGGGCCTCCGTGGTCAAGTTGCAAAAATACCTCCTGTTATAAAAAAAACTTGAGACATTCACTTTTTCTCTGTATAAAGCCAATTAATTAGCACAGATGATCACCTTAATTATCAGGTGAATTTAGGAATGAACTGTTTGTGACAAATGGTGCTGTCAAGTCCTTGTACTTCAGGACTAGTTGCTGTTTATCTTGTATCTTGAGAACATGCACATAATTGATTGTGTCTGTTTGGCTATAAAAGGGTGAGATTCATCTCTGTCTTTTCAGTCTCTCAGCAAATTGTCTGCAGTGCACATCAAATTCGGTTTAATGTTTATTCAATAATAAAACTGTTTTCATCTTTTTCTACATTATTGGTGAGGTTTTCTGGGTTGACAAGGGACTTTATTTTTAATTATATTTCCCCAACATTTCCAAAGGCTAAAGACCTTGTTATAGCTCTCTCCTGATTCTGGTAACTGCTCCCTCTAATGGATGCTCTAAGCCTAGGTGTGGTAATAGCTACCAGCTGTTATCAGCCCCCAATCACTGCAGCTTATTCTGTTGCTTTTCTCAAACCATACCAATAAGTTTGTAAATAGTTCTTTCATTAAATTCTCCTAAAATTCCAAATTTGAGTGTGACATTAATTTCCTTTCAGAAACTTGATTAAAATAGAAGGGACTGAAAGAAGGAAAATCATACAATATATGATACGTATCACACCTTATTTATCCATTTGTTTATCAATGGGCACTTAGGTTGCTTCCATATCTTGATTATTGTAAATAATATCGCAATGAACATAGGGTTCCTATATTTTTTGAATTAGTGTTTTTCCTTTCTTTGGATAAATACCCAGTGGGGGAACTGCTGAGTTGTGTGGTGATTCTAGGTTTAATTTAGTGAGGAAACTCCATATTATTTTCCTAGTGGCTACTTCCATTTACCTTCCCACCAACTGAACAGGGGAGTTCCCTTTGCTCCACATCCTTGCCCCAAACTTGTTATTTGTTGTTGTTGTTTGTTTTTTGATAATAGCCAATTCTTATAGGTATGAGATGTTATCTCATTGTGGTTTTGATTTGTATTTCTCTAATGATTAGTAACATTAAGCATCTTTTCATGTGCCCATTGGCCATATGTATTTCTCCTTTGGAAAATGTCTATTCAGGTCCTCTGCCCATTTTTAATTGGGTTGTTTGGTTTTTTGATATTGCATTGTATGAGAATCACTTTTGACACTTCATTCTTTCATAAGCTCCAACTTAATACTTCTTAAAATTCTAATATTTCACTTTCAGAATAAACATAGAACCAACCATTTCTCAACTCTTTTATCAGCTAACCAAGCATCCTCACCTTCACTGATTATTAAAAGAGCTGTTTTATTATTCTGTTTTCATTCTTAGGGCCTTTGAGCTATTCTCAATAAAGAGAACAGAGTCATCTTTTTAAAACATAGGCAACATACCAATATTGCTTTTTTAAAAAAAGTAATAATTTTATTGAGGCATGAGTAATGTACAAAAGGCTACACACATTTGATGTACATTACCTGATGAGTTTGGAAATAAGTATATATCCATGAAACCATCACAACAATCTATGCCATAAACTCAGCCATATTCATCATCTGCAAATGTTTCCTCCTGCCCTCTTTATTTATTGTTACTTTTTTGTGATAAGAACACTTAGCATAAGCTTTACCCTCTTAGCAAAAATTTAAGTATATAATATAGTATAATTGAGTACAGGCAATGAGCTGGGACTTCCCAAGTGGCTCATTGGTGAAAGACTCCTGCTGCCAATGAGGCAGATGCAAGAGACGCCTGTTCAATCCCAGGTCGGGAAGATCCCCTGGAGGAGGAAATGGCAACCCACATCAGATTTCTTGCCCAGAAAATTCCATGGACAGAGGAGCCTGGCAAGCTACAAACAGAGTCCTAAAGGGTCTGACATGACTGAACAACTGATCACACATACAGTGAGTTATACAGTAGATCTCTAGAAATTATTCATCTTATATAATTGAAACTTTATACCATTTGACAAATAACTCCCTGCTTCCTCTTCCTCTCAGGTTCTGGCAACTACCATTCTAGTCTCTGCTGTAAGTGTTTGAATATTTTAGATTTCTCATATAATTGATATGGGCTTCCCTGGTGGCTCAGATAGTAAAGAATCTGCCTGCAATGCAGGAGACTTAGTTTCAATCCCTGGGTTAGAAAGATACTCTAGAGAAGGAAATGACACCCACTCCACTATTCTTGCTTGGAGAATCCCATGGACAGAGGGGCCTGGTGGGCTATGGTCCATGGGGTCGCAAAGAGTCAGGCATGGCTAAGCATATAAATACATTACACAGTTGGTATAATGTAGTATTTCCCTCTATCAGTTCAGTTCAGTCACTCAGGCATGTCCGACTCGTTGCAACCCCACGGACTGCAGCACGCCAGGCTTCCCTGTCCATCACCAACTCCCGGAGTTTACTCAAATTATTATCAATTGAGTCGGCGATGCCATCCAACCATCTCATCCTCTGTTGTCCCCTTCTCCTCCATCCCTCAATCTTTTCCAGCATCATGGTCTTCTCAAATCAGAGGGTCTCAAATCAGGTCCTCAAATAAGGGTCTTCTCAGCATCAGAGTCAGTTCTTTGCCTCAGGTGGCCAAAGTATTAGAGCTTCAGCTTCAGCATCAGTCCTTCCAATGAATATTCAGGACTGATTTCCTTTAGGATGGACTGGTTGGATCTCCTTGCAGTCCAAGAGACTCTCAAGAGTCTTCTCCAACACCACAGTTCAAAAGCATCAATTCTTCCATGCTCAGCTTTCTTTATAGTCCAACTCTCACATCCATACATGACCATTGGAAAAGCTATAGCTTTGACTAGATGCACATTTGTTGGCAAAGTAATGTCTCTGCTTTTTAATATCCTGGCTAGGTTGGTTCTAACTTTTCTTCCAAGAAGTAAGCGTCTTTTAATTTCATGGCTGCAGTCACCATATTCAGTGATTTTGGAGACCCAAAAAATAAAGTCTCTTACTGTTTCCACTGTTTCCCCACCTATTTGCCATGAAGTGATGGGACCAGATGCCATGATCTTAGTTTTCTGAATGTTGAGTTTTAAGCCAATTTTTTCACTCTCCTCTTTCACTTTCATCAAGAGCTCTTTAGTTCTTCACTTTCTTCCATAAGGGTGGTATCATCTGCATATCTGAGGTTATTGATATTTCTCCCAGCAATAGTGATTCCAGCTTGTGCTTCATCCAGCCCAGCGTTTCTCATGATTTACTCTGCAGATAATTTAAATAAGCAGGGTGACAATATACAGTCTTAATGTACTCATTTCCTGATTTGAAACCAGTCTGTTGTTCCTTGTCTGGTTCTAACTGTTGCTTCATAACCTGCATACAGATTTCTCAGGAGGCAGGTCAGGTGGTCTGGTATTCCCATCTCTCTCAGAATTTTCTATAATATATTGTGATCTACACAGTCAAAGGCTTTGGCATAGTCAATAAAACAAGTAGATGTTTTTCTGGAACTCTCTTGCTTTTTCAATGATCCAATGGATGTTGGCAATTTGATCTCTGGTTCCTCTGCCTTTTCTAAATCCAGCTTGAACATATGGAAGTTCACGGTTCACATACTGTTGAAGCCTGGCTTGGAGAATTTTGAGGATTACTTTGCTAGCGTGTGAGATGAGTGCAATTGTGCAGTAGTTTGAGGTTTCTTTGGCACTGTCTTTCTTTGGGATTGGAATAAAAACTGAACTTTTTCAGTCCTGTGGCCACTGCTGAGTTTTCCAAATTTCCTGGCATATTGAGTGCAGTACTTTCACAGCATCACCTTTTAGGATTTGAAATAGCTCAACTGGAATTCTATCACCTCCACTAGCTTTGTTCATAGTGATGCTTTCTAAGGCCCACTTGACTTCACATTCCAGGATGTCTGGCTCTAGGTGAGTGATCACACCTTTGTGATTATCTGGGTCATGAAGATCTTTTTTGTATAGTTCTTCTGTGTATTCTTGCCACCTCTTCTTATATCTTCTGCTTCTGTTAGGTCCATACCATTTCTGTCCTTTATCGAGCCCATCTTTGCATGAAATTTTCCCTAATTTCTCTAATTTTCTTGAAGAGATCTCTAGTCTTTCCCATTCTGTTGTTTTCCTCTATTTCTTTGCATTGATCGCTGAGGAAGGCTCTCTTATCTCTCCTTGCTGTTCTTTGGAACTCTGCATTCAAATGGGATATCTTTCCATTTCTCCTTTGCCTTTGGCTTCTCTTCTTTTTACAGCCATTTGTCAGGCCTCCTCAGACTACCATTTGGCCCTTTTGCATTTCTTTTCCTTTTCCTTAACATGCTTTCTAGGTTTATTCCTATTGTTGCAAATGACAGGATTTTCTTGTTTTAAGGCTGAATTATATTCTTTTGTATAAATATACCACATTTCTTTTGGCCTTTCCGGGTGGTGCTAGTGATAAAGAATCTGCCTGCCAATGCAGGAGACATAAGAGATGTGCGTTGGATCCTTGGGTTGGCAAGATACCCTGGAGGAGGGCATAACAACCCCCTCTAGTATTTTTGCCTGGAGAATCCCATGAACAGAAGAGTCTGGTGGGCTATAGTCCATAAGGGTAGCAAAGAGTTGTACATGCCTGAAGCGACTTAGCATGCACACATCACATTTTCTTTATCCATTTGTCCAGCAGTGGACATTTAGGTTGCCTCCATATCTTGGCCATTATCAGTAATGCTGCAATGAATATGACAGTGCAAATATCACTTCAAGATTTCAATTCCTTCCAATACATAAGCAGAGGTTTACGTATGCTGCTGAATCATATAGTAATTCTAGCTTTAATTTTTTTGAGTGGTCTCTGTACTGTTTTCCATAGTGGCTGCACCAATTTACAGTCACACCAATGATGCATAAGGGTTCCCTTTTCTTCATATCTTCAGCAATGTTAGTTTTATATTTAAATAATGGCCATCCTAAATACTGAGGTGATATTTCACTGGGACTTTGACTTATATTTCCGTGATGATTAGTGATGTTGAGCATGTTTTCACATACCTGTTAGCCATTTGTATGTTTTCATGGGAGAAATGTCTATTGAGTTCTTTTCCTGATATTTTAATTATTTTTTTGGCTATCGAATTGAAGAAGCTCCCTATATATTTTGCATATTAACCCTTTACCAGATTCATGGCTTGACAATATTTTATCCTAATCCATTTGTTACCTTTTATTTTGCTGTTTCTTTTGCTATGCATTTTTTTTTTTTTTTTTTTTTTTTTAGTTTCATGTAGTTGTACTTGTCTACTTTTGCCTTTGTGGACTGTGCTTTTCATGTCAGATCCAGGAAATCATTCCCAAGACCAACGCCAAGAAGCTTTTACACCATGTTTCTTGTAGGAGTTTTACAGTTTTAACTCACTGTTCTGTGCATACACTCTAATGAATATACTTCACTCAGAATTAAAACCAAGGGTCCTATAATTCTCTCAAGATTTATCATGATCAGACTTCTCATTCTTTCTCCAGCTTCTCTTTCTCCTTCCGCTGCTCATTCTGATCCAGTTTTACCTGCCTCAACATCACTCACTGAGTGAGACCTACTCTGACCACTCTGTTTTACATTCTCTCTACCCCTACCCTCAGCACAACTGGTTACCTTACCCTCATTTATTATTTTTCATATACTTGTCATCTTCTAAAGTACAATTTCATTGATGATGGTCTTTCTCTTTCCACTGGAATATAAACTTGATGCAAACAGAAATTTCACATCACAAAGAATATTGTTTAGCACAAAGTAGTTGTCCAATAACTATGTGTTGAATGAATAAATGCATTTGTGGTTTGATGATTGAGGATTTTTGTTTTAAAATGTTTTTTTTTAAATTCATGGAGCTTCAGTGGCCCTTAATACATGTGAGATGAAGGACAGTCCCATTTTAGCAACCTTAAGTCCTTACATGAATAATAATTTCTGAAAGTGCAATTAAATGGCAGTTTCAACTATAACAGAAGAAATAATATTTGTGTGTAGGTTCATCTCTTCTTTCTATCACAGATAGTTCTTGAGATCTACTAGCAGAGCTTACCTTCATGAAAATCCAACACCAAACCTTTCTATTCTCTTGGGCATCACAAGTTCCTTCTTTAAAGAGTCTTTCAAAGAGTAGGTGCTACAGTTTCTATAAAGAACCTGCTTGGGTGCCAGAAAAGAATGCCTGGCTTGAAGCCTGTCAAAATTGTTAACACACATTCTACGGCCATTTCCTTTTTGTTCATAGACTTCCTACCCAAAAACAATAACAATAGAGCTTTGTGGTTTTCCAGATCTTAGAGAAGATGTGGGATTCATTGGCATACCTGATCTGTGTGTTCATTCTGTCTGCTCTCTGGACCCAGTCACTATGATTACCCAAGCCTTTATCTTTTTAATGCATAGTAATCATTTTAAGTGGCAACAAATGTACTTAAATTATCTTTGCATGTACTCAGTCGTTCAGTCGTGTCTAACTCTTGTGACCCCATGTACTGTAGCCTGCCAGGCTCCTCTGTCCATGGGATTTCCCAGGCAAGAATAATGGGGTGGGTTGCCACTTCCTTCTCCAGGGGATCTTCCCAACCCAGGGGTCAAACCCATGTCTCCTACATTTCCTGTTTGGCAAGCAGATTCTTGACCACTGAGCCACGTGGGATGCTCCAATTCTCTCTACATTTGTGTATATGAATATGAGGATTAGATAAAGAAAAAAAACTACTGAAATATTTCAAAGACTAATACAATAGTCTAGGTCAAAAGGAAGTACATCTCAGTGGATTAATTCTGAGACCAGGCTATTTGAGCTCACATTCCAAATCCAACACTCAGTGCCATCTTAAACTACTCATTTAACCTCTCTGTGCTTCATTTTCTCATCATGGAAATATTAGCAATTAAGGTTATCTATTATGTTATGTTGTTGTTGTATAGCAAAGGTATCCCTAAAATCAGTTTTAGATTAATATCCTTGAGATCTTTTGTTGTTCAGTCACTTAGGCATATCTGACTCTTTGTGACCCCATGGACTTCAGCATGCTAGACTTCCCTTTTCTTCAGTATTTCCCAGAGTTTGCTCAAATTCATATCCATTGAGTCAGTGATGCCATCCAATCATCTCATCCTCTGTCACCCCCATCTCCTCTTGCCCTCAATCTTTCCCAGCATCAAGGGCTTTTGCAGTGAGTCAGCTCTTCGCATCAGGTGGCCAAAATATTGGAGCTTCAGCTTCAGCATTGGTCCTTCCAATGAATATTCAGGGTTAATTTCCTTTAGGATTGACTTGTTTGATCTACTTGCTGCCCATGGGACTCTTAAGAGTGTTCTCCAGCACCACAGATCGAAAGCACCAATTCTTTGATACTCAACCTTCCTTATGGCCCAACTCTCACATCCATAAATGACTACAGGAAAAACCATAGCTTTGACTATATGGACCTTTGCTGGCAAAGAGATGTCTCTGTTTTTTAATATGCTGTCTAGGTTAACACCTTACATTACTAAAATTGCAGTAAAACAGGATTTAGAGAGTGGAGAAAACAAGAAGAAGATTTTAAAACTTAAACAATCTATGTGTCTTGGTGAGACTTTGATTCTTTTTGCAATTCCTTCTATGATCATCTTAAATCCTTTGTTTCTTGCCTGTTTTTATCAAGTTTAACTCCTTTGCCGAAATAAATCTTTATCTTGTGTGTGTGGTGACTATTAAGTACAACAGTTGATTGCCACAGTGTGTTCTACTAATGAGCCGTTAGAAATTCTCTCTCCTGTCACTTTTATACAGCTGACTTCATTCACACTGCATAAATGAACACCTAAAAACATATCAGTGTCAGCTTTTATTAATATGTAGTGGTTTTCAGATTGCAGTTATCACAACCAGAAAATGAATTTGTTGGTGAAAAGTGAAGATTAAAAAATGATGAATTTCTGAGAATTGTATTTCAGTTGCACCTTTCAGTGAAGTAAATATTGGAGATAGTATAGTAAAGGGGAAAGAACACAGAATGAGACAGAGCTGAATTTGACTACTACATTCTTTCCACTACTGGTTATGCGAATTTGATGGAGTTAACCTCCTTGAGCCTCAAATTATCTGTATATAAAATATAATTCCTTTCATACTAAATTCAGACTATTCAGAGCAATTAATTTTTTTTTTAATACAGTAAAAGGCAAAAATAGTTTGTGGAGCATAAAAATAAAGATGTTAAATTTCCAAATCCACAGGGAGCGGGGGGTAAAGTAAGTATAGAGGGCAGAAATGCATGGTTTGAAAGAGCTCATTACATGGATAAATGAGGTCTTTGGGCCTCTATCTTGTTTTTATGTATTCACTAGCTGGCTCTTCCCCATGTTCAAGGTGATGTCTCTTGGATTCTGGGTCCCTGTACTCCCTACTTGTCTCTTGTGCTGGTCTGTTTATTTGCGTTATACTTGTTCTGAAGGGAGCACTGGCCATCCCCTTTGAAGAATTAGGTTCCCTTTGACAAGGGGAAGCAGACATCTGAGGATTGGTGTATCCTCCACCTGGCTCTGTTAAAATTGTTTGCTTTCCATTTCTGTTTTAAAATTACTTAACTCCATCCTACCAGGGCTCCTAACAGACGTATAGGCATCTCAAAGGAACTGAGGGCAATTCAGATGTTCCAACTATGGCCTGGCCACTGTGCTCCATCCTCTTAACCAGTATATATTATCCCATTTTGCAGTGGGCCCTCTATTCAAGTCTCCTCCTGCTATCCTATCTGGAACAAAGTGAATGCTCTATGCTTTCTGCAATCCTTAATTCTATTAAACACATATCCAAAGATGGCCTCCAGTGAACTATACCTCAGGTTGTTCAGTTTGGTTGGCCATAGGACTGATTTACCAGTGGCAGAAGTGACACTATAAGCCTTCTGAGTCTATCCCAGAAGAACAATGGCAGCTTCTGCCCTAGTCTATTGGAATGCTTTCTCTGAATGCAAGCCATCATGTGAGGAATCTGAATACCCTGAAAATGCCCAGTGAAGAAGCCCTGACTAGCTATGTTGAGTGGCCACACGGAAAGAAATGCTCAACCAGCTCTAGTTATTCCAGCCGTCAGAAATCAGGTACCAGACACATAGTGGAAGGTGCTTTTCAAATATCTTAGTCTCAGTCTTTATTTGATTGCACCCTCAAGGTAGAACCATCAACCAGACCATAAACCCAACCAATACCATTTTTACTCAGTGTTGTGAGCTAATATGCTTTGGTGGGGGGAGCATATGTTCTGAAGCAACAGATAAATAGAATATTTCCTCTTATTCAAAATCCAAAGAGGGAGAATTGGGCCACAAGTCTGCTTTTTTTCAATCTATCTCCTTTCTTTTCTTTCCACATTTCCAGGGACTGTATAGGTGAAAGCAGTTATGATCATGATGGTGCTAATGATTAATAACTATGAGGTTTTTGTTGGTGGTGCCTTAGGCTTTATTATGTTTTATTCTTCTTCTTCTCCTAAGCCGTAATAGTTAACTGGTTTCTCTTCTCTATACCAAGAATCTCTAAACTTTTTTGATCTAATACTCTTCCAAATAAAAATCATATTGAGAATTCACATGTAAATTATTTATTAAGGAAATGTGCTTAAGGGGGAAAATGATTACAGAATGGGTGAAGCAAACAGAACAGAGAAAGAGGCCAAGCAAAAGTGCAATTTCAGGCCATCTTAGGTACATAGCTTTAGTCTGATTCTTAAGAGAAACCCTAAGTGTAAACTATGCCTCAAGAGTTTGTCCTGGCTTAAGGCAGGGAAACTGAGTTTTTTTTATTCCTATCTTGATTAGTCACTGGCTAAGGGCTCCTTGGGGAAATGGGGTGGTGGGAAGATAAACTCCTAGGATTTGTATCTCTGAGCACCAGCAGACAAAGAAGCACCAGAAGCAGCCATCCAAAGAGAACCATAGGTGTGCACCATTTAAAGAAAATATAGACAGAAGCTGGGGAATCTAAAAACAATAAAAAGAATCTAAGGAAGTTTCATTGGCACCAACTGAATGTGCTATATTCACAATAAATGGTATGGTTGGGAAACAAGAAAAGACATAAAAACGATTGGATTTGGAGTATACTTTACACACAATAAAGTTTAAGATATAGTAATGACATTTATGAAATTCATGGAGCTTTGAAAAACTGTTTTTTGAGGTAGAGAAGGGGTAACAAAAAAAGCACATTCTCATTTTCAATTCACCACACTACTTTAAAAACAATATATCAGACAGAATTATATAGAAATCAACCCAAAAGAAATTTTTTTAAGTACTTCCAAAAAGTCATCTAACAAGTCAAAAACTGATATAAGGAAACTAAGACAACTGGGCAGTAAGAAATGATATTATTTTAAAGCTGGACTGGCATACAAGTAATAGATATAATTTACAGGAAATCATATAAACTGGATTCAGGAAAGCCTAGTAGTTGGCTATTCTCTATAATTATGACTCATAAGCTTACTGTAGACCTTTCTTGATAGTTGTTTTAAAAGGGACTATCTATGGTAGTACCACCAGAATATCTAACTGTATGCTCACCAACTAGTTGGAGAAGGAAATGGCAACCCACTCCAGTATTCTTGCCTGGAGAATCCCATGAACAGAGGAGCCTGAGGGGCTACAGTCCATGGGGTAGCAAAGAGTCGGACACGACTGAAACAACTTAGCACGCACACCCACGCATGCTCACCAACTACTTATCAATATGAATGGCCATTGTCTATTCCAGGATAACGTCTATTTCACTTTTTAGAAATTAGGTTTGTATAGTATAGTAGTATAAAGGTAACACCTAAATATATAAAACTACTTAAAAATAGATAATAATAAATCACATAATTATAAAACGAACTGACTTTTTAAAAATACCTTGTCCATCATGACAGCATCATGATATTAATGACTATTATTTCAAAGCACATAAAAACCTAATGATCTGGTTAGTTGTCAGGGACTGAAAATAATATCAATTTTTAAGACAGTCATTTTTTTCCAACTTTTTGTCAGATTGGCACTTCTTTATTTCATAATATGTTCACATGTGCATTCATATAAGAAATAGAAATATCTTTGCCATCAATTTCTTGTTGTCTGTTTGCTGGTCAATGCATGGCTTCATTGCATAAATTATTTAAGCAACGTATCCATTTTGAAAGGATTGTATTTGGTTAGGATGAGAGAGTATGCTCTATAAATCCATTTATCAGTACATATTACTGCATTATGTCACAATATGCTAAGATAATCCATCTGGTGAGGACATCATCAGTTATTATCATACAGTCCCTATGAGGTCCTCTGAGTAGCTCATGAAACAGGTCCTCTATCATAAATGACAGAATTAGGGCAGCTTTAAAATCTCTATGCTAAATATCAGTACAGTATTTTAGTTATTTTTAGATAAATATTAAATTTAAATATAGGATCTACTCTTTTCTTCCCCACAATCAAATCAGATTATTTTGTGCAATTTCTGGGGTGCATATATTATATATATATATATATATATATATATATATATATATATATTTGCTTACTTTCTCTCTTCCCAATTTCAGCTAGACCATATTTGCAGGCAAGGATTCTATTAGAGTCTCCACCATATAGAGTAACTCTATGGGCTGAGTTTTTCAGGTTTGGCAAATTGAAATACTAAAGAGTCAGACTTAAATTGAAGAAAGTAGGAAAAACCATGAAGCTATTCAGGTGTGACCTAAAGCAAATTCCTTATGATTATACAGTAGAGGTGACAAATAGATTCAAGGAATTAGATCTGGGAGACAGAGTGCCTGAAGAACTATAGACAGAGATTTGTAACATTGTACAGGAGGCAGTGACCAAAACCATCCCAAAGAAAAAGAAACACAAGAAAGCAAAATAGTTGTCTAAGGAAGTTTTACAAATAGCTGAGGAAAGAAGAGAAGAGAAAAACTAAGGTAAAAGGTAGTATTTTATGTAAAGAAGGACACGATAAAGGACAGAAATGGTAAGGCCCGAACGGAAGCAGAAAAGACTGAGAAGAGGTGGCAAGAATACACAGAAGAACTACACAAAAAAGGTCTTAATGACCCAGATGACTAAATAGTGTGGTCACTCGCCTAGAGCCACACATCCTGAAGTGTGAAGTCAAGTGGGCCTTAGGAAGCATTACTGTGAACAAATCTAGTGGAGGTGATGGAAAGTCAGCTGAGCTATTTAAAAACTTAAAAGATGATGCTGTTTAAGTGCTATACTTAATATGCCAGCAAATTTGAAAAACCCAGCAATGGTCACAGGATTGAAAAAGTCAGTTTTCATTCCAATCCCAAAGAAAGGCAATGTCAAAGAATGTTCAAACTACCATACAATTGTCCTCATGTCACAGGCTACTAAGGTTATGCTGAAAAGCCTTCAATCTAGGCCTCAGCAGTACATGAAAGCAAGAACTTCCAGATGTACAAGATGGGATTAGAAAAGGCTGAGGAACCAGAGATCAAATTGCCAACATTTGTTGGATCATAAAGAAAACAAGGAAATTCCAGAAAAACATCAAATATAAAACATCAAGGCTTCATTGAATACACGAAAGCTTTTGTGTGGATCACAACAAACTGTGGAACATTTTTAAAAAGATGGGAATACCAGACCACCTTACCTGTCTCATGAGAAACCTGTATATGGATCAAGAAAAAACAGTTAGAACCTTATATGAAACAACTGACTGGTTCAAAATTAGGAAAGGAGTATGACAAGGCTGTGTATTATCACCATTTTATTTAACTTACATAGTTAAAGTATATCATTATAGTTAAAATATACAGAGTATATCATGCAAGGTATATCATGCTGGGCTGCATGAATCACAAGATGGAATCAAGAATGTTGGGAGAAATATCAACCATCTCAGACATGCAAATGATACCACTCTAAAGGCAAAAATTGAGGAGGAACTATAGAGCCTCTTGAGGAGGGTGAAAGAAGACAGTGAAAAAGCTGGTTTAAAACTCAACATTAAAAAAACTAAGATCACAGCATCCTCTCCTATCACTCCATGGCAGATAGCAGGGGAAACAATGGAAGCAGTGACAGATTTTATTTTCTTGGGCTCCAAAATCACTGTGGATGGTGACTGCAGCCATGAAATTAAAAGACATTTGCTCCTTGGAAGGAAAGCTCTGACAAACTGAGACAGCATATTAAAAAGCAAAGACATCATTTTGCTGACAATGGTCCATATAGTCAAACCTATGGTTTTTCCAATAGCCATGTATGGATATGAGAGTCGGCCCATTAAGAAGGCTGAAGAACTTATGCTGAAGAACCAAAGAACTTATGCTTTCAAATTGTGGTAAGGAGAAGACTCTTGAGAGTCCCTTGGACAGCAAGGAGGTCAAATCAGTCAATTCTAAAGGAAATCAACCATGGATACTCATTGAAAAGACAGATGCTGAAGCTGAAGTTCCAATAATTTAGCCACCTGATTTGAAGTGCCAACTCACTGGAAAAGATCCTGATGCTAGGAATGATTGAAGGTAATTGAAGAAGAGGACAGCAGAGAATGAGATGGTTAAATAGCATAATCAATTCAACAGACATGAATTTGAGCAAACTTTGGTAGGTAGTCACAGACAGGGAAGCTTGGCATGCTGCATTCCATGGGGTTGCAAAAGAGTTGGACGCAACTTAGCAACTGAACAACAACAAAACACTTAAAGAGATAAAATAATTATTCACATCCTCTCTCTACAGTTTCTCCCTTTATGGCATTTTTTTCTCTCATTTTTGGCTAAAAGTTTAGTAAATACATTCATCCTCATTTGTATTTACTTAAATACCCTTTAAGATTAAAAGTCTGCAATACAACATGATTTAAGGAATGCTCTCTATTCTTTCCTGCATAATAAATACCTGGAGAAATCTTAAAGATTCTGATACCTGGGTTCTATTCCAGAGATTCAGATGTCATTTGTTCATGGTACAACCTGTGCATCAGCATTTATTCCAAGCACTCAAGGTGATTCCATGTATGCAGTTAAGGTAAAAAACCTCTGGCTTAATGGCCAAAATTAAAATACTTTAATATGTGCAAAACTACCATTCCTGTTTTAATAGTTTATTACCACAAAACACAATGCGTGATAACATGGTCATTTCTTGCTACAGTTTACTCTATCTCCCCCAGATATTCAGCTTGTGAAAAATGGGGCCTGGTCATATCATTTTTTCAAAACTTTGAAAAGGGAAAGTACTTAGATTCAAAGTGGAACCCCTACTACCTCCCTTGTTTCAAAGAGAGATAGTGCATTTTCCCTAATGTCTACTATTTGCCCTGTTAATCTCCTTCAGCCACTTACATTCCAAAGACTGTTGTAATAAACAAATAGCATGTCACAGACAAAGCACCTAACAGGTCAACAACTCTTATAATCTCCAGGGGCCGTATTAGAGGGTGATTTTTTTTTTAATGTGTACGTGATAAAATTTGCCACTTTAACCATTCTTAAGCATACATTCAAGTGGCATTAATGATACTCACAATGTTGTACAATCATGATTGCTATTTCCAGAGCTTTTTAATAACCTCAAATAAAAAAATCTATAACCATTTATCAAAAGCTAACCATTTCCCTTTCCCTAGCCTCAAGTAACCTTTAAAGTTTTTTGTCTCTGTGAATTTTCCCATTCTAGATATTTCATATAAGAGGAATCATACATTTGTTCTTTTGTGTGAGTGTTTTTTAGCTCTGTACTAGCTGGAGTTTTCAGTTTTCTGGGATGATGCTTTTTCTTTGCCTGATTGTCACAAACCCCATCAGCCCCTTTGGTTTTTATTCTCAACAAACATTCTTTTTCCATGTAATTCTGAATTCAACACTTCAGTATTATGTAAAGCATTATATACTATAAAATACACATATGCATGCATGCATTAATATAAGTAGAATTCTTCCACAATCTATTTGAAAATATTACTATATTATCCTATTCATTATAAAGTGAATTTATAAAATTATAAGGTGAATTAACTAATAGAAAAAAGTTTTTTGCTTACAATATTAATTAAGGAAATAGCACATTCTGTTTAATTTGCATATCTTACTGGTAGCTGAAACATGCCAATTGAGAGATTATCTTAATTAATAGTTGTTCACTGAAGTACAGTGTTGCATTTCATAAAGAATTAAGACAGGCCACTGACTGCTTAATTCTTTTTAGCCTTGACACATTACAAATCACACTAAACCACATTAAGATAATTACAAAGTTGTATTTCACACACACACACACATAAATCTGTTCATTTAAAAACAGAAAAGTAGAACAGGTCTCAGGTTTTCAGTGAGTGTAGAACAAAATTTTTTTTTAAATATAAAAAAAAGGTGATTATATTTTTTCAAGTGGCAAACAGAAATTTTTATTTTCTTTCTAGTAGCTTTAGTGAAAAATTCCAGAGTAGACAAATCAATTTATTTGTCTATTCTAGAAAATACTGAACAACTTCTTTGCTAAATGAAAAGTAAAAATGAAATTACTGTCTGCTTTCCTTAAAAAATTTTGACTATAAATTAGAAAACCAGAACAGTGCTTGGTACTCAGAATAAAAAAAAGGAAAAAAAAAATCTACTTTTCCTGAAGATCATAGCATATTATAAGACAAAGACCAGATAAAATAGCCCTTTCTTAGGCAGTTATTAGTTGCCTATGGCTATTTTTCTCACCAAGTGGTCAGTTGTTAACATGGGTACTCTGATTTTTGTAGGAGTTTTATTGATGATTTGTTCTGGCTCTTTCTGATTAAGAATCTCCACCGTCAAAGAAACAGAAAACACAGTTTCTCAAGAGTGGTGGGAGTATGGTGGGTATGAGTCATCAGAAAATTGTGTACTCATAATCTTGCCCACTTGCTACTCCTGTCTATATCATGGTGATGAAGATGGGGATGAGGGGCTCTGAGAGAGTGGCATAACTCTATTCTCTTTCAGTGTAGGTACCACTACACTCAATGTTATCTTCTTTTTAAAATAAAGAAGTTGGGCCTCAGAAACATTTAGTGACTTGTCCAAGATCACAAGTATTATTTCTAGGAAGTCATTCAACTGGAGGACAGGTGGTTTCTTCCAGACATCAGGATACACTGGTGGCAATGGTCATTAAAATGATGGGGTTAATGGTTAGTAATCTTTCTGCCATAACTTTTCCACTTCAAAAGATAGTTTTCTTTTGTGCAACAAAGATCAGTTTAAATACATAAATGGAGTGGCAAACTCTTTGCTGTTCTTGTTCTCTAAGGGTGAAAGCAAGCTATGAACATAAGTTACACTACATTCTTAAAAATCAAAATTAACAATTTTTATTATATAAAAAAAACTCTCAAAATTAGTTTACCATTAATCTCTGACAGGATATATCTTAATTTTCACACTCAAAAATATATTTTCTAAGCCTCTGAGTTACATAGTATAGAAAACTGCCTTTCAAAATACTTTTATATTATATAATATCTTCACATAAAATACATAATATCAGATTTCCCTCCCCACTGCATCCTTCCTTTCCAAGTAAAATATAAATATATCTTCTTTACTGCTATGCTAACCCAGTCTTAGCTCCAACTGTAAAGTTCTGATTTTCATGCACTAAATAAGTTGACCGTTTGTCTGTTTGTTTGTTTTTTATTAACTCCTCTCTAAAGTTGCTAGGATTATGAATGCCAGCTCCATAGCAAACATTTTTTCCCTTATCCCAGCCATGACTCCTAATGAACTCTAACTGCAGTCAAGTAGGAAGACCTTAGGGAAATGATGATGGGGATGAGGGGATCTGATCAGGGCTGCAGTCAGTGGTGACACAGAGAAAAGACACCCAGAGTCTAAGATCTCAAAACATCACTGTGGAATTCTCTGCAATATGATACTGTGTGTTCTTGGAAGGAATACTTTTAAAATCTGCCTGGGTCTTAGAGTCTTAGGGTGGAGGGTGGGGAGAAGAGATACTCTCAAAAAAGTGTGCTCTTAACTGAATTCTTAGGGAGATAATATTATGTAAACAGGCTAAAGATGGTCCCTGTTTAACGGTCTCAATGGCCCCTGTGTTATTTACTTCTTCACAGCAGGTTAGAAATATCAACCCAAAGTCCACTGGTGCCAAATTCAAATTCTTACAACCCAATGGCTTCAAGCATAGTCCAAATAGACAAAGTTTTGCCATTTAGATCCTATCTAGTTCACATACCCTGTGAAACTGTTCCCAAATCTGCTACCTCTAACTAAGATAAATGCTGTAACTAAAAATAAACGACCCAATCAAAAAGTGGGCCAAAGAACTAAACAGACACTTCTCCAAAGAAGACATACAGATGGCTAACACATGATCAGAGAAATGCCAATCAAAACCACAATGAGGTACCATTTCATGCCTGTCAGAATGGCTGCTATCCAAAAGTCTACAAGCAATAAATGTTGGAGAGGGTGTGGAGAAAAGGGAAACCTCTTACACTGTTGGTGGGAATGCAAACTAGTACAGCCACTATGGAGAACAGTGTGGATATGCCTCAAAAAACTGGAAATAGAACTGCCATATGACCCAGCAATCCCACTGCTGGGCATACACACTGAGGAAACCAGAATTGAAAGAGACACGTGTACCCCAATGTTCATCGCAGCACTGTTTATAATAGCCAGGACATGGAAGCAGCCTAGATGCCTATCAGCAGACGAATGGATAAGGAAGTTGTGGTACATAGAGAGCTCTTCACTCTTCACTATCACCTATCACCTATCATTGGTACATATACACAATGGAATATTACTTGGCCATTAAAAAGAATACATTCGAATCAGTTCTAATGAGGTGGATGAAACTGGAGCCTATTATACAGAGTGAAGTAAGCCAGAAAGAAAAACACCAATACAGTATACTAGCACATATATATGGAATTTAGTAAATCGGTAAAGATAACTCTGTATGCGAGACAGCAAAAGAGACACAGATATATAGAACAGTATTATGGACTCTATGGGAGAGGGTGAGGGTGGGATGATATGGGAGAATGGCATTGAAGCATGTAAATTATCATATGTGAAACGAATCGCCAGCCCAGGTTCGATTCATGATACAGGGTGCTCGGGGCTGGTGCACCGGGATGACCCAGAGGGATGGGATGGGGAGGGAAGTGGGAGGGGGGTCCTGGAAGGGGAACACATGTACACCCATGGTGGATTCATGTCAATGTATGGCAAATCAAATACAATATTGTAAAGTTAAAAAACAGATAAATAAACTAATTTAAAAAAAAAAAGACCCCAAACTGTTGCTGCCCTTTGGGGTTTCCTGACCAAAGGCTTCCACCTTGCCTCACTGTCTCTAAAAGGTCTCTTGTCAGTAGAGACTTGCCCTCTCTTTTAATCATGTCTAAATACTGTCCAATAAAGCTTGTATATTACCACCTCTTATGGTCCTGTGTTTTTTTTGATCAACTTTGAAATCCTCAAACTTACCACAGATAACTCATATAACCTGAAGTACTTTGGGCTTCTCCAGTGGGGAGAAAAATAAGATCAGATCTACATTCCTTGGGTACATAACAGAAAAGAACAAAACTCCATTAATAGAGATTTTCATCTTCTCTATCTCTCCTCCATGTGTCCATTAGCCCTTTCACCAAATAAACACTGAACAAAGATTTAAAGTACTGTATATTGCTTTGAGGCAGCATCAAAGTATTAGCAATTTAATAGCTTGGAGTGCTACTGTGATAGATAATACCACAGCACATTTTCCTGAACAGAAAACAAGAGGGCAGTGGGTGCACAGGAGTACTCACAGAGACTAAAGACACACAGTAGCCACTGGCACGCTGAGTCGAGCCTTACCTGTGGCATTGATTCAGTGACGAAAGTCAGGAAGGACTTTTTTGTTGTTGTTTTATATCTTGAGTTTCTCTGAGATTCTCCGAGAATATCTACTGTCACCATGTTTCTTCTGCATGTTATTGGTTATGTCAGCCGTGCCAGGTATTGTGGTGAAAATTCCACAACGTACACCTCTAATTTTGTCTATGGAGATGAATTACGTGCTGTTACTTGCAACAAGGAATAACAGCAGGCAGGCTATTCTTTCTCTGACATGAATGAAGCTTTTCTTTCAAAACACTCTTGAACCAAGATTTAAAAACCATCTTTTGAAAAGGTGAGGTCTATTTATTTTTGGATTAAAGACTTCAGGTTAAAAGAGGAAATACATAGTCTCATTTGGAATAAAGCACAACACCTCATATGATAAAAGGAAATGATGCAATGGAAGACACTTTTGAAAACTTCTCAGAAAAGTTTGGCAGGAAATTAAAGGCTTCACTGAAGCTCATTTATCATGCATTCACCTTTAGCTCATGACACATTCCCAGTAATGGTGACATTTGCAAACTAATTTAATTGCATGTTCTTTATTTAGGAGTGATACTATAGGACACATTTTCTAAATAACTATAATATCATGTTGGTCATTATATGTAGTTACTTTTTTTAATCCAACTTCAAAATATATATAATTATGGTTGATACCACATGAAAGGAAACTAATTAACTGGTCAGCATTTAAAAGCTACTTTTAAAATTAAAGGGGAAAAACCATTTAAAGGTATCTTATAAATGGTTGAATAAGGTCTCAAGAATTGAACTCCAGCGCCTAAGCAGAGCAGATGAGATAGTGAAAAAAACTGCTTTCCACACCAAGAGTTGAGATGCTTAAACTTTTTCCTGGGGCACTACCTGCAAGGCTCCATAGCTCTAGATGCCACGTTAGGCCCTAGTAAGTAGTCGCAGGGACTAGAGGAGTGAAATGCTGTCCACAGTAAACATGTCTGGACAGAAGACCCAGAACTTCCAGTAATGGCTAGAATGGAGGAAGGATACTACTGCTCACCTGGGATAAAATATACAAAACAACCCTGAAAATAAACTGCATCCAGGGGAAACCCATCCTTCTGACTGAGGAACTGGGAAAACCTTCTGAGCTGGAAAGCGTGGTAGAAATTTGTGTTGTTTCTAACAGTCTATATGTCTGTCTTTCTCTCTTTTCTCTACTGTTTCTGACTCAAGGTCATGGATCTACATGGTTTCAGAGGTGGTAGTATTGGCAGCTGAAATTCAAAAGAAAAACCATTTCTCTGCAGAGAAGAAATATGGAAAAAAAAGTCCTTTTGTTGCAAATACTTCTGGAAGAAATATTTTTTATTTTTTTCACCTTTCCTTTCAACACTTAGCCAAGGATGAATTCATTCAGCAGGTGGGACTATGCAACTGTGTGGGAGACTAAAATGCTAAAGAACATGGACTTGTCAGAGAAACTAAGAAAAACACCACTGGGAGCCTATAAGTTTAAAGAAAAGCCTTGAAATGCAAGGTATAGAAAAGGGTCCCCTAACTCTGAGTATGAACCTATATGTCTCAGGCCTACCTCCAAATGGTGTACACATGTAATGCACCCTGGAAGTAGAATGAAGGCTTTGTGAATTGAACTACAATACCAATCACCACCTAAGTCACAGACTAATACCTTAGAAAAGCATTCCAACACAAAACCAAACGGAACAACAAAAGTTTTTTTTTTTTTTAATATAACTGCAGTCTGTTGCTGTTGTTCAGTCATTAGTTTGTGTCCAACTATTTTTGACCCCATGGACTTCAGCAAGCCAAGTTCCTCTGTCCTCTACTATCTCCCCGAGTTTGCTCAAATTCATGGCCATTGAGTTAGTGATGCTATCTAACCATCTCATCCTCTGCTGCCCCTTTCTTCTTTTGCCTTCAATCTTTCCCAGCATAAAGGTCTTTTCCAATGAATCTCCTGCTTGATCACACCCAATTTACCTTGATTCATGGGCCTAGTATTCCAGGGTCCTATGCAATATTGTTCTTTATAGCACTGGACTTTACTTTTACCACCAGACATATTCACCACTGAACATCATTTCTGCTTTGGCCCATCTGCTTCATTTTTTCTAGAGCTATTAGTAATCACCCTCCATTCTTCCCCAGTAGCATACTGGACACTTTCCAATCTGGAGGGCTCATCTTCTGATATCATATCTTTTTGCCTTTTCATACTGTTCAAGGGTTTCTCCAGGCAAGAATACTACAGTGGGTTGCCATTTCCTCCTCTAGTGGACCATGTTTTGTCAGAACTCTTCACTATCACCTATCTTGAGTGACCCTGCATGGCATGGCTCATAGCTTCATTGAGCTATGCAAGTCTCTTCACCATGATAAGACTGTGTTCCATAAAGGGGAAATATAACTGTTACTGTAACCTAAATAAGATGCCAGTGAACCTGTAGCCTAAACCAAAAATACTCATTGCCCACTAAAATAACAATAAAGGGCTAAAGAGTATGTGCAAGTAGAATTTTCATACACTGCCAATGGGGATGTATTCTTGAAAACAATTTGACAATTAATTATAAATTTAAACATGTTCTCACTGTATAATCCAGCAATCACAAACCTAAGGATTTACCCACATAAGACATAATCTTTATTCACATAGAATCCTGCAAGTTAATATTTCAGAAGTTTTATTCAAAATCACCAAAAACTGGAAACAAGCTAAATGTTCCTCAACTAGATCATGGAGAAACAGGTGCTGGAATAGCCATGCAATGGAATATTACTTAACAGTGAAAAGGAACAAACTACTTACATATAAAAGGAGATATCTCAAATGTCTTATGCTATGTAAAATAAATCAGACTCAAAATTCTACATATTGCATAAACCCATATATATGATGGTTTGGAAAAGACAGCACTGTAGAAATGGAGACTACATCAGTATTTACTAAGCATTAAAGGGAAGGGAAACAGAGGGATCCAGAAAAGTCTGATCTTGGATGCCCCCTCCTTGAGGGCTCTATAAGCATGATGAGGTGTGGAAGAAGTGGGTGCATGCAGGCCAGAGGGCCTACTGCTGGTTGTTTTTGAACACCTGGGGCTTTCCTGGAAACCTGAGGGCAGCATTGATACCTCTCCAGAAGGTGACTTAGAACCAGGCACAGAGCCAGCCTGGGATGTTCTTGGCCAAGGGTACCATGGGCCCTCCAGCTCTAATCAATCTGGTCCAGGGGGACCCAGAAACAACTTATATCACCCCACCCTCATGGAAGATCCACCTCTACCCAGGTTGTTCTCATATCCTCTTCTAACAAGAAAAGGCTGATCAAGGCTGGTGGGTTGGCCTTGATCACGCACACACTACACATACACTATACATATACATACACTACACATACACACATACGTGCATATACATATACACATACACTGTTCTAGACAAGAGGGCTGATATCTTGTTATCAGCACTCCTTCCTAGTTTTTCCATTTATGCTACTAAAATAGACAAGACTTGGTCACAGAAAGGCAGGTAGCATGACTCCTTTTTGCATAAAAGACTTTTTCGAAGGTGATCTAAGTGTTGGGGCTTCCCTTGTAACTCAGTCAGTAAAGAATCCATCTGCAGTGCAGGAGACCTGGGTTCGATCCCTGGATGGGGAAGATCCCCTGGAGAAGGAAATGGCAACCCACTCCAGTATCCTTGCCTGGAAAATCTCATGGACAGAGGAGCCTTAGTATTCTTTCTTATTTATGCTGCTGATTACATGGCTATTTATTTGGGAAAACTAGTAGATAAGTACACCCAAAACAGTGAATTTTATGTCACATAAAAAAATAAATTTAAAATGGTCTAATATATGTTAAACCTAGCACTCTGTATTTAAAAAATAAAATTAAAGATAAGCTGAAATGTTCAAATACTATCTCTGAATGTCACAGTAAATTGACTGTTCAGGGCCAAGTTGATTTGCCTACTAAGCTAGAAACCCTAATTTACTGGCTGATACAGTGAGGTCATTAAGAGAAATTAAACAACAAAGCAAATCTTGTTATTTAAGTTGTTTGAGAAGCTTACAGCATCAAACCATTGTTGGCTTTGCATCAGTACTTTAGGGTGCAGAGATAGTACCATCACTTTACTATGTGAAAAGTACTGATATTTGAGAACGTAAGTAATTTGGTCCTTCTAAATTAGATTTTCCAAAAAGTAATATTATATCTTCATTTCATTTTATATACTTCACTCTTACAGAAGACCAAATAAATGAGCTAAAGAACACTAGAATTGGTTAAAAGCTTTTCTTGATGACATTCCCTAGAACAGTTTTGGAATCCTAGGTAGTGAATGTTAGGTGACACAGCTCACATTGACCCCACGTTTAACCTCCTGACTGCAGCAAGAATTCCCCAGCTGCAGGAAGTCTGGGCAGTCTCTCAGCTTAGAATTTCCTTTTATTGAAGAGAGCTGCCTTGCCTAAGATCATAACCACTCCTTAAGATCAGGCCGCATCCAATGCTTGGCCAATGAAGAAGTATAAAGGTCTGGCCCCCCTGCTTATGTTGGAATAACTGTGGGAGGCTCTCTGAGCTGTAGACCATGGCTTGGAATCAGCAGACACTTCTGTTGCAGTTGCATCACAGTCGAACTTCCTTTCACTTCTTTTCTATCTCTTTCAATGTCCCTGGATGTAGATTTCAAAAGTAGTCACTAACACCTTTCCTGAAGCAAATCTCCACGTAAGTTTCTGTTTTGCCAGAACCCTGACCTATAAAACTTGGTGCCAAAAACAGTCTGTTCAAGGAAAACAGACACTGAAAGGAGATACTGGAGCTAAATGGCCTTCCAAGTAACTAGCAGTGAGGAGTCATTATTGATGGAGTGTGGAACACTAGTGGCCCCTGGTTTGCTGTGGAGGTGTGATTGTTAAAACTTTCACAGGGGGGAGTAAATTCACTGGCAGGTGCAACATTTCAGGCTGAAGTAGTAATTTCAAGGATTATAGAATTAAATGACTTATTCAATATGCTGGAGAAAAACAATGCAGAACTGGAGTTGATTAATCACCAATTAAACATTAAGTGTGAAAACCTTGGCAGCTTATAAAGAGACTCCCATCCCATATAGAGATGAAGAGCTGGTGAAGCTGAGGATGAGGTCATATCTTAACATTTGTAGGTAGAAAGGCTTGACAGCAGGTTGGATTTTCAATTTTGAAAGATCTTCTATGTCAAAGTGACAGCCTTGATTAGGAAGGAGTAAGATCCTGGGACTTGGGATATAGATGTCTGTGTTGATGCATTTAAAAACTTAGATTCAAATGCATGTTTTGACCTTCAGAAATATCTCACTTCCCAAATATAAAACAAACAAAATTCCCTTGTAAGAAAATGCAGACTTCATCAGATTTTATTGTCACTGGCTCTTCTGGTCACCAATATGTCCCAATATAACCTGTCCAAAAAAGTGCCAGGTCTAGTAAAACAGAAAGAGACCAGCCTCAAAGAAGCTACAGAAGTTAAGCAATATGTACCAGTAGGAGTCCACAGAAGATGAATAGCAATGAATCCGAGGAGAGCAGAATCAAAGACAGATGAAACATTAAGCTTGGATTAAAAAATAGTTTAGGCTGGGTTACTCTCCTACTTTACAAAATTTCACACCCTAGTTAGGATCTGAAAATAACTGCACACTATTAGGATGACTCTTAGAAGCTTCAGAAAGTGATGGCTCATCCTCCATCCTCTGTGAAACAGAAGTGCTTGAAAGAGGGAACAAAAATGTTCAGAGGTGAGGGCATGCTAGCGGGATATGCTGTATGAGGCACCAGATGACAATGTTACATGTGAGATCCCGGAGGACACTCAATGTACCAGTGATATGGTACCCACTCATGAGAAGGGCTTCAACATCCTGGAGAAGCTCAGCAAAGGCTATCTCTTATGGGGCAGAATAGATGGTTGAAAGCCTCTTTTTTTTGGCCAACACCACCTACCATGTGGCATCTTAGTTCCAGGACCATGGAACAAACATCTCAGATCCCCTGTAGTGGAAGTGCAGAGACTTAACTACTAGACTTCCAGGGAAGTCCTTGAAATGCTCCTATAAAACTGTGCTCCTTGATAGCAATAGGGATTATATAATCCCAAAATAATAGAGATGAACTATCAATAGTTAACTATTGGAAGGAAGGTGTATGCAATTATTGCAATAAACAGCATGGTGCGGCAACCAGGGAACCCTGATCTGCAAAAAAATATGGAGTTCTTAGGAGCAAGATAAATGAGTAGACAATAGAGGCTGTTTACCATCTGTAATAACATAATGAACCAAAAAACTCAGGAATGGATGATCTGGAACATAAGAGCAGCCATCTCAATAAAATGTCACAGTATACTGTTCAGTTTTAGGAGCTGAGCCAAATCTCCGATCTGGAAACCAGTGGCCTAAAGAAAAGCCAGGCCCTGAAGAGGAAGGACCCTGCAATCCTGCAGCAAGTGTCTTTGTAATAACTTCCCCAGATTTTCCTGAAAATGACCTACAGACAGGGCAAGCTTCATGGGGCTGTGATTTTCCTGTTTGCTCAGAAGGGCCTTGTCCCTGGCTCAATGCTCTGATATTACCATCTTGAAATTCTTAATAATTCTGTCATTGAACCTGTGCTTTGCAAGTGAAGTTTGATGTAACAAAGGACCCTGTATGTAGCAGATTGGATATGCACAATCTATGTGCCCTTCTATTCCTGCTATTCCATTTGTGTAGTGTTGTAATGCCCTATGACAAGAGAATCCTAGCAGACCCATGAGAATTCAGTGAGATTCAGGGTGAGTACAATCATGCTGCACTTATAACTAGGTAATGAGAGTCCCTGAAAGACCACACTTTTCAACTGAACCAGAACTTGCTCTGAACTCAGAAAGAAGGCAGTAACATTCTGAATCAACACAAGGGACCAGGGAACTCAATCACATCGTTTTTTTATCTTGTTACTTGCCTGTATTTGTCAACTACTAATGCTGAAAATCACTTAGAAAGATAGAGAAACATAAGTTCCTTTTTCTTCAATACTTCCTTACTGATCAGCAAATTGAAGAGAGAGTGTTGGTAGAATGTACGAATATCAAGAAGTGAAAAAAAAAATAGTTGAATTAGTTTTGTGGAGCATTTCTGCTATTCTAGTAAGAATAAAATGCATATGCATGTGTGAATTACAAAATGCTAATTATTCCATTTTGATGATTCTGCATATGAGTAAATGCTCTTTAAAACCAGCATTGCATAATATAAAGATGAATAGCAAAATGTATGCTAACAATTATGTCATTTTTTTTACTTTAGAATATTAAATAACAAATTAAAAATGCTGTGATGAATTCAAAGAAAACCTCCCACGATGATGAAAGGACACTACTTGCTAAGTCTCTTTAAATACTTTCTTTTGTTGTTGTTCAATCCCTAACTTGTGTCCAACTTTGTGACCCCATGAACTGCAGCATGCCAGGCTCCTCTGTCTATCAGTATCTCCCACAGTTTTTCAAATTCATGTCTATTGAGTCAGTGATGCTATCTAACAAGCACATCCTCTGCCAGCCCCTTCTCCTTTGCCTTCAACATTCCCAAGTGTCAGGTGTTTTTCCAATGAGGATGATTTTCACATCAGATCGCCAAATGATTGGAGCTTTAGCTTCAGCAACAGTCCTTCCAACAAATATTCAGGGTTGATTTCCTTTAGGATTGTCTGGTTTGATCTCGTTGCATTCCAAGGAATGTTCAAGAGTCTTCTCCAGAACCACAGTTTGAAAGCATCAGTTCCTCAGTGCTCAGTCGCATCAATTCTTTAGCACTCAGATTCAGCGTCAATTCTTCAGCATAAACCAGAGTTTATGGTCCAACATTCACATCCGTACAAGACTATTGGAAAAACCATAGCTTTGGCTATAAGGACTTCTGTCGGACAAGTCATGTCTCTGCTTTTTTAGTACACTATCTAGGCTGGTCATAGCTTTCCTTCCAAGGAGCAAGTGTCTTTTAATTCCATGGCTGCAGTGATTTTGGAGCCCAAGAAAATAAAATCTGTCAATGTTTCCACTTTTTTCCCCTTCTATTTGCAATGAAGTGATAGAATCAGATGCCATGATATTAGTTTTCTGAATGTTGAGTTTCAAGCCAGCTTTTTCACTCTCCTCTTTCAACTTCGTCAAGAGCTCTTTAGTTCCTCTTCACTTTCTACCCTTAGAGTGGTATCATCTGCATATTTGAGATTGTTATTTCTCCTGGCAATCTTGATTCCAGCTTGTGATTCATCCAGCCTAGCATTTCCCATGAGGTGCTCTGCATATAAATTAAATAAGCAGGGTGACAATACACAACCTTGTCATAATCCTTCCCCAATTTTGAACCAGTCTATTGTTCTATGTCTAGTTCTAACTGTTACTTCTTGATCCACATACAGGTTTTTCAGGAGGCAGTTAAGTGGTCTGGTATTCCCATCTCTTGAAGAATTTTCCACAATTTGTTATGATCCACACAGCCAAAGAGTTCAGTGTAGTCAATGAAGCAGAAATAGATGTTTTTCTAGAACTCCCTTGCTTTTTCTATGATACAATGAATGTTGACCAATTTGATCTCTGGTTCCTCTGCCTCTTTGAAACTCAGCTTGTACATCTGGCAGTTCTTGGTACATGCACTAATGAAGCCTAGCTTGAAGGATTTTGAGCATAACCTTGCTAGCATGTGAAATGGGTGCAACTGTATGATAGTTTGAACATTCTTTGACATTGCCCTTCTTTGGAATTGGAATGAAAACTGACCTTCTCCAATACTGTGGTCACTACTGAGTTTTCCAAATTTGCTGACATATTGAGTGCAGTACTTTAACAGCATCATCTTTTACTTCAAATACTAGATCTAGCAGGTTTCTCATTTGGAGAAGAATTACAATATACACCCATAGGGTTCAGGACATAGGGTTTCTCAAAGTAGAGAAGGACAAAGTTTTTTCAAAAACAGCTTTTGGGGAGCTATCTGACCTTGAAAAAATAGAGCACTTAACCATGGGACATCAAGTAATCATGTAGCCCAAACTGCTTTGCAAGAGCTGTATTCTGTCAGACACACCGAGTTATAAGTTTAGTGGAAATAATGGACCAGGCATGAACAGGGTCACTAAGAGGGGCAAGTACAAGTAAGTAGGTGATTAAGAGGTCCAGAGCCTCCAGTCTTGAAGCTGGTAACTTTCCTTCAGCTCATGCCTACCACCATATGGGGGATATAGAATATAGCTGATGGAGGAAGAAGAATACATCATTCAAAAATGTAGTAAACACACGAAATCAACCATCTACAACGTGTTGGTATGTCTTTTTAAGGTAGAATACATGGGTACAGAAAAAAAAAAAAAAAACATAAAAATGCAAATGGCTCCATTTATTGGCACTTCTAGGAATCCACTTGGGCTATTTTTCCCCATCATCCCTGAAACTGAGTTCCCTGGGTTGCTTAGAAGTGCAGGTTTCCAGATAGTGAACACTTCCACAAGAGGACACTCAGAGCTTCTCATTATATTTCAAGTTATGGCTGCAACCTCTTTTTCTCATGATCCTCATTCCACAAGACCACCAGACAAGGAAAGGAGCCACCATTTGGGGAGGTATAATTGACCCTGACCATCAGGAGGAGACAGGGCAAAGACGTGAGGGCAAAGAAAAATATGTTTGACATCTAAGCGATCCCTTACAATGATGCTTGCCCAGTTTTGGCAATCAGTTCAGTCGTTCAGTCACGTCCGACTCTTTTGGCAATACGTAGTCAAATATAGCAGCCACGGCTTAAGCAGGTATAATGATCAGTGGCTCAGATCCCATAAATATAAAATTTCACGCCATCCCACTAGTGAAGGTACCTAGATCAGCAGAGCTGGCAGAAAGAGTGAGGGGAATCTACAGTGGGTTATAGAGGAGGGAGATGAAGACTATCACTTGCAGCTTAAGAACACAGGGCAGTGGAGTGCAGATAGGAGGTCTGCAGTTTATCTGATCAACTTTTCCTTTTGTGTGCTTCCCAGGAAAGGCATCACACCACGATATTGAAGGAACTCTCCAAGAATGTATATGACGCACATGGAGCTGCTTTGCACAAGCAGTGGGTGGTAGTGGGTGCTCTGGTGACTATGCAGATTATTTGCTCCACTCCTTAGACTGGAACACTCATTCTCCTAGCAACTGGGTGTATTGGAAGATAACAGACCTCACTTGAGTTCAGCCACAGCTGGAAAACACTTCAGCCAGGGTCAATTTCTCTTCTTGCGGGCAGCCTGAACCTAACAACTGGCCACTGTAAGGCATGAAAGCTTGCCTCTTTTCCTTGAATTCAGATAACTCTGAAGAGATATCCCAGCAAATGAGCTTCCTGTGCTGTCAGCTGAGCAATGAGACACATTCAATCCCTGCTCAATCAAACTTCTTTTAATCACCTATTTCGTACAATAAACTTCCTGCAAATCTCTGCCTCAGAGTCTTTTTCCTAAGAAATCTACCTTGTGAGCCCCTGTGATAGTCAACTCCACTGTTGCAAGCTGAGAAAAATGAGGCAAATAATGATAGGACCATTCTTTGCATGTGCAAATTGCTGTTGCATCCTCCAACCATAGAGAGCTACAACTTTGATATAAAATACCCAGACAAGTGTGTATCTGAACTAAATTACCAGGCAAATTCCTTTCCTCATCATTGATTTAATAGGATAAATAATATGGGAGCCAAAGAAAGTTCCATTTATATGCAACATAAATGAAACCGAATAAAGAATTTCATTCATTTCTTTATGAGAAGTCAAATTAAAAAGCTGATAGGAGAGCTAAATGAACTGAAACAGGATGAACAACAACAACAACAAAAGTCCCATATTATTCTTTGATTGCTGGTCACATACATATTAAAGGGGTTATCAGAACTAGGCTCTAATTAATAAGCTAATCAAAAACCAGAAATAGATGAGCATTAATCACATTTGCATTTGAAACCAAATACACAGAAAGTTTTTTAAGAAAATGGGGCAATGTCAATTGATCATGTTAGAGAAGCTATAAACCATTTCCCTAAATATGTCTTCCCTAGATATCCAGATTGCTTATATGGCCACAACTCCACTGGAATTTCTCTCTCCCATAAGAATCTTTAGCTCTGTTACCTCTGAATATTCTTCTAGAGTAGCTTCTTCTCAGGCATGATTCTAATTAAACTGTTAGATCAGGCATAAACTGTGTCAGTATAAATATTATATAATCTAATCATAAGTGTGATACCTGAATAGTTACCTTTGCTGGGATCTCATAACCAGTTTATTTCAGGGTCACTTATGATCCAGTGTTTTTGCCTCTAACTAGGAAGCTTTCTTTTAAATACAACTCTTCTAATATCCTATCAGTAAGGTTTTGCCATCTCTTGGGCACACAGAGGAAGTCACGTAACAGGATTATACTGGAAAAAAAATAAGGAGAACTCACTTTGTATTTTCACTGCAAATTCTACCACTTTAATGTACAAAGTTATTCCAAAATCAAACTACATAAAATACTGTACAACTATGCTAAGCATGTCTAGGTTTCTTTTCTAGTTCTACCTTGAGTGAGTTAATTGTGATGGTGATTTAGTTGCTAAATTGTGTCCAACTCTTGTGACCCATGGACTGTAGCATGCCAGGCTCCTCTATCCATGGGATTTTCCAGGCAAGAATACTGGAGAGTGGCTTGTCATTTCCTTCTCCAGGGGATCTTCCCGAACCAGGGATAAAACCTGAGTCTCCTGCACTGCAGGCAGATTCTTTACCAACTGAGCTACCAGGGAAGCTTTCTAGTTCTACCTTGAGTAGAACTGGAATCTTAGTCTCCTCCTCTGTAATAAAAATATCATAGCTGTACTTGGTCCATTTTAAAGACTTACTAAGAAACATACATTAATTAAGTGAATGAAGAGGTTTGAGTGCTAAATTCATGTTCTCAATAAAAAACAAATTTAAAAAAAATCTGCTAGGTTGACAATTTTAAGTACAATACAAGAAGACAATAAATTTTCAAATGCATGACCATCGTAGTAAAAGTAGCTTTCTTCTTTGGGATCAAAGACGTGACTCGGGCTACTCTCTCCAGTGTCAAGAAGCAGTACAGATTTCCCGAGGCCCATCAGTTTTTCTCCCCCTCATAACAGATAGAAAATCAAGCCTTATAATACAAGCAAGATCTCAGTCTTCAAAAAAAGTTCTAGCTCAGCAATTGATTATACAGTTGGTTTGGTGACAGAATCCATTCTTGAAATATACACTGAAATTGTTTATTTGGGGAACTTATTTTCTGATTTTTTACACTATTTAGAGGCTATGTTTGTTTCCCCCATTGGCATAGGATCATTTATTTATTTCATAAGATAATTAAGTTGCTACTGTACTATCTCTATTTTCACTTCAATTCAATCATGGTGAAACTTCTAATCAATGATCTAAAGATCACTGCATCCTGACACCATAATCATGGAGCATTCACAATTAGAGAAGTTGTCAGCTCAACTTTTAGTCTTAGGCCTTCAGCCAGAATCTTTCATGCCCCATTACCTTGGAAATATTGCCTAAATACTTTTTTCTCCTTTTTATTTTATTTAATGTTTCTCTAAGCAGTATATTTTCAGGGACTATCTTTTAAATACAGTTGCTTAGGAAAGCAAAAAAATCTACCAAAACATCATCTGAACATCCTTAATCTCCCTCTCCACACAGCATGCTGTCACTTCTAGTCTGCACTGGCAAGCTTATTCTTTGAAGAAATTAGACCACAGACTCCAGTCTCTGCTATAGAAGATATCAGCCATAGCTGATAGGCTTTCACTCTAAAAACAAGAATTAAGTAACAGTTCACAGGTTGAATGGGGAGACCATCTTACCCTAGTTGCTATCAGGATACTAACATCCAGGCAATAACCCCTAAAGGGAGACTAGAGGTTCCTTCCTAGAGAAACTGACCCAAGAAGAAAAATCTTTAGAGGCTGACTTTTTGTCTCCAAGAAAATGGCTGCCAAGAGTATTTGGATGGTGAAAGACTGAATGAATGAGCACAGTGAGGCCAACCAGTGGACAAGGTAACCTAACATTGAGGATGCCCTTAATACTTCACTCTTAAATACAAAGAGAGCTGAGGGTCACCAAATATGTGATGGAGGCTCAAATATGAAAGACAGAGACCAAAAGAAACTAAAAAAGAAAATGAACTCAAGGGAAATAGTTGCACAGAGAGAAGAGCAAAGAGCAATCTCAAAACAGAAAAAGCAAAAACAAAAACAAACTACAATTAATGTCATTAAAGAGATGAGAGAAGACACTATGCACATGAGATAAGAAGGGAAGGTTTGAAGTGGAATAATAAAAAAAAATAAGATTTTGGTACTTACACAATTTTTTAATATTAATAGATGTTTGGAAGATGCTTTCGGTGATAGTATCCAGAAAAAATGATTACACAGATAGAGAAATGGAAAATCGGAAAGAAAAACTAGGAATATCAGAGGACATATTCAGGTGATCAAATATTCTAAAAAAATTTCCAAGAAAAGAGAATTTGAGAGAGAGAAAAATTATCAAATAAAAAATTACTACTAATAAAAAGCAATACAAATTTGCACCAATACAAATTATTGTGTAATTTTAGGTCTCTGACTATACAGAGGATCCTAATGGTTCGCAGAGAGAAAAAAATATCTCATACATAAAAGTATAGGAACTGGAACACACCAGATATCTTAAGACCAACAGTGGTAGTTTAAAAATGTCTTTACAATTCTGAATAAAAATGTTTTCCAATCTTGAATTCAATATTATACAGTCTCCTTATGCATTAATCACACATGAATTTTTAAAAGATCTTTCAGAACTGCAAATTCTCCAAAAGTTTGTCTCTGTTGCATTCTTTTGACAAAGCTACCCTCCAGTAAAACAAGAAGGTAAACTGAGAAAGAAAGACAATATAGGATCAAGAAAACATAAGTCTCAATCCCAAAAGAGAAGTGAAAGGGATTCCCAGGGTGACTGCAAAAGAACAACATTGGGAAAGTCTTGGTAAGAACAAGTCTAGATTGAAACATTAAAGACTTAAAGGAGAGAGCCCCTCAATAACAAAAATGGAAATAACAGTAAATAACATATTTGGCCATATTTAAAGGAACTTTAACAGTTTTTCTACATTGCTCATTAGTTCATTCTGTGGGAATGAACTCATAATAGCTAATTAAAATGCAAACAAACTATAAAAATAAAGCAACTACAAATTGATACTTTCTATGCTGCTCAGGGTGGTGAAGTATTTTCGTGTTATATACTAAAAATAGCAGTCACAGTTTTTCAGAGTCTTCTAGAACTCAAACATACTTTGGCTCTCATCGTTGAACTCTTAAAACTAAGAATTATTATTTCACAAGGAGAAAATCAAAACTCTGAGAAGCTAAAAGATGTGCCCTAAATCAAACAGTTAGCAAGAAGTGAAGTGGGTTCAAATTTGTATTCTAATATCCATGCCTTTTCTAATAAAGCTTGCTTAACTGGCATGTTGATACATACATACTCATATGCACACATGAAATACAGTGTTACAAACCATGCTGATATACAATATTGCATTTGTTCTTTACTTCTGCTGTGTATTTCTTTCTTTTTCTTGGGGATGGTTTTGATCATGGCCTCCTGTTCAATGTTATGAACTTTCATCCAAAATTTTTCAGGCACTCTGTCTATCAGATCTAATCCCTTGAATCTATTTGCCACTTCCACCGTATAATCGTTAAGGGATTTGATTTAGGTCATATCTGAATAGTCTTTCCCTACTTTCTTCAATTTAAGTCTCAATTTTGCAATAAGAAGTTCATGATCTGAGACACAGTCAGCTCCCAGTCCTGTTTTTGCTGACTGTATAGAGCTTCACCATCTTCGGCTGCAAAGAATATAATCAATCTGATTTCAGTACTGACCATCTGGTGATGTCCACGTGTAGAGTTGTCTCTTGTGTTGTTGGAAGAGGGTATTTGCTACAACCAGTGCATTCTCTTGGCAACACTCTGTTAGCCTT
This sequence comes from Okapia johnstoni, assembly GCA_024291935.2. Lineage (NCBI taxonomy): Eukaryota > Metazoa > Chordata > Mammalia > Artiodactyla > Giraffidae > Okapia > Okapia johnstoni. Next base: position 55,878,844 of record CM044312.1, read on the forward strand.
TGCCCTGCTTCATTTTGTACTCCAAGGCCAAACTTTCCTGTTACTCCAGGTGTCTCTTGACTTCCTACTTTTGCATTTCAATCCCCTATGGTGAAAAAGATGTCTTTTTTTTTTTTTGGTGTTAGTTCTAGAAGGTCCTGTAGGTCATCAAAGAACCAGAAAGTCTTCCTAAGTGATCAACACAAAGAACACAAAGAACTAGACAGAAACAACAGAATAGGAAAGACAAGAGATCTCTTCAAGAAAATTAGAGATACCAAGGGAATGTTTAATGAAAAGATGGGCACAATAAAGGACGGAAATGGTATGGACCTAACAGAAGCAGAAGATATTAAGAACAGGTGGCAAGAATACACAGAAGAACTACACAAAAAAGATTTTAATGACTCAGATAACTGTGATGGTGTGATTACTCACCTAGAGTCAGGCATCATGGAGTGCAAAGTCAAGTGGACTTTAGGAAGCATCACTACAAACAAGGCTAGTGGAGGTGATGGAATTCCAGCTGAGGTATTTCAAAACCTAAAACATGATGCTGTGAAAGTGCTGCACTCAATATGCCAGCAAATTTGGAAAACTCAGCAGTGGCCACAGGACTGGAAAAGCTCAGTTTTCATTCCAGTCCCAAAGAAGGGCAATGCCAAAGAATGTTCAAACTACTGCACAATTGCACTCATTTCAAACACTAGAAAAGTAATGCTGAAAATTCTCCAAACTAGGCTTCAACAGTACATGAACAAAGAACTTCCAGAATTCAAGCTGGATTTAGAAAAGGCAGAGGAACAAGAGATCAAATTGCCAACATCCATTGGATCAAAGAAAACACAAGAGAATTCCAGAAAAACATCTACATCTGTTTCATTGACTATGCTAAAGCCTTTGACCGTGTCAATCACAACAAATGGTGGAGAATTCTTAAAGGGATGGGAATACCAGACCACCTTGCCTGCCTCCTGAGAAATTTGTATGCAGATCAGGAAGCACCACTTAAAACTGGACATGGAACAATAGACTGGTTCCAAATAGGAAAAGGAATATGTCAAGGCTATATATTGTAACCCTGCTTATATAACTTATAGGCAGAGTACAACATGTGAAATGCCAGGTTGGATAAGCATAAGCTGGAATCAAGACTGCTGGGAGAAAAATCAATAATCTCAGATACACAGATGACACCACCCTTATGGCAGAAAGCAAAGAGCAACTAAAGAGACTCTTGATGAAAGTGAAAGAGGAGGGTGAAAAGGTTGGCTTAAAGCTCAGCATTCAGAAAACTAAGATCATAGCATACGGACCCATCACTTCATGGCAAACAGATGGGGGAACAATGGAAACAGTGAGAGACTTTATTTTGGGGGGCTCCAAAATTACTGCAGATGGTGACTGCAGCCATGAAATTAAAAGACGCTTGCTCCTTGGAAGAAAAGTATGAGCAACCTAGACAGCATATTAAAAAGCAGAGACATTACTTTGCCAACAAAGGTCCGTCTAGTCAAAACTATGGTTTTTCCAGTAGTCATGTATGAATGTGAGAGTTGGACCATAAAAAAAAGCTGAGCACCTAAGAATTGATGCTTTTGAACTGTGGTGTTGGAGAAGACTCTTGAGTGTCCCTGGGAGAGCAAGGAGATCCAACCAGTCCATCCTTAGGGAATCAGTCCTGAATATTCATTGGAAGAACTGATGCTAAGGCTGAAGCTCTAATACTTTGGTCACCTGATGTGAAGAACTGACTCACTGAAATAGACCGATGCTAGGAAAGATTGAAGGCAGGAGAAGGGAACAAAAGAAGAATAGATGATTGCATGACATAACCGACTTGATGGACATGAGTTTGAGCAAACACTGGGAATATTGGTGATGGACTGCAAAGCCTGGTGTGCTCCAGTCCAAGGGATGGCAAACAGTCAGACATGACTGAGCAACTGAACTGACTGTGCTATGTATGTATGTATATGTGTTTGTAGGTAGGTAGGTAGGTCATAGATACACATATGTAATTTTCTCAGCAAGAATATAGGCATTTGGTAGAGAGGAATTATATATTCCATACTCAAATTTACTATTTTTGTGCATCATCTACAACTTAGCAGAGAACCTTACACACAACTAGCTTTCAGACATTGTTCATTTGGCAGACACTTTTCTGAGCTCTAAAGAAAATCTTTTGAACATAAAAAATATATATAGCATGAATAAGTGAAATAGTCGTATTCTTACGTCTACTTCCTTAGGACTTTACTTTCAAAGTATTTTTACTTTTAAAATGAAATACTACATGTGGTAGGGAATCATTATTACATTTGTCTGTGCTAGGAAGAATAAACCTGTACAATGGACTTTCAATACCACTTGACTTCAAAATCATTAGATGAAACACTGTAGTAAGATTTAATTATAAGTGTCAGATTTCAGAAATTTGTATAATTATGGAATGTCCAGCAAAGTAAGGGAAAAGAGTATCCACAAAAATGTTTCGTTTTATAGAAGCTGAGAGTGTTTCTAGAAAGAAGAGTTATGCAGCCACTGAATACTACTGAAACGATTCCAACAGATTCCTCAAGATGAATGCCGGTGGTAACTTGAAGAGGTGTCTACAGAGAGAGGTAGATAAGGTGAAAGCCATGCTGCAGGGCTTATTTTACAACTCCCCACTAAAATGTAATGTTTTTTTTTTTCCCTTCCTAGTGCTGTCTCTAGTATGGTAGATAGAAAAGGAACTCCACAACAATTTATTAAATTTTAAGCACAACTATATTCCAGGTCCTGTGCTAAGTTGCTAAGTGCTGGGATTTACAGTGAACAACACATATTTTTTCCCCAGGTGGTAATGAGCTCTACAGAGAAGAAAGTAAGAAAAGCAGACAGGGAGTGTATTAATAGGAGGCAAAAGGAGTAGATCACAATTGTCAATGAGCAGATCAGGGGAGGCCGCTTTAAGGTAGTTATGTTTTCATAGAAACATGAAATGGCTGAGGACAGAAGCCCTGACAAAATCTGTGAGAAGTGCATGGTAGGCAGAGGGAAAAGTTAACCCCTGACCTCCTGATGTAAGACTGTGTCTAGAATATTTGAGAAACAAGAAACAAATAATTGATTATCATAATTGTTATTAAAATTTGCCCAAACACCCTAGGAGGTGAGTCCTAGTTCCATTTTGTGAATAATGAAATGCAGATTCAGAAAAGTCACCCAGTATGTTACAGTCAGGTTTCCTTCCACAAAGTGATGCTTGCTGTGGGCCATGGTTTCTCAACAGTGGCATGTATATTTTGGGCTGGATAATTCTTTGTTGTCAGGAGGGATCCTGTGCATCATAGGCTTCTACCTACTATATGCTGTTAGCACCCCTCTCCCCTCAAATCCCATATGAAAATAAAAAATTTCTCCAGACATTTTCAAATGACCCCTGGGGGTAGGGAGGATGAAATTACCCCTGGTTGAGAACCACTGCCACTGGTAGTACAGATAACAGGCAAGACATCATTCTAAATGACTGACAGTTAATTTAGGCCCTGTTTTGAAGAAATGACCAAATTAGTTGCATTGCAATGATGATATTTAATCCTATTAATGGTCATTTTATGCCTAATTGATTGACTCTGTTATAGGCTTTTAAATCAGCTTCAGAAATAGCCCCAAATACTAAAGTGACTAGAGTGAGGTTATGCTTTGCATTACTCAACAATGTCTTACGTGCATGTAAAATTAAAGCACACCATGGAAATTTTGAGCAATTTTACTTAATTTTAGCATGAGAATATTTATGTGCACATTATTAAACTAATTCATTTTATTAAAGAGCATAAAATATATTTTATATTCCAAGTTTTAGGACAAAGCTAACATTAGATTTTACTAATTTTCCAAATAAATCAATCTCAGTGTCATTAACTCTCAACGAGTACACCTTCACTTCACGATATCTTGAACTCTCCAACTACAATTTATATACCCCACAACTATCAGAGTAGTATACTTGAAAATACTGTCTGTGCCAATTTATTGAGGATGTGGCTTGGGAATATATTCATTTAAGTTTGCCTTATATTCCTTAGTAAAGAAATACATCATTGTAAATTAAGGAGGCTCAACTTTCATCATTTAAGTAAACATATATAACTTTTCCCTGCCTCATAAAGATAGATATCCATTTCACCATTGGGCCCATCCTTGTCTTAATGATAAATGAATGCTATCATGGAACTATTTAAGCATGGCACTGAGTAAAGTAACCCTGAGTGCATTCAAACGTGAATTGAGTGAAGGCAGTTCAGAAGCTTTTCAATTGGCCTTAACCTTACAGAATGTGTTTCTCCCCTGGCCTCCTGAACAGAGCCTGCTGTTGCTGGGCCTGTGGGAGAAACTTAAATAGAGCTTTGTTTTACCACCTGACACTGAAAGCTTTTCTACCAGATTGAAGACACGCAAGTGTGTTAGAGAAGGGATTATGCATGGGAGCTGTTGTTGACAACATGATTTGGGCTAATTAAAAATTATAATACACAAAAACTCATGGAGACCTTAGCAAAGAAAGTGAAGATAAATCCTAATGCTCTTTGATCAAGCACAAAATCATAAGATCTTCTAAAAAAATTTGAACCTCTGATAATATTTATATTAGAACGTTTACTACAAATCCATCATATTCCTAAAAATAGAAAAAGATCATGAAGTATATAATTTTTTTAGTTTAAATTTGTTTTAAAAAGCTAAACACAATTGAGATGTTTCTTGCAACTAGACCGATTTACGCTGCAAATGTTATGAAGTCACAATCACACAGAGCAATTATATTTCTTATGTAGCTCAAAATTTGGGCTACCATCCTAATGATATGTATGGTGGTTTAGTTGCTCAGTCATATACAACTTGCGAGTCCATGAACTGTAGCCTGCCAGGCTCCTCTGTCCATAGGATTCTAGGTAAGAATACTGGAGTGGGTTGCCATTTCCTTCTCCAGGGGATCTTTCCAATACAGGAATCAAACCTGGATCTCCTGCATAGCAGATAGATTCTTTACTGACTGAGCTACAAGGAAATTATATGCATGCAGGTAATGTTTCCTTTTTCCCCTTAACTGATTTGCTGTTGTTTAGTCACTAAGCTGTGTCCGACTCTTTTGTGACCTCATGGACTGGAGCTCACCAGGCTCCTTTGTCCAAGGAATTTCCCAGGCAAGAATACTGGAGTGGGTTTCCATTTCCTTCTTCAGGGGATGTTCCCGATCCAGGGATTGAACTCATGTCTCCAGCACTGGCAGGTGGATTCTTTACCAAGGAAGCCACCAGGAAAGCCCCCTTAAAGAATATTATCATCTAACTTGAAGTCATCTAGTAATACTACCCTATGGCTATTTCCAAACTACATAAAACCCTAATATTTGAGTTCACACAACATAGTCTCATCATCATTTTTACCAAGCAAAAATTTCCATGTTAACTACTATTTGCTCATTTCCTTCCTCTCTCTCTCCTCTCTCATTTCATTTTATTTATTCATTCTGCCATCTCCTAAGAAAGAATGGTGCTGAATATAAGGAACTCTGTATCTACAGGGACTTGGCTTACTGAAGATTATTTTCTTACTGTGCCAAAAGCTGATATTTTAAGTAAAACTATGTCTCTCTTCTCATTATAAATCTACAGATTAATAAATACAGGAGGAGTTCTATGCACGTTGTGAAAAGAAAGTAGAATTTTGAGCAAGGGGGAGCATTTTTAGTTGTCATGGTTTTATCAGATACTATGCATTCCAAAGACTCTCATAAGCTCAGGAACTCAAGAATGACATAGTGAGTTCAGATAAGATCCACAATTGAATGACTAATTTTTTAAGCAAGTGCAACTTATATTACTATTGTAATAAACATAGTTATTACCAGCAAAGTGAGGCAATTTTGCAGCCACTTTGTTAAAACCTCTTCCCATTTTCCTAACTTTTCAAATTCATGTAAACAAATGAAAGATATTTCAATAACAGATTGCACGCATCCTTTTTTTTTTTTTAATACTCACAGTGCTTTGTTCATTCTACAAGAAAGGGTTTAAATCTAGAGTGCTGCTGGCAAGAATAAGACTCACTCTTGATAACAGTGCTTAGAAGAATTAGTTTCTTTCAAGATGCTTAATTGCAAATTATTCTTCAATGCTAAAAGTATATGCTAAATCAAAGCCCGCATAGCTCTGCTTTTATAGTTCCTTCTCACCAGCACTGCAGAATTAATTTAAGCATATTTTACCGACACTTTACTTTAGAGTTTACTTTCCTGAGTATTAAGTGAAACGTGAAGGAAAGTTTGTGTGTGTGTGTGTGTGTGTGCATGTGTGTGCATGTGTGTGTGTGTGTGTGTGTGTGTGTGTGTGTGGTATATGAGAGAAATTGTTTCCAAAATTCTTTGAAACATATCAAGATCTGATTAAAAAACACTTAGATGAGATAGTACTAGCATTTCAAAAAAAAAAAACTAATTCACTGGATGCTTTATGGCATAAGTGCTATTTCTAAGAGGAGAGGAAAGAGCAGCCCTCAAATGTTGGCATCATGGTCAAAACAGCAAATGCACCTAAAGGAAAGATTGCCTTCAAAAAGCTGGGCAAAAGAATGAGATAAAGTAATGAGGTGTGACTGGCATTTCATACTGAGATTCATCATGTTGTCACTTCAACAATCACTCTCTTGGGGGACAATGCCAATTGTGCAACAGTTAGTTGATTCACCTCTATATTTATCTTACAGTAAAAAAGTGGGTAAATAAGTTTCTGCCCAACTCCACCTTTACTTGATTTATTACCCTTACTAATCATATTAGACACTGGTAAGACATAACTAAATGAGGCATTGGTGTGGAAGTTGAGTGGCCAGCAATGATGTGCTTGACCCAACTGAATACTGCATTTTTAATTTATCCATAGTTGCAATAAAAGCAACACATTCCTCAGTTTAAACTTTTCACTTGTTTCTTCTGCAACATAGGCACAGTTATTCATGAAAAAGAAAATAAAAACTACTTACAATAGTTTCAAGATGATTCAAATATTAACTAGGAGTCTGATCAAGAGTTCCTTAATTAAGGTTGCTGTTGCCTTAAAATAAGCCTGTCTACAATACTTAGATACAGTTAATATACTTTAATGAGTGAGCATGATGTAGTTTAAAGAATACTGTCAAAGGAAAATCACACACAATATCCAAAGGAACAGAACCATCTTTCTCCTTATTGCATATTAACCTTGGATACAAATTCAATTGAACTTAAAAGCATAATTTGCTTTTTCCCTAATATTAAGTACTCAGAAATGTTTTGTCTTTATTCTGATTGCAAATTAGATTAGTATGTTCACAGCTGATTTCCTCTCAGACAGTATAAGGCTTTTCTCTTCATTCAAACAAAGGTGGAAAATCATTCTAATTATAGCTGTGACACTTCTGTAATGCAGAGAGATGTAGATGATACTTTAGTTAATACCTGAAAAATTAATTATCTATTCCATTAAAGAGGTTTCCCAATAATTTAGAAATGTAGAAAGAAACTGTTTTTCTGTGAGCCTCACCTTTCCATTTCTGGCTCTATTTTGTGGCATCCACGACATGAATGGCAAGGCCAATTTAAAAAGAGAATACTCAAATACATACTGAGCTTTTACCATATACCATGTACTCTACCAGGCATTCTGAAAATAAAAAGAAATATGAAATAATTATATGAGGTATCCAAAGCAAAATATAATAAAATATTTTTGATAAAGAGATTCTCATGAATTATCTTATATTAATATATTTTACTTTATGCATTTTACTCTATTCTCTTTATTTGGTAAATGTATTTAAAAACACAAGTCAGTATGAAAATGCATCTCCTACTGCTATAACATAGTTACAGTAATTCATGAGAAAACAATGGAAACAACCCCATTATACTTTTTTCCCTGACTTTTATTGTATACAAATTATTCCAAAACTTAATGGCTTAAAACAATCCACCATACTCATAGGTCCTGTCGGTCAGGAACTCAAATAGGGCATAGAGGAAATATGTATATATATATTTTTGCTGTATGGTACATGAGATCTCAGTCAAGAAGACTCTAAAACTGTGAGTAATTTGATGAGTGTGCCTGGAACCATTTGCAGCTCATTCACTTCCATATCTGGCATTAGCTTTGGCTAACAGGAACACTAGGATTGCTGTTCAGAAGACATACACGTAGTATTTTTGTGTAGCTTGGTCTCTTCACAACATGGCAGTCTAAGAATAGTAAGTCTTCTGAAATTAGCAACCTAGGTCTTCAACTGTGAATATTCCAGGGATCATTATAGAAGATAGAATTGTGACTGTACAAATAGAAAAATGAATAACAGCACCTTCAGCAATTTAAAAATATCAAACTGCCTGCCCCCTAAATAAATTTAATTCCATTTATACCTGTAATTTACTCACTGCATCAGTTTGTACAATTTAAATCTTGATTTCCCCTCTACATGAAAATGGCCTTTGGTATTCCTTGGTTCTCAAGTAAAATACATTTATCATGATGCATTAATAGGCTAGAATTCTAATTATAATCAATCACAAGTTAGGGTCATGGACCTCAGCCAAACCTTCAGTTTACAATCAGGATGGATGAGCAGAGGATTAGACCCTGGGTTCTGAGGTGATGGCTCAGAAGGTAAAGACTATGTCGGCAATATGGGAGATCTAGCTTTGATCCCTGGGTTAGGAAGATGCCCTGGAGAAGGAAATGACTACTCACTCCAGTATTCTTGCCTGGAGAATTCCATGGACAGAGGAGCCTGGAGGGTTCCATGGGTCTCAAAGAGGCAGACATGACTAAGTGACTAACACTTTTACTGTTTCTTCTTTTCTGAGGAGATACCACCAAATTACTAATATCTTGCCTAAAGCAAAGGTATTAATATCTTCCCTTTCCTTTTCACCTCTGTATATCCATACTCTGATTGCTGTAACAAATCAGAACTATGTTTTCTGGGAACATAGACTAACTTTTAAATGACATTTTCTACCTAAACACTTGCTCATACGTTTACTCATTTACTCATTCATATATTATTTTTTTTGAACACCCTCCTCATTACTTATCACACATAGAATAAAATCTAACCTCTGTTATTACAGCCTAAAACAAGTCATTTGTTTGGATTTTTTGTTTGTTTTGCTTGTTGATATTTGCAAGTCACTTTGTCATTTGTCTCCTTTAATTGACTACAATCTCCACAAGAACTGAGACATTTCAGTTAATCACCATCCTATGTGTGTGTGCTCAGTAGTGTCCGCCATTTTGCAACTCCATGGACTGAAGCCTTCCAGGTTCCTCTGTCCATGGGATTTTACAGGCAAGAATACTGGAGCATGTTGCCATTCCTTTCTCCAGGGGATCTTCCCTGACACAGGGATTGAATCTGTGTCTCTTGCGTTGCCTACACTGGCAGGTAGATTTTTTTATCACTAGCACCATCTGGGAAGCCCAGTCACTATCCTATATCCAGTCCTAAATCAGTACTTATTTCATGCATGTATGCATGCATGCTAAGTCACTTTAGTCGTGTCTGAGTCTTGTGACCCTATGGACCATGGTCTGCCAAGCTCCTCTGTCCATGGGATTCTCCAGGCAAGAATACTGAAGTGGGCCGCCACGTTCTCCTCCAGGGAATCTTCCTGATCCAGGGATTGAACCTGCCCTCTTATGTCTCCAGCATTGGCAGGCAGGTTCTTTACCACTATCACCACCTGGGAAGACCACTTATTTCACAGAAATAATTAAATATGTATAGTTTACATTGGATTGATGTTTAGGCCAATTCAACAAAGGACTAAGACTCTACCATCTTTAGGGACTGGTCCTCTTTCAGAAACAACATTTATTTTATTCATCCATTTAGCAGAAAAATGGGAAAAGGCATTTTTAGAAGGCAAATAAATCTCCTCAATAACTTAAAAGACACTGGGTCAGATTTTTAAAAGGAAATAAGTACAAGGATATATGTGCTCAGGCAAATTAAAAACATGATTAAGCGTTATGGCTATAAGATCAACATTGTACTTATGTTCCCAAGTTTTAAACAGTAACTATTTAAAGAGATTTTTATTTGCAACATATGATAATAGACTGAGTTTTGCTAACAGCATTTGCACTAAATTCATCTAGGCAACCAATGGTAACCCGAGAAAGAATAATATCTGGCATAAAGCAGGGGATAAACTGAGAGCTATCATAAAGAAAGAAGTAGCTAATTCTGGTGCATGAGATTGAGATATCAAAAAAAAAAAAACAGGACAAGAAAGGAAAATGGAAAAATTAATCGTACTTTCATAATCAGAGAGGCTGTATCTTAGAATGGTTACATTGGCAGAATGGGAAAACCAGTTTAAAAAAAAAAAGAAAACAAAAAAAGGAGCCAATAACATGCTTAAGTTTGGTGTGAAAGTACTGACTTTTGGGAGAGTACTCAAGGGGAAATATTCTATTAGTAACTGAAAATGTTTGACTAGTGTTGGGCTAACGGTATATGTAGCTGATCTGGTAAGATTTCTAAAGATGCCTTCTACTCAAAGATTCCTATTCCCTGGGCATTCAATAAAATAGTAATCTAGGTATGGTGGTAAAGAAAATTTTGCAGATGGAATTAAAATCTCTCATCAATTAAACTTCAGAAAAATATCCTGGATTACTCAGGTGGATCATGTTTTATGACATGAGTCAGAAGAGGCAGTCACAGAGAGATGTACTGAAGAGAGCGATAGAGGAGAGATGAGGGTAAGGTAAAGTCAGAGAGATTTGAACCATGAGAATGACTCAACCCATTGTCTCTGACTTTGCATACAGAGGATGGAAGCTATGTTCCAAGGAATGGAAGAAGTCTCTAAAAGCTGAAAATGATCCCTGGCTAACAGCTAGCAAGTAAGTGGGACTCTCAGTATGACAACTGCTTGGAAATGAATTCCAACAACACACTCTAGTCTGTTTGAAAGCATGTTCAACCCAGAGATTCAAGGAAAGAATGCAACACTGCTGACACATTGATTTGATGGAGTCAAGAGCAAACAGCCAGCTTGGCTCCTTTATGCCTAGACTTCTGCCCTATAGAACTCTTACAGAATGGGGTGTGTTGTTTTAAGCTCCTAAACCTGTAATAATTTATTACAACAGCAATAGAGTATCTAACATAGCAGTGACTCAATAAATACCTCTTAAGTGACATTGTAACTGAAGCACACAGAAAAGAGACAAGAGTTTCTGGATTAAAGTTAAGCTTTGGGAGTCCTGCTTAAAATGAGGAGATGACGAGCACGAGTAGGGCCAGTGAAGCCACACCAAACCATGTGGACTGAATACACGGATGGTCAGTGATCGAAAGGACACCTGACAATTATAGGAACTATCCAGAGTCATGTAATGAAGGCAGCTAAAAACAGGAGTGGATGATCAGCAACTTAATGTTACAGAAAAGTCAAGCAGGGAAAAGATGAAGAAAAGATCACTATTTGAGGAAATCATTGGAGCTAGAAATCAAATTGGAGGAATGCAGAGCAGCAAAGAAACAGTTTGCAAACAGTATAGATTGCTTGCTTTAGGAGTTTAGATATGGATGCATAAAACAGTGAGTTTGCAGGAGCAAAGACAAGGAATTACTGAAATAAAAGTGACTTCAGTAAAAAAGATGACACATTTACCAAAGAACTGTCAATATTATCACATGTCTACACTGTGTTTTCATTATGTAAAAGCAAAACCTTCTACTAATTCTTAAAGTGCTCACAAAAGGACAGAGGGAGGCATGGTGGAAAGAAGAAATACTGGGGTAAACTTCAGTCTAAAAACCTGAGAAAATCCTTAACATTCTCAAGTTTCAACTTCCTCAGCAAACATGCAGGGCTAATAATACATGCTCACAAACTTGACATGACAATTACATGAGGAAAAAAGTACAAACCATCTAGCAGAGATTCAACAATCTGAACCCAGAACTAAAAGTTCCAAATTGTATACCCCTCTTATGGTAAGTGAGGCCTTAACTCCTATCCCAGAGGAGGTTTGAGAATTGAGAATATTAAATAGACTTACAGCCAGACAGAAAGTCAATTTTTGGCCTGAATACTTTCTCTACTCTTCTAATGGATCCTAATAAATAAACTATATCACCAGACTTTTTGAGTTTCCAGCTGGCAGATTGCAGACCATGGAACTTCTTAGCCTCCATAAGTGCATAAGCCAATACCTTACAACAAATCTCTTTACAATGCCTTATAATAAACAAACCAATATCTTATATATACAATTCTTATATTCTCTCTCATGTGAAAAATACAGATATTTATATTAGATATATCCTATTAGTTTTGTTTCACTAGAGGACTTTAATGCATTTAATGTCACAGAAATTTTAAGGAAAAAAAAAGCATGCTAGGTTGTAAAATGGATCATATAAATAAAAAGAGAATTATTTTCTTCTAATACTTGTTATTGTTGTTTAGTCGCTAAGTCATGTCCAACTTTTTGTGACCCCATGGACTGCAGTCCACCAACCTCCTCTGTCCATGGGATTTCCCATGCAAGAATGCTGGACTGGGTTGCCATTTCCTTCTCCAGGGGATCTTTTCAACCCAGTGATCGAGCTCACATCTCCTGCATTGCAGGTGGATTCTTTACTGCTGAGCCAGTATTAGGAAGCCCCCTAATACTTGTTTGGTTGAAAAAAATTCTATGTGTTCTTTCTACTTTCTCTAAATCCAATCCTGCATAAAACAAAACTAAAGGGAACTGATATCCTGAATGTAACATAAAAACTATTTTAAAAACACCTAAGAGAACAAAAGGCAGATGTGCTATGCTCGTGTGGAGAAATTTGGTAGTATAAATGATAACTGTCATATCAATGAAAATATATTGCAAAATGAAAAATTTAAACGCCTATTTACTAGGAAAAAAGAAACAGTAATTCAAGAAAATATAGAATAACAACCACACAAGCACCCAACATTACAGCCTTGTACTATTTAAACACATTAACAGAAACAGAAAAATAGAAAAATGTATTATTTTAATTGGGTATTTTACATGCTTCTGAAAACCTGCTGGTCAGACAAGAAACACAGCAAAGTGATACAAATAAGCAAAGAAACAAGGAATACATGAAGAAGTAGAAGCAAATGTCATGAGAAATAAATAATATATATTCATATATATCTTTTATGGAGATTATATATGATGCATATATAATATCTCTATATATGCAACATATATTATATATGTCATATACATGCAACATATAGAGTGCACATACATATAGATATCATATATATTGCAGAGAAGAAAGGTCACATTTGAGATTATATGAAATATTCACATAAGTCAGCTAGAGTGCACATACATATAGATATCATATATATTGCAGATAAGAAAGGTCACATTTGAGATTATATGAAATATTCACATAAGTCAGCTATGTATAAAGGTCATCAAAGGAGCCATAATAATTAGAATGAATCACTATTGTATAGTGTCCTAGAATTTAAACAAACAATAAAAATATAACAAAAAAGCTTAAAACATTCTGGATGCTACAGGTCGTAATACAAACAAATCTATATTATATATAAAATAATATACAAAATAAATGTATTCTAAATTAAAGTGACAATAAAGTAATTAGCAACCAAATGTGTGAGTCAAAGTAGTGCATAAAAGCTTCATACTCTTACATATATTTATCAAAGGACAAAGGAGAATGAAAACAAATGAACTTAGTGTGTAACTGAAACACCCAAAACAAGCTCAAGAAAAGGAGACACAGAAGAATATAGGGGGTAGGGGGACGAGGAGGAGGCAGAGGCGGTGAAAGAGCGAAAGAAAAGAGGAAGATGCGCAACGGCTGGACAGATAACATAAAACTTTAAACTAAAAGCTTATTTATTTCAGTTTCTTTTCCCCAGTACATCATGTCCAGATTTCATTAAAAAAAAATACTAGGCATACTAAAAGAAAAAAACACAGTTTGAGGAAATAGAAATGGCAATTATATTGCAATTATCAGGCCAGAAAAGGAGGATTGTTAGAGAAGAAACAAGTAAAGTAACATAAAATATTTGACTTTTCTTATTTTTAATTGATCTAACAATAACAATTTATTCATACTGATAATAGCCACAGCATATTCAGTGTTTACAGCTAATGGATAACTGAAATGAATGAGAGAAATGTCAAATGGCATTATTTAAAAGTGGACTTGAAATAGCTGTAAATGTATATTACAAGCCCGATGGCAATGACTAAAACAAATTTTAAAAGAAGATAATTGATAAGACTAAGGAAACAAAATAGAATCATAAAAATGCTTATTAAATGCAGAGAAGACAGAAAAATAATAGGAAAAAAGAAACAAAAAAACAGTAACAAATATGACAGATAGTAATTCAACTATATCAATCATACTTTAAACATCAATGGTCTAAATACACTAAAAAAAAGGAAGGCTATCCACAAGTAACCCAGTAAAAATACAACACACAAATAGAAGCAGAGCTAAGAAATGGAAAAAGCTACATCATGCTAACAGTAAACAAACAAAAACTGAAGTAGCTATACTAATCTCAGACAAAGCAGACTTTTGACCAAGGAAAATTACCAGGAATAAAGAGGAGCATCCTGATCACTGATGTTGAAGGATCACACTAAAAGCTAGAGAGACAGATAGACAGAAATTATGTACAATGAAATAACAATCAAACTGAAAACATAACTATATCAGCAAAAATAGGTCCAAAGACAATTGAACAAGTTTTAAAAGACTGAGGAATAATAATAGCCAGCCTAAATTTCTATAAAAGTGATTACTTAAGATTAAGGATTAATTAATAATATTTTTCAGTGACAGAAGAATGAGTTAACTACTCAGAATTTCTTTCTGCTAAAAACCTAAAGAATATGTTTCAGGAAAAATAACTTGAACTGGTCAAGTTAAGTAAGGATTGTTGTTGTTTCATAGCTAAGTCATGTCCGACTCTTTTTTGCAACACCATGGACTATAACCAGCCAGGCTCCTCTGTCCATGGAATTTTCCAGCCAGGAACACAGGAGTGGGTTGCCATTTCCTTCTCCAGGGGATCTTCCTGACCCAGGGATGGAACCCACATCTCCTGCATTGCAGGCAGATTCTTTATGAATTGAACTACAAGGGAATGAGCATGGTAGATTACATCATTGTTCAAAATATTTGCTTCCCCTTCTCACTGATAATTAAGACTGACTATATGATTTACTGAGTAACACAAAGATTGAATTGTGAAATCACACTCAAGTGAGTCAGACATTGTATCCAATATCAAGACCTACTAATAATTTCAAGGATACAAATAATCAAGCTATTCAGATAAAGCAGAGAGAGTCCTGAGACATGCTGAGCAGCTCCCTTGGTCCTTCCTCCGCACATTGAACATGCATTTTTAACCAAGAATAGACAGTATAAGTGAAGCATATGTATTATTATCATGAACATTTTGTTTATGAAATATCTCCAATTAACCACCAGACTGAGCAACTAAGCACAGCAAAGCATACCTCATAAATCCATAGATTCTGTTTTCATTTACTATAAGTACTCTTTAACCAATGGTGCCCCATTAAGAATTTTCCCTAGTTAATGACTCCCCCATCCTAGTATATGTAATTAGTTTATTTACCCAGAGATTCAGTTATCATGTTGCCAAGGAGATGTGACCAGAAGCTTCCCCTTGTAAAACAGAGTGATTAAATCACAGACTAGATTTTTTAATACATTCTTCCATATTACAACACTGTTTTGGGGAGAATTATATTTCCCTGTGTCACTGAATTCAGGACTGACCACGTATTTTCCTTTGGTAAATAAAATGTGAGTGAACGTAAAGTGTGCCACTTCTGAGTAAAGTTTTAATACCAGCTTGTAGTTTGCCATTTATCTCTTTTAGACTGCCAAGAGAATATAAATGTCCCAGATAAAGGTCACACTGTTATCCTTGATTCAAGTGAAAAGTGATGTGATAGGCATGTAGAGTGAGCAAGAATTAAACCTGTTGCTTTAAGTCACTGAACAGGTTGCTTTATTATTGCATCTGATTAGAAAGAATGAACAGAGAAAAATTTTATCATGCTGCAACCTAAAGAGAAAGACTGAGAGAAAGTCACTATGGCCATAGAACTCTAAGAATATTATTTTATCTCATCCAATACTATTGTATTCCTGAATAACAACATATTTCATCTTGGTTATAACCAGAGTATCAATAAATTACTGTATTGATACTATCATAATAACAACTGAACAGCCTGGGAGTGCTTTATTGGTCAACTAGTGTTGACAGAAAAACCACTGTTAGGATGGGTCACATGTACTTAAGATCTTGCTTCAGAAAAGATGTAAAAATTTACTCCTTACTGTGCAAGCAAGCAACTCTCACAATTTAAACTATGCATGAAGAGTTCATAGAAATTTCTCAGTACATAATAAAACTGCAAAATTTTCCAATAACATAAAGGAAGGCTCCTGAATTTTCAACCTTTTTCCTTAGTATCGCAGAAATATAAGATGTTAGAATGGACAAATATTGTTTTCATACTGAAGCTCTTTTGCTTTCCATGGGAAATATTCTGATATATCTATTCAAGTTGTAAGAGGATATTTATGAATTTTTAGATGAAATCTTGAATCTACATGACCACTCATACAAAAAGCATAGTCCCTGACATAAGTATAGTATTTTAGATACAGTTTGGTCATTTGTAAAATGTAAATTTACCCTTTAAGGCAAAGTTATATCAATTTTCTAAGAACACAACTAGTTGTAGAAAATAATTATAGAATGAGTTCCTCTTAAGATTAAGTTTGACACAGTTTTAGTGACAGAAAACACTAAAGCAATATTGAGTAAAAATAAACAATTTAATTACTCATGCATAAATGAAGGCAGAAACTATTAAGAGTAAGGACTCCCCAGTTATAAATAAGAGAGATATACACTCTTTTTCTTAAGGGTCTGTCATCTTTCAATCCTGGTTTCCATCTCATAGTCCAAGATAGCTACACTAGACCAAACTCTCACATCTGCCTTCTAGCCAGATGGAAGGAGAAAAAAGAAAGGAGAAGGATATATTTTCCCTCTTTAAGCATATTTTCTAGAAGCTAAACACAATTTTTCAACTTTCTTTCTACATGGATTCCATTGAGTAGAACAGTCAAACAGAAAATCTGGCTGCAAAGAAGGTCTGGAAATGCAGGTAATATGCTGTACAACCATACATACTGATATCATTGTGGAGATCAGTTGCTAATGAAAGATGAAATGACATGTAAATAAGAAAAACTATCTGCTTTAGGAATTCATTTGACTCAGAATTTGGACCCTTTTCTTATCTGTATCAGTCAGTCAGTCAGTTCAGTTGCTCAGTCGGGTCTGAATCTTTGTGACCCCTACAGACTGCAGCATGATAGGCCTCCCTGTCCATCACCAACTCTCTGAGTTTACTCAAACCCATGTCCATTGAGTTGGTGATGCCATCCAATCATCTCATCCTCTGTCGTCCCCTTCTCCTCCCACCTTCAATCTTTCCCAGCATCAGGATCTTTTCAAATGAGTCAGTTCTTTGCATTGGGTGGCCAAAATATTGGAGTTTCAGCTTCAACATCACTCCTTCCAATGAATATTCAGGACTGATTTCCTTTAGGATGGACTGGTTGGATCTCCTTGCAGTCCAAGGGACTCTCAAGAGTCTTCTCCAACACCATAGTTCAAAAGCATCAATTCTTCAGTGCTCAGCTTTCTTTATAGTCCAACTCTCACATCCATACATGACTACTAGAAAAACCAGAGCCTTGACTAGACGGTAGGGAAACCACTAGAGCATTCAAGTACGACCTAAATCAAATCCCTTATGATTATACAGTGGAAGTGGCAAATAGATGCAAGGGTTTAGATCTGATAGAGTGCCTGGAAAACTATGGACAGAGGTTCATGGCACTGTAAAGGAGGCAGCGATCAAGACCATCCCCAAGATAAAGAAATACAAAAAGGCAAAATGATTGTCTGAGGAGTCCTTACAAATAACTGAGAAAAGAAGAGAAGCTAAACGCAAAGGAGAAAAGGAAAGATATACCCATTTGAATGCAGAGTTCCAAAGAATAGGAAGGAGAGATAAGAAAGCCTTCCTCAGTGATCAACACAAAGAAATAGAGGAAAACAATAGAATGGGAAAGACTAGAGATCTATTCAAGAAAAATCACAGATACCAAGGGAACATTTCATGTAAAGATGGGCCCAATAAAAGACAGAAATGGTATGGACCTAACAGAAGCAGAAGATATTAAGAAGAGATGGCAACAAAACACAGAAGAACTACACAAAAAAGATCTTCCAACCCAGATAAAAATAATGGTGTGATCACTGACCTAGAGCCAGACATCCTGGAATGTAAAGTCAAGAGGGCCTTAGGAAGCATCAACATGAACAAAGCTAGTGGAGGTGATGATATTCCAGTTTGAGCTATTTCAAAACCTAAAAGATGATGCCGTGAAAGTGTTGCACTCAGTATGCCAGCAAATTTGGAAAACTCAGCAGTGGCCACAAGACTAGAAAACCTCAGTTCTCATTCCAATCCCAAAGAAGACAATGCCAAAGAATGTTCAAACTACTGCACAATTGCACTCATCTCACACGCTAGCAAAGTAATCTTCAAAATTCTCCAAGCCAGGCTTCAACAGTATGTGAACCATGAGCTTCCAGATGTTCAAGCTGGATTTAGAAAAGGCAGAGGAACCAGAGATCAAATTGCCAACATCCAATGGATCATTGAAAAAAGCAAAAGAGTTCTAGAAAACACCTACTTCTGCTTTACTGACTATGCCAAAGCCTTTGCCTGTGTGGACCACAACAAACTCTAGAAAATTCTGAAAGAGATGGGAATACCAGACCACCTGACCTGCCTCCTGAGAAATCTGTGAACAGGTCAAGAAGCAACAGTTAGAACAGGACTTGGAACAGCAGACCAGTTCCAAATCAGGAAAGGAGTACACCAAGGTTGGATATTGTCATCCTGCTTCTTTAACTTATACGCAGAGTACATCACGCCAAATGCCAGGCTGGATAAAGCACAAGATGGAATCAAGATTGCCGGGAGAAATATCAATAACCTCAGATATACAGATGACACCACCCTTATGGCAGAAAGTGAAGAAGAAATAAAGAGCCTCTTGATGAAAGTTAAAGAAGAGAGTGAAAAAGTTGACATAAAACTCAACATTCAGAAAACAAAGATCATGGCATGTGGTCCCATCACTTCATGGCAAACAGATGGGGAGACAATGGAAACAGTGAGAGACTTTATTTTTTGGGGCTCCAAAATCACTGCAGATGGTGACTGCAGCCATGAAATTAAAAGATGCTTGCTCCTTGGCAGAAAATTATGACCAACCTAGACAGCTTATTAAAAAGCAGAGACATTACTTTGCCAACCAAGGTCCATCTAGCCAAAGCTATGGCATTTCCAGTAGTCATGTACAGATGTGAGAGCTGGACTACAAAGAAAGCTGAGCACCAAAGAATTGATGCTTTTGAACTGTGGTGTTGGAGAAGACCCTTGAGAGTTCCATGGACTGCAAGAAGATCCAACCAGTCCATCCTAAAGGAAATCAGTCCTAAATATTTTCTGGAAGGACTGATCCTGAAACTGAAAACCAATACTGATGCACCTGATGCACCTGTCCACCTGTCCACCTGATGCAAAGAACTGATTCATTGGAAAAGACCCTGATGCTGGGAAAGATTGAAAGCAGGAGAACGGAACAACAGAGGATGTGATGGTTGGATGGCATCACCAACTCAATGGACACGAGTCTGAGGAACCTCCAGGAGATGGTGAAGGACAGGGAAGCCTAGTGTGCAGCAGTCCATGGGGTCACAGGGTCACACACGACTGAGCAACTGAACTGAATAACATTAGAGAAGGCAATTAATTTCTTTGTCTTATTCAACAGCATGCACATATGATTCTCAACACTGTTTAACAACAAACAAAAAAGATATCCTGTATTGACTAGATTATATTTTGTTCTTTATCAAAACACATCAAATTGAATGCCTCACTTATTACTGACTGATCATAAAAACTGCAATCTTTCCAGTGAGGTACATATTTTCAGGTATTTAATTTTTTACCTTGAATATATATTTTATTTACATGAAATTTATCTTTACATTTATTTTAAATAAAGTAACAGTGTTTTAGGTTTATCACCTCATTTTTATGTTACTTTTTATCTAGTAAATTAATTTCATGTTCAATTTTCAGTGGTGACATAAATTCCCTTTTAAAATTATTTCATATAAAAGACTGAGGCAATGTAAATCAGTATATTAGGCATGGGTGGTAGTGGATATGGCAAAAGCGAATGTAAATAAATGGCTGATATTTACACACCATGAAGAGGAACGTAGTCATCATTGTTCAAAACAATCTTTAATACAGAGCATTTATACTAATTAAACTTTTAGTGGTCATTGATAAGTAGTAAGTTTGAGATGCTATTTTTTGAAGCGGACTTTTTCAATGTTCTATGTTAAAGGCAGAAACAGGCATTAATAGACAATGAATTGTGAAGAAATTCATATAGAAAAATGAAGCATCTAATATCAATGGAAGACTATTCGCTTTCACCAAGAGTTGATGTAAAAAACACCACAGCACCATATACATTTTTCTCCATACGTTACTCAGTCCTTGATATAACATAGAGAAGAATGGGTGACAAAGGGCAAAATTCTATCCCTGAATTGCCTCAATTATTTTAACTTGGTAAAATGTATGCTAAAGCAGTATTGAAAACTTAACCTGATTCATGACTCATTAATTATAACAAAACATCCATTTATCATCTAACTTTTAGCAAAATAACTTCTTTGTATCAGTAGAAAATATACTGCTTGAAGAGGTATGTCCTGGTTATTAAGTGTGTATTTTTGATTGTATAAGCCCAGTACTGGCCATCATTCCGCAACTAATTTGCAATGAATATACCTTAGTAATACTTCTGTGTCTATTGGAAAAATCAGTACTAAACAAATATTTCAATATTTTACCTATGACATACTTCACAACAATAAAATATATTTTAAATTCTTCATATTCATAAAATGATTCACAACTTGATATATCAACACAACACACACATTCCCCACCTTAAACTGTATTTCTCCGACTGTTTTTGTTTTTGTTTATCAGTCCACTTTAGTATATTATAGTTTTGGTGACAAATCAATAAAGGGAATAAAACCACACAAAAATTTCAGGAATAACTAAGATACTGCCCTTACTACAGGACAATAATAACTCCTGGTGTCTATAAATGCATCTCCAGTTGTTCATGTATTAAGCTTGGTTATCTTTCACTGTGACAGAGTTTAAGTTAAAATCTTGATTTCACTGACCAAATTACAGCCTATGCTCATGGGGAAGAGTTATCATATGCTCTAATAAACACTTTTTTCTAGTGTTAGGCTTCATAGTATGCTATGCCTTATCACTCACGTTTTAGCTCATCAGATATTGTAATAGAACATATACTCAAATTTAGCAATAATAAACTTCACATATCCATCAAAATCGTACACACTATGAAGCTTTGGTAGGACATCGAAGAGCCACAGAAAACTTTCTGACAACCACTGGTTCCAAAAACAACATAGTTTGCTCCCACTGTGAATGGTCTATAATTGAATATCCGTTCTTCAGACTAAATTAACATGTTAGTACTCTGTAGACATATTTAGTTTCCAATATGAATGTACTTTTTATTGTTCTTATTTTTTTTACTTGAATACTATCTACTTTCATATTTAACAAGTAAAGCTGTTAGTACACCAACTGATATTCTAACATCACTTTGTAGGCTGTGTGGTGTACCCAGTATAATATTCCACATGTTTCTCAGATGCTGTCAGATTCCTGACTAAATTGTTTAGATGCAGCCATTTCAGCATATTCTAGAAGGCTTCCAAATACCATTATTTGCATCTCGTCTACTGAGGGCTTTTTTCTGAAACCATGCAGGACTATTCTATCCAAGCATACACCAGGCCAGATGTCCTAGGAAATAATATCCCCTGGAAACCACCCTCAGGCAGTGAGGGGAGGGAATCGAGTATGTGTAGATGTCTTAGTGCCCCTCCTCTTTTATTGGAATAATTTTGAGCCATGCAAGCTATCCATCCCCCAGAATTTCCCTGTGGGAACAAACCCCAGTCACCCACTTGGATAGCTGGCTAGTCGCAAACTCAGGACTAGCTGCCCTCCTTTCCCTGATCACTTCCCTCCTTCTCCAGTCACTCTAACACAGCCACTGGCATTTGCAATTTTTACTCAAATGTTTCCCCTTTAATTTGGGAAATCAAACTACTACAATATGATAAATGAATCTCTGAATAAATGAATCACTGATAAATGAATCTCCTTTTGGTATAATTTTCTCTTAATATAATATCTTACTTTCACTTGCCTGCACTTTGACAGTAAACACTTTTTGGGTCTCTCTGGTTCCAATTCATACTGTTACCAGCTTTCTTATTAAAATCCAAGGTTGGATTTGACTCAAGCCTGCTCATAAATTTTCAGTGCGTTTTCTATAATAGTCTAATAGGCAAAATCTTACTTGGATGTTTTCTTTCAATCTTACCATTCACATTGCTCCAGTCAGTCCAGGGACATCGCTGCCTCCAAAGCCCCGCATCTCTCAATCTTCAGTGCTTCTCTTCAGGTTGGTTTCTCAGCCAAAACTTGTGTGGTTCAATATGGTAGCCATTAAATCAAAATTAATAAAAATTAAATAAGTTTAAAATTTCAGTTAAAAATTATCAAGTTCTCAATGGCCATAAGTAGTTGGTGACTACCACAGTAGACAGTATAAATATATAACATTTCTCTCGTCACAGAAAATTCTACTGGACAGAGCTGGTTTGGAGCATTTTCCCTTTCATATCCAATTTTTGAAATACCGTTGTTGTTGTTTTTCTTTAAGTCCCATCTCAAAGCTAACTTTCTGTGGAAAATTCTCCCAAAGTAAAATTAATTCTGTCACGTGCCTCTATTTATTTTTGTTTTAACTTTGGTTCATTCAATTATAAGACAGGTGCTATATATTTTATTATGAATATTCCTGCATATAAATCATTCACATATAGGTACATCCCTTCAAGACAGGATTAGTGCATTCTCCTCTTTGTATTTCTTAAGATAGCACAGTGCTTTACTTCTCAACATATATTGGTTTAATGCTTATGAACTAGTCAAATTGACCTAAACCTTTTCAGATATTCATAACAACTTATTTTGAACCACTTCTTTCCTAATTCAGTATTTTTGCTGTCATTATTTAGGATGTATAATCATGTCTACTAAAGGTGGAAGGCTTACTGAAATTATTATTAATCTTAATTTTATCATCTATTTCAATTAACAATGGCATTTTAATATTATGTACAAAGTTGATACACGGTTTATTTTTCAGAGCATTATTTTTTTTCTCTCCTGGCATCTGAATACACTGATATAAGATTCAAGTTACATTTTAGAGTTTTAAGATTCTAAAGAATCAGTAACCATGTCTTGTGTAATTAAACGTGCTGATTTCCTTGCATAGAATTTTGCTTAATATCTGCTTCATTTTGAAGCATATTGTCACCTGTAGAACCTATTTGTAGAGAGAATTCCCCATACAAGTGAAGCTGGAGGGCTTACAGAGCTCTTCAACACAGATACAGGGTCCTTGTTTCTTTTTCATTTATTTAGCTAAACATTAATAGATGTTTTGAATAGAACTGGCAAACAATAACCCTAGAGATTTCCACTAGAGGTTTCAATCTTCCTAACTTTACTGCACACTATTTATTGCTGCTTAACCTTCTATATACTTCAAATAACAGTGTTATTATCTTTCTCAATCTTTTTGGAGAAAAGAAAATCTCAATAATTTTCTCCATACAGATTTTCAGGAAGATTCAAACTTGATTTTCATTTTAATTGGGATAGTATATAGACTTTCCAATTGATCACTAAATTATTTCAAAATGCTGGCAAACTAGTGACAGAATCTGAGCTTAAATGAACCCAAGATAACCTTTCAAAAATAACTTATTTATATACAGGCTACATATAGTTAGTGCATTCTGGCTTTGAGGCATCAAACAATAAACTATTTTTCTTTGGAAAAAGTTCCCTAAACTACCATCAAATCTATGGTGAAATCTCATTTCAAGAGTAAGCGCTTGGTCGGCTATATGATATTAAAGAGTGTACTTGAATTTCTCAGTATAAATAAAGTTTGAATATAACACTCTCCAAATATTAACTCTTATCTATTACATGTCTCAAATTTAAAACAAAAGTATGTCAAGAATCAATGTATAATCATTAGTTGGTTACCTAATCTACAAAATCATATGATCCTATATGTTTTGTTATTCATGCCTAGGAACTTTGGATTTTTAAGTTTTAAAATAGAAAATGTAATTTTACTTTCTTTACACTTTAATTAAGGATGGAATATTCAGAGGTGTCTAACACCTGCTTTATAATAAGTAGAGTATTATTTCAAATGACAGATGGACCAATTAAAATATTCTTTTAGATGATACAAAATCTTGTGATGTAGGTAATCTTTTAAATCCAAATTTAAATATGCACTGAAAGAATGTAAAATTATCTAAGTACATATTAATGAAATACCTTCAATTTTACCCTGGAGAGAGTTCAAAGAACAAAGTTTTTCTTTTTTTCCCTTCTCCAACATCCCCTCATTCTGTTGCAGAAACCAGTACTCGAGAAACCAAACACCATTACTTGGAGAGTTGGAGAACTCAGGTTTATTATGCTGGAGGGCCCAGAGGAGTTAACGCTCAAAGCTCTGAGCCCTGAACAAAGTGGTTACAGAGTTTTTATACATGGAAAGGCATGATTAAATGGGTTAGCTGGTTTGCGGGTTTGCAAGGAGCAGGACAAGAGTGAGTGAAATAAGCTCCAGTTCCTAGTACTGTGAGTTCCCACTTTCTGAGACCTACATGATCTAGACTTTGCAAGGAGCAAGCTGAGTTACAGAGGCAGAAAGAGAAGGAGGTAAGATTTTAACTTTTCCTCTTCAATTCTTGACCTCCAGTTCTACTATTTTAACATCCAATGTTGGATGGTTCTTTTGGTTCTCCAAGACTATTGCTGTTAAGAATCAGCTCATATTTCATAAAGAAATGAATTTCCCAGAACAAATTGAAGATTACAGACTTTAAACCTGCAAATGATTGAAAATTAAAATCAATAAAGATATAAAGGTATAGAGAAATACAGACCTGATAGCATATATAAAAATACTTCACAAAGACGACATCCTCAGCTGGCTCCTGACATAGTTTATTCAGCTCACACTGCAGGGATCCCACTTGTAGTTTCTACCAGAATCACCCACCAGCACATACTTCCAACACTCTCAGGGCACAATTTTCATGCATAGTCCATCAAAAAGGTTTGTGCACAGTCACTAATGCCTCTCTTACACCCACCATTGTAAACAGCTGATTTTGCATAAAGTTACTGGGTTTCCCATATCCAGTCATAAAATAATTTCATAACTTCATTATGGTCAGGCAAAGACAGTGGCT
Organism: Okapia johnstoni; assembly: GCA_024291935.2. Classification (NCBI taxonomy): domain Eukaryota; kingdom Metazoa; phylum Chordata; class Mammalia; order Artiodactyla; family Giraffidae; genus Okapia; species Okapia johnstoni. The sequence continues at coordinate 55,904,531 of CM044312.1, forward strand.
TGAGCTTCTGTTTTATTTTGGCACTTTATTTATATCTAGTTGGAAGCATTGAGCACTTTGCTTTTACTTTTCCTATTCCATATTACTCTTCCCAAGTGACCTCCAAGGTCCTCTGGGACCAAGGCCTGATGTCATTGATCTTTGTATCTCTGAGGCCTAGAACATCAAAGCTTTCTGTGCACTTGTCTGTGGTTATGGCATATGTGGTTCTTAGTCTCATCACTATGTATGGCTCAATCGCTTTTTAAAATCTTTTTTGGAAAATTTTATATTGGAGTATAGTTGATTAACAATGTTGTGTTAGTTTCAGATATATGGCAAAGTGATTCAGATTTGGAAGATGTATGGCTCAATCTTCTCATACTGACAAATACAATCACCAATATCTCCATCAGAGGCCACCAAAGGATGGAGCTACCAGACAGAGCTACTGCCTAAACCCACATCTCAGAGAAACCACCCTGCTGGTCAGCAGTAACTGAGAGAGGCCAAGTGTCAGTTGATATATATTCAGTCTTTTATCACCTGTGTACAACTGAAGTAGCCTGTCAAATGAGCTTTCACCATTTCAGCACCATTCTCACACCTTGTTCTGTGCCTTCTTTCCATGTTAGACTCTTCATCAAGGGTCCTTAAACAGACTGCTTGTATGTATTTGATCTGACTATATCTATATATTCAACACAACCTATGATTGTTACCTGTCAGCTGTAAAAATCATGTTTTCAGACTTATAAGAATCTAACTCCCTTTTGAAAGAACCAGATCTTTATAGAGTCCTTTAAAGCCTAGAGAGTTTAGAAGACTACAGTTTAACAACTGTCCTCATCTGTAGCCTTCAAGACATTATGAACACAATGGTTGAATGTATATATAATAGAATATGGCTATAGTCCAAACAGGATGCTTAATGACATCCTGCCAAGCTAAAGATACAATATTCTGCCAGGAGATGGGAGTTGAACTGTGCTACTGGAGAAGACTCTTGAGAGTCCCTTGGACTCCAAGGAGATCAAAACAGTCAATCTTAAAGGAAATCAACTCTGAATATTTATTAGAAGGACTGATGCTGAAGCTGAAGCTCCAATACTTCGGCCACCCAACATGAAGAGACAACTCATTAGAAAATGATGCTGGGAAAGACTGAAGACAGGAGGAGAAGGGGATAACAGAGGATGAGATGGCTGGATGGCATCACTGACTCAATGGACATGAGTTTGAGCAAGCTCCAGGAGACTGTGAAGGACAGGGAAGCCTGGCATGCTGCAGTCCATGGGGTCGCAGAGTGGGACATGACTGAGCGACTGAACAACAACAACAACAAGATGGGAGTAAGGGAGAAGATTAATTTTTAACTTAGAATTTGGTCAGTATGTTAGTTTTCTCCACCAAAGATTTAGGTCAGATGAGAGACCACATAATGCAGTTTATAGACCATAACACCAAGATCAAAGATGAGAGAAATTCAAAAACTCTTGGCTTCTCCAAAATATAGAGAAGAATCATCCTAGACTAACATGAAACTGACTGGGGAGCCAGAATTTTGCTGTCAGTTGGATGTAAGGAAGCACTGTGTGCTCAAGTTCAGTTCAATTCAGTTCAGTCGCTCAGTCGTGTCCAACTCTTTGCGACCCCATGAATTGCAGCATGCCAGGCCTCCATGTCCATAACCAACTCCTGAAGTCTACCCAAACCCATGTCCATCGAGTCAGTGATGTCATCCAGCCATCTCATCCTCGGTCGTCCCCTGCTCCTCCTGCCCCCAATCCTGCCCAGCATTAGGGTTTTTTCCAATGACTCAACTCTTCGCATGAGGTGGCCAAAGTATTGGAGTTTCAGCTTCAACATCAGTCCTTCCAATGAACACCCAGGATTGATCTCCTTTAGGATGGACTGGTTGGATCTCCTTGCAGTCCAAGGGACTCTCAAGAGTCTTCTCCAACACCACAGTTCAAAAGCATCAATTTTTTGGCGCTCAGCTTTCTTCACCATCCAACTCTCACATACATACATGACTACTGGAAAAACCATAGTCTTGACTAGACGGACCTTTATTGGCAGAGTAATGTCTCTGCTTTTCAATATGCTATCTAGGTTGGTCATAACCTTCCTTCCAAGGAGTAAGTGTCTTTTAATTTCATGGCTGCAATCACCATCAGCAGTGATTTTGGAGCCCCAAAAAAGGTTGGTACAATTTCAGAATACAGAATGAAAACTGAGCAAGTACATAAACAAAAACGAAAAGCTTTCTGCATAAAAGCAAAGTTATTTTATATATGTGTCTGCATACCATGCCTGTGTAAAGAGAGAAAGAGACAGAAAGAAATGGAAATAGAATGCCAGAAAATATCATGGTATGCTCCACAGAAAGAGAAGAGAAATATGAACTAGCTTAGAATAAAGACTAGTTCTTTAAAATATTTCAAGAGTTCATTAGTTTGGAGGCATTAGAAGTTTATTTATCTCTCCTGCTACCTATATATGTAGCTTTTATATGTATAAAATTTGGTTCTTGTTATCAAAATTTTGTTTTGCTCTTGACATACAAGCTTCAAAGAAGCCCTCCATTTTGGGGCAAAAGTAGACAAAACTAGATGCAACACTCTTGTGAGACTCTTGCTTTAACAGGACACAATTAAAGAGAGTACTCTGCAGTATATATTATGCCTTGAAGTGAGAAGTCTTAAAAATATATATGACGCTATGTCTACAGATGTCAGTGTGCACAGACACATCTAGAAAAGTGAAATTCAAATACATATTATTTTTATGCATTGATGATTTGACAGATGTTTACTCCAGCAAATCCACTCAAGCCTCAAAAAGTTTTGTTAAAACATAACCCAGTAAGCAAATAGAGCTCAATTGTTCACTGAAGGGAATATATTTATAACTCCCAGTGTTATCTATTAATATATTGCCTACATGATCTGTGTGGTTCTTTACAACTCTAAGTTTTTGAACTAATTTATATGCATTATAGGTATGTGTATGTATGTTAGACTTTCAAAATTACTCTGGAGACAGGAGTTCTAGCAATAATAGCAATTGTCTTTTCAGTTCAGTTCAGTTCAGTTGCTCAGTCATGTTCGACTCTTTGTGACCCTATGGACTGCAGCACTCCAGGCCTCATTGTCCATCACCAGTTCCCGGAGTTTACTCAAACTCATGTCCATTGAGTTGGTGATGCCATCCAACCATCTCATCCTCGGTTGTCCCCTTCTCCTCCTGCCTTCAATCTTTCCCAGCATCAGGGTCTTTTCAAATGAGTCAGCTCTTCACATCAGGTGGCCAAAGTATTGGAGCTTCAGCTTCAGCATCAGCCCTTCCAATGAATATGCAGGACTGATCTCCTTTAGGATGGACTGGTTGGATCTCCTTGTAGTCCAAGGGACTCTCAAGAGTCTTCTCCAACACCATAGTTCAAAGGCATCAATTCGTCGGTTCTCAGCTTTCTTTCTTTTTTTTTTTTAATTTTTATTTTATTTATTTATTTTTAATTATTTATCTATTTTTTAACTTTACAATATTGTATTTGTTTTGCCATACATTGACATGAATCCACCATTGGTGTACATGTGTTCCCCTTGCAGAACCCCCCTCCCACCTCCCTCCCGATTCCATCCCTCTGGGTCATCCCAGTGCACCAGCCCCGAGCACCCTGTATCATGCATCAAACCTGGACTGGCAATTCGTTTCACATATGATAGTTTACATGCTTCAGTGTCATTCTCCCATATCATCCTGCCCTCGCCCTCTCCCATAGAGTCCATAATACTATTCTATTTATGTGTCTCTTTTGATGTCTTGCATACAGGGTTATCTTTATCAATTAACTAAATACCATATATATGTGTTAGTATATGGTATTGGTGTTTTTCTTTCTGGTTTACTTCACTCTGTACAATAGGCTCCAGTTTCATCCACCTCATTAGAACTGATTTGAATGTATTCTTTTTAATGGCTGAGTAATATTCCATTGTGTATATGTACCACAGCTTCCTTATCCGTTCGTCTGCTGATGGGTATCTAGGCTGCTTCCATGTCCTGGCTATTGTAAACAGTGCTGCGATGAACACTGGGGTACACATGTCTCTTTCAATTCTGGTTTCCTCAGTGTGTATGCCCAGCAGTGGGACTGCTGGATCATATGGCAGAAAATTAATCTCAAAAATATACAAGCAACTCCTGCAGTTCAATTCCAGAAAAATAAATGACCCAATCAAAAAGTGGGCCAAAGAACTAAACAGACACTTCTCCAAAGAAGACATACAGATGGCTAACAAACACATGAAAAGATGCTCAACATCACTCATTATCAGAGAAATGCAAATCAAAACCACAATGAGGTACCATTTCACGCCCGTCAGAATGGCTGCTATCCAAAAGTCAACAAGCAATAAATGCTGGAGAGGGTGTGGAGAAAAAGGAATCCTCTTACACTGTTGGTGGGAATGCAAACTAGTACAGCCACTATGGAGAAGTGTGGAGATTACTCAGCTTTCATTATAGTCAATTCTCACATCTGTACATGACTACTGGAAAAACCATAGCTTTGACTAGATGGACCTTTGTTGGCAAAGTTATGTCTCTGATTTTTAGTATGCTGTCTATGTTGGTCATAACTTTTCTGCCAAGGAGCTAGTGTCTTTTAATTTCATGGCTGCAGTCACCATCTGCAGTGATTTTGGAGCCCCCAAAATAAAGTCTCTCACTGTTTCCACTGTTTCCCCATCTATTTGCCATGAAGTGATGGGACCGGATGCCATGATCTTAGTTTTCTGAATGTTGAGCTTTAAGCCAACTTTTTCACTCTCCTCTTTCACTTTCAAGAAGAGGCTCTTTTCTTCTTCTTTGCTTCCTGCCATAAGGGTGGTGTCATCGGCATATCTGAGGTTATTGATATTTCTCCTGGCAATCTTGATTCCAGCTTATGCTTTATCCAGCCCAGCATTTCTCAAAATTGTTTTTTATAGATCATCAAAGAAGAAAGAGGTTACTCTAAAGATCTGTGCAGATAATGATAACAAGAATCACTGATGTCATATTTAAGTCTGTTTTCTTTTTAACTGGAATCAATATATGAAAATAATCACCCTAATTTTTTTCTCAAACACAAATGAAGGAAGTCAGGACCTTTTCATCCCTTTAGAATCAGTCAGTATAAAATAACAACAATGACTAAGCTTTCTGCTGTAGAACAATTTTTTATAAGATGAGCATTTGTATTAATGGGAATTTAAGATAATTTTCTTATACGGTTCTTGCATTATCTAAAGGTCAATTAGATGAATAATTTTTCTTTCAATTTTATCAACTATATCATCTCATAACCTATTTTCATTTTTATGTGTTTTAAAGCATTTATTCATTAACAGGCATGCAATGAGCATTAACTGTATGCAACTTGTCCTAAAGAACAGGAGAGCTCTGCAGGAATTTGAAATACACTATTTTCTTCAAAGAACTTAAACTTACTTGTGCTATTTTATATATAAATTATATATTAATAATATGATATGTGTAATGCATTTATGACTAATGTGTTAATATAGATACATATATGACACTAAAATCACACACACACACACAATTTTAAGCACCAAATAAGTGAATTAGTTACTTAGCACAATAGGATGTCAGATTACACATATGTCACCATGGAATGAAATGGTTAGAAAAAGCTTAACAAACAATATTAGAATTAGGTTATGCCTTAAACGTGAATAAACTTCAAACAGAATCAGAATTTCAGTAGATCTAGAAAACGGAATAAGAAATGGGTTAAAATAGAGTGTTGGATGGCATCACTGACTCGATGGACATGAGTTTGAGCAAGTTCTGGGAGTTGGCGATGGACAGGGAAGCCTGGTGTGCTGTGGCCCATGGGGTCGCAAAGAGTCAGACACGACTAAGAGACTGAACTGAACTGAAAGTGTGTCCAAAACATTTTGAAGTGACAAGGACAGACTGGACTCATCAGAGAAAGGGGAAGAACTGACAGATTCACTTGTAGTGTAAGTTAAATTCAGATTCTGGGCAGTTTTGTGTTACTAGTTAAAGAATGTTTGGTTGCATTATTATCTATGAAACGAGAAACCATGGAATGTTTTTTCTAAAACAAACTACTTTGGAGAAAATGTTATGATAATTAGTCTTAAAGAATTAAAATTAGGAAGAGAAATTAGAGATTAACAAAAAGGCTCAGGGACTATTTCAAACTCTGTAGCTGATATGATTAGAACCTAAACTATACGTGATTCTTAAGTGCAAGAGTTGAAAAGGAAGGAATGGATATTTTCAACAGATGTTTTCTGAAAAACTGGCAAATTTTGATGAAGGATTTAGAATGGTGGGGTGAAAACAGAAAATTTTAGGTTTTATTTGTGGGTGACCGAAAAGTGTCTCTATCATTAATAAAGAAAATAATGTTTCTCTTGAGAAGTAAGAACATGTACACTACAAAAGTTGAATTTTAGGTCATAACGAGTTACCCAAAGAGATACAATGATGAAAAATGATGAATATACAGAGTGGGAGATCTGAACCGTAGATATATATGGATAATGATGCCTTAACAAAAAGAAGGGGATTGACTAATCAGAGCTCATTTGTGATGACCAACACTGCAGGCTCCATGCAGGGGTTAAAGACAAAACAGATTTGGGAGGACAAGGAAAGGGAGAAGGGTTATAGATTTTTTGTGTTCAAATCACTTAACAATGAAGAGAAGAAATAATAGGAAACATAATCAGCAGAGATAAGTTTTTAAAATTTTTAATGCACTATATTCAGCCAGCACTTATTCATGACTGAAGACGAAAATCATTCTTATACATGCATGGTCTTAATTCTATTACATAAATACTCAGCTGAATAGATCATTTGAAATTTCAGAATGGGTGAAGATAACCTGAAATCCAAGATTTTAAAGATATAAAAATACCAGAAAAAAATTACTCACAAATACTGACACTTTTTAAACATATAGACGTATGTCTAAAAAATGTACACGTGTACGTATATATACATATATGTGTGAATGCGAATCCCCATACATTTATATATTGTGTCAGTGCTTCCAGAGCTTTTAAGAGTCATGGAAAATTAATAAAAAATAGAACTGCATCTTCAAATGAGTCTAACAAGAATAAAAATAATGTGACATCAGAATTTTTAAAAGATGCTCCTGAGATAGGGTTCTGACCGTTTGTACGTTAAGATGTCCATTTGACATGGTGGTCCAGGACTCCCCAGGTTGATATGTTTATCTGTAAGCTCTCCTATGGAAAAGGGTATGGCCATCAGGACTTTAGCAGAGGAACCAATTCCTTTGATATAATGTCCTGTTATAGCAAATGAAAAGAATGAAAGCAAAAACAAGCAATTTGAGACCTTAGCCTACAGTTTACTCAACTTAAGTATCCAGTGTAACCCTAAAACATAGTAGAATCCCAGTTAATAACTTTTAAGTGGAATTAAAGAACTGGGCCCTATGCTAGTCACAGTTTACCATTCAAGTGTTTCTACAAATGTACCATGAAATTAAAGAGTCCTTTTTTGTCTATAATTAATTAAAACTTTAAAATTCTCTTTGTATGAATTTTATTAGGTGCAATGGCTACACCAAAGGGAATATTTATTTGGGAAATTTAATGACATGAAATTAATTTCCATTGATATGATTCTGATTTAAAATTCAAGGACATCTGAACAGTAGGTTTGTGAAAAGGTGTTAAAGGCCTTCTGGCTGTTTCTTTCATCAACTTTTTTTGTTTCCTTTTACCATCCTTCTCCATATCTAGCAGGCATGCCATAACATAACCAGGAATTTGAAAAATAAATGATTGCAGCTGTTGGCGCCTCCTGCTTGAATTCCTGAATGTCTTGATGAATATTTGGGCTGCGTTGTGTTTTCTAGTGACGAGCCATTTCAAAAGGAGGCATGATGGCTCTTTCATGTAAATTAATTTCTACAGCTGTAACTTTCACAGTTAGCCTGGGGCTCTTCTTTCTGAGTTTTGCATTTATTTTAAACGTAGGAGTTTGAAAATTAAAATGTGTTTTATTGAGTTTAACTTTTATTGGAGACAGCTTGAAGTTATTACTCGATCTGCATTTTACTTATTTTTTTCACAGAAAACATTGTTTTATTAACTGCCTTAACCAATTCACGAGTTCAGAAGAGTCCTGAAGACAAGCCCTGGTGAGGGCTGGACTCTGGAAATCCCCATGAATGAGCAAGAGAGGATGGCACTGGGAGCAACAGGGCAGCGGCAACACAGAATCACAGGGCACATGGGCATCAGATCTGCATTTTAGAAACAACTAATAATCATGTCCTTCTTAAATAATTGCTTGGTGACTATTTTGCCACCATGGCATCCTTTATCTGCACAGACCGCTTGCAATGCAGCTCTCCTATTTGCCCCGGTGCCCTGCCACACTTTATTCCCTTTGTTGTTATTTTTTTTTTCCATTAACCTAAGGAAACTTTTATTTGAGTCCATGGTCCAGCCTAAACTGTTACCTTTTGAGTTGTTTGGAAATTTAGGCTTCTCAAAATTGTAATGATCACTCAAGATACTTTATTCTGGTAAACCAAATGTATTAAATAATTAAAACATATTTTCTGGCTTTTAGTTAGTTAATCTCAAAATTTTGTCAGTGTTAGTGACCTTAAAAATGTTAAGGTCACTTTCAGTCAGTTCAGTTCAGTTCAGTCGCTCAGTCATGTCTGACTCTTTGTGACCCTATGGATTGCAGCACACCAGGCCTCCCTGTCCATCGCCAACTCCTGGAGTTTACTCAAACTCATGTCCATTGAGTTGGTTGATGCCATCCAACCATCTCATCCTCGGTCGTCTCCTTCTCCTGCCTTCAATCTTTCCCAGCATCAGGGTCTTTTCCAGTGAGTCAGCTCTTCGCATCAGGTGGCCAAAGTATTGGAGCTTCAGCTTCAGCATCAGCCCTTCCAATGAATATGCAGGACTGATCTCCTTTAGGATGGACTGGTTGGATCTCCTTGTAGTCCAAGGGACTCTCAAGAGTCTTCTCCAACACCAGTTCAAAAGCATCAATTCTTCAGCACTCAACTTTCTTTATAGTCCAACTCTCACATCCATACATGACTACTGGAAAAACCATAGCTTTGACTAGACGGACTTTTGTTGGCAAAGTAATGTCTCTGCTTTTTAATATGTCGTCTATGTTGGTCATAACTTTATTCCAAGGAGCAGGCATCTTTTAATTTCATGGCTGAAGTCACCATCTGCAGTGATTTTGGAGGCCCCAAAAATAAAGTCTGCTACTGTTTCCATTGGTCACTTTGGTTTTACTAAATATAGATGTTGTCATAATCATCCTGTTTATTTTATATAGTCTTGAAATCTTCTTAAGGACACAAATCTAGTTTTATTACTTATTCTCTGACTCCTATTTGGAAGAAATATTGTTTTCATATCATCAGATAATAAACATCCTTGAGAAATCTGTGTTTAGAGTTAAGATACACCAACACACTATAGAAATGTCTCTGTTTCAGACAGTGATAATTCTTTTTATTCAGGACTGGCAGTATTTTTTGGCAGCAAACATATGACCAAAACTTTACTGGTAAGAGAAAAAAGTAGATTTACATAGGTGTACAAAGATTAAAAAAAGAAATCTACTCTGCTTATGGTAGTTTGTTTCATGCAAAAAAGAATATAACTTGGTATCCAGGAGTCAAGTGAAGCAGGGTTCAAATCTTGAGACGACCACTTGGCTATGTGACACATGGGCCAAGTTCCCAATTCCTCTCAACTTCATATTTTCCATAGGTAAAATAGCTAAAACAGTCCCTAAAGAGTTGTAGAGTTACTATCCATACTGATTTGTCAGGCAGTGTAGTCAAATATGTATCTCTTTTCCCATGTAGATTGTAAATTTCCATTTTAATTTTTACACATATTGTATTTTTTACACACATCCTTTCACTCTTTTAAAATGTTATACTGTACACAGCTTTATTTCCAGATACCCAGACAGTTGTGCTAATACTGTTGATGATATAATCCTTTTATCCCACTTAGTTGAAGTGCCACCCACATCACTTAATAAATTTGTATATCATGGGAGCTGTTGCAGTATGATTTTCTGTACTCTCATCCTAACCCAACACTGTCTTGATCTGATTAAAGCGACTTTATAGTTTTTTGTGACATCTTTAAATTCTGATTCTTTTACCTATTGATTGTTTGCAAACTTTTCTTAGTTATATTTAGACATTTGTAATTTAATATAAATTGTAAAAACCTGTAAATTTCTTGCTCAGTTTTATTGCATTCCAATTTGAATGAAATAGAAGAATAAATGCATATTTATTTTGAAAGTGCCTACTTAAGTTCTTAATAAATACTTGAAATGTGGCTGGCGGCATCATTTCTCTATCTGTTTTTGTCATTGATTTTCCACTTTAGTCTCAAATATATTCCATTTTAAATTTTGCTTTCTTATGCTTGAATGAAGGAAACTTACTTCCTAGTTAACTCTCTATATAAAGTTTTCTTCACTTCATTTTTACCAAAATTTCATTTATTTTACCTGTTTAACTTTATAATCATAAAGCTATTTTAAGATGTTAAGGGAAAACAAAGTTTGATGCAAGAAATGCCTGCATATATCCTCACATACATGAAAAGATATGAGAACTCAATAGACAATTCAATTAGATTTGCTATATATCCTTTAAAGGAAAACTTATTTCATGGAAGATGAAAATTTTAATTGAAAATGGAATATATGAATCAAGAATATACTGAAAAGTTTGTTATCAGGGATGAGTACAAATGACAGACCTAAATTTATTGAAAAGTTAAAAACTGGAACAAAATAAAATGCAATGTGGGTTGTTAAATAATGAAATCAATTGGGTAAGTGTATCAGAATTTAGTTGATTTTTCTTTTCCTTTTTATGCAGTTTTAAATTATATTTCAAAGCATAAATAAAACCACATTTTCTAAGAAACCTTCTAATGTTTATTAATTAATATGCATGATCACCTATTTTTGTGGTTCTACATCTCTCTCTCTATACTCACACAAACACACACACGCATGCATAGCTAAAATGAAAGCTTTAAATTTCTAACAAATTTTCTACTTTAGCCTTGAAAATTGTTGTCTCATTTAAAGAATGAAAATTTATGTTAGAAGAGGCAAATTCCCTGGACCTTTCTCCAGAAATGTGAATTCAGGATGTCTGGTGTTGGGGCACAGGAATCTGAATTTAAGAACATATGGTGATTTAAATGATGATTGAGTGTAACCACACCTTAATAAATATCACACTATTTCAATTCCTTGGTGAGTTCAGTTTTGTTTTTTTTTCTATCACTAGGTTGTAACTATGTAGTAGGGATGAGAAAGGGCCTCCCATATGGCTCAGTAGCCTGCCAATGCAGGAGACACAAGACACACGAGTTTGATCCCTGGGTCGGGAAGATCCCCTGGAGTAAAGGCAACTCACTCCAGTATCTTGCCTGGAAAATTCCATGGACAGAGGAGGTTGGTGGGCTACAGTCCATAGGGTCACAAAGAGTTGGACAGGACTGAGCGACTGAGCACACACATGCAGGGAAGATGAAAGCATAAGTTTCCTCATTCCTGTGAAAGTTAAACAGGAAATAATGTGCATAATTAGCATGGCAGCAAGCACACAGTATGTGCTCACTAAGGAATAACTTCTATTTTAATTAGTCATTTTCCACGATGGAAATGTTATCATTGGGCTTCCCCTGTGGTTCATCTGGTAAAGAATCCACCTGCAATGTGGGAGACCTGGGTTCGATCCCTGGGTTGGGAAGATCCCCTGGTATGGGAAAGGCTACCCACTCCAGTATTCTGGCCAGGAGAATTCCATGAACTGTATACTCCACAGGGTCGCAAAGAGTCAAGCATGACTGAGCGACTTTCACTTTCACTTCCATTGTTAACATTACACTATCATGATCTATTTATTCATTCATTCCCCTTTGAACTGTAATTTCCTGAGGGAAGAGAATATTTTTTTTTCCTATATTTGTACCTCTAGAATCTGGCTTGATGTTTGATATGTCACATGTGCTCAGTACATTTGTGTTGAATGAATTTAAGTAGGCACACAGAAAATTATCAGAATTAGTAGGGAAGATATAAAGTAGAAGGCAAATGGGATGTGAAGGAACCAGGTGACAATCTGAGATAAAATGCGAGGAAGGATGCCCTGAGGCAATCCTGCTCTCACCTCTGCTCATAATCTGGTTCAGTCCACATTTGTTCCCTCTGGGCTGGGTCAGCATCCTCACCTGCTCACACAAGTGGACCCCATTCAACTCTGCAGCTTCATTTTGTTATCTGTCCTCATCACCCTTGCTCTCTATATTTGCTGTAATATAGATTTTGTGCCCCTCTGCCTGCCAATGCAAGAGACATGGGTTCTGTCCCTGGGTCTGGAAGACTCCCTGGGGAAGGAAACAGAAACCCACTCCACTCTTCATGTCTGGGAAATCTCACAGACAGAGGAACCTGGCGGGCTACAGTCCAGTGGGTTGCAAAAGGGTCAGACACGACTTGGCAACTAAAACAACATCTGAATAACTGTCTTATTAGACAAGTATATTACCATTGTTCTTTAAACCAAGTGCCTGTTAAAAGCACATGAATGGGAGATCTCTCTCATATAACAATGTTACTAGGAATGTTTCTTTAATTTTATTTCTTAGTTTTTTCCCCCAGAGTATCCACTATGATACTTTCTTAGGGCACAAGTATAACTGAAACATTCATTAAAATGCATAAAAATGATCAGAGCAGTTATTTACACAATACTAAATTTTGTCAGCTATAGGGAAATATTGTGTACTTCATCCATAAGCCCCATTTTAAAATAACATACAATGATTTTAAATATTGCCTCCAAGCAACCTTAAATACTTAGTTCCAAATTCAAAGAAAAGTCTATAGATTAACACATGCATCTTAAAATAATCAAGGTATTTACATCATTTGGAATGACAATGAAATTTTTCCTAAGAATTAGAGTTTGTGCACAAAAACACTACCAACAACAAAATATCTGATAATTTGAGTATATAGCATAAGCTATCATTTAATAAATTATTGGTTAATTACTCTAAATGATGGATTGAAAGAATTACTGGAACTTACCAAAGAAAGTAAATCACTCTCAAGCGCATATTATATGCTAGGGATACAAGGTTTAATACATATTAAAAACGATTTATTAAAATTCTCATCTTCCCCACCATGATGACAGGTTCTGGACGGAGGTAAACTTTAAATGTAGCAACTATTCACTCTCTCCCACAAAAAATATTTTTCAGTTTATTGTTATATGTATGTTTTTGTCATCATTTTTTCACTTTATTTCAAAAGAGACTACTTGATGTTAGTATTTAGTCAGCAAGAATTTTCTTAATGTATATTCTTAGAGGTTATGATAAAATAAGGTGCCGAACATATGCACATCAGTTTTCTTGGCAGATTCAGCTTCTAAACCAGCTCCCAGGTATTAACATAAACAGAGTTGATGTGGGCATCATATTGGCGACACTGTGATACAATGTGGTGACACATTAGTTAGGCTGTGAAATTGCATAACAGATGCAAAAAAGCAAGATAAGCAGCTCAGAATTGTAAGTAAATATTACCTCCAGATGATGTGAGAATGATTAAATTACAATCAGAGAACAGTTATGTTTACAGCAGGATTCATTCATTTAATACACATTTATTGAACTACTACTATGAGTTAGGGGTGATTATGGGTGCTCATCAATCAAATTACAATCTCATCATCTCTGTTTTCAACAGAGCTAGGAATAGAGTGACCAACTCATGCAGTTTTAAAAGTGATCTTCAAGTTAACAGAATCCAAAATGGTAATAAAAATTATCAACAATTCCACAGGGAACTCTCTAGGTCCTGGCTCGTGTCGCTCGGACCTGTGCATTCTAGTCCTGAGAGAAACAGAATCCTATATTGACTGCTAGTTCAAATTATACACAGCATCCTTTAGGAGAATATTCTCAATTTTATAGAGAATAATGTTATAGAGTGAAAAAGAATTTGTTCAATCACTACACTTCTCTACAATTGTTCTGATGGTTTTGATTCTCAATTGCCAAAAACAATTGTTTTGAATACACATGTAACCCTTAAACGGTTGGCTTGTCTTTCTTCAGTTCAGTTCAGTCACTCAGTCGTGTGCAACTCTTTGCGACCCCATGAACTGCAGTACACCAGGCCTCCCTGTCCATCACCAACTCCCGGAGTCTACCCAAACCCATGTCCATCAAGTCGGTGATGCCATCCAACCATCTCATCCTCTGTCATCCCCTTCTCCTCCTGCCCCCAATCCTACCCAGCATTAGGGTCTTTTCCAATGAGTCAACTCTTCGCATGAGGTGGCCAAAGTATTGGAGTTTCAGCTTCAACATCAGTCCTTCCAATGAATACCCAGGACTGATCTCCTTTAGGATGGACTGGTTGGATCTCCTTGTAGTACAAGGGACTCTCAAGAGTCTTCTCCAACACCACAGTTCAAAAGCATCAATTCTTCGGTGCTCAGCTTTCTTCACCGTCCAACTCTCACATCCATACATGACCACTGGAAAAACCATAGCCTTGACTAGACGAACTTTTGTTGGCAAAGTAATGTCTCTGCTTTTAAATATGCTATCTAGGTTGGCCATAACCTTCCTTCCAAGCAGTAAGTGTCTTTTAATTTCATGGCTGCAGTCACTATCAGCAGTGATTTTGGAGCCCAAAAAAATAAAGTCTGACACTGTTTCCACTGTTTCCCCATCTATTTCCCATGAAGTGATGGGACTAGATGCCATGATCTTAGTTTTCTGAATGTTGAACTTTAAGCCAACTTTTTCACTCTCCTCTTTCACTTTCATCAAGAGGCTCTTTAGTTCTTCTTCACTTTCTGCCATAAGGGTGGTGTCATCTGCATATCTGAGGTTATTGATATTTCTCCTGGCAATCTTGATTCCAGCTTGTGTTTCTTCCAGCCCAGCATTTCTCATGATGTACTCTCCATAGAAGTTAAATAAGCAGGGTGACAATATACAGCCTTGACGTACTCCTTTTCCTATTTGGAACCAATCTGTTGTTCCATGCCCAGTTCTAACTGTTGCTTCCTGACCTGCATACAGGTTTCTCAAGAGACAGGTCAGGTGGTCTGGTATTCCCATTTCTTTCAGAATTTTCCACAGTTTATTGTGATCCACACAGTCAAAGGCTTTGGCATAGTCAATAAAGCAGAAATAGATGTTTTTCTGGAACTCTCTTGCTTTTTCTATCATCCAGCGGATATTGGCAATTTGATCTCTGGTTCCTCTGCCTTTCCTAAAACCAGCTTGAATTTCTGGAAGTTCATGGTTCACGTATTGCTGTAGCCTGGCTTGGAGAATTTTGAGCATTATTTACTAGCATGTGAGATGAGTGCAATTGTGCGGTAGTTTGAGCATTTTTTGGCTTTGCCTTTCTTTGGGATTGGAACGAAAACTGACCTTTTCCAGTCCTGTGGCCACTGCTGAGTTTTCCAAATTTCCTGGCATATTGAGTGCAGCACTTTCACAGCATCACCTTTTAGGATTTGAAATAGCTCAACGGGAATTCCACCACCTCAACTATCTTTGTTCATAGTGATGCTTTCTAAGGCCCACTTGACTTCACATTCCAGGATGTCTGGCTCTAGGTGAGTGATCACACCATCGTGATTATCTGGGTTGTGAAGATCTTTTTTGTACAGTTCTTCTGTGTATTCTTGCCACCTCTTCTTTATATCTTCTGCTTCTGTTAGGTCCATACCATTTCTGTCCTTTATCGAGCTTATCTTTGCATGAAATGTTCCCTTGGTATCTCTAATTTTCTTGAAGAGATTTCTAGTCTTTCCCAATCTGTTGTTTTCCTCTATTTCTTTGCATTGACCGCTGAGGAAGGCTTTCTTATCTCTCCTTGCTATTCTTTGGAACTCTGCATTCAGAGGGGAATATCTTTTCTTGTCTCCTTTGCTTTTCACTTCTCTTCTCTTCCCAGCTATCTGTAAGGCCTCCTCAGACAGCCATTTTGCTTTTTTGCATTTCTTTTCCATGGGGATGGTCTTGATCCCTGTCTCCTGTACAATGTCACAAACCTCTGTCCATAGTTCATCAGGCACTCGTCTATCAGATGTAGTCCCTTAAATCTATTTGTCACTTCTACTGTATACTCATAAGGGATTTGATCTAGGTCATACCTGAATGGACTAGTGGTTTTCCCTACTTTCTTCAATTTAAGTCTGAATTTGGCAATAAGCAGATCATGATCTGAGCCACAGTCTGCTCCCGGTCTTGTTTTTGCTGACTGTATAGATCTTCTCCATCTTTGGCTGCAAAGTATATAATCAATCTGATTTCGGTGTTGACCATCAGTTACAATGCCACAAGATTATTCCTGTGCTCATATATAATACAAAGAAGTATCTGTGGTAACTTTTCTTCATAGCCCTTGTATAGAAGAGATATAAGGCCAGATATATGGACTTAGACTCCAGAGGAGTACCTAAGGTCTTTGCAAAACTTCTCATCCACAGTGAATGTACCTGTATCTTGTTAGTTTTCACCCTTTTTTATTATCTTCTACTGCTAAAACATCTCTCCATTTATTCCTTCTTTAAAAAGAATATTAATTGAATATTAATTCCCTGATGGCTCAGTGGGTAAATAATGTGTCTGCAATGCAAGAGACACGGGAGATGTAGGTTTGATCCTTTGTTCAGGAAGATTCCCTGGAGAAGGAAATTGCAACCCACTCCAGTATTCCTGCCATGAACAGAAGAGCCTGGCAGGCCACCGTTCAAAGTGTCGTAAAGAATTGGACATGAGTAAGCACATAGACACAATTAAATATTATTGGTCAATTATATACCAATAATCATGAGTTTTCTGTATATATCCAATTATATTTTAGGGCCTTTTCCTCAGCTTTACTGACAGTAGGAAACTTTTGGTGAAATATTGCCACCTTGGAAGCATATTTATATATATATATATATATATATATACACACATATATATATATATATAATACTATATGTCTGTTGTTAACTTTAGTTAATTAGTTGTAATGACACTTTTCATCATTACAGTGTGGTCTAGTGGTCTATCAGACTGCCCAGAAAGCTGTCAAGATAAAGCAGGCCTCCGTTAAATCCATATTGTAAAAGACAACTTTCTATCATTGTCCATTCTAATCCACGACCATGCAATAGAAACCCATGGGCAAATTATGGATTACACTACTACATTCTAAGAGGAGGAAATGGCAATCCACTCCAGTATTCTTGCCTGGAGAACCCCATGGACGGAGGAGCCTGGTGGGCTACAGTCCATGGAGTCACAAAGAGTCAGACACGACTGAAGTAACTTACCACACATGCTACTGCATTCTAAGGCTTGAGTTTTACCATTTCTTCACTATTATCATCAATTTACAAAACACTTTCTTTAAAAATTGTTGTTTGTATTTTCTTAAGAATGTATGTTTTTCTTAAGTTGTTGTTCAGTCACCCATTCATGTGTAACACTGCGACCCCATAGACTGCAGCACGCCAGGCCTCCCTGTCCCTCACCATCTCTCAAAGTTTGTCCAAGTTCATGTCCATTGCATTGGTGATGCCATCCAACCATCTTATCCTCTGATGCCCTCTTCTCCTTCTGCCCTCAATCTTTCCTAGCATCAGGGGCTTTTCCAATGAGTCAGCTGATTGCACCAGGGGACCAAAAGACTGGAGCTTCAGCTTCAGCATCAGTCCTTCCAACGAGTATTCATGGCTGATTTCCTTTAAGACTGGCTGGTTTGAACTCCTTGCTGTTCAAGGGACTCTCAGGAGTCTTCTCCAACACCACAGTTTGAAGGCATCAATTCTTTGGTGTTCTTCCTTCTTTGTGGTCCAACTCTCACAATCATACGTGACCACTGGGGAGACTCGTACACACTTTTTTTCAAATCCCACAGATGTATATGTAAATCTTAGTTCTGAAGGACCCTATGCACAAGTCCATAGGCAATTTATTCTAATCTCAATTGATTTGCTGATCAAAGAAGAATAATTATAGTGGCTAAATCACAAGCAATGACAGTCCATTTTCATAGTGTGCATCACTACCAAAGCCAAGTATGTTGGAACCATCTCTATTCCACTCATCACAGGTTCTCTGTACATCAAGGTGTGCAGTCTTGACATTGGCAGAAGCACAGAGGGTATGTGAACACTGGACAGCTCAGACTTTAATACAACAAAGCTCTGAAACATAAGACAGACATGATACATTGATGGCTCTAGAAGGGCTGACATGGCCTTTTTCGGTGTCTGCCGACGAGGACTTTGGCCCTCTGGATGCCCACAAGGCTCTGGGCCTTTGGACTGCAACCTGGTGTTGGATTTGGCCCTTGCCGCAGGAGCCGCCTGCCTGGGCCTGTGTACAGGCTCTTGCGTGTGTGTCTGGCTGACCCAACCAGGGATGCCGCCTCTGGTCTCTGGCTAAATTGAGGGTTGGCAGTGCAAGGAAGCGTGGGTCTTCTACCCTGTTTTCTCCCTGCCGCGGGCACCCAGAGATGGCTGGATGACCCCCACCCTGTGAGGCCCCTTGCCACGTGTCAGGTGTTCTCCTCCCAGGTGTCCTAGATTGCTCTCACCTGAGAGAAGGAGGGGAGCAATATTGCTGGTGGGCTTCCCTGGTGGCTCAGACAGTAAAGAATCCACCTGCAGAGTGGAAGACCAGGTTTAGATCCCTGGGTTGGGAAGACCCCCTGGAGGAGGGCATAGCAATTCACTCCAGTATTCTTGCCTGGCGAATCCCCATGGATTGAGGGGCCTGGCAGCCGGCTGTAAGTCCATGGGGTCACAGAATTGGCTTGGACTGAGCAACTAAGCACACACACAAACAAGGGCCTAGTCTGCAAATGAAGAGGACCAACGAGCAGATCAGACTCAAAGTGCAAAGGTCTGTATCTAGGCAGATGATTGCTTCCAAGCACTCCCTGGAGGGCTTTTGTAGGTGATTCAATCTTTTCAACTTAGCAACACCGCTGGCTCTTTAGATCCTCTTTGCAGCACATCCTCTACTCCAAAGGTATGCTCTTTCCCTTCCCCTGTCTTGTTGAGCAGAGATATTTATAGTCACGTGGAGTAAATGTAGAAGAGAATGTATTAGGAAAATATGTACCATCAGGAAAGTAGCCTTGTGATAACCAGCACTCCAGTTCACGTTTTCAAAGACAGCAGGAGGTCTCCATGCTGTTTGCCTGTAATGGACAAACCATGGGAAGTCCTCCTGGGTGGAGGGACTATTATGATGCTCCGCAGATTTGTCTGGTGACAAGGAACACCTGAAAGACTATAAATGTTTCTGGTTGAGGAACTGGCCTTGTTTGAAAGATGGAGCCTCTGAGATCAGCTACTGCAATCTATCAGTGTTTCCTGGAACTAACTCACATCTGTCGAGCCAGATTTTTACTCAGATTCCTGAAAAGGAGAGAAAGCAAGCCTCTATTGACATACATACTTGTTTTTCCTAGCCATTCTAGTTCATCTATCTTGTTTTCTATTTGTTAAGGGAGGGAATAGGGAATGGAGTGTCATCAGTATATTCTCTCTGGGATTTTTATTTCAATCTTCTCTATCAACTTCCTTTGATTCTCAAGACCTTAATTAGATTTTTTTTAAACATGACCTACAATAGTTTCTTTTCAGTTGCATTCTGCTCTAGACAACATTTAAAAGGGCTAGAACTGCTGGAAATGAGGAAAGCATGAAGATAAATATGTCAAGATTTTATCTTGCTATTTCTATTTCACAAGGTTTTTCTTGAGAATTAAGTGAGATAAAGTATGTAAAGCATTCATCCTAATGCTTGTTAAGCACAAACTAAGGATTTGATTTATTGAGCTTCATTTAGACAGCTATTAGTTACAAGTCAAGTTTGTTACAAAATGTCTTTTATATGCAATGAATATAATAGCATGTTTCAGGCTCATTTCAATATAGTGATTTGATAATAACAATATCTTTAAATTCAACCATTTTTAATTATCAAATAAAACTGTCTTTGTCATTCAGCCTCTGTTGTTGTTTGTTGCTCAGTTGCTAAGTCGTGCCCAACTCTTTGCAACCCCATGGACTGCAACACGCTAGGCTTCCCTGTCCTTCACTTTCTCCCGAAGTTTGCTCCAACTCATGTCCATCGAGTCAGTGATGCCATCCAACCATCTCACCCTCTGTTGTCCCCTTCTCCTCCTGCCCTCAATCTTCCCAAGTATCAGGGTCTTTTCCAGTGAGTTAGCTCTTTGCATCAAGTGGACAAAGTAGTAGAACTTCAGCTTCAGCATCAATCTTCTAATGAATATTTAGGGTTGATTTCCTTTAGTACTGACTGGTTTTATCTCCTTGCTGTCCAAGGGACTCTTCCAAATTTGCTTTCAGGCTCTAATACTGCTATTTAATGTCACTGAAATGTATAGAATATATGGGACGCAATACACAAAAGTTAACAAATGACTTACAACTGTGTATTAACAATAAACAAGATGATAAGCAAAGTAAGCCACGATCTAATTTAGTAACAATACTTACTTCAAGTAATAATCTATTGGTTTTTAAGTATTACAAATAAGATATATTCAGTATTCTTTAAAAGATCCTAAATATTAAGAATATTTAGTTTCATTTCTTGTGAAAGGAAAGTAAAGGTAAGAGAAAATAAACAAATGGCCCAAACTCCACACAACTAGTAAGTAAGAAGGGCAAGACTCAAGTCCAGATCTACCTCATTCTCTAACTTAATCTCTTACTATTTGACCAAACTGTCTGACAAACATTTCCTATTTTCCCAGAACTAGTAGCTTAAGAGAAAATTTCACTGGCTGTATTCACAGTGTACTTATATTCTGATAGTTATTCATTGTGAAATTCTTTATCCTTGTAGTTATTCTAATGGAAAAAATAAACTGGGATGAAAATGCCATGGAAATACTGAAGGGTATTTATCTTAATTATTTCTTAATTCCTTTAGCAACAAGTAAACAAGATATTTCTCATCTGAAATAAGCATTTAGCATCAGGTTATGATTAATAAACAATAAAATGATGCCTGAATCTTAAGGAAAATTAATGAAGCTCCCTAATCATCCAACCTATTATTCAGTTGCTATTAGGCATGACGAAATTTGAGTCAAGTTTCATTTCCATTGATTACCAGTATAGTGATATACTTGGTTATTCTTCTATTTTTCCTTTTAACACTATCAATCCAGATATGTTAAATGGCACAGAATTTTCACACTGAATAAATCTTGCATTCAAAAACTTATTTTAGTCTTTACGTTAATAAGTAAGCCACAGAACACCTGTGAGGTTACTAAGAATAAATGCTTGGCAAAAGGATTACTGTAATAGTTTCTCATTGCATATAACACAATACTGTCACTTCATGTACTGAACAGATAGAAATAAATGCCTGAGGACATGGTCTATGTGTGTTGGTATGTGGGAGGAAGTAACCTTTATTTCAGCCAAATTGACACATTATCACACACACATTAAACTATCCACATTTGTCTCTTGCGACATTAAATTCCTATCCTGGGCCCTTTGGTCCAAGCTTTAAAGACAGTCTTCTTATCTAGCATATTAAATAATTAGATCAACAGGTAGATATATAAATAAAAATGCATACATACTTATACACATGCATTATACACAGTATATACACATATTCATTTGATCCATTGAATTCCAAAGCCCCAATTCTAACATTTCATCATTGTGATGTTATTCATTTATAAAACACTCACAAACATGCAAATCATCAGACAACTATTGTTTGTTTTGTTTAACATAAGAAAACAAAAGCCTCCCAAGGGCTTTATAGTCCCTTTGAGAATACTAAAGATTGCATATGAATCTTAATTCTGTCATACTCTATGCACATATTAACACAGGCACTCATACTTAGTACATTAAACATGCACTCATGTTTCTACTTGTGGGTTGAAGGTGTCCAAAATACACACACTTTATTAGTCAAGATTCTTCAGAGAAACAACCAATAGGCTGGATGGATTAATGGATGGAGAGATAGATAGACAGATCTAGAAAGAGATTCTATTTTATTGGCTCATGAAATTATGGAGACTAAGAAGTCCTATAACCTGCCATCTGTAAGACAGAGACCCAGGAAAGCTGGTAGTATGGTTTGAAGGTCTGAGAACCAGAGAGCTGACAATTCCAGTTCAAGTCTAAAGGCCTGAGAATCAGGAGCATAGAGCACAGGAGAAAATCAATGTTCTGATTCAGCCAGTCAGGCAGAGAGAAATTTAGCAGTATTCCACTTCTTCATTCTGTTCAAGCCTTCAATGACTGGATGATGCCCACCATCTGCCTTGCTCAGTTCACTCAGATGCTAATCTCTTTTGCAAACACCCTCACAAACATACCCAGAAATGTATAACCAGATAGGTGGGCATCTTGTGTAACAGTCAAGTTGACCCAGAAAATTCACACACCAAACTCTAGTTCCTCTATTAGTAAAATAAAGATGGTAATAATAGCAACGTAATATGTAACAAAAGAGAAGAGAGAAGTCGCTCAATCATGTCCGACTCTTTGCAACCCCATGGATTGTAGTCTACCAGGCTTCTACGTCCATGTGATTTTCCAGGCAAGAGTACTGGAGTGGGTTGCCATTTCCTTCTCCAGGGGCTCTTCCTGACTCAGGGATCAAACCCAGGTCTCCTGCATTGCAGACAGACTCTTTACCATCTGAGCCACCAGGGAAGCCTAAGGGTAAGTACATACACTGGGAACACCAATGTACTTGTGAACTACTCTAACTCTTACATTAATTTCACGGATGCTTGAAACTAGCAAAGTACATGTAAAAAAATGCTTCAGCGGCAGGTCAATGGAGAAAAGTCATTTCAGTAGCAAAGTTGAATTTTTGTTCTACCAATCTGAACGGAAAATATAAGTAGGCATATGTGCCTAGTTTATCATTATGATATTTATTTTTTCTTTAAGAACATCAATTCCTAAAACTTGCAGTGTTATACTTAGATAAAATGAATAATTACTGGTTACACCTGTGGCTCAGCTGGTAAAGAATCCACCTGCAATGCGGGAGACCTGGGTTCGATCCCTTGGTTGGGAAGATCCCCTGCAGAGGGGAAAGGCTATCCACTTCAGTGTTCTGACCTAGAGAATTCCATGGACTATATAGTCCATGGGGTCACAAAGAGTCAGACACGACTGAGCGACTTTCACTTTCACACAGAAAATAAAAATTTATTGTTATTTCAAGGTAGTTGTAGGCCATTCTG
The DNA here is from genome assembly GCA_024291935.2 of Okapia johnstoni. NCBI lineage: Eukaryota > Metazoa > Chordata > Mammalia > Artiodactyla > Giraffidae > Okapia > Okapia johnstoni. The sequence goes on from CM044312.1 coordinate 55,927,940, forward strand.
AATCATTACATCCAACTCTGAATGATACACATAAAGGAAATTCTAGGCACTCTGTGATGACCATGGCAGCTTCACATGGGGATATAGCTATGTGCACAAAGCCAACAGGATACATTTTTGACCTCTTGTGAACATTACCAATCGACCCTTTAATTCAGAGTTTTCATTTCTAGATGAGGGAATGTAGAATATGTACCCCAAATCCTCACCATTAATGGAATCTGGGACTTTGTTTATGGACTGATTCTCATTCTTGGCAAATTCTGCACTTACTATTGGACAAAAAGGGATTCTACAGTCTTAGCATTAACATTAGAGATGAAAGTGAAAGTGGTTCAGTCATGTCCAACTCTTTGTGACCCCATGGACTATACAGTCCATGAAATTCTCCAGGCCAGAATACTAGAGTGGGTAGCCATTCCCTTCTCTAGGGGATCTTCCCAACCCAGGGATTGAACCCAGGTCTCCTGCATTGCAGGTGGATTCTTCACCAGCTGAGCCACCAGGGAAGCCCAAGAATGCTGGAGTGGGTAGACTATCCCTTCTCCAGTGTATCTTCCCAACCAAGGAATTGAACCAGGGTCTTCTGCATTGCAGGTGGATTCCTTACCAACTGAGCTACTAGGGGAGCTTAATATTAGTGATAGTGTCTTGCAATTGCTACCATCTTTACCCAAACAGTGGCTCATAAAACAAAAACAAAGAAGAAAACATTCTATAAATAATAAATTAATGTGAACCAATTATTAAATGAGAAGATCCTCTCTTGTGAAATAGGTATTTGAATAGAGGTGACATTAAAGTGAAATTCTGTGCTCCAAGCCTCCCCATGTGCTGCTTGAAGATTCCCCAGTGCCTCTGTCCCAACTCACATTTGATTGATGAGCTCCACAGTGGAGTTGGAATAATGTGATGAGGTGTGAGATTTTGAGAATGTTAGGCTTAGAAGAGAAGGCACTTCTCCAGGCACTCTGTGGTGAAACTGCATTTTTAATTATATATCCCCTTGGCATCCCATGTGCTGGAGGTCTCAAAGCTGGGAACTTTTAGAAACTCATGTGTTCAAAAGTGGGGTGGGAAATAAGAAAAGTTAGAAAGCAGGCTTCTCAGGGAAGCTGTTCACTGAGAAAAAGCTCAGGCTAGACACAAAGAAAGAAGTGAACCAACGAATGAAAAGCCAGAATCCAGGGTTTGTCAGGATCCAGCACAGGGTCAAGAGCAGAAGGCTCTAGCAGGAAGCCATGGAAGATTATTGGCCTATTCAAAGCTAAGTGAGGAACACGAGCTGTGAATCTATAGCTAAAAATTCACTGGAATGTTGTCTGTGCCATAAGAAGACTTTCTTTTGAGACATGTAAAAACATACATGGCATCAAGAAGAGTTTCAGACTGCGGGAGGTGTGGATTTAACCTATAAGTCTTTTCTTTAAACTTTTTATTTTGTATTGAAATACAGCTGATGTGGGAGACCTGGGTTCAATCCCTGGGTTGGGAAGATCCCCTGGAGAAGGGAAAGGCCACTGACTCCAGTATTCTGGCCTGAAGAGTTCCATGGACTGTATAGCCCATGGGGTCTCAAAGAATCGGACACAACTGAGTGACTTTCACACTCACAGCTGATTAATAATGTTGTGATAGTTTCAGGTGGACAGCAAAGGGACTCAGCTATACATACACATGTATCCATTCTCCCCCAAACTCCCCTCCTATTCTGGCTGCTACATAACACTGAACAGAGTTCCCTATGCTATATGGAATCTCCAGGACTTTCTAAGGAATGAATAGGCCCCCAGTGGTGGCCTACAACAGAGCTATGTGTTGGAAAACAGAATCTAGCCTTAAATCTATTACTACTATCTGCCTAAGCACTTGTGGCTATTATTAAAACTTTCTGGACTACATTCCTTATCTTTAAAATTAGGAAATTCTTTATTGCTTTAAAATTTCATAATTCAACATCAGGTCCAACTACTGTATGAATATGAGAGTGGTAATTCATTTATGCAGATATGACAAATCCTCCTTTAATTTTCACTCTATTCCCTCATCGTGAACCAATAGGGATATTTATAATGTATGGTTTAATGCAATGCAGATTTCACCATTGGTCTTTTTACTGTTGTTAGAGCTATCTAAAGAAAATTTCAAATGGTAAGTGATACAATTACAAATTAATTCTTAGAAAGCAAGCTCATAAATCAAAGGTCAATAGTAGTAGAGACCTTAATAAAGAAAACAAAATGAAAATTGTCTTCTTGATTTAAAATGGGTTAAAATAAAAGATATCTGCTTTCAAATTGGTGCCAAGAAACATAATATTTCCTCTCTGTATTTTATACATTCATTCATGTATGCCTTCATATAACAAACATTTATTGAGCACCTACAATGTGCCTAGAACTCTACCACGCTGGGGTGATAGAACAGAGAACAAAACAGAGATCTCTGCACTATTGGAGCTCATATTTCAGTGGAGGCTAGGGTCAGAAGATAATCAAAGAAATTGGGGGAATGATGCACATTACAGAGAAAAATAATGCAGAGAAGGTGATTGGGAGTGGATGACAGAGAGTGGGAGATGTCTCCTTTTACAGAGAACCATAAGGAGATGGCATTCTAAGAAAGGAAGGTAATCTCAGAGTCCTCGACTTCTTGAGATGACTAAGAAAATCTAAAATAAATGACATACTCAACATAATTGCTTTAGTCATGATGATCCTACTGTGGGTCATTCCAGTGAAGCTGTGAGAGTTGGGATGAGGGAGCAAGACTGAGGGCCATGCCAGAATTGTGCAGAAGTCTGAGTACCTCCCTACCCTGCCAAAGTTGATGTGAAGGCTCAAAAAGAGGTAGAGGCCCTTCTGTATGGTTTGAAAATACTCAATAATCAAATAGTTGAATTAATAGGGAGAAAGTTTTAAAAAAAATCTACTTTAAATCAGTTTAATATTTGAGAAGAAAAGAGGGACATTTACACATGTAACTATTGAGAGGCTTGTAGGAGGAAAATGGCAAAACTTTAAATGATGTACATACTTTGAATTTAAGTAAGAACTAATGTAAGAAGTTAGTAAGCATGTTTTAAAATATTAAAAAGCGATCCTTTCTGCAGGAATGCAAGTGCAGTGAACATGCAAACTTTAAAAACAGAGCAAGTACGAACATCCCTGGAGAAGGAAATGGCAATCCACTCCAGTGTTCTTGCCTGGACAATCCCATGGACAGAGGAGCCTGCCTAGCTATACTCCACAGGGGGGCAAAAAAATTGGACACAACTGAAGCTAAGTATGAGTATCTGTTAGGATTTTTAGCAAAGTCTAAGAAATTTCAGTACAACAATATAAAATGTACATTTAAAAGATCAAATCAGAATCCATATGTCAAATATACATGTCCTTTCTATTCATGGAGGGGAAAGCAAATTAAACAAAGCTCCTACTTCTCCCTAGCACTACTGTTTATTAACACTACATGGACTAATCTCTTACAGCCTGAAGGAGGTGATCATGGGATCCATATTTAATATTAATTCTTAGTTTCAGCTACCATTGAGAGAGGCTTTAAAGACTTTAGAAGAATTGGACTGACAACATGCAATTTCTTGATTAAAAACAAAGGAAGTAAAAACGTGTCAATTCTCCTACTTCACTGTTGACACTACTCACAAAAATAAATATCTGGGGGCAATTCAAGAAATAAACTAAACAACTAAACCAAGCAATAGGTTTATTGAGAGGCCTGTATACAAATGAACAAGAAGACAACAAAACAAACAGACAAACAAAAAGAAATACATGTACATGCACATTCACACAACTAAAAACACTGTCCTTTTTTTTTCATGGTTTTGTGCTTAGGTATTTGGTATCCTCTGTATAATAGTCTTCCAAGTTCTAACTAATGCTTTGGTGAAATTCCGATTTTATGACATGATTTGGTTTAAAAGTAAAGGAATCTAAGTTTTAAAGGTTAAAGGGGTATATTAATGTATGTTTCAAATCTTCCAAGATAATATTGGCTTTTATTCTACCTCTCCACTCCACATGCCGTAAAGTTGTTTTTAAAATGATGAATTATAGCTCCACAGAAAATATGTTAGATTTTCACACAGAGATCACTTTACTAATGTGATTCAGTTGAAAAATATTTCATCTGTTGTAGTCAAAAAAGAAATGACAGATTGCTAAATGAGGATGAACTTTTGATTAATAGAAATGCACACATGGCTACAAGAAAAATTATTTTTTGAGAAATCTAAATAAAACTAATAGTAAAAATATTAAAAGACACAAGAAGAGTCAAGTTTTAAGAATTGATCTGCACCTGGTATTATGTATATTAACTGAAATTTCTATTTTTTAACTATTTTAAAGCTTTAATAATTGTGACTGTTTAATGAATAGTGATAAAAGTAAAAAAGTATTAAAAACACCAGTTTCCTTCCTCATGATCACATTCTCCTTTTTAAATTTTATGTAAATTATTATCTTGCTTCTCTTTATAATTTTACCATACATGTAAGTGCTAAACAATGTATCATTTAGTTTTGCCTGGTTTTGAAAATGGAATCATACAATATGTACTCTTCAGTACTTTATTTCAATCAGTATTATATTTTTGAGATCTATCCGTATTGTTGTACGAAGTTTGTTCATTTTCAGTGTCATATAACATTCAATTATATGACCACATGATCATTTATTTGTTAGTTCCGTCAATGAACATTTTGATTATCTGAAGTTTTTTTTTCTTTTTACTTATAATTCTGCTGTTAACATGTATATACCTTCTTGTATCATGCAAAAGAGTTCCTCTGGAACATTTATCTGTGAGTGGAATTTTAAGGTTGTCAGATGCACGTTTAACTTTATTAAGTAATATCAATTCATTTTCCAAAGCACTGCTAACAAACTATATCCTTACCTACAATGTATGTGTCTTCCTCTTTTTTCACATCCTCACCAACACTTAATGAGAAAAGCTTAAATGTTGACAGTCTTGCAAGGTTAAATCACATCTTTTCATTATTAATTAGCATCATTAATAAGTCTAAATATATATTTCTTTATTTATTAGACTTTAGTGTCTCTTTCATGAATTGTCTATTTGTCCTTCTATCAATTTTCTATTGAGACACTCCCTTTTATTTGGTAAATTTATTTGATAAATTATATATTCTGAGTACAATACTTTGTCAGTCATTATCATTACAACTCTGCCTCATAACTTCCTTTACAGTGATTAGCACTTTTGATTAGCAGTTGTTCTCAATATTAAGTATTTTAAATTAAAATTCACCAGCTGAAATAGCTTTAGATTAATATGGAGGCATAAGAAATGAATATAAGACATGGAATAAATCTAAAGAAATCCATACCAAGACACGTAAATAGTCAAAGCTATGAAAATTAAAGACAAAGCCTTAAAACCATGAGAAAGATCACCTGTCTGCTAGTCATACATAATTCAAATGACAATAGATTTCTCACTGGAAACCATGGAGTCCAAATTATGTGAAACAAAGACTGATAGAACAAAGGACAAATAAAGAAGTCCACAATTATAGTCAGGAACTTCAATACTCTTCTCTCAACGATACACATAACAAACTAGACAATCAACTAAGTTTCATAGTTTATACAAAAACTAACTCAAAATGGAAGCACAGACTCAAATGTAAATGTGAAAAATTACATGTAAAATATTCAAAAATTTTATTTAAAAACAGGGGAAAATTATTAGTATCTAAGGTTAGTCAGAGAGTTCTTACACCACTTGATTCCTAAAGAATTATTTATAAAAGGAAAAATAGATAAATTAGACTTCTCTAATTTTAAAAATTTTGCTATGTAAAAGACTCTGTTAAGACCATGAAAAGTCAAGCCACAGAATTTGAGAAATATTTTCAGACCACTTATCCAAAAAAGAACTAGTATCTAGAATATACAATGAACAGGAAGAAAAATATACTATTAGATATGGACAAAGTATATGAAAAAATATTTCACTGAAGAAGCAATATAGGTGGTAAATAAGAAAATTCAATGATGCTAAATGTCACTAGCCAATAGATAAGTGCAAAATAAAACCATAATGAGATCATCACTACTTACCTATCAAAATAACTAAAACAAATTTTTAAAGTAGAATATCAAATACTGGCAAGGATATGGACAAAATAGATTACTTATACATTATTTGATATTGTAAACTGTTATAGCTATTCTGGAAAATATGTTGGCAGTTTCTTTAAAAATTAAACATTCAAGTGCTATACAATCCAGAAATTTCAGTGCTGAGCATTTATATTAGAGAAATAAAAAACTATGCACACAGAAAAACTTTTACAGAAATGTTTACTGTAATTTCACTTATAATAGCTAAAAATTAAAAATACACATATCATCCTTCAACACATAGATTCAAAATAAGGAATAGTGTATTGCTTCACACATCAGCCTAGATCAATCTCAAGAGAATTAAGCTGAGAAAAACCAACCCCCAAAGTTATATATTGTTTGATTTTATTCATAAAACATTCTTGAAATGGAAAAGATACACAGAGCTTGAGAGCACATATTGATATTAGTGACTGCCAGCGATTAAGAGTTGGGGAGAAGGAGTTAGGTGCTGCTGTAAGAGGGGACACAAAGAATCTGTGCTGTTGGAAATGAGTGGATTTTGTTTGTTTTCATTTGAGGCAGAACTGATTTACAATGTTGTATTAGTTTCTGGTATACAGCAAAGTGATTCAATTATATATATTCAGATTCTTTTTCATTATAGTTTATTATAAGACATTGAATATATTTCCCTGGACAATACAGCAAGACCTTATTTATGTTTTTTATATATAACATCATATATAAAACTCCCAAACTCCTAATTTATTTCTCTCCCTGCTTTCCCCTTTGGTAATCATAAGAATAACAATAAATTGTATCCTCAAAATCCTTTGATTATATTTATAGTTAGTGGCATTTCTCAATGCCTCTCACTTCATTCATATATTTCATCTTCTAAATATACTTTCCTTGTGGAAAAGCAATTAACTTGTGTATGGATCCTATATTGAGATAGCCCACTAAACTCACAAATTATGAGTATATATAGCTATATATGTCGTTGTTTAGTCACTCTGTCCAACTCTCTGCAGTCCCACAGAGGATAGACTGCCAGACTCCTCTGTCCATGAGATTTTCCAGACAAGAATACTGGGTTGGGTTGCCATCCTGACTCAGGGAGGGAACCCACATCTCCTGCATTGGCAAGTGGATTCTTTACAGAGAAGCCCGTGCATGCATGCATGCTAAGTTGCCTCAGTCGTGTCCAACTCTTTGCAACCCTATGAACTGTAGCCTGCCAGGCTCCTCTGCCCATGGAATACTGGAATGGGTAGGAAAAATGTTGATCCAGGATCTCTTTATAATTTCCATTTAAGGTTTTCAAACACTACAGCCCATGGGATTATTCCCCCAAAGGAGCGTAAGTATAGGCTAGAAGTTAGGAATTTTCAAAGGACTGTTTTCCTTTTAGCCTTCAAGTAGACTCAGTGTCAGATCAGACAGACAACACACTAGACATATATGCAGGACCTGGGTTTCATGTTTATAGCTGTATAGGTAATGGGCACAGCCTCATCTCACTTGGAAAAGTTTACAATGATCCAACCACACATAAATATAATGCTTACCTATATTTGTGCATACAGTTTATTCATTCCCATGGTTATCTATTTGTTGCTAAGTTGTGTCCGAATCTTTTGCAACCCCATGGACTGTAGCCTGACAAGCTCCTCTGTCCATGGGGTTTCCCAGGCAAGAATACTGGAGTAGGGTGCCATTTCCTACTCCGGGAGATTGCTGACCCAGGGATTCAACCTGCGTTTCCTGAATTGCAGGTGGATTCTTTACCACTGAGCCACCCGGGAAACCATCGTTACCTATAAAAGAGCTCAAACTCTTCAACAATGTTCGTTTATCTTACAGTGATGGTGTTTGGCTTTATCTGAGTTCTACTTAACTTTGTATTTGATTTTCTTATTAGTAGTTTGTACTAAATAGGCCAAATTTTAAAGTCAGAAATGATTCTAAGTTCATCTCTTTACATATATTCTAAATTATAAGATTAAGTGATGTTTCCTAAATGCCAGCCCCATACACACCTTTCACTCCAGCTTCTTCCCTCAAAGTATTGTCCTAACCTCATGCTCCACATAGTCCTACTGTGGTGAAAATCTATTATCACTTCAAGGCCTAAGTAAAACATAAAATTTAGTAAGTATTCCCTTGCTATTTGCTCCCACAGGCACACCACACTACCAAGGTTATTTATTGTATTCTTATATTTTAAGCATTAATAAAAATTATTCATCCTCATTTCATCAAATCTGTAATTAAATACTTGATTAAAGAAATCTTGACCTTTCTTGTAATACTGTTAAAATAACATGAAATAATCTGTTTTCTCAAATGAGAAAGTTAAGAATTTAAAATACTATATATAAAGTAAACAGAACATTTATTTCAAAGCAATTAAAAATGACTAATGGCAGAAAGAGAAACTGATGAAGAATGACGATGCAATAGCTATGTAACTTAAAATCTCAGGGCATACATTTACAGAGCTGTTTTTCTTTAATGTACTGCAGTTTTGAAACAACAAATAAATGAGACTTGGATGCAATTCTTTTCAACTATGGCTCTGAGATATACACTACTTTGAAAGTAAAAATGTTATGTTTCAGTAATAGATTAGAAAAACATGAATTAGCGGATCTGATAAAATTAGAGATGTTAACATCAAGAAGTAAAAACCAATAAATCACCTTTCAAAGGGATACAAAACAGAGCCCTCTCCCAGATGTATATTTGGGAAATGAATTATGTGCCATACAAGTAAACACCTGAAGGAGAAATATAAAACTGTGTGCAATTTAACTGATTATACCAATCTCACTGTGACAAACATAGCAATGGTTTTTCATTAAAATTTATAAGAAAAACTACGAAGGTTACAAACAGTTCATAGTTTTAATGTTCCTTCATTATCCACTTTTTTCATCTTATTCTTGTGCTTCTTTTATATTTTAAACCATTTTCATTTAGCATTCAGCCAAAAGAAACAGCAGGGCTCTCTTGAACCTGCCACCAATGATTTATTAAGCTCATTTTCTATTCATTTGTTTATAGATCAAACACAGAAAGAAAGGCTCAACATTATTGAACATATTTAATAAAAAGCACACACACCAAGTATTTAAACTTTACATTGTGCTAGGTTAGACATTTTGGAAGAAAGACAATAATTACACATAGGCAATTGCTTTGATGTAGCCTCTCAAATCAATACAGCTACTTAGTACAAGGTAGGCATTTATGTATGTTTAGCATTGGCACTCTTTCCAGAGTATGACATTTCAGGTAAATGTGCTTTATTGCAGACATAGGAAAGCAGATAAATGAACTTCGTATTGACAGCATCTTTCTCACTTGCTAGCCTTTATAAATGGGATTTCATTAATCTCCCATTCGCTGCAACAGCAGCCTCCAAATTGTTGACCATGCATCTCATTAGTAAAATGTGTTTGTTTTTCTTACTCTACTTTATGATTTACAAATAATAAAATGTACTGCTCTTATGTAGATGATGAAAACTAAAAACCTTTCCAAAGTAGAAATTTTAAATGAATATGATAAACACTAGCAATAGACAGATCTAATATTTTCTTTCTTTACCTTTTTGGATCATCTTGCTCATTCCCTGAGGTATTCATGCATCATTCTGGAGACCATCATTCTAGAAAACCCATGTGTCTTTGTGAGACACTGCATGTAATTGAATAGAATAAATATTCACAGAATGTAGGACACTATAATAAATGCTTTCCTCATACGTACCCATAAAATCAGAATATTTTTATTAAGTAATCTTCACGTTTAAGGAAAATGAATCTTTTAACAGCATTGCCACATAATACAACTGTTTTGCTCAGTCATAACAGCTAAGGTCTCACCAACAACTGGCATTCCAGAGTGAAAGGATTAATCTTAGTTCCAGCATAATTATGGGATAGTCTACAGAGTCTAGCTTATTTTTCATTGTATCCATTTTTTATGCAATTATTAGGATTTTTCCATTCTAAAAGTAAGCATAGGATGTATTATCAAGTCATACTGCTAGGCTCTGGTATATTTAACATGCATGTGTGAAAATTTAGTAACTAAGTTTTTCCATTTATGTGGTTTTACTCTTGGTTTCAGTGGTCAGAGTTTGTTCAAATACACAAAATATTGTGAGGAGCCATGTTTAACTGTGCCTATTTCCATTTAACCATGAGAACAAAAGTGACTCCATAAGTTGAATTGCTATAGAAGTATACCTGCTTAGAAATAAATTTGAAAATCCAAGTTTTAAAAATCTACCAAAATAAGGGGCTTTTAAGGGTAGCTGCATTTGCAGTAAAACATCCCCAAACTATACATTCCTAATAAGAGGTGGAATGATGAAAGCGGGTGTCATTTAGACTAATCCCTCATTTTAAACCCAGTATCCTGTGTTAGGTTTCATGTTACCAGTGCTGCTTTTTCATGAAAAAATAGATCATTGATTCTGTGCAGGTCATATGTGTTCTTAGAGAGACCACAGTGTCTCTGATGAGTCCTTGATAGACTATTGCAAGGCTGATGTGATTGCCAAAATGTACAGCTTAACCAGACAAAATGAGTGAGGTATTTTAGCAAAAAAGAAATTCTGATTTCCAATGACATTTTGACATCTACAATGCAAAGTTAACCAGAAATGGCGTCCGTTCCTTAGTCTTAAATATTCTTTCTTTTACCCTACTACAGCATATTTCTTAGTCTATTAAATGATTTTATTGAATAACTTAAAAGTAAATTAAATTTTTTTCAACAACAAAAACCCCTTTGAATTCATCTTGGCAAACAAGGTTGATTTTTTTTAAATTGTTCTAACTATAAAATAATGAGAATCTTTCTAATCTTGAGAGCAGTTTCAAAATATCTGAATCAAGAGAAGGAATATATATTCATATGAAATCAAATATATTAATAAATATAAAAAGTCATATGTAAATATATGTAATTACATATAATACATATATATACATAGATACAAACATACATGCATACACATGTATACAACATTCATGAATACTAAATTCATGTGGAGGATTATATTTCCATATTTTTAAGAATCAGTTGCTCATTATTTTATACTGTAATCACTGCCTATAAAGTAATAAATGATGAGTCTGTGACATATTCCAACACAGAAAAACACAAGGCAAGACAAATTAGGTTATTATTTACAAAGGGAAATTAAACAGAGAGAAAATGAGGATAACTGATAAAATAGGAGATTCCCTTCCTGATCAACCACATAAGAATCTCAAAACTTTTCAAATGAAACAATTCTTAGAGGTCTTAACTATACTACAAATTATATTTCTAAAATTTTATAGCTATGATTGGTGAGAGCCCTCTTGCCAAAAATGAGGCAAAGTGAGGCATCTTTAGCAAATTGGTAAATCTCTTACCTGTGAAACAATTTAGGAATCATGAATATTACAGTTCTGCATTTTGTTTCACTATGTTATTTTGATATACTTTATTTAATATCAGCTCTGATTCCTTCTTTATATTCCAGTGAGATCCATGGTTTCCTTATTAGAGAATCATAAGCTTTGTTACTGTCCTGTCTTTGAAAAGCAGAAGAAATACTTTCAACTGGAAAATCTGAACAGAAAAGAGTATGAAAAAAATTACACATACATGTATTGTGTGTCACAGGGATTATATCAGGAAAAAATTTATTTGTTAAACTATCTAGGTTATTCAGGCAGGGAAATACTACTATCTTAATCTAAAAACCAAATTTCCAACAAGTAAGTGAAAAACATAAATTAACCTTTACAGTTTTGTGTCCTAAAATTATATAAAGATGACAACATAATAGTCAGATAGCATTAACACAAAAGTAACATATCCCTCCATGAAAAATGAACATAACCGGGAAGTGCTGTGAGTAGAGCGAGAAACTGCCAAATATCCAGTGACACTGCCTGTTGACGTTCTCCTCAATCCAATCCATTTTGCATGGTCTCTCAGCTTTAATGTGCAGAACATTCACATTTGCTGGCCCGGTGCTTTTCAATTACATCTCTTGGTTGGCCTGATACTAAATGTGCCACAGGGTGACAGGCAGAGCAAGATGAAAAAGATTCCTATCCTGTCTCTCTTTTCCTGACCTGCCATGCCTCCTGCCCATCCCCCCTCTGACCCTATTTTATGCTAGTATGATCACAATCCTTGTGGTGCATTGCCCTGAAATTTCTTCACAAATACCCTTGTCTCTAAATTGCTCTCCACTGAAGAAAGATATATACTCCCTATTCCCTAAGTAACTAACAGATCCTTAATCCTCAGAATATGACCAGTACCAGGAAAATGGTACGTTGCCAAATGACTGGTGTGCTGCATATAACACCAGTAGGAAAAGCAATACACTGAATTCAGAGTGTCTGGTTTTTTCAAGAGAGACTAAATGAATTATATATGCCAGTTAGTCATACTGTTCATTGATTTTTATTTTTAAAAATTAAATAGGTACTTTCACATCTGACCTTTAAATCAATGAGCCTATAACTTCTGGTCATGGATTTCTTTCCCTTGGGGGGAAAAAAAATTATGGTACATAAAAGTTGTCATCAAGAATATTATAGATATTATCAACTGCTCTACCAATGTAATCAATTATTTGTCTATTTTTATGTAAGAAATTAAAGTACACGTTGCTATGGATGTAGCCCATGCTAACTAGAAAATCAACAGACTAAACTGAGATTTATCTCACCTTCAGTACTGGCTCTAATATCAACACATAGAAGGATTTAAATTTTATGCTTTACAAAGCTTTGTTCTTTTTCTTGAATAGAGAAATTCAAGCAATTCAATTCAAGCTTAGTTTTTGAATGCAGAACTATAAAATTACTTTTTTGCCTATAAACTATTCAAGTGTTCAATCTTAAGGCATGGCATTTGTTCTTATTTCTCTAGGGGTCTCCAATGATTCCATTAATTAATTGGAGCTCTTTATATTAGAAATTGGACTTCCCTGGAGGCTCAGATGGTAAGGAATCTGCCTGCAATGCAGGAGGCCTGGGTTCAATCCCTGGGTCAAGAAGATCCCTGAATTCTTGTCTGGAAAGTACTCTTGTATGGAAAATCTGATGTACAGAGCTGGCAAGTTACAGTCCATGGGGTATCAAAGAGTGGAACACAACTCATACAATAACAACATATTAGAAATTAGGGGATAGTTCTTCCTTTCTAAACAAGATCACATAAATCCCAGACTCTGTCTTCTAGTAAAATTATACAGGGGGACTCTATAGCAAACAATGGTTAGGATTTTTAGGTTATAGACTATGTATGTTCAGCCCCTCAATCATGTCCAGCTCTATGTGATCGAATGGACTGTAGTCCACCAGGCTCTTCTCTCCATGGAATTTTCCAGACAAGAATTTTGGAGCAGGTTGCCATTTCCTACTCCAGGGTTCTTCCAGACCCAGACTCAGGGACCCAGGGATGGGACCTGTGTCTCTTGATTCTCCTGCACCAGTGGATTCTTTACCACTCTGCCACCTAGGAAGCCCAGTGGTCTTGCTTTATATTAAGTTTTATACCTTTATGGGGAATCCAAATCTTTCCATTTTTAATTATAAAATTTTATCTGACCCTCAGTGAGATTTGGGAGTCCCTATAATCAACACATGATTTGGAATAGTAGAGAAGTATGAGAGATAAAATACTCTAGGCTTTCAATTTTTTTTCTGTATTGGAATGCATAATTGCTTTGTGAAGTATCTAATGTATTTTGCTTTGCAAACATACTATAATATATACTTCTTAGGAGTTACTTTTAGACTCCATGAAGCTCAACTTGAATCAGTTGTCTTTTTGTTTTATATAATATTCTAATTTCAGATGATTTATAGTTTCACTACCAGAATATTTGGTAGTAATACATTCACAGTGTTGAAAAACTGGGATAATTGAGAACAATGTATGCAGAATAATCTAATTAACTGAAAAAATATATTGGAAATTTAAATTCTATAGCTATTAATTAAAATAGTTATTCAATACCATTCTGCTTAACAAACTTACAAAATTAAATTAAAAGTTAATTCACGTTAAATCAATGGAAAATTTTACATATTGATGGTGATTTGAATAATACTAGAAAGTAAAGAAATCAGAATTCCAGTATAGTGACTGAGAGGTGGAATTATGGGACTTTAATTTTTACCTTTCTGTTTTTCTGTCCTCTTCAAACTTTCAAAACATGAATGAATTTATTAAATTTTATTTTAAATGTGACCCAGCCATTATCTAGGGTAATTACTTGATTACAGAATCTTCTAGAAGTAATAATTCTTTTGGCAGGAATAACCACATTTCTGAAAGTCATACCAAGTCAGCTAGCTACAGTTCATCCGCTGGTGTGCTTTTCCCACAGTTTCTGGTCTTTGATGCCCTTCTCCTCCCAGAAGCCACCTACTCTTGCAATGAGGATAAACTGGACATGTTGGTAACTAAATGAGCATTTTTCACTACAAATTAAGTCCAATCAAGGTTCTATCTCAAGCAAGTATTAGGCTTTAAATCAATAAAGACTTTCACACTTAGTTTTCTAATTTCTCATTGTGAAATTAAAAAAAAAAACTTTCTCATTGAAGGAATTTAATAAGGAGCTCTGCTACCAAAAGTAACTGCATAAGATAGTGTTTTTTCCTCAAGAAATTTAAGCTCTAGCTAGATAATTAGATACAGTAATCACATAATTACAAAATGGTGTGAAAAATATCAAAACAGATGTCTATTTAGAAGCGCTAAGTGAGTACAACAAAGCAAGTTATTTTACTTAAGGAATCTGTGTAAAAAGACATTTGGGAAAAATAAAATACAAAGAGGAATGAAAAATGGAAACTTTGGCACTGGGAATAAGACAGACAAAGGCACGGAGGCTCAAACTTTTGAACAAAAAAATTTATAGTCATATGTTGGTGAGAAAGGAAGCTGAAATTTGAGTTTGCTTCTGATGAAATGGTATACATGTTAGCAAGCTGACTTTTGTGCAATAGATAAGAGGACAAAGATATATCTTGGAGGTAAATAAGGAATATAGTCTTTTAAAATCTCAATACACATTACTTAATGAAGCTTGCCAATTGAATTGAAGTCTTCTGAGTGTAAGGCATCAATGAGAAGAGATAGGTCCATGGTGAAGACTCAGTTCAGTTCAGTTCAGTCGCTCAGTCGTGTCTGACTCTTTGTGACCCCATGAATTGCAGCATGCCAGGCCTCTCTGTCCATCACCAACTCCCGGAGTCTACCCAAACCCATGTCCATCGAGTCAGTGATGCCATCCAACCATCTCATCCTCTGTCGTCCCCTTCTCCTCCCCCCAATCCTATCCAGCATTAGGGTCTTTTCCAATGAGTCAACTCTTCGCATGAGGTGGCCAAAGTATTGGAGTTTCAGCTTCAACATCAGTCCTTCCAATGAGCACCCAGGATTGATCTCCTTTAGGATGGATTGATTGGATCTCCCTGCAGTCCAAGGGACTCTCAAGAGTCTTCTCCAACACCACAGTTCAAAAGCATCAGTTCTGCGGTGCTCAGCTTTCTTCACCGTCCAACTCTCACATCCATACATGACCACTGGAAAAACCATAGCCTTGACTAGACGGACTTTTGTTGGCAAAGTAATGTCTCTGCTTTTAAATATACTATCTAGGTTGGCCATAACCTTCCTTCCAAGGAGTAAGCATCTTTTAATTTCATGGCTGCAATCATCATCAGCAGTGGTTTTGGAGCCCCCCAAAATTAAGTCTGACACTGTTTCCACTGTTTCCCCATCTATTTCCCATGAAGTGATGGGACTACTCCAATGCTTATCTTTGTGTTCCCCAATGCCTATCTTTGTGTTCTTCCATGTAGCAGCAGACACATTTATTCAGAGAATTCTTGCTTTCCTACGTTGAATGAACTGGGACTAGGCAGATGATTGTAGTTGTGGCAGAAACTGAAGACTCAGCCCTGGGGCCACGTGGCTGATCAGCCCATTGCTTCTTGATCCCTATCTTTTGAGAGCTGTTGTCAATATTTTGTCTCGCGGCAACTATATGATTCATGTTTTAATAATCTGACTCCTTGTTTTGGTTTATGTTAAGTGTCGTTTTGGTAAAAGAATTCCAGTCAAGAGAGTATTCATCACTCTATAAGAACTGCAGTATTCATTCAAAGATAGCATAGAGAAGCTCATCCAACTTATTTTAAACTGTATCATTAATTTAGCTAAAGAAGTTTCAAGGACTGTTTAGTTCTATTCTTTGAATGTGGGTATTAATGAATACATATATTGGGCTTGCCAGGTGGCTCAGATGGTTAAGAATCTGCCTGCAATGCAGGATACCTGGGTTTGACCCCTGGGTCATGAAGATCTCCTGGAGAAGAAAATGGCTACCCATTACATCTGCATGTGCTCAATCACTCAGTCGAGTCTGACTCTCTGTGTCCTCATGGACTGTAGCCTGCCAAGTTTCTCTGTCTAAGGGACTTTCCAGGCATGAATACTGGAGTGGGTTGCTATTTCTTCCTCCAGGGGATCTTCCCAACCCAGGGACTGAATCCAAGTCCCCTGTGTCTCCTGCGTTGGCAGGCAGATTCTTTATCACTGCACCATTACATATCAGGATATGATTGAACTGACTGAATAAAATTACCTTCTTACCCTCCTTCTAGTGTTACTAATTCATTCATTTAAAAAATATTTATCAAGTATTATTCTAGGCCAGGTAATTTTTCACACTGGAGAAACACCAGTGAACAGAATGAAATCTTTATGTGCAGTTCTAATGAGGAAGACAGAAAACAAACAAATACATAAACCTATGACACGATGCATAGTAGTGCTAAGCACTGGTAATTTTTTTATTATGAAAAAAATAAAATCATAATTAGGAAATCCACCATACCTGGGAGGGAGGGCTATTTCAGGTTGAGTGGTCTAGTAAGACTTCCCTGATAAGCTAACATTGTGTTGAAATGGCCTGAGCTCCAATTTTTTCAAATAATGATGACAGCAGGAGAAGAGAAAAAGGCACAAAGGGTATTTTCAGAGAGCAATTATAAGGCTCAACTTCAGAGTATATTATGATGGCAAAGAAGGAAATCTATGAGTTCTTGGAGTGGTTTGGTGACTGACAATGAGCAATTAGCGGGGACAACAGATGGGAGGTATTAGAATTATTGGAGCCATAGTCAGCTGGCTAGAAAAATGGGAGATACTAGACAGTATAGACTGGTTGAATTCAAGATTTGAGAGGTAGTGTCGTTTCTTTGTTTTTTAATTTCCAAAGGCTTCATGTTTCTTCAAGGAACATGTAGGAGACAGTTTCACCACTCCAAAATTATATTACACATGGCCTAATTAGAATAAGTAGAGGTAGTAGTCTTATTGGCGATTGTATCAATAAGAGACCTCCAGAAAAACAGAATGAATAAATGATAGATGGACAGATAGACAGGTAGACAGATAGTTAGATATATAGGGATAGAGGTTGTTCCTTGGTATCCACAGGGGACTGATTCTAGGACCCATCACAGATACCAAAATCTGTGGATATTTAAGTTCCTTATATAAAATGGTGTGGTATTTCCATATAACCTACACACATTCTTCTGTATAATTTAAATCATCTCTAGATTACTTATAACAACTAATACAATGTAAATAGTATGGAAATAGTTGCCAGAGCACAGAAAATTCAAGTTATGCTTTTTGGAACTTTCTGCAGTTTGGAACAATCTGCAGTTTGTTTGTGAAATGCTCAGATAGGATAGCTGACTCTACAGATTTGGACATATAGATATGAAAACATAGATAAAAGAAGATTTATTATAGAAAGTGGCTCACACAGTTATGGAGACTGAGAAGTCCCACTGTCTACTGTCTGCAAGCTGGAGAACCAGTAAAAGGTAGTGAGTGGTATAATTCAGTTTGAATCTGCAGGTATGAGAACCAGTGGAGCCAATGGGTTAAGCCTGAACTCTGAAGACCAGTGAACGAGGACCTCCTATGTTCCAGAGTGGAAGAAGATGGTGATCCCAGTTCAAGATGAGAGAAAGAATTTTCCATACATCCATCACTTGTTTTGTTTGGGCCCTCAGTGGATTAGATGATGCCCATTCATATCAGTGAGGGCAGATATTTTTACTTGGCCTACTGAATTACATGCTTATCTATTCCAAGAACATTCTCTCCGACATATTCCCAATAATGTTTTATTATCTATTTGGGAATCTTTAGCCTAGTCAAGTTGACACACAAAGTTAACCATTACACTGAAGTGCTAGTAACTACCTACGTACATGCTGTGTGCTAAGTTGCTTCAATCATGTATGATTCTTGGTGACCCTGTGGACTGTAGCTCCCCAGACTCCTCCATCCATAGGAATCTGTAGGCAAGAGTACTGGAGTGGGTTGCCATGCCTTCCTCCAGGGGATCTTCCTGATCTAGGATAGAACACGGGGTTCTTATGTCTCCTGTACTGGCAGGCGAGTCCTTTACCATTAGCACCACCTGGGAAGCCCACAGTGAATACCTACAGTTCCCCCAAATCTGTTATCTCCTTCTTTTTTGTAGCAGTACACTTACTTCAGTTTCATCTAGGCATGTGGATACCAAGCTACAGTCTATGCTTCCCTACCCTCTCTGAAGCTATCTATGGCTATAATGTTGATGGGTGCTACCTCTAGATCATCTCCTTAAAAGAAAACTACCTCCCTGGACAATACCCTGTCCACCTCAAAAAAATAACTTCTTGTAGTTTATAATGCAGACATGAAAAGCTTCCACCCCAAGGATGAGGACACCACTGCAGAAGATGGTATAATGGCACCATGGAAAAACCTGGATCCCTGAGTGACCTAACAGGCAGAGATGACTCTCCAAACCAGATCATCTATCTCGTGTTAGGAGACAAAGAAATAAACATCTCTTTAAAGCAGTGGCAATTGTGTTCTTTGATCAAGTCAGCTGCTAGTAGGTACCCAAACACTTTGCTTCTCAAACTATGGAGTAGCAGCATTGATGCTACCTAAGATCTTGTTAGAACTGCACACTTCAAGACCCTACTCCAAACTCACAAAATCGGGCTAAATAGTAATCAGGTCCACAGGTGATGTTTGAGGAGCATTGCCCTAATACTTGAGATCTTGAACACAGAAATCTAATCCTCAGAAATTATGTATGAGAGTGGCCATAAAGGGTTAAAGTGGGGTGCTAGAAAAACATTGTAAGTACAGAGACAAGTAAATGAGAAATTAGGATGTTAAAAATATATCTGTGTGGTAGGTGAATAATCACCAAGACTGATCATGGAGAATAATGAGAGAAAATGTTAGAAAAAGAGTGATCTGGATCTCAAATTTTTAATTAGGAGAGTATGATCCTTAATTCTTAGTGGCAACTTGACTAGGCCATAGGGTGCCCAGACATTTGGTCAAATATTATTCTATGTGTGTCTGTGAGTGTTCTGGATAAGATTAACATTTGAATTGGTAGACTGAGTAAAGAAGATTTTCTTCTCTATTATGGGTAGGATTCATCTAATCAATTGAGGACCTGAATAAAAAGAAAAAATAATTAAAAGGCTAAGATGAAATACCTCCTGCCTGACTAATTAAGATGAAACATCAGTATTTTCCTTTCTTTGGACTCAAAAAGAAAAATTGATTCTGTTGGTTTCTAAACATGCCAGCTTCCAGAATGTAACTTACGCCCATCAGCTCTTCTGGATCTCCAGCTAGCAATGTAGATCTTGCGGACTTTTCAACCTCTAAAATTACATAAGTCAATTTCTTATGTTGCTGTTGTTGTTTGGTAACTCAGTCATATCTGACTCTTTGAGACTCCATGGACTGCAGCATGCCAGGCTTCCCTGTCGTTCACTGTCTCCCAGAGTCTGTTCAAACTCATGTCCATTAAGGCACTGATGCCATCCTCTGTTGCCCCCTTCTCCTCCTGCCCTTAATCTTTCCCAGCATGAGGGTCTTTTCCAATGAGTCAGCTCTTCACATCAGGTGACCAAAATATTGAAGCTTCAGCATCAGTCTTTCAAATGAATATTCAGGATTGATTTCCTTTAGGACTGACTGGTTTGATCTCCTTGCTGTACAAGGAACTCTCAAGAATCTTCTCCAACAAAAAAAGTTCAAAAGCATCAATTCTTTGGCACTCAGTCTTCTTTATGGTCCAACTCTCACATCCATACATGACTACTGAAAAAATCATAGCTCTGGCTATACAGACCTTTGTTACAAAAGTGATGTCTCTGCAACTTCTTATAATATTTATTGGTTCTGTTTCTCTAGAGAACCCTAACACAGAAAGGAAGTCACCAAGAAGACATCTGTAAATGATAGCAAGGAAGGGCAACAGGAAAAAAGTTCTGAATATACACTTTCTGGAAGAGCTGGGATTTTTGAAGTATTGAGGAAAAGTTACTTAAAAGCAATGATGAAGAACAAAGATTTTTATTACCACAAAATGATGCTTTGGAATAGTTGTGCTGTCAGTGAAAAAAAGCAAATACCTCTTGAGATAATTTCCAGGGAGCAATATTTGGGGGATACAGTAACATTTTAACTAGAGAACATTGGTGAAGGGACTATTATTAGAATGGTTTATAAAATAGGGCTGCTTTATGATTAAAAAGCATGGGTTCCAAAGAGGACTGTGGAAGTATTTGTGGGTGAAGGAAGAGAGGTGGGTAGAAGAAGAGTCTGGATTAGAGGCTGTACAGCTCAATGTGGTAGTAAATGTTCATATGATGATCAATAATAGAAGAGAGACATCTGATAGTAAGTAAGTAAGTGAAAGTCGCTCAGTCTTGTCTGACTCTTTGCATCCCCATGTACTATATGGTCCATGGAATTCTCTAGGCTAGAATACTGGAGTGGGTAGCCTCTCCCTTCTCCAAGGGATCTTCCCAACCCAGGGATCGAAACCAGGTCTCCTGCATTGCAGGCAGATTCTTTACCAGAATCTGGGAAGGGAACGGAAGCCCACTTCTGATAGTAGTTGAAGGTAACTTGTAGTCTAAGAATGATGCATCTTCAAGAAAACTCTTACAGAAAATAAGAGATCAACTGAATACAGATGTTTTAATTGGAGAAGATGGATAATTATCTATTCCAGTAGTTCAAAGAGATTAAGTACACCTAGAGGGGGCAAGCTCTCAAGAAGCTGTTAAAAGTACTATGATAGCTTCTGAATGAGACCTAGGGGACAATATGTACACTGAGCCACAGGGAGTTATCAGTGATTAAAGTCTTGTGGAGACCCAGCAGACCAGGAGAGTTGAAAAATTATGCGAGGTGAAGAATTCTAAGGTTGTTGGCAACTGGACTAACATAAGCACCAAAATATTGGAAACTATCACTCTAAAACATTATGTAAGTGTATATGTGTTATCTATAAAATGTGTAAATCCAGAATGATTTATTCCTAAATAATCCCTGAGAGTCTTTCTGCTCTATAATACGTCTATAGACACATCTTTCTATAGTCACTCAGCAAGTAAGCTTTCAGAAGGCACTACTACTTAAGGAACGTCATGAATTTATGAATGGTTGGAGAAACATGTAAACATCTCAGATCACATTTTTACTTTGCCAATTATTTGAATTATGTATAGGTAGTTAGGCAATTATTTTCTTATATCATAAAAAATAAATTTTAATTGGAAGCTAAAAGCTATTGTTCAACCTAGGCAAGAGTAAGATGCCAGATAATTTACTATTCAGTTAAACTAACTACTTTGAGATACTCAAAGGCAAAGTCCTTGTAATACTCAAGGCAAAGTCCTGACAGAATCATTTTGCTCAAAACTTTCAGCTTTATTTGTGTTTAATCTCAAACAGTATTTCTGCAGCAGATGGATTTTTTAAATCATTATTATTGATTTCCCAATCTTCCTTAATATTTATGTGCTAACAAAAACATATTTCTGACCAAGGAAACTAAAAGGTTCATACATAAGTTATAAGATTAGATGAATCTTTTCACTTTCATATCTTCATATCTCTAGAATTCTGAACCTCACCTATGTTTTGTCTTTGTAATTTAAAATAAGTCATTAAGTCAGTTTAATGATTCTAGTTGACAAAACAAAACACTGAACAGTTTCAATTCATTTAAAAATTATCACAAGATTACTGAATTAATTGCATGGTTTGGATTTATAAAGTACTAGTCAAGGCCACAAAAAAAAGAGTAATGATTCTAGTTTGTAATAAAATTTATTTTCAAATGTTCCTCGTTTGTTTATGAAAAATGAAGCACTGAGGTATTCTCTCAAGTCTTCACTCTAATTATAATTGTACTGGCCCTCAATATAGAAAATACTTTGATTCTTCCCCTTGACATCACCAGTACACACCTTTATTTCACTAAAAAATGTCTTTATAGTGAGATTTGCTATTTATTTTATTCTTTCTCTCCATTTCTATTGCTATACGCAGACACACATACACACCTGTGCACATAAACTCAAAAACAGAAAAAAATATAATTTCTGTCTTAAATAAGAAAATTAAAATGAGGCTTGAGTTTATTTTCTCTGCCCCAAGGCCTTGTTGTCTTTCCCAGTATCAAACGTGGTCTGGCAGAGCAAAACAAAAACATGGTCTTAAAAGTCTGATAGATGTGGGTTCAACTTTTAGCTGTATTAATGATATAGAGTTGGATAAGTTTTAAAATTACTTAAAATCTCAGTGTTCTCCCAGGTAAAATGAGAATA